>CM023486.1:52815847-53484869 GCA_013339685.2 Hyalomma asiaticum
CTGGACACACTCTTCATTTACACGTAATCATCAGACTCCGCAAATGAACTTTCCATGGTTACGATCACCTCGCTGGCACATATTCAATGTTGTTCCTGGCACGTAAGTGTTTACTGCCATATTTAGGTAAGGGGTAGTGTCAAGACTTTCATGCTCTATGTATACGTGGATAACTAATCTGTCCCATTTTTTGTGCACAGGGACTTGGCATGGCAATTAGAATTAAGTTCAGAGCATTATTTTTACCTCGGGGCATGTTCAAGTTCTGCTTAAACATGTCACGCTGTACTAGATGGTTCACTGATGCGTTAGTTGCTGAATTAAAACGTAAACGCCCGAGTTGCGTTGATATCAAGGCTCATAAATCATTCACGTCCACACTGGTAAAATGCTTTCAGTTGCACGCATATGTCTCTCACAGGTGCACCCCTGCATATTTTTTCTGTAGTCATTCGAGTTATATGCCCAATAGAGCTACTGCAACCTCCTCTTTTGTGGCCGCCCGTGGTAAATTTTGTTGTAAACATGCCCATGGCGCCCTAATGCCCATGCTCAAAAGCAGGTTTTGCAGATCCCACGTTGGCAGCAGTGGCACAACTGTGGGGCGTGGTGAAAAGCGATGGTTCGACCCCGCGCCGCGACGCAATAATAGAGCATGCACTGGGCAGGCTCACAAACTCACCTCTGGGAGATACCGTGAGCGGTCGTAGCGACGCCTTATCACGTTCAGAGCTCTTCGCAGGATACGAGCTGAGTATGCCGCTCGCTTGCTGGCTGAGCGCTGGACCACGACGCGATCCTTCAAACGCCGCCTGTCCATCAGGAAGAGGCTGCAAGAGTATCACATGAGTTTCACCGCTGTTCGCATTCTACTTCAAGCATCCATAAACATGGAACATAATGGCTCCTTCAGATGTACAAGTAGTCACATGCTCAATGTTACCTCATGTTGTGGGTTTAACATGTTGCAACAATGGCTACATCCATATATTTGCAGAATAAAAAGACATTTAAAAAAAAAGATCAGTGGTTGGTGTTTCCACATTTATACACAATTCTGAGCGCCCCTTCTTATTTCACAGCAGCGATGTGAAAGTGAGCGAGAGGGGGGGTGTGGCGGCTCTCACATTTGAGAAATCGAAAATGTCCTCCCCACTCCCACCACCTAATAATCGCGGCAGTATCTTGACAAGCAGTCATTTGAAATTACATTTTATTTGCAAACAGGCAAAACAAGAAAAACCCAGCCTGAGCAGAGCAGAGCACACAGCACAGTTGCAGCCTAAGCTAAGCTGGACATTGCTATTCCTTTTGCATTGTTCTTCCTTTTCTTCTTCATCATCTGCTTCCTCTTGTTCTGCTTGTTAGTCATCATCATTTCATTACTCTTCTCCTCCGTCTTGTATGTCATTGTATTCCTCTTTCTTGCTCTCATCACCCCCGCCCTCAATTATTAAATCCTCCCAAAGGTTCCACTATGTTTGAATGCATAGACAATATTATCAACAACGTAAATGTAAGAATGTATTTACAATGTAATTATAAATGCGTTCCATGTTTTGAGAGAATGACAGTGCTTAACCTTTTGTCCAAGAAGGTGGTTAATAACTAAAGCTCCTAACATGAATAAAAATATGGCGCATGTGTAAGCACGGCATGTTTGGGGCTTACAGAAAAAGTAAAGTGTAAACAGATCTCTTTATATGTGTACGATAAGTTACATGAACTAGCAGTTGTAAAGTGTCGATCGGAAGGGTGTATGGTTGTCATGCATAGCTTCATTTTCATGTGTGTGCAGCATATTTCATGTGCTTCTGGAAATAAAGTCAGTGGCGAGTCTCTGCATGTGTATGCCACCTATCCTCATCTTGTCATACTGTTCTTTGTTTCAATGTGCATCAGAATTAATTGCCAACTAACAAGCACTAAAAAAACCGACAAAAGTATTTCTTCCTTAGATATACGCAGCCAACTCACCTGACTGCAGCAGCGCTTCGCGTCCGGACCGCCTGGGCCAGCTTGCTGACATCGCTGCTTCCATGCTCCTTGAGCGCAGCCAGCAGACGTCTGCGTTCACTGTGGAGCAAGTGGGGAACAAGCAAGATCAGATCTGCAGCTTGCAGTCATAACAGCGAGCACACAATGTATTTATGCCACAACTGTTACCGAGAGACATACAGTAAAACGTCGTTATAACGAAGTTGAAGGGGGAGCCGTAATTACTTTGTTATAGCCAATATCAATTTCATCTATTGGAATTTCAAGAGGAATTGCGATTTCTTCGTTATATCCAATATTTCGTAATAACGAGGTTCTGCTGTACTGTGTAGGAGTCCCTTCATATCCCTATCTACGTAACCCCATGATGAATCAGCAGAATTTGACATACAGCGAGAAATTAACAATCAGCTTGTCAAACTCGGCAAGATGTGAAGCTCAGCTCAAGCAGCACGCAGTGAAATTCACAGTCATTTTGTGGACCCTTGAACAATATCCTCCCTCCAAGTTAAAAGTGATATCAGTGAAAAAGCAGGTCAGTAAGTGAACAGTTAGGGTGCTTGATCCAAAGCCTTTGTCTCAAATAATCTGAGCACCTAGCACCTCTGCACAAAATGTCAGCTTGGTAATCCAGCTCTTCAGCATGTAAGAGTTGTTTGAAATAGCCTGGAAAGCCGTGTGGACTATACCTAAATACAGTAAAACTCGCTGGCCTTGAACTTACCAAAATCGTTAATCAGTTCGATGCATCGCATGATTCTATATATATAAATTAATGAGGATCTCCTTCGTCATGCATGTGGAAAAGGCAACAGGCAGCCATTGATTTGGAATATTTGGACGAAGATTCATCTCGACGAACCACTTGATGGCTAGCAGCCGTTTTTGACCGTTTATATCCACTTTGTGGGGCGCACACATAATCACGCCGCTCGCTTCCCCAAATATATGCGGTAAAGCCCCTTTTCCGAAGAAAAGCCAACTTCTTGGGCGGTTTCATGCTGCCCTGTGTTGATATACTACAATGTGTTTCAGCTATTTTTGCTTAATGTAGCCGTAGATCTTTCCATGACATTAAAGCATTCTCACGTTCGAAAATCGTTCAATATAAAGAATAATTCGATCTATGCAAGTTTGGTATAGTTTGGTTTGACTGTGTGACAGGTGTGGCATGAAAACATTGACAGAGTAATAATTCTAACCATAGCACATGAATTTACACTTTAATCTAATTACAACAGACCTCGGTAGTGAAGAAGCTTCTAGTCTGTTGTAAAAGGACTATGTTGAATACGGATACCTGTAACAGACTTTTGCGTAGACACTGAATGAATCTGTTATAACCGGAGTGCATTACAAATCACAAGACATAATTGAACAATGGATTTATTCCTCTCTCACTTTTCCGACAGACGCTTGTCAGCTTTATTTGTGCTGTCCAGTGAACAGTTTGGACACTATGTGCTTCTCCATCATTACAAGGCTGTTGGCTTCATCTGCCACCACAGTACCTCATCTCGCACTGCGTTGATCCCACAGGTGCTGTCAAGCAATGTTTGACGTTGGAAGTTATTGAATTTCAGATGTCCACTGTTCAAAAGTCTACTGTAAAGGAGCACTAGCATTGTAATTTAGCCCTTTATATCCGAATGTCCATTGCATTACAATACATTATAAACGAAGTTCAGTCAATGGAAGCGACAATAAAATCAGCACAATACCACAGTTTTGCATGTTGTATGCAAATATATGTCGTAAGCAGATCTGTTGTAACGATGTTATACTGTACTGCCTCCTGTTCTGTCATTATTACTCTAATGCACAGGATGGCGCCTTGACCATATGAAAAACAGGGAAGCGATCAAGCCTCTCATGCTGGTCCTAAGTGCCATCGAATCACAATGAACAAGAGCACCACACCAAAGCTCAGAGCAGCATGACTTGATATGTATCGACTGTAACGAATGAACATTTCCATTCATTTCAACACAATTAACTGTGAGTCAGAAATTGTGTTTGTTGCCTTCTTTCCTTGTCTGCCTCTAATGGGCTGGTTTTTCAAGATGGACAACAGAATACAAAGACGCAGCGTTATCTCGTGGTGTTAGCTTGCTGTCCCTCACTGTGCTATACGGTTTCACATAGTACTAGTACAGCTAAACTGTTGCAAATAGCCCAAATCACTAGCCTCTTGATCAAGGCTTATGAGCACCCACTCACGGTAATGTCCAATGCTTATGATCATCTTTGGATGGGTCAGTCATGTATCGGATGGTGGTCTTCACATCCCGGCCGCGACTTGAACGCAGCACTGGCATGGCGGGCCGGTGCTTGCTTTTCTTCTTGCGCTGTTTTGGCTCGGGTTGTGGCTCGGCAGTGGATGGACATGGATCATCGGGAGCTTGTGACTGGGAGCCCAGCTGATTGAGCTCATCTGGCAGTTCCAACGACAAGTCGAGTAGGTTGGCTGGAAGATTGAAGATCAGGTCGTCTGTGCAGTCTGGTTGCACAGAGGCTGACGACGTGCTGGGCATGTCGGCATATTGCGCCATGGCTTCACCAGATCTGTAAAAGTGGGAAAATTTCACACTTGCTGGCATCACCGTGTTGTCTGTGCAATGAATAAAAGCTGCAGCTGGCAGCGTGGAGGAAGGAGAGCTCTAGCACAGTTCGAGACCTATAGAGGCAGTCTAACATGTGATCACTTCAAATGTCCTCCATCACAACACTCAACGTACACTCTCTTAAAAAGATAATCAGTGCACTAGTAAAGTGCAGCTGCCACATTCATGCATTTCAAAGATGATGATGAGTGCACACGTTGAAATGTAACGGACTGATGCTAAATGACCAGAACAAAATGTGTCCCGCAAGGCACCAGGACAAATGTGCGCTGATTACAGCTTGTCACGATTGAAGCACAAGCAGTGCCTATCCCAAGCGGGGTCATATCAATCAATCAACGAACTTTTATTTCCTTGAATTGATTTAACAGCACAGAAACATCGCAGCAAAGAAAACACGAAACACACAGGATGAGCGCCACCTCACATCTGAAAAACACTACCTATATGAAACAACATAGCAGAGCACGAAGCAAACAAAACAACCAAGTGTAAAGCGGGAAGGGGTACTCTAGTCAGTAATCTGAGGATCACTTAACAGAAGACGTGCTAGGCAGAAATGCAAAATTCTGTCTGTTAGTGACAATGCTGCCTGACTCATGCATGCTTCTTCCATTCTATTGATGTGAAAAGCCTCTATCACTTCATGCGTTGCTCTGCAACTGCGCCTTAAAAGCACCTTAGTGTCTACAATGGTAAACACCTCCACGCGCTGCAGTGTAACACAAGATGCATGGCATCACACTTCTTCAAGGGCTTATTATACTCCTTTAAACACACATTAGTGCATCTGCTAGGTTGTCCCACGTACGAATTCCCACACGTAAGTGGGATCTGATACACAACATTGCATATACAAGGTCCATACGTCAGCTTCACATGGTTTATTCCACAGCTGTTGCTCTTTTTTTTTTTTTGCCATTTTTTTTGTAGGTGGTGCGGATATCACAAGAACACGGCCACCACCGTGAGTGGGCTTAGCGAGCCACTGGGCCTGGTAGGCCATCGTCTAACTTGCGCTCAGTTGCTCACGTGCATTCAGACGGCAAAGGCGTCATGGACCACAGCGTGGTTATGACACAGCACTGCTCTCAGATCAACTGCAACACTTCATTGTCTGCCACACCACAATACTGTACAACAAGCACGCCCAAATGCAGCAGGAAAAGCAGAAAGGGCTTGGCCACGCCACGAGCAAAAGTACAAAGGGCCCCACGAGCACGTCAGCGTGTGCAAAGGCTTGTGGAGACACTCCGCAAAGGGAAAAGTGGGTCCCCTGCAAAAATGCTGCGCACTCATGCGATCGCTGACCAAAGGGCCTGATCGCCCCAGCATGGGCAAACTTGCCTTTTATAGTGTGGCTTGATGTAGTAAGACAACACACGAGCACGAGACACAGCTGTACGGCTCAGCACTCAGAAGGGCAATGTAAGGTTAAGCGCCCCGCTATTGGCACACCGGAACCGTAAGCGATCCCCACATGATCCCTACATGTTCTAGTGCTTTCCTAATGAGATGGCAAATTCCAGAAAGTTTATTCGGGGCGGACAGGAACTTCCGGCTTATCTGTTTTGGCCTCTTGGCACTGAAGAACAGGCAAAAGAACCTCCGACTTACGTGCAAACTCATGTGCACATAAGTCATGTTCACATGTGCAGTCATGCACACATGTGAACAAGGCAAACTCAAGCGTAATGTCAATGAAGCTATTACAGGGTATAATGATGAGTTCAAATTCAGCAGTGTAGCAGGATGACTCCAGAATCTTTCCTTGAGTTCTTGCAGTTTACCTTAACAACATTTTCGTAAAATGGAACAATGGGTTGTCTGAGGGAAAAAAAAAAAAAGAAAACCAGAGATGCATTGGCTTGCTTAAATGCAGTGTTGTGTATCAGATCCCACTTAGGTGTGCGAATTCATACGTGGAACAATCTAGCAGATGCACTAATGTGTGCTTAAAGGAGCATAATAAGTCCTTGAAGAAGTGTGATACCACGCATGTTGTGTTACACTGCAGCATATGGGGGTGTTTACCATTGTAGATACTAAGGTGCTTTTAAGACACAGTTTCAAAGCAATGCGTGAAGTGGTAGAGGCTTTTCACATCAAAATAATGTGAGACACATGTGTGAGTCAGGCATCACTGTCACTAATGGACAGAGGGTCTTGCATTTCTGCTTACCACGTGTTCTTTTAAGTAATCCTCAGATCGCTCATTAGATTCCCCCTTCCTGCTTTACACTCGGTTGTTTTGTTTGCTGCATTTCACTGGATGTTCTTTCAAATAATTTTTTTCAGTTGTGTGTCAGCGCTCGTCCAGTGTGTTTCGTGTTTGTTCTGTCCCCGCTTTCCGCACTGCAACAAAAATGCATTTCTACCAACAAGCCCAACCTTCTATGCTGCTGAACCTTTTATTTACCCCGCCCCTCAAAAAAAAGAGTGATGGACAAAAAGCTGCAAAACTGCATCTGGACATGATCTGGTAAAAAAACAATAATTGTGCAGGAAATAAGAAAGCATATGTAAATGTGCAAACTTCAGGAAATGAAAGAAAAAAGAAAAAAGAAGAGAGAAACAAGGCTGATTAAGACAGAAAAAAAGTGAAGGGGAGGCTTTAGAAACATGTGGCTCTTGAGGGCTTCAAGCTAATTTTCTAGCTTCAATATTCCTAATGATAAACTTGCCTCATGTCAGAAGACTTTATGCAATGTCTTGTCTTATCATGCCACTGGATTTTCTACCATCTTCGACTGCATTGTGTTCTTTAGGCAACCACTTTCTTACACTAATTTACCGTTGTGCACCCTTTGAATAGAAAACACTGCAAACAGACTTTATCAATGCTGCACAACAAAACAAAAGGAGTGAAATTGAGCTAGCCAGTAACGCTGTTTAATTGGATGCAGTAAAGGAGATGCGCAGGCCAGGCTCAAGTAAAAATGTTTCAAGAAGCTCACTAGCAAGTATGCAGCCTACTTAACACACCCCAACTACACGTTGAAGCCATAGAGACATCAGGGAAGTTAAAGGTTGTATGCACAAGAGACATAAAAATACCGTATTTACTCAAATCTAAGCACCCCCTTTATCTAATATCGCGATACCCAAATAGGGGAGGGGGTCCTTAGATTAAACAAATGTAAAATTATGGCCCACCACACCCCATTTCTGCGGCAATATTTAGACATCACGGGCACAAGAAATCTCATTTTTATTTGCAAACGGTACAGCGGCTGGACTACTACTTCGGAGAAATGTTGAAGCTCCTGCACTGTGCAATGTCAGCACACTTTAAAGAGCACCAGGTGGTCAAAATTTTCGGAGCCCTCCCGTATGGCTCCTGGACTAGGAAGTCCTCCCACCTCTGGGTGGCATCCAGGCATCCCTCGAAGTGCCGTTTTGAAAATAAACATTTTTTTCCTCCTCAGCTACGGCATCTATAATCATATTGCAGTTTTAGGACATAAAACTCCTAGGCATTCAGTGAATAACATCGGGTATGTCATATCTATTTGTCTGACTCCTCCCTTGATCTGGAATTTTCTGCTGTTTTCATGTAGGAGTAGTGTGGCTGTGCAATCTTTGTAGATGTTACTTATGGTTTGCATGTATACATCAGGTACCCCTTGTCAACAAAAAGCTTCTAGAACCGCTAGTATTTCCGTGGAATCAATGCTTCCTCATAGTCTATAAAGGCCATATAAAGAGGTTTGTTATATTCAGCGAACTTCTCAATTATTATTTATTTATTTATTTAACAATACTGCCATTCTCTTCAGAGATTATAGCAGGGAAGGCACATGAAAAATAATATTTGTTTACTCGAATCATATAAGGCCAAAATCACAAAAAAATAAAAAAACACATACAAAATCATACATTATACATTGCAATAGCACTAAAAACAGCTGCAAGAAGATAAGGTATACATTTGTATTATAGCAAGTATAGGTTACTGCTGAACACATTGTTGGAACAATTTTATAAACAACAAATTAATCGAAGAACATGTCACTCAATATAATACAATCATAGAAATAGAATAGAAAAACTATGTATTAGTAACACGACACAAACTCATCGCTTAGCAGGTTTATTGATGTTGAAATGCGTTTAGTGCTCTTTGTGAGGTAAGCAATTCGCTTTCAATCGCAGCTGTAAATAAGTTTATGGATGGTTCGGTGGTTAGGATAGGTTTCAGTGAGTTCCAATCTTTAATGGTGAGAGGGAAAAATGAATATTTGAAGCAATTAGTGCTGGAAGAGTATTCAGGCAAGAGTATGGGAATGCTAATGACGGGTTGGTCTGCCATGAAAATAAGATATATACCTTGAAGTATCTATTTTTATTATGTTGTACAGTAGTTGAAACATTAATTTTAGTCTTGCTAGTTTCGTTCAGTTTTGTAGTGTTAAAATGCCAGCGTTATTAAGTAGATGTGTTGAAGAGTCTGTCAGTCTATACTTGTTAAAAATAAACCTTATTGCTTTTCTTTGAACCGCTTCTATTTTATTAATCTGTTGGTGGGTAAACAGGAACCAGATAGCGCTGGCATATTCTAGAACAGATCGGACGAGGGTTGCATAAGCTATTAGTTTGGTATTCGGAGGCGCGTGCTTAAGACGTCTTTTCAGTAGAAATAGTCTTTTCAGGGCTGTGCTAGTAATATTATCAATGTGAGTATCCCATCTCAGATCGTTTGAAATTGTTATTCCTAGATATTTGTCATTAGAGACTGTGGCTAATGTGCAGTTGTAAATAGTATAAGAAAAGTTGGACCTTTGCAGGTTATTGCCAAAGAAACATATTTACCAATATTCAGGGACATTTTCCATTTTTTGTACCACTCGTGTACATCTTCTAGTGCCCTGTTCAGGATTAGGTGATCGGCAGGAGTATTAATTTCTTGGTAAAGTACGCAGTCGTCTGCAAAGAGCCTAAGTTTTACTTTAGATTAGAGGGGCAGATCATTAATGAATATTGTAAACAATATAGGTGCTAGGATGCTGCCCTGTGGCAAGCCTGACGCGACTGCTGTTGTTTTAGAGGCGGTGTCCTGTAACTGTACAAACTGAGAGCGACTGGTTAAGTAATCCTTAATCCAGTGAACAATGGTGCTATTTCCAAGAGTGACTTCTAATTTACTTATTAGTTTGGTATGTGAGACACGGTCGAATGCTTTAGAAAAATCTAAGAAGATGAGGTCAATTTGTTTATTGGTATCAATAGACTGGGCTGCACCGTGTACTAATTCTAAAAGTTGAGTAACTGTTGAGAGGCCCTTTCTGAAACCATGTTATACAGGAGACAGTATATGATCTTTTTCTAGGTACATATTTATGTGTTTCAATATCATGTGTTCTATTAATTTACACTCAGAACAAGTTAGTGATATTGGTCTGTAATTTGAAACCACGATTTTACTGCCTGCTTTATGTCTTGGAAAAACCGGCTGATAGCATGGCTGTGGTCTATTGTTAAGTAACCTTTCCTAAAACAACCTTGTTCTCTTGGTTGGTTGAAGTTTTTTTTTGTTTTTTGTGGGGTTTAATGTCCCAAAACCAGCTCTGATTATGAGAGACGCCGTAGTGGAGGGCTCCGGAAATTTCGACCACCTGGGGTTCTTTAACGTGCACTGACATCGCACAGCACACGGGCCTCAACATTTCGCCTCTATCGAAATGCAGCCGCCGCAGCCGGGATTCGATCCCGCGACCCTCGGATCAGCAGCCGAGTACCATAGCCACTAGACCACCGTGGCGGGGCAACACTTTCGTGCTAAAAAATCAACGACGCCTCTGTATTCTAGTTGCACCGCTGCAGATGAGCTCGGTGACCATCTCGCGCATACGCAGAAGGGTAACACATCCAAGCGGGTTCATTTTATATGCATTCAAGCGCTAAATTCGAGCGACTACACAACGCGCACTCGTACTTCGCGCGCTAAGGCAGATAACCCGGGTCCCGGTTTCACAGAAACGTCGCTTCAACGTTTGCCTGCAGAGAAGCGATCCGGCCAAAACACAATGCTCCGACTCACCTCAACAGCTGTCGGTTGCCACGTACAGCGTAATCCCGACACGGCGTTAACGACTAAACGTTTGTACAAGTTTTTCTGTCGACTTCCGAACCCGAACGCTTGAGTGGTGGACTCACATCATACCCACATCCTGCAGCAGTCGCAAAATCTGCGTGTTTGCTGCTCTCCAGCGTTGCCAGATAGGAAAGAGCCTCCTACCATTGCTTCGGCACCAGCCCGTGAACAAAAATTCACCGATTTCACGACGAGACCTTCATATCAGGTCAACAGTAAGATCGATACCATCGAGTGACGTGGAGAGGAGGAAGTCTGGAACATACTATTATCAGAAAACACCAATATGCTGTTATGGTCTGGAAGGGACACATGCTTTCTCTGTGATTTTCTTGCAATGCCACGGACATCGTCATCACTTAGATGCGCATGGCGATGCGTGGGCTGCGTAACGCCAGAGCTCGCTGTGGTGCCGCTCCCCCACCCAACTCCTCCGGCACGCTGCTGGCCTTGCCGTGCGTGTGACCACATGCGTTTTCGATACATCGTTTCGCTTCGTGGTGCACCTTACGGTTCCCTTGCCAAGTGCGACTGCGCTGCGTGCTCCATCGCGTAGCGAAACCGAGGGCGTCGGCGCCGAAGATCTTAATATCTTTGGCACGATACGAAAACGCAGGTAAGCGAACGATGGACGCATGAGCGCAACACGTTACATTCCGCTGACTGGGTTTTCGGAAAAGCTCTGCGTTGTACAGGAATTTTCTAGCTTGAACTGGTTCGAGCGACAGGCAATCGACGGTCGGTGTTGAGCGTGCGCTGACTCAATGTTTTTTCACGAACACTGCGAGAGTCCGCTTTCGCGGATCCGGAGACCCAAGCCGCATACGTAATCAGGGAACGGGGCACTGCTAACCTCCCGGAATTGAACGAGCTTTTGTATAAGTTCTCTTAAAAAGTTTGCTGACGAACGCTGCATAGGGCTAAAAACTGAGCGGACTGCTTGTGAACTCCGCGCACTTTCGCTTTAGTTTTGTCAGCGGCGCTGTGGTTGGTCAATTGCCGGCGCAAGCAAAGTTTTTGTAGCTTTTATTGAACAGGAATTACGTCGCCTTAAAACAGAAATTACGTTGCTATTACACCTTGAATCGCGATCCAGTTGTACGAACCAGCCGCGCTATCGCCCTTGTCTAATCACAGAGGACATATGCCCTTACATATGCTTTTATTTCTTTAACTACCCTTTTATGGTAACAGGGCAAACCTTCCCGTGGGCCATGCGTACAGCTGTGCGCGCATAATATGCGAGCCCTTTGTGGCTACTGGTTCAAAAGAAGCCGGTAATCTTGCGTTGGCGCTCGGCTCATCCAGTACGTTTGTTTTTTTGCTTTAAATAAGGGCAGCCCTATGATGGTGGCGACCTGTTGCGCAGCAGTCACGTATGTGCTTGGAGATTGAGGTGACGCAGGACGAAGAGAGCGGTTGTGTTGGACCCTTAGAGTCGCCCCGACGTTCTCGTGGTTTTTATGCATGGATCATGCACCCATGCTCTTCTAGCTGGTCATGGAGAACTAAGTCGAGCTGGCGGTTTGATGCACATACACACATAATGCATACGCTTCCACGGCAAAGCATAATGCACACTAGAGGTAGCATTAAGGCGGGGAGGTCTTTCATTGCAATGATCCAACGATACCAGCCAGAGGACGTGCCTTAGCGTAGCAGCCTGTTAAGTGCAGTGATAGCATGATTGAATTCACATTGTTGCTCTATGCATCTCAACCAGACAGGATGCTGTACTCCAGTGTCGTGCAGACGACATTGCTTAAAACACCAGAGTTCGTCAACACCATCGTGATGTGTGAAAACATGTTGCAAGGCTGCCTTAAATGAAGGAGACATAAATATTGGCTCAATGAACCAAAAGAGTGCTTCACGGGTAGCCAGTTCCAATCTGATTGGTTCCCGTTGACACGCCTTCAGAACATGAATTTAATGTCATTTTTCATCATAATTCTGTTGTATTCTGCTGTTAAACTTGATAAGCACCAAGCAGCTATGGCTTCATTAGTCACAGGCTGATTTCAAGCTGATTTGATTGATTTCTTGGGGTTTTGCATCACAAAACCACGATATGATTAGGAGAGACGCCCTAGTGGAGGGTTCCGGAAATTTTGACCAGTTGGGGTTCTTTAAAGTGCACTGACATTGCACGGTACACAGGCCTCAACATTTCTCCTCCATTTAAATGCAGCCGCCGCGGTCAAGATTCGGTCCCACGACCTTCGGATAAGCAGCTAAGTGCTGTAGCCACTAGACCACCATGGCAAGGCCCTCGCAAGCCGAGAGCACTGCACTGATATTTTCTTTGTTGCACAATGTACTATATTTAACAGCACTAAGTGCATTTTAATAATATCTAGCTGGTATGGCACAAAGATTGTCTTCTTGCTTGGCCTTTAGCATGTTTCTTCACCTGCAATCAACTTTCAAACATTCTTTCTTGAGTATTTGATTATTGTAAAGGCCACATTTCATGTGCAGAAGGTGCCGAAAAAAAAAAAAAATTTGCCTTGTTTATTCTCTACTGTGCATACAAGCACCATGCTGGCATGTTAATTGCCTGTTTGAAGTTTATTATTAGCAAAGTAACGATACATAAAATGAAGGAGACATTTTACAGACTAGGGTCCCATAGTCCGAAGACTGTAGGGGGACCCACAATGAAGGAGGCATAAAAAAAATGAAAAGGCAAATGACAAGACAGTGTAGTATCAATACAACAAATTTTATACAACAGCTAGCAAAAGAACAAAACGATAAAGCATGGTAATAAATACAACTAAAACAATACAGTCGCTACATCACAATTCAAAAAGGACAACATAGAATGATTTATGACGATAGAAGGCCTGTTGTTGTAAACTGAACAAAACTAACGTTGCCATCACCAGTGGATCCCATGGGGCCTGATTTTTATGTGCATGTGGTGTGCTGGCCGCAGCATGTTTTCCCAGGTGCTGACGCGATGCCTGCAGACGTGCGCCTCTCTTCGGGCAGTGGAGAAGACGGCCCTCATGGAACTGCGGAAGAAGACGGGCTACACTTTCTCCAACTGCAAGAAGGCACTTGAGGCCACCGACAATGACATCAAAAAGGTGACGAAGTAGGAGTTGAAGTGATGGACCAGTGCACACACATGTTGACACACACATAAGAACAAGTTCCGGAAAGCAACTGTTTCTTTGTTGTTGAACTTCCTGCCTTGTGTAAAGTAAAAAAATGCATGCACTATGGTGGCAGTTATCTATGAACAAGATGACTAAAAGAAATATGACATTTGCATAAAAATTCTGATCAAGAGATGACAACAATCCAAGGTAGCAGCACGCTTTTTGACAATATCTCACTGGCTGACTAGCCCATCAGTGTATGCTAAGTAAGTCAAATAGGGAGTTTGCCTAAAAATACGGAAGCCAGCTGGCTGTCTCCGATCTCTTACATGGTCAGGCCAGTGGGTAAAAATTAAATCAGTGGTTCTTTGGCGATTGGTCCAATCGCTAGAAAGTGTGATGAAGGGGAGAAAAAAAAAAAAAATGCTGACTGAAAAGGAAAGGCTCTAAAAAAAGCCGCCTCCTTTTTCATGGGTGTTTTGTTATGTGCCTCCACTTCGTAGGTAAAAGTAAACAAGGAAAGAAGCTCAGTTGTCGCACTCATTTAGAATTCCCATGCTACGCTTCTCACTTTACCATATCTTGCCACTTACCTGATATTGCGCTCCCCGCCCCAGTGATCTAGTGGTTGTGGCACTCAGCAGCGGATCTGAAGTTCACGGGATCGAACCCTGGCCGCCATGGCTGTATATTGATGAAGGCCAAATGTTGAGGCCCATGTAACTGTGTGATGTCAGTGCATGTTAAAGAAGCCCTGGTCGTCGGAATTTCCCGAGCCCTCCACTACGGCATCTCTCACAATTGTAGAGTGTTTCTTCTTTCTTTTTTTTTTTTTAGGACGCAAACCTCAGAAATCAATCAATTACCTGATATTGCACAAGAAAGATTACTTTCAAGAAAAATGAAGTGTCTCTTACGATACACAAGGTAAAATAAAGAAGCTGCCATGCTCTTTGTGTCAAATTGAAATGATATGTTATTTATATTTATCACTACAATGCTTTGAATTAGTCTATATAAAAAAAAAGGACACTCACATGTTGGTTAAGTGCACACAGTGTGCAGATCAACCATGTGCTCCAAGTTCTCCCCAAGTGTAATACCCTCAGAGAGAACTTTGAGCACACACATTAGAACTTTTAAAACAATGAGCACATGTATTGCTACTGTTCACAGGTGCAAGAAGTGTGTTCTTTCTCTTATCGCACCTTGGGCAGGCAATTGTGCAGTAACATATGTGGTACAGCCCAGACCGCATCACAGGGAACACACAATTGATTACATGGAAATCTTAATGTTTACACTAATTCATACACCCATTTGCAAATGTCGTTGGAGGCGAAATGTTAAGTCCCTGTACTGTGCGATGTCGGAGCACGTTAAAGAACCCCAGGTGGTCAAAATTTCCGGAGCCCATCACTACGACATCTCTCATAATCATAACATGGCTTTGAGACATAAAACCCGGACATCATCATCATGTGTGCAAAGTGTGAGTACTGTATAAGTAATTATACAGGCTGCCAGTGCACCAGTATAAAAAGATTGTCTTGGATTTTACTTTCATGGCCTATTTTATTGCTTACGAACTGCGCTTGGAATACCTCAATGGTAGTGCCTCAGTGAAAAAAAGGCAACTTTGTTTATTGCTTACTCCGACGGAATGCTTGGTTTGATGGCCAACAATTTCTTGTCCTCCTGCGAACGTGGTTGTCGAATTGGAATGTTGAAGTGTCAACGCACAGTTACTTTCTGCCTTCTTCTAGCATAACGGAAGTGGTATACAAAACATCTTCATTTTGTGCTTCTTTAGATAATGGGCATTGCTGTACTATCCATACAAGTGTGAGAGGACAGATTAGACAGAGTATGCGAGACATACCCAATGCACCGTTCAATGCAATCGTGCCTGATTGACATTGAATTTTTCAGTTGTACTAGTTGGTTCTTTTGCACAGCATGAGGAAGTGAGCTCATTGTGATTGAGAAGTCCTATATGCATCGAATTCAGTCGCTGTCTAAGGCGTCCTGCATGGCTGTGGTATTAGAAGAGCCCAGATATGAAAGCAGTGAACAGGAAATTGTACGTGCAAGTGCTTGCCCAGAATAATGCACTGTATGAGAGCATGAAACCTAATATGTATTTCTACTTCTGCAACACTCGTGAATTTGTCAAAGGGATGCTGATATTATTGTTACCTCTGATGAGTACCTTGTACTGCTGCCTGGAACCTTATGCCTGTGCCATTAAAATAATATGTATTTCTACTTTTTAGAATGAGTTGATGGATTCAAATAAATCAAGTTACTGCTGACGATAACAAATAGGACTGTTGCTGTGCAGGTGTGGTGAAATACCAAGAGGTCTGTAGGTTGAGTGTAAATGTGAACAGTGTGCCTATTACCATGTGCCAGAGCATGTCACTTCACAGAGCCCTACAGCTGCGACATGGATTCAGGAGATGGCAGTTTCATTTGCACACAGCTTTAATGTGCTTGGGATTACAGGCATTACACGGTTTAGAGTGTCGATGCCTGCACTCCTGAGCAGTGCCACTAGTGTGTACCTCTGTGCTCACAGTATGAGAACTATGTATACAGCTGATTGGTCAGTTTGTGATGAGATTTTGTTTTGTGTTAGCGTACACACCTAAAGTTCGACTGTCCTACACTTTTGCCATTGCTGTTGATTTGAACATGTATGCTATGTGAGGTACAAAGGTACAGTATTGCTTGTAATAGCACATTCTGTATTCATAAAGAAAGCCACATATTTCTTCCTGTGCCTGCGAGCTCTGCATTAAGCTCACATTAAACCAAACCTAGAAAAGTTGAGTGAATCAATCAAAAAGCAAGGGGCACTCTTCACACTGTTCGCCTGGTCAGAAAATGTATCTTGAGAAATTTGGCTTGAGGTACCTTACTTTACTATCCAGCTACACGTCCTCAAGGTTGTAAACCTTTTCCATATGTGCCTATTCTCAGCATAGCAACCATGATTATCCTATAATAGCAACTTTATCAGTTGTCTGGGCTGTTTTGAGGACATGTACCTCCAGGTGTTTCATTCTCACCATGTGAAACATGTTGGTAGCTTTTGGTAAGGTTGCACAGGCTGCTCTTGTGCCTGCAGTTGGCAGTGTTTCTGAAAGAAATGTTACATTTCCCACGCTGCTGATAACGAGGTTAACAACCGAGCAAGGGTCATTCACTGAAGGCAGCAGGTTTATATATTTGTAAATAGTGTTGATGGGCTCTAATTGGCAGTTCAACACGACAGCTCATTTGCAGCTGCAGTGGTGAATTCTGTTCCATCTACAGTTGTGCATGTAGAAACACGTAACCCTAATCATGTTCGGTTGATGTTTTGTATCTCGGCTTGTGAGAAAAGCAGGCACATAATAACGTACGGTGCCTTTTAAAGGATCACTGAATTAACTTGTCCTATCAAACAAAGATGTCACTGTGAAATGCCTGCTAACTGTATTTAAACACACACTAGAAGACACACCCTTTTGCCGCTGCTTTAATTTTCTCAAACTTGCGGTGGTGGGGCGTCTGTGACATAGAAATACAAGCTAACTGCCCCTCACTTCTTTTATTTATGCTTATGTGAATGGTTATGCAGTATGTGATGTAGTGGATATCTTTTCTTTCATGGTATACAGCAATGTTTTGTGAGCATTTATATTGATGTTTCCAGCATCCTGTTGCTTTAAATTGCGTGGTTTCAGGACATAGTATGAGTTCACGCTACTCTTGCCTGCCATGGCATTGCATGGTATTCCTGAATAGGCTGCCAGTATGACAAGCAAATGCACCAAAATGGTTAAGTTAGTAAGTGCTGACTTACAGCCGAATTTCACTATAGAAAAAAAGTGGAATGTATATGCGGGAATGCATGTGCATGATTACACACTGCCATTTGCCGATGGCAGTGACGAAACGTAACGATTTGACATCAGTCATGCTTGAGGAATGGGTGCCTCTCGTTTATCCTCTTTAATCATTCTTGTCCAAGCGTGTGCTGCGATACACGATCAGTGAGTAGTAGACTTCATTCTGTCGCACTCGATACTTGGCATGACGCCGTATGCCACCACACTTTTTCCCTCCCCCTCCTCCAGCGTCGCTTATGCACTGCTGTCCACTGTGACACAGCCTCCTTCCTTACTGAGACCTCTCTTTGTTCGATATCCTGCACATCCATTGCTTTCGATGGTAAATTGCCATTCGGACAATGTGAAGTATGGCCATTGCTGTGAAAGCATGCATATATTTGATGGCTCTTTTGTGCTGTGCATCCGTCGTGATCCTTGTGAGTGTAATGCAATGAACTGCGTGAAACTCCGTGGGGCTTACACAGGCAGAGAAGTGGCTCACCGAGGAGGCCAAGAAGCACGGGTGGGCCAAGGTAGCACAGTTGCAAGGTCGCCAGGCCAAGCAGGGCCTCATAGCCATCAATGTGGATGGGCCCTTTGCAGCCTTGGCCGAGGTAAGCTACAGGTGCTCATCACATTTAGCGTAATCCTACTCGCAGCCTGCCAAATTGTAAAACTGATTACGCCTTAAAGTTCTTGTTCATGTCAGAGGCAGCATTCACACCAGAAAGCTGTAAAGGTAGTGATGGCAGGTTGGTTGGAGATGCTCTCCTCAGTTAAAAACTGAGGCCAGTTTCAATCACTCTTGTGCCACTTCTTTTCCTTTTATTTTTTATTTGTGTGTGTGTGTGTGATTAAAGTAAAGGAAGTGGCTGAACCAGCCAATTTAGGTGCACATTCAAGAACCCCGGGTAGTCACAATTACTCTTGAGGCCCTCCGCTTATGCCGTGCGACTTATTCAGTCATGTCATGATTTGCACGCAGAAACACTAGTAACTGTCAATGTATTGTTTTTGTTTAGGGCTATCATTGATGAAGCCCCGCCATTTATTTGTGTTTTTAGGTGTCTTGTCCAGAAGTATTGTTCTTGAGCGGTCATAAAATTCATTGCAGTTTTCTGTGCTCAAAAGGCAATGAAAATGCCACCCGCTCATCCCCCGTGTGTGCCCCCTGCTCATCCTGTGCAGGTAAACTGTGAAACGGACTTTGTGGCTCGAACTCCAGAATTTCAAAAGTTTGTGGAACAGCTGGTGCGGTCATGTACCAGCCACGCCAAGAAGTTGCCTTCACTGGAGACCTCCATCATGAAAGTGAGTGGGAATTACTGGCTTGGCTTGGCTGACTGAGGTGGCCTGCTGCAATGTCACCAATTCCATCATTCTTAGGCGCTTACATGTGTAAGCACAGTGCAAGTGTTGGTGTGTCAGTGCACTGCAGTGTCTACTATAAAATGGGATATAGTTCATGTGTGCAAGCTTCAGCTTTGCATGCTGGCATTCGTGAAGTTGTCCTGTAGCGCTGTGTGCTCTGTACAGAGGCTCTTGATTTCAGTGCATAAATGTGGACACTTGTGGATCCTCCACAAAGTACAGTAGAACCTCGTTATAACGAACTTGGATATAACGAACTATCGGATATAACGAAGTAATCACAATTCCCCTTGGAATTCCTATAGATGAAATTGGTATTGGTTATAACGAACTAATCGTTATAACAAAGTAATTACCACTCCCCCTACAACTTCGTTATAACGAGGTTTTACTGTAGTTGAGGTCTGTGCATGACAATGCACTTGTGTGTTATTCCACGTGCGTTGCTTATTAATGCTCATGTACAGTGCACTAGGTGCACCAGTGACACCATCGGGTCAAAAGTAATCCAGAGCCTCGCACTGTAGCGTTTTTTTTTTTTTTTTTTTTTTTAAATTCTACCATGCACCTTTAGGCAAAAGTTAGCTAGTGTAGTGACCAGTTCTGATGGTGTGTCTGTGCTCTCTCTCTCTTTCTCAACCTTCTTATAATGTGAGCACATTAACAAATCATCAGATTTTGTGCTCATTACGATAGGCAGTTTGGGGGGCAGCGTTGCCTGCCACTGCCAGTGCGCATAACAACTATGGCTCACAGTGAGGAAAAAAAAAATGACCATGTCCGTACAGAGTTGAACACCGTTCAATAGAAGCAATAACACCTGCTCAAGGTTGGGCACCTTGTGGCCAACCATGACTGGTGATGGTAGTGATGTTTCAGGATGTTACATATTTGTCAGCTGTAGTTTCATCAATTAGGAAAAGGCTGGAGGATGAGGAGGCAGAAGAAGGGGAGAGGAACTCGGCACGATCTACGATGAACCTCCGGAGCTTCGCCCACTCGTCATCATTCACTCCGTGGATGTGCATAGATTTCTTTCCATCTGGTTCACTTCCCTGCCTTTCACCTTTTTTCATTTTTCTCTCTACGTTTAATATGTTAAACCCGTCAAGTTTAATTTCATGTCTGTTAACAGCAGCGCATGAGTGAATGCAAGCCCGCCCCTTCACATCGGATGTGCCATGCTCTCTTCTTATGTGTATCTGCATTTTTGTACACCTTATTTGAAGTATGTTCTCTACAGGGTCTGTCTAAAAGTTGCTTAGCTATAAACAGTCTGAGGGCTCACATAATGAACTCTATAGGACATAACTGCACTTGCTGTGTGAACAGGTACGGCTGGGCACCAAGGAGCTGGAAAAGCTGCGAATCAAGGACGGCCACACTGTGGAGGAAGCTCGGGCACTGGCCGTTGGCAAGCTGGGAGAGCAGTTGGCCGTACGGCGAGCCCTGTGTCTTCGAGGCGAGGCGGGAACCACGTTGCTCGCAGGCTACTGCCACCCTCAGAGCAACAACAATGGCGAATCCAAGAAGTACCCCTGCTTCGGTGAGCCCCACTGGGTACACAGAATCCCACTGCAAAATCTAGAGGGACTAGCAAAATAGGCCCCATTTAATGGGCTTGTCCATTACTGAGAAAGATAAGGGGAAGCACCACATCCAAATAAACAGGGTATAACGTCATTACAACAGACCTTGATAGTGAAGATAATGGTCTGTTGTAATAAATTTGTATAGAATCCAAATGCTGTTGCAACAGATTTCCACATAAATGATAACTAAGTCTGTTTTAGCTGGAGTAAGTTGTAACTCATAGACACGGCCAAAGATTGGATTTATTCCAAAAGAAGCTCATGAGCTTTCATAATTTCATACTGCAAACAGCTTGGAAGTTATCTGCATTTCCGTCATCACAACTTCAACTGCTGCCGTAGCATCTCACTGCATTGATCCCATTGGTTCCCCGTCCTAGTACACCAAGCAGTGTTTGACATAGGAAGCTATTGAATTTGAGATGTCTACAGTAGGGGAGGTGCACTGTAAGAGAGTGCTGACCAGCTTGCTACCCTTATATTAAGTTCACTCCATCGCATTCGAATGTATGCATGGCACATCACAACCCATTGTAAAAGAACCTGGATCACTGGAAGAGATTGGAAGATTAGCATAACATCTCCAATATGACTTGGTGTATCAGTGTGTCTGTTGTGAGCAGGTCTGCTGTAACAAGCTTATTACTTTACTATACAAAACCAGCCAAATTTGAGGCATACCCAGATTTTACTGTACAGAAATGTACCCAGCATACCCACAATGGTAGCTTACCATAATTGCTAAAGAGTTGCAGTGCTAAGCGCCATAAAGATGCTGGTTCCTTTAATTTCCTGAACATGGCTTCCACATTTCAGCAGGGATGAAATGGAAAAATGCCCCGTCTCTTTATACTTAGGTGCACGTTGGAGAACATGAGAAGCTAGTCTGAATAAAAATCATATTTAAGTGGTCAGCACACCATTATAACTATTCAAAACGCCCACCCAGCCAGGTCCATTGATATAGAATCGTAGTTTTCTGTCTTTGCTGGCCGACAGTCCAGCCAGCTGTGCGAAAGGCAGGAGCACACAAGAGATAAGGAGGGTTTAGCTATTGTTAAGGTGCCTCGATAGCCTTCCTCATCCAAGGAGGTCATTGAGGCACTCTGCAGCCACAGAGAAACCTGCTTCTGCAATGTAGCCAGCCCTGCTGCACACCGCTAGCTCGACTGCATCACAGCACCGAGTTCAGAAAATATCTTTCTGTAGGCGCAAGCCTTGTCGTGCATTTACCCAAATTTTTCAGTGAACATAGTGGTGATCTAGATAATAATGACGTTTTGGATGTTCTCAAGTACTTGCCCGTCATTCTAACAAAAAAAGTTGTTTGCCTTTAGTGTCCTTTTAAGCGCTGTCTTTGCAAAAACATGAAGGTATGAAGCTAAACATTTTGACAGAGTTCGCCATCATGATGCAAACTCCATTATGACTTTGTTGCTTGTACGTGTTTTTTTTTCTTTGCTTCTATTTTAGTTCCTGTCAGAGGAGATGCATACTATTATGATTTAAAACATTATTGCTCTAAATGGCCATCACAGCAGTTCACGATGCAAAATGTTCTGTTTTTTTTTTCTTTTCATTTTTTTCCAGCAACCTAGAGCATGCAGCATACACAGATTTAAATAAATGATTTTTGTTCCTGACATTTACTACTGACAATAAGAGGCAATGTTATATTTAACGAAAGCTCTTCTCTGCTGCTGGTACAGTGGAACCATATTGTAACAAATTCAATATGACAAGAGGATTGCTTTGCTGTATCTGATAGTTCATTATTAAATGCATATTTGTAACACTGTTTTTTGATGGCATTGCTGTTATTTAATTTGTTATAACCTATAATTCATTATATCCACATTTGTTATTGCAAGCCGTTGTTCTAACATGGTCTAACATGTTTTGCACACGTAAAAGCACAGCTGTGTGTTTTTATTGTAGCAATCTTGATGACAGGACGTTGAAATGGGCCTGTGGCCACTTTCTTTTTCTTCATGCCGTCGTGGTGTTCTGAATAGACCTGTCACATACCTGCGGTACTTGCAGGTCGGTACGGTGCCCTGGTGGCATACCGGGACCTTGGCGACAGTCCACTGAGTGAGGAGGAGATAGAGGAACTGGGGCGCCGCCTGTGCCAGCAGGTGGTAGCACTGAACCCGAAGTCTATCGGCCTGCTGGATGACTACCTGCTGTTTGAGAAGGAACAGGAGAAGAAGATGAAGGAGCAGGAGGCGAAAGAGGCAGAGGCTGAGACAAAGGAGGCCGAGGAGAAGGCAGAAGGCAGCCAAGCGGCCGAGGCAGCACCCACAGAGGAGGAGGAACAGGTAGGGCTGGCTAGCAACAGACTTGAAAACGAGAAAGAGTTTTAGTGTTGGCAAATAGAAATCCTTGGCCAATTTGGCCAGTAATGACTCCATCACGTTAAAAATATGTTAGAAAATTACATTAATGCAAGTCAGAACGTCACGCACAAAACAGTGCACACATGTAAATCGAGATGTATATAATATTTAATGAAGATGGGTAATTACGTGCGGTATTCATTGAATAGGCAAATGGCCATCATAACAGCTACTGCCTTTCACTGCGTAGCTGTTATGACAGAGGCAATTTGTGTTCGCGTCTTATTTTTTCTGGTGTTGCCAGGTGCTTCAATTTTCCTCACAGCAATAGTCGCAAGGACAAAGTGGGCACTGCTACATGGACAGTTTTGGAGCTTCATTCAGGCCATTGGCTTTCGTTCTGTAGGAGTGCATAGAGAGCACTATCGAAATCTCTGTCAGCGAGTAGTTTAGAAATGCACCTAAGTTCACAGCCTGTGTTGGCATGTCATAAGCAAGAGGAGCTGAAAACAACCAGAAGAAAATATTTGCCTCATAAGAGCTCACACAAGTGCAGATCAGTTTATGTCGAGTGACATATGTGATCATAAATTGTTTGTACAGTTAAACCTGCTTATAACGAACCTCCATATAACGAATTCCTGGATATAACAAACTTTTTCTATGCCCCGCTGTTACTCCATAGACGCACATGTATTTGAGACCTCTACGTAACGAAGTGGCAGCGGGAGACCCCCTCAAAATAACGAATTTTCTCCACCGACAACCTAGAGATGATGCCCCAAATTTTGTCACTTTTGCGCGAGCAGCAACCGGAAGCACCCTCTCCGCCATGACGAAATGCGTAGCGCTTGGCACGCTCGAAGGCATGGAGACAGCGAGGCGGGAGCAAGCACATGTGCATACGTGCAAGAGTGAACGAGGTGAGCCTGCATCCCTTGACCTGGCGATCTTGCCGCCGCGGGTGTGTCCTTTCCCCCTCACTTCAAGCCCGATCCCGCTTGCTGCAGCTGGCCTAGCCTGCCAAGCCGCACCGGCTTATGAGAGAGAGAGAGAAAAAAACAAGTTTTTTTTTTCCTAACGTGCTGGCAGCGCCAGTTTGGTGACTGCGCAAGTCTCTGCACTTTGTCGGGGTTAACTTCTACTAATAACTACTGCTAGCAGCGGCATCGCCGCTAGCAACCCCCTGCCGTGGGTTCGAGCACTCAACGAGCAGAGAATGAGGCCGTCGCGTTCGCGCGCTCGCCATCTCAGTCATGCATGCCGCGCTGCCGCGCGCTTCGGCCCGCGGCCCGACTCTAGGCAGGGCAGCGCGAACCGTCGCACGCGGCTAAAGAGGAGAACATTAGGCGCATCTCTCCGAGCATGGCAATTTAATAAACACGTTAAAATAATACAAACAAAACAAGGTCGAATTAGTCGAATTAAATGTAAACAAATAGGACCATAACGAATAACTGCACGCGAACACACACGAACACAAACAACAGTAACAAGGAACAACACGCGAACACACAATAACACACAAAAAGAACCATGCAAGGAAGGAGAGCCTAACCCCGGCTAGCGCACCCGCGACCGCGAGCCCTCAGAAAAGGAAAATAGAAGAAGAACATACAGACAGGGGCGTCGGTCGCAGGTCGCCGCCGTGGTCGCTGGGGCTCGCAGAAGCACGCCATCCGACCGATGGCCCGATCGGCCGGAGGGTCGCAAAAGTACGTGTGCACTTCTCCAAGTCCCAGCGTGTTCTCCCGAGGCATCTCCAAAACCAGAAACGCCAGAACGCGCAAACATTCTGGGAATTTCTCGCTGCCCAATGGCAGCCTATGTTAAAACCACATGGGCGAAGCGGGTGGGCCCCCGCTCCGTCCAGCCGGGAAAGGGGATGCGGCGACATTCCGTGCAAAAACATGGCGTCGAGCGGGACGCGGCCCCACAACTTCACTTCGCTAACCTGACACTAGGTGACAGCGCTTGTTACGCCTAGCTCACGGGAAGCTTGCCCTTGACAACACAGAGATTGGGTTGCGCAGGAAATCACGCTCACAGGGCGATTCAAAGGCAGCGCGCGTGAAGTTATTTTTAAAAAAGAACTGTAGACAAATAGCGGTAAAGTGAACACGGGCACGCATTCCGTGCAGAGCGTTCGTAGCTGACAAACGGCCGTAGCAGCATTCTCCATCGCCTTGGAAATCTTATCCTCAGAGGGACAGCACATGACGCACTGCTGCCGCGGCCTTTTTTTTTCCTCCTGCCACTCATTGTTCATTGATTTTGTGCTCCTTCCTCCTCCACAGCAATACACTGCGCTCTTTTCAGGCGGCGCACTTCCATTGTAAAGCCTGCTCGCTACCTCGATTGTCCGCGGGATTTCCCGGCAGCCACATTATAACTGGTCCTTCATCTCGGGGGATGGGGGGGGGGGGCTGCAGATTAAGCGGTATGCGTAATCATTAAGTTTATGAGATGGTAAATGGGGGTCAGAACAAACCGCATTATAACCGGTCTGTCACTATAAGCTGTTACGTTCTAAGTGGTCTCAGCTGTAAATGTTTTCTCACCCAAAGTAAATGTTTTGGATGAGCTCCGCTGTCTGTTACCTTTTTGCTTACTTAAGCGTTTCTTTTTCGAATTTTCATGCCAAACCTGCATATAACGAAATCCTCTTTATAATGAAGCTTTTTGGGAATTTGTCAATTTCGTTATATCCAGGTTTAACTGTATTTGATAACTGTATGGCTTCTTCAGATGCTTATTGGCATTTGGTGCTTCTCGCTGATGCAATGTTTGCACCGTCGTCACAGAGACAGTAGCGCTTTGTGGCTCCAAATGTGTGCTATGATCATAACTTATATGTACAGTCAGGGCAGCCTAAGCTGAAACAGAATAACAGCAGATGACAGATACTGGTGGCATGGCCCAGTCGTGAGAATAGAAAGCTGCGACGAGATGAAACACGTTCAGGGGTCCCGTTCACTGATTCGCACGGCTGCAACAACGGGCACTCTCGAACACGTTTTTCTCCATCGCAGCTGAGCCATGTCACCAGTATCCGGCATTTGCAGCTTGGGCTCTCCATGACTGCAAATGAACTTCGAAAAATACAATCATACCTCATTATGACAAATTAAGTACGACATGGAAACAGCTTGGTGATTTGTTATATATGTGCATTCGTAATACTGTTATAATGCAATGCTGTTTTTCGTTTCATTCATTATATCTGATGATGAACCTCGACATAGCAAATGTCGACATTCACCTGTTTTTCAAAACAAATTTAGTGTTCCAAGTGAAGTATGCAGCTACTATGTGAACTAAAGCATCATTGAGTCCCCCGGAATAGCTAGAGTCTAAATGACTCAAAAGCTTCGATTAGTTTTGAGTCGTCCTTTATGTCCTTGCATCTTGTGGTGACAGCTGGCATGTCTAATATCGTGCAGCCACCTGCAGAAGAGGAGGAGGAGGACGAGAGCCGGTTACTCTTCCAGGACTACGTGATGGACCCCAACATCAAGGTTGGCCGAGTGGTTGCTGAGAGCCGCATCGACATCATGGACTTCGAGCGCTTTGTCTGTGGTGAAAGTACCGAGAAGAAGGAGTAATTCATGCCATCCAGCACCAGCGAGATGGCTATATGTCTGTCTAGACAGTCTCCGAGCATTGGCCCATCTCCACGCGGGCCCTGCCAAACGGCTGCATTCAACGACGTCCAGAGTCCAGAGCTTTCAGTAGACATTGCCAACTTAGTGCCTTTTCTCTTCAGCACTCACAGCATCGGCTGCAACAACACGAGCCTCGCACGTGGGGTTCTACATTGATGGTTACCATAGGGATGCTTCCTGTGGTGTGCTCGAAGTACATCACTAGGCGTCATCCCCCACTGCTGCAACGAGGGGCAGCTGTAGCACAGGCAGCTGTAGCGGCAGCTCTGCCAACGTGTCCACATTCATGTGCTGGAGGCATCACTGCCACAGCATTACTTAACATCGGAACATGTCTTGAAAGATGTGATGCCACACACTGGTTGATGATGGAACTAATGAAGCGGGAGGCACATTGTTCCCGAACTGCGGATGCTGCGTGTTGCATATGTAATTGGTTTACTTGCTCTGCTGGCAGCAGCAGTGTTTTAGAAATGCCACAGGAAGTAGCTGTGGTGCCACCTCGTGGCCAGTAGAGAAGCTAGACAGTGTGAGTAGCACTGACACATTGCACTTGAGATTGGCAAGGCAATGTGTTGTGCAAGTTTCTTGCCCTGTTCCAGCGACATTGTGGTGTTGCGACTTTCTTTTGCCAGCTTCGCAATGTATTCCGAGCTGCGCGTTATGCATGCATCACATGTGTCGGGATCATTCTCGAAGTAGTAATAGCTAGTGTAGAATTTTCGTTACTAATTTGCTGGAACTCGTATAATTCATCTGTTGTGTAGCGTATTATGAATTGCTCGCCACAGTACTTTGTGCACATATGTTGCGGCACATTTTGCAAGATTGTTTTTGCATGTGAAGCTTTGTTTTGCATGTACTATTGGACACCTGCGACCATTGCAGTAGCGTTTATGGCCTGCGTTTCATTTTTTTTCATGCCTCAACTGGAGTCTGTATTTTTCTTTTATTTGCGTTCTATTTACAGTCACCTTGCTGTAGTGCTTGTCCAATGTATAAATTGTACACTCTTATTTGAGCATAAGCACTGGATGTTATTGTCTGAAATGATATACCGTAACATTGTGGGCCCATCACGTGTGCATGCCGTACCACGTTCAGTAATAAATCATGTTGCAGTCTGTTCATTTTTCTATATCTGTGCTGCATGTGTGAAAAATCTGGTGTATGCATTGGTGCCTTCACAGGTTGAGATTTCTTATTTACCACAGGGCTTAGCTGGGCTCTGCTCAGGTCAATATACAAGATGCATAAAGCTTCTTAGCGGAAACACTAGTGTACACATTGCAATATTGGCCTCGAAGGCTACCACTGGAAAAGCTGGCGCTGCTGTCGGCGTGATGTGGTAAGAGGGATCACGTGGCTGCATCGTCTGCTTCCTGAAGCAGCATTAAGAGTTGAAAACCTCCCCTCGTGCACAGTTCTGATTAAGTTGGAAGGCTCTTCCTCTTCAGATGTCCGATTGACAATACTTGAAAGCAACAGAATTGTTAGTGGCTGCCATTGAAGGTGACCAACATGATACTCTGCTGCTCAGTGCCAATTCGATGCGACAAAGCTCAGTATCAGTCGTCGTGTACCCGTGGTACAAGAAACTTCGCGAGGCTTTGGGAGAACGGGCAAGCAGCCATTGGCCCAACTCGTGTGTGCAGCAAACACATCCTCAAGGAACAGTTCTGCTACAGCGATGTTTGGTTAGTAGCAAATGCTCCAGTTAAATTGGCACTTGTTTCTTGCAGGCTGAAAACTGCACTTCCTTTTACCAGGTGCGGTACCATCTTGTAACCGCCCAATGCGACATCTCTGTCACCCACTCCCGCTCACTGTCCACAAAGTCGCCTGCAGAATCTCAACTCATTGTTTGGATGTGTTGAATGCAATAATCTTCACGTTTGGTGGATGCGCACAGCACTGGGGCTGTGACTCATCTAATGAACCATTGCATTTATGCTATCAATAATTTTCTCTAAGCCAGGCTTGAGTTTTGCTGATGCAAGCAAGGTGCATTAAATAGTGGTGAGGTTCTGTGTATAAGTCTAAATGCAAGGTATATTAAGCAGTCAATGTATCAAGAAAAAGAAGCAATTGCTCACTGAAAAGACTGATAAGCATACACTGCGATGGAGTATAAGAAATAATGAAGTTCAATAAGGTTGAAAGTTTGGTTAGTTCATCAAACAGTATGGGAGAAGCAGCGCGCTCTGACGAGGGAAAAAAGAAAACATGACACTCATTCTTTCTTTCTCCCTCCCTTCTTTTTTAAATGTCACTGTTAAGGTGCGCTGCTTCATCCATACACGGTATGACGAGAAATATATTCAAACGTCCGAAAATACCGAAGCTAAAGAAAAACTGTAACGACGGCACATGAAACTAGGACATCGTTTCATTATAACTAGTACATCAAGGCCAAGCGCCTTGATGTCCTAGTTATAACGAAAATTGATTCTGAACCACTCGTCTTATATAAAATAGTGCCAAGCAACACGGTCGTTCTTCGACGCTCAGACCACGAGCCGGGGCCGCAGTTGTGCCTGGCCAACGCCAGACGATGAAAGCCGTTGGAGTGCCTGGCCAAACGCCAGGCGATGGGAGCCGGTGGATTGCCTGACCAATGCCAGGCGATGGGAAGCCGGTGGATTGCCTGCCAATGCCAGGCGATGGGAAGCTGGTGGATTGCCTGGCTAACGCCAGATGCTGTACTGCTCGGGTACACGCCCAGGTGGGAGCCTGCAGTGACCTTGCACAGGAACTCGGCCGCCACTCCCGCGCGCTGGTCAGCTTCTTCCTTCCACCACACCTCAGCCACGTCTCCTCCGTTCTTCTCCCCTCTCTCCCTGGTCTCCCCCTCGCCCGTTCTCTTGGCGCTTTTGATCACCCATCTTCATCGTGGGCCTTCATCATTGGTGTTCTTGTCTCTTCGTGTCGTTTTCCGTTGCTCAGAGCTGTACTTGTGGCCTTTTCGGATTGGTGTTCCTGTTCTTCATTATTTTTTTCTTCTTTAGCGCTCGTGCCAACGTCGTCTTCGTCTTGCTTTCATTTTTATGGCGCGCACTTTGAAATACGTGCACTTCACTCATCACAGATGCTAAAGCTTCTTAGCGGAAACACTATGTCACATTGCGATATTGGCCTCGAAGGCTACCACTGGAAAAGCTGGCGCTGCTGTCGGCGTGATGTGGTAAGAGGGATCACGTGGCTGCATCGTCTGCTTCCGAAGCAGCATTAAGAGTTGAAACCTCCCCTCATGCACAGTTCTGATTAAGTTGGAAGCTTCTTCCTCTTCAGATGTCCGATTGACAATACTTGAAAGCAACGAATTGTTAGTGGCTGCCGTTAAAGGTGACCAACATGATACTCTGCTGCTCATGCCAATTGGATGCGACAAAGTCAGTATCAGCCGTCGTGTACCCGTGGTACAAGAACTTCGCGAGGCTTTGGGAAACGGCAAGCAGCCATTGGCTCACCTCGTTTGGGCACAACACATCCTCAAGGAACAGTTCTGCTACAGTGATGTTTGGTTAGTAGCAAATGCCCAGTTAAATTGGCACTTGTTTCTTGCAGGCTGAAAACCTGCACTTCCTTTTACCAGGTGCGGTACCATCTCGTAACCGCCCAATGCGACATTCTGTCCCACCCACTCCCGCTCACTGTCCACAAGTCGCCTGCAGAAACTCAACTCATTGTTTGGATGTGTTGAATGCAATAATCTACACGTTTGGTGGATTCGCACAGCACTGGGGCTGTGACTCATCTATGAACCATTGCATTTATGCTAGCAATAATTTTCTCTAAGCCAGCTTGAGTTTCGCTGATGCAAGCAAGATCATTAAATGGTGAGTTCTGTAGAAGTCTAAATGCAAGGTATGTTAGCAGTCAATGTATCAGAAAAAGAAGCAATTGCGCACTGAAAAGACTGATAATCACTGCGATGGGTATAAGAAATAATGAAGTTCAATAAGGTTGAACGTTTGGTCAGTTCATCAAACACTATGGGAAGAAGCAGCGCGCTCTGACGAGGGAAAAAGAAAACATGAAACTCATTCTTTCTTTTTCCCTCCCTTCGTTTTTAAATGTCACTGTCAAGGTGCGCTGCTTCATCCATACACGGTATGACGAGAAATATATTCAAACGTCCGAAAATACCGAAGCGAAAGAAAAACTGTAACGACGGCACATGAAACTAGGACAGTAGTTTCATTATAACTAGTACATCAAGCACAAGCGCCTTGATGTCCTAGTTATAATGAAATTGATTCTGAACAACTCGTATAAAATAGTGTCCACGCAAAGCGGTTATCTTCATACCATCAATGCTTCTATATCGAGTGGCTTAAACTTCGTGGCCGGCGCAAAAATACACTCGCAGCGAAAGCAAGTATTGTGCATGGGCATACAAGCAGCACGCACGAATCGTCGCAGCTATTTTTGTGATGCTGCATTAAGGCTTTGTTTTGTTATGACACATTGGTTTACATCAATCACAACGGGACACAGTTCCACATGGTCTACCTTCAGTGACTGCCTATCATGCAATAATCCTCTAAGAGGCACACCAAGGTGACCACATGAGCAGTGGGCTCACGGCATGTATTTGCAAAATGGTCTGTAAACCACGCTAACACTTTCCGTTTGTTCACAGAATTAATGTATAGACCCTTTTCATAAACTGTAAAGCTAGCTTTCCTGCAGTTCAGCTCGCCCTACTATGGCGGCACGGCAATCCGGCAACAGTGTGTGCAAGACAATTGCTTGCGATAGGGCATGTAAAATGTCGACGTTCACCTGTATTTCAAAATAAATTTAGTGTTCCAAGGGAGTATGCAGCTACTATGTGGACTAAAGCCTCATTGAGTCCCCCCGGGATACGCTAGAGTCTAAATGACTCAAAAGCTTCGATATGTTTTGAGTCGTCCTTTATGTCCTTGCATCTTGTGGTGACAGCTGGCATGTCTAATATCGTGCAGCCACTGCAGAAGAGGAGGAGGAGGACGAGAGCCGGTTACTCTTCCAGGACTACGTGATGGACCCCAACATCAAGGTGGCCGAGTGGTTGCTGAGAGCCGCATCGACATCATGGACTTCGAGCGCTTTGTCTGTGGTGAAAGTACGAGAAGAAGGAGTAATTCATGCCATCCAGCACCAGCGAGATGGCTATATGTCTGTCTAGACAGTCTCCGAGCATTGGCCCATCTCCACGCGGGCCCTGCCAAACGGCTGCATTCAACGACGTCCAGAATCCAGAGCTTTCAGTAGACATTGCCAACTTAGTGCCTTTTCTCTTCAGCACTCACAGCATCGGCTGCAACAGCATGGGCCTTGAACGTGGGATACTACATTGAGGGTTACCATAGGGATGCTTCCTGTGGTGTGCTCGAAGTACATCACTAGGCGTCATCCCCACTGCTGCAACGAGGGCAGCTGTAGCAGGGCAGCTGTAGCGGCAGCTCTGCCAACGTGTCCACATTTCATGTGCTGGAGGCATCACTGCCACAGCATTACTTAACATCGGAACATGTCTTGAAGATGTGATGCCACACACTGGTTGATGATGGAACTAATGAAGCGGGAGGCACATTGTTCCCGAACTGCGGATGCTGCGGTTGCATATGTAATTGGTTTACTTGCTCTGCTGGCAGCAGCAGTGTTTTAGAAATGCCACAGGAAGTAGCTGTGGTGCCACCTCGGGCCAGTGGAGAAGCTAGACAGTGTGAGTAGCACTGAACATTTGCACTTGAGATTGGCAAGGCAATGTGTGTGCAAGTTTCTTGCCCTGTTCAGCGACATTGTGGTGTTGCGACTTTCTTTTGCCAGCTTCGCAATGTATCCGAGCTGCGCGTTATGCATGCATCACATGTGTCGGGATCATTCTCGAGTAGTAATAGCTAGTGTAGAATTTTCGTTACTAATTTGCTGGAACTCGTATAATTCATCTGTTGTGTAGCGTATTATGAATTGTCGCCACAGTACTTGTGCATATATGTTGCGGCACATTTTGCAAGATTGTTTTGCATGTGAAGCTTTGTTTTGCATGTACTATTGGAACCTGCGACCATTGCCGTAGCGTTTATGGCCTGCGTTTCATTTTTTTCATGCCTCAACTGGAGTCTGTATTTTTCTTTTATTTGCGTTCTATTTACAGTCACCTTGCTGTAGTGCTGTCCAATGTATAAATGTACACTCTTATTTGAGCATAAGCACTGGATGTTATTGTCTGAAATGATATACCGTAACATTGTGGGCCCTTCATGTGCGCATGCCGTACTACGTTCAGTAATAAATCATGTGCATTCTGTTCATTTTTCTATATCGTGCTGCATGTGTGAAAATCTGGTGTATGCATTGGTGCCTTCACAGGTTGAGATTTCTTATTTACCACAGGGCTTAGCTGGGCTCTGCTCAGGTCAATATACAAGATGCTGTCACGGGGCTAGCGAATTAACGTGCCCTCGTGTAGGTTCGTGTTTTAAATTCGTGTGTTCAAAACTCGATGGCTTAACTGTCATCGAGCAAGGATAGACGAGACCGTTTGTGCAGAACAAAACAAACAAACAACACTTGCGTATTTACAGAAACGGATTAAAGAGAGGAAAGGATAAAGGACAAGCGAAGCATGAGAAGGAGAGGAAAAGTTAACAGAACTTTGAGTATGAGGGAAAATGGCTAGCGGTGGCTAAGAATAGTCAAAAGGACAAGACTGTCACCGTTCTGGTGGGCACACGAGAGTAGATGGCGAGGTTGGAGGCAGCAGACGCACTCGGAGCGGACTTGGATCGAGGTGTCGCTCGGAGGGAGGGTAGCGTCGGGCGAGTCGGGGTCAGCAACCTCTCGGCGTTCTTCAGCCGACGCTCAGACCACGAGCGGGGCCGCAGTTGTGCTGGCCACGCCAGGCGATGGGAAGCCGGTGGATTGCTGACCAATGCCAGGCGATGGAGAAGCCGGTGGATTGCATGGCCAACGCCAGGCGATGGGAAGCTGGTGGATTGCCTGGCTAACGCCAGATGCTGTACCGCTCGGGTACACGCCCAGGTGGGAGCCTGCAGTGACCTTGCCACAGGAACTCGGCCGCCACTCCCGCGCCCTGGTCAGCTTCTTCCTTCCACCACACCTCAGCCACGTCTCCTCCGGTTCTTCTCCCGGTCTCTCCCTGGTCTCCCCCTCACCCGTTCTCTTGGCGCTTTTTTATCACCCATCTTCATCGTGGGCCTTCATCATTGGTGTTCTTGTCTCTTCGTGTCGTTTTCCGATTGCTCAGAGCTGTACTTGTGGCCTCTGGATTAGTGTTCCTGTTCTCATTATTTATTCTTCTTTAGCGCTCGTGCCAACGTCGTCTTCGTCTGCTTTCATTTTTTATGGCGCGCACTTTGAAATACGTGCACTTCACTCATCACAACCAGCCCCCCATGTATTAAGTTTTTTTTGTTATGAAAAAAAAAAACTGCCGTCAAGTGAACGTGTTTCAGTCCACCACACAATTCACTAAGTAGTCCCAATGTCCATATACAGAAAAACACGACAAGCATGGGAGCACAAGACAAAGCACAAAGACACTCTGACCAGCATATCGAGAATAAAAATCCTTAGCCCAAACAATCACTATTGCAAGATATTTCCACGATTTCTTGGTCCAGATTGTCATAAGATATGTTTCTCACGCTTAGACCGGAAATGTCATTGGCCTGAAATTGCCGTCACTTCTAATTTATGAAAGCATTTCATGACACTTTTCAAATTTTGATCAAGTACACAAGAACCATTATCCATCTGCCAGTCGAAATCCAGGAGGAGCGACCGATATCTTAAAAGACTCCTAGGTTATTGCGTCCCACACCAGACGGACACTTGTTTTGACCTGCTTAGCAGAGGCTACAGCTAGAAACGCTTGGAAGCATTCGGCATCAGTTGCCTCTCTGTAAGAGAAAGCGAAAACAATCGGGCTTGTAGCCGATGTGAGAGCCTTAACCAAGCAATGACTGCACTTCAAATGGAGCCAACGCTGCCATGTGCACCCAGCGAGATGCCTTCGCATGACCCTTTCAAGCATGGCAATGCCATGTCTAAGCCAATCACCGGTACATGCACCATGCTTAGCCGAAAAGGCTTTTGCGTCGCGTGGTGCGACAGAAGACGTGTTCACTTCCGCGATATCTCATAAGGAACCTTGCTCTTGCGAACTAACACCGTCTTCTGGCTCAACAACTAACCTAACCATGCGTTCCTTATAATTGGCATCGCCAATGAGGAACCCTTTCCAGTCGACACCATTAGCAACTGGCTCTGCCTCCGGAGAAACGCAATCTACAACGAACCGAGAAGGTCCCCCTCTTAACGAGGTCATCCGCATGACACTCCACCGTGCCCGCTCGGCATGTGTCCACAGCCAGTGACAAACATTCAGTAGTGTCAACTTCCACCTCAAAGTTCACCTGACACACTCTGTAATTGTCGAGAGGTACTGTTACTACTTTGTACATTGTACCTATCCTTCCGAAGGATCCAAATCCCTTCTCTATGGGACGTCCATCCCACTTTTTCTCAAAGCCGCTGTGACCCTTATGGAACTCACCACTGTTCCTCTCGATACCTCGGCTAACCACCTCTGTACCACTAGAGACTTCAACGTCTTCACCACCATCTGAACTGAATGTCACATTCTTATGCGATCCATCTAATTGGTCCTCAACGACCGTGCCCAAATCCCAGGCTGCCGCATCCAGCGGTCCACATGAATAATTGGTAACAATCGCCATAGAGTCCGCTAGAGGATACTCTGCATTGTCACTCACACTTACAACCCATGCTCTATCTTCAGAGCAACCTGGAGGAACTCTTTCCTCGTTATTATCTGTACTTGACCTCCCAGAGGCCCCAAAGTACAAACCATCCCAACTGGAACTGTTTTGTTCCACGCCCGCGAAGCTTTCAGCTGCTTCATCCGGCTTTCAGCTGCTTCATCGAGCACTTCTGAAGCCATCCCAGTCTCTCAGGTGTCTATTTCGACGCTATCCTCTAGCTCAGGTTCTGACCCCATCGAAAGGCTGTGGTATGGTCCTATGCTGCATCCAAAGCGAGACCCTGATCCTTCCTTTAACCAAGTGCTGCCTACGGAGCAAAGCTCAAACGCCTCCTCATATGTGCTCATGCACGGCGTTTCGCTACGCATCAAACTAGCCATCCGAGCTTTTTCCAGATCTGCCAGTCGGAGCTTTAACTGAAGTGTCTCTAATTTCATTTCTTCGAGTTCTCTTTCTTCCTCCTCCATCTCCCTTTCAAACTCTAACTGCTCCCTTTCAAACTCTAACTGCTCCTTCTCTTCTTGTAGCCGCGCAGCCTCTCGTGCATCAACCCATGCCGTAAATTCTTCACCTTCCAAGCCTATGCGACGTGCCAACTCTTCAAAAACTTGGCGAGATTCTGATGCGCTCATTTTGTTTTTTTCCGTGAAAAACAATAAAGTGCATAAACGGTCTCGTCCTGTCGCCACGGACGCCAATTTGTCACGGGGCTAGCGAATTAACGTGCCCTCGTGTAGGTTCGTGTTTTAAATTCGTGTGTTCAAAACTCGATGGCTTAACTGTCATCGAGCAAGGATAGACGAGACCGTTTGTGCAGAACAAAACAAACAAACAACACTCGCTGTATTTACAGAAACGGATTAAAGAGAGGAAAGGATAAAGACAAGACGAAGCATGAGAAGGAGAGGAAAAGTTAACAGAACTCTGAGTATGAGGGAAAATAGCTAGCGGTGCGTAAGAATAGTTCAAAAGACAAGACTGTCACCGTTCTGGTGGGCACACGAGAGTAGATGGCGAGGTGGAGGCAGCAGACGCACTCGGAGCGGACTTGGATCGAGGTGTCGCTCGGAGGGAGGGTAGCGTCGGGCGAGTCGGGGTCAGCAACCTCTCGGCGTTCTTCAGCCGACGCTCAGACCACGAGCCGGGGCCGCAGTTGTGCCTGGCCAACGCCAGACGATGGAAAGCCGTTGGAGTGCCTGGCCAACGCCAGGCGATGGGAAGCCGGTGGATTGCCTGACCAATGCCAGGCGATGGGAAGCCGGTGGATTGCCTGGCCAATGCCAGGCGATGGGAAGCTGGTGGATTGCCTGGCTAACGCCAGATGCTGTACTGCTCGGGTACACGCCCAGGTGGGAGCCTGCAGTGACCTTGCCACAGGAACTCGGCCGCCACTCCCGCGCCCTGGTCAGCTTCTTCCTTCCACCACACCTCAGCCACGTCTCCTCCGGTTCTTCTCCCCGGTCTCTCCCTGGTCTCCCCCTCGCCCGTTCTCTTGGCGCTTTTTATCACCCATCTTCATCGTGGGCCTTCATCATTGGTGTTCTTGTCTCTTCGTGTCGTTTTCCGATTGCTCAGAGCTGTACTTGTGGCCTTTTCGGATTGGTGTTCCTGTTCTTCATTATTTTATTCTTCTTTAGCGCTCGTGCCAACGTCGTCTTCGTCTTGCTTTCATTTTTTATGGCGCGCACTTTGAAATACGTGCACTTCACTCATCACAGATGCATAAAGCTTCTTAGCGGAAACACTAGTGTACACATTGCGATATTGGCCTCGAAGGCTACCACTGGAAAAGCTGGCGCTGCTGTCGGCGTGATGTGGTAAGAGGGATCACGTGGCTGCATCGTCTGCTTCCGAAGCAGCATTAAGAGTTGAAAACCTCCCCTCGTGCACAGTTCTGATTAAGTTGGAAGGCTCTTCCTCTTCAGATGTCCGATTGACAATACTTGAAAGCAACAGAATTGTTAGTGGCTGCCGTTAAAGGTGACCAACATGATACTCTGCTGCTCAGTGCCAATTGGATGCGACAAAGCTCAGTATCAGCCGTCGTGTACCCGTGGTACAAGAAACTTCGCGAGGCTTTGGGAGAACGGGCAAGCAGCCATTGGCTTCAACTCGTGTGTGCAGCAAACACATCCTCAAGGAACAGTTCTGCTACAGTGATGTTTGGTTAGTAGCAAATGCTCCAGTTAAATTGGCACTTGTTTCTTGCAGGCTGAAAACTGCACTTCCTTTTACCAGGTGCGGTACCATCTCGTAACCGCCCAATGCGACATCTCTGTCACCCACTCCCGCTCACTGTCCACAAAGTCGCCTGCAGAATCTCAACTCATTGTTTGGATGTGTTGAATGCAATAATCTACACGTTTGGTGGATGCGCACAGCACTGGGGCTGTGACTCATCTAATGAACCATTGCATTTATGCTAGCAATAATTTTCTCTAAGCCAGGCTTGAGTTTTGCTGATGCAAGCAAGATGCATTAAATAGTGGTGAGGTTCTGTGTATAAGTCTAAATGCAAGGTATATTAAGCAGTCAATGTATCAAGAAAAAGAAGCAATTGCTCACTGAAAAGACTGATAAGCATACACTGCGATGGAGTATAAGAAATAATGAAGTTCAATAAGGTTGAAAGTTTGGTCAGTTCATCAAACAGTATGGGAGAAGCAGCGCGCTCTGACGAGGGAAAAAAGAAAACATGACACTCATTCTTTCTTTCTCCCTCCCTTCTTTTTTAAATGTCACTGTCAAGGTGCGCTGCTTCATCCATACACGGTATGACGAGAAATATATTCAAACGTCCGAAAATACCGAAGCGAAAGAAAAACTGTAACGACGGCACATGAAACTAGGACATCGTTTCATTATAACTAGTACATCAAGGCACAAGCGCCTTGATGTCCTAGTTATAATGAAAATTGATTCTGAACAACTCGTATAAAATAGTGTCCACGCAACAGCGGTTATCTTCATACCATCAAATGCTTCTATATCGAGTGGCTTAAACTTCGTGGCACGGTGCAAAAATACACTCGCAGCGAAAGCAAGTAATTGTGCATGGACATACAAGCAGACACGCACTCGGTCGCAGCTAATTTGTGTGATTGCTGCATTAAGGCTTTGTTGTGTTATGACACATTTGGTTTACATACAGCTCACAACGGGACACAGTTCACATGGTCTACCTTCAGTGACTGCCTATCATGCAATAATCCTCTAAGAGGCACACCAAGGTGACCACATGAGCAGTGGGTGCTCACGGCATGTATTTTGTAAAAATGGTCTGTAAACCACGCTACACTTTCCGTTTGTTCACAGAATTAATGTATAGACCCTTTTCATAAACTGTAAAGCTAGCTTTCCTGCAGTTCAGCTCGCCCTAATAATGGCGGCGCTGGCAATCCGGCAAACAGTGTGTGCAAGCACAATTGCTTGCAATAGGGCATCTGGCAATCCGGCAAACAGTGTGTGCAAGCACAATTGCTTGCGATAGGGCATGTAAAATGTCGACGCAGACCTTCTGATACAAACATTCCCAAAAAACGGGCCACAGCATGTGCGACTTCAATTTTGACAGCATTTAAATGAAGACAGCTGTCGCCATTAGTAGGGCAAATGTGCAGTGCAGAGAAACGCACTTGCGAATTATGAAAAGGGTCTATTGACAGAAAAGGACTTCTTTCGTTTCAAGATTACTAACAGAAATGGCCAGGATGGCTTCCACTTAGTGTTTGCAGCGAGTGCAGACAGCAAAACCTGTGAGGGAGCACGGCGCTTTATCCCTGATACAATGCAAGCGCTCCTGGTACAGAGCAACTCCGTAACTCCTCAAACCCAATACCCTATGCACTGGCATATGCGCGATACTACACTACAAACAGAAATGCATGCACAGCAGTCCCACATAACTGCCATTCAATGCCCAGAGCAAGGCTTCTCATGTGATATTCATGCACTCAGCTGCTGAAAGTCATCGGAACGCAGATTCTCATAGAAAAGTACAGATACCTGAATATATGTTCGCTAGTTCATGCGTCCACACACCGAACATCTCTCTATGCTAGTACTGACAGTACACTCGGGCTCTACTGCAAAACTTCCCGTCATTACTCTTGGAAACTACACTGAAGGGATCTCGTACTGCCCTGTTCTCGAACATTGCTATAGCAACATAGCGGTTGTTTTCTGGTGGATTATGAACATAAAAGGTGCACATTAGCTGTAATGTCGCTCTAAGGAGGTTCAGTTGGCTGCCTCTTATAATGTGCCTCCCCAGTATTCTATTAGTACTGCAAAATTTATATGGCAGAGCAAACCATTTCAAAAATCCCGCCATAAGGGGTGGTAGAAACAGAGGTGCATCACATGATGGCAACTGATGTAGGCAACGACAGCAACCCAATAGGCCATCTTTTCTACAAAAAACTGCATGTCATGCTATCCGGCGACCAATCTGCGACAACAGCAGACTGCACTGAGCTGCTGTCGTCATCAATTTGAAGGTCATGCTATACTTTTCTGTTTCATCATTACCTCTTTTGGTGGGATTCTTTTATTTGTTAGCTATGCCATATAGATTTTGTAATATTCAGTTGCTGAGGAGGCAATTGGGCGTATGCTGATCATAATGGTCCCCAACAAGTAGGCTTCAATGCCATATAATAAAATATGCAATATGTATAAGTGTTTGCACTCCTTTAATAGATACTAGGGTATAAATGCACTAAAAAAAGCTCATTTTCACCTTTAAAGAGAGGGCTACGCTGAGCTTCTTCAGAATATAAATTTTCAAGCTCGTGTCATATTTCCCAACATCACAATTACCACGTAGAATATGCAACCATGAGCAACAATGGCCACCATGTCCTCTCACCAAAGAAAACACACAATTCGGATGGTGCACTTTATTCACGGAGAAAAATAACATATGCGTTAGACTTTTGATCATAGATAACAACATTCTTGCACTTTGGTACAGACAGCGACTGATGCACTCAACCTAGACAGGTTGACCAATGTGCACACATACACACACACATACTCTCGGTCACACTAATGACGGCAAGCACATCATCTTCGAAAACATGACGAATGCAATGACTGCGAAAAAACAGTGGTCCAACTCATTCAACAGCAAGTTGAATTGTTTCGGTCTTGCACCATTGCATCAGCAATTCACACCAGTGGCACGGCTAGCACTTTGCACGCATGCCTGGTGTTCATTCCCAGAAGCATGGCATGCCATTGTGCAGCGAAAAATGGCATTTTCCAGCAGTAGCTCAGTGGCTGCTTCCAAACACAAACTGCCGTGTGCTAAAAAGCAGCAGTATACATAAGCGCTCTCTCCTGGTACACCATGCTAGCTGGTAAACTTTCTGTCATTCAACTGTACGGAGTTCATTTGCCATCTGATTCTATAATAATTCCATAAGACGCTTGTGCACAGAGGTCTGAGCTTGCCACAGTAACTTAATACAGTCAAACCTTGCTGCATAGCAAACACAAAAATAATGAATCGGTTATGACCAAGCAAGTGAATGACAGTCTTGTAATTAACACATCGTTACACACACACACATTCACAATAAATTTTCCGATGTACAAGAAGTCTATTTTTGTGCTAGATGGCACTTCATGATAACGAGGCTTCATGGTGCAGTTTCTACAAACGCAAAACTATACAACAGTAAAGCAGCAATTGCACTGTGCCCAAGATTAGGGGCAGTGCTACTTGCACGTCTCACCTCAATACCTTGACAGCAAGGAGAGCGCACATGACTGAATTTCTGTTCACTTCTTTGACAGCCCATTCTGGGATCATCACAAATAACTCCCTCTTCTCCTTTTGGCACTTTTGGAGCGCGCTTCTCCACCTGTCTGCATATTCATATTTGATCAACAAAGCAGCGAGTGACAAGTTTCAAGACACGAAAAGTTGTTACGGCACTAGGCTGGACGTTAACCGCGACGTCTCGTGCTTGTTGGGTCTGAAAACTTACTACTCGTCTTGCTGGACACTGAAAAATCACCTAGCACGCCATGCCAGCCAGTACAGTATCAATAAGGATCGGAAGATGACAAGCGTGATATGTCAAAAATATTTGCCTTTCTTACTTGAGCAGGCAAAGCGAACAGCGTCCTAGGTCATTCATAAGCATTCTCACGGGCCTACAAAGTCGCGCAACGTGGCATTAAACCCCGCTACAAAACTACACAGGCTCCAGCAGCGGGAATCACATTGCAGTGGCTAGGCAATAAACCAGGCTAACATCTCAGTGGTCATTATTAAAAATTTCTATCTACATTTCAAAGTTTGCAAAGATTTGAGCACGATAGGCACACACACAAAGACAGACGAGGGACTGGCGCCGGTGCCTTGTCTCTGTCTTTTCTGTGTGTGTGTGAGCCTGTCACGCTTTACTCTTTTGCGAATGGAAAGCCAACTAACTAGCTTAATCTTTTTACTAAAATTTCAGTGTTTCTTGACAAGCCAGTTTCCTTTTTCACAGGAAGCTTAGCTGCCTTTATTATTTTTTTTTAAATCCAATCTTCGAAGTTAAGTGACTAACCAAAGGGTACTGCGAATTAACAGCACAGTGAGGGAGCCATAAGCTGACTCCTTCTAGCCAAGCCCAGCATTAAGTAAGTAGAGAACTACAGCAAACAGCTAGATCAATAGCGTCCTTAATGTGAAGGATGACTAGTGAGCTGAGCATTCGAGCAGTATTTGGTCTGGAACACTAGACATGACAGAGCCGCCATCATACTATTGGTTATTTAAAACAAGCTAGTTACAGCCAGGGCTGAGGTGAGGAAGCTGAGAATAGGAAGAGCTACGCAGAACCTCGGTGGAACCACGTCACACAATCTAATGTCCAGCTTAGTGCATCACGGACTAAGCCTAGTAATGGTGACAGTTTTTCATATGCTTGAAGCCATCGCATTGTCCAACGCGTTATAGACAAGTACTACTTCTACATGAAATTTCCAGAGAGATTTTTCAGGCAAGTTATACAACAGAAGTACAGGGCCATTCACTTGCAAAGAAAAAAATATGAGTATTCTGTTCCTAATGTCCTCTTCATTTTGACATAAAAGCCTGCAGAGTTTAGGTTTCGTTAATTGTACTATGCATCTGCCGAATGTATCAAATAAGGCAGCCTATTTCAGTAGAGACAAAGGAATAGCGATACTAGTGCTGCAGCTGGAGGAAAGATGCACATTGGTGAAACATCATCACTATCGCTTGGATCGAGATCACCGCTTGCACTCCCAAGTTTGTGCCCTGCCTTGACAACAGCATAGCGTTGCTCGAGAAATAGACATATTTTACGGTACGACTACTAATGAAACACTTTGCATACAAAGGAATGGCTCAGAATTCAAGTCCAGAGCTTAGCAGCAATTACCTACATTATACAAAAAGCTATAGTAAAACTGGTGCTGATATGACTCTGCACAAACAATAATTCCCTCACAACAATTGGCCTTATTGTTCATCTTGATCCAAGATATTAGAAGTGTACTTGTTTGCAATCACTACTTTGAATGACCTGTCTTACACAACAAGTTACAACAATGTGTAGGCAGTCGCAAAGTTGAAAAGAAATTCTGGCCACATTTGTGCCTACTTTGTTAAAGGGTCCCTGAAACTTTCTTTTGACACTGCGTCACTGATTAGGCAACACAATAGTGAAATCATTCACACCATAAATAAAGCGAAACACCATGTGCTAAGGCAGCTATGGGCTTAGTTCTGTCGCCTTCCTCCTTACCACTGCTGTTACTCCTCAACTCGATCAGCTGTGAAGTGCGCGCTAGCGACGACTGCACCTCCCGCGTCAGCCGCCCTGCCAAGCCCTCCGCAGCGACATAGTGCCCCGATATCTTTACTGAGGTCGCCCACCTCGGCAGTGTTAGCCTCTGTAATAGAGTGCCGGTGACTCGTGTGTACGCCGCCAGATGCCGCGACGATACCGTTGGCTGAAACGAAGGAGCACATTGTAGGGGCACGTTATTTGCAGTTAAGTTGGGAAAATAATGTGCACGTCACTGGTTAGGCGCCAATCAGCGGCCTCCCCATCTATCGTTCAATGGCAGGGGCGTTTGAAAATGCCTTTTGGCGAGCTGCTGCAATCTTTCGCGATGCGCGTGTTCAAAACCTTACTGTAAATTACAAACTTTACGCAGAGTGCTGAAATCTCTCCTCTAATGATCCTAATGACTCGCTTTATCGGATCACCATGTTTGCACAAAATGGTCAAAACCGTTTCAGGGTCCCTTTAAATGTAGATCATTTTGGCAGCGTTCACAGCACGTAAAGGTGCAAATGATCACATGTACACTCTGCAAACTAAGGGGGTACCAATCACTTCTTCATATAAGAGTAACTAATTGTGCTCTCTTAAACTCCGCTGCCAGTGGTATAGCCAGTATTTCACTTCAAGGGAGTGAGGGGGAGGTCAACCCTACTATATGTGTCCATGCATGCATTTAACGAAAGGGTCAAGGGCTCGTTCTTTATTTGTTAGAAACAACTTAATGAGCAAACAGACAATGAAGCCTAGGAAAACATAGGGGAAGTTACTTGTGGTACTGTAATTACAATACCACAAGTAACTTCCCCTATGTTTTCCTAGGCTTCATTGTCTGTTTGCTCATTAAGTTGTTTCATGCATGCATTTATGCATTACAATACCACAAGTAACTTCCCCTATGTTTTCCTAGGCTTCATTGTCTGTTTGCTCATTAAGTTGTTTCATGCATGCACGCATACAAACATTCCAGGGTGTTTTAACCCCCCATTCTCCTAGCTACGCCAATGAATGTCCCTTGCTCCGAGGTCTTGCATCAAATAAGAACAAGCGCAGTTACTAGAGACTCTGAGAACTCCCAGAATTATCGGTGGAAAATATAGCACTTCCTTTCATTCTTAAGACTGCATTTAATGGCACTACAAGCTAGAACATCTAGCAGGGTGAGAACAAAGGCAACACACAGTGTAGCTCACATTTGCTCTCGAGCTTTGTAAATGTGCAAAACTTCACACATACACCCAAAAAACAAAGAGCACACCAATGGCTCTATTAAGCAGGCATGAAAGCCTTATTTTTTAAGTCTACTCTGCAGATTTCTCATGCCGATAGTGAACACAGTACCTCATCCAAGAACATGAGAGTTAAAGGCTGGAGTTTGGAAATGGAGCCCTCACTTATGTCCTTAGACATACACGGTGCAGCCCACAAGAGGCAACAAAAAGGATACCAGATACCAACGCTCTTAAAAAATGTACGTCATTTAGGGTGTCGATTCTGCCAATTGACAACAATTAGCATAAGTTTTGTGTGCATTTTATTTAACATTGCATATCAGGCAATGTCTAGCTCTCAGGGACACTCTTGATCGCCTAAGTGTTGCACTGCGTTCCCAACATGACACCACACGGTTGCATCATGGATGGTTATTGCTGCATAGTAATATTGCACCCTATAGGTCTTACAAACTTTAAAAGGCATCATACTGATGCTTGTACACTTTAAAAGTGCCTTTCACCAAGGCGTTTTCCATCATAAGAGTATAAATTGACAGGTCATGTCTTGCCCACGTCACCAAGAGAATGTTGAGCGGAGTAGAGAGAGTAAACTTTTAATCTCCTGCAAACTCCATGCTACAATCATAAGAGCCCTCTGAATCGAAAGACAGGTGAGCTTGGCAATCTTGTCGAACTGCTGCTCTTTCGATGTTACGCATAAATGCAGGTGAAGCCACCATAAAGACAAACACAAGCAACCTGAGAAATTACTCCTTGCTCTCCATGAGCAGGATGGCTTACGAAAAGGCCAGCTGCCATTTTTCACAGATGCCATGCCAAATTAGCTACCCATATGACACTCTGACTCTGAAGTAACAACACTAAGAGAAATTACCATCAACAAACACCCATGGACAAAACATTTATGGGCACAGGAGACACAAACTGAACTTGCGTGCAGTCTGGATGTGCCTAACAACACTTTTTCAAGTCAAATGCCTAGCTTTGAGGTTAGCTTTTTTCTCCTCCTAGCAAATGCCATCACTGTACCAAGGCGTGTGCCATAATGCTCAGGGTATAATACCAAAGAAAACATAATACGTGTGAAATTCAGTTGAAAAACAGAGAAAATCCTTTGGTAATATGACTTGAGAGAACCTGATACTCAACAACGAGCGACTGACAAACACACTGTAAAAAGTATATGCAGTCCTTGACATAATACAAGAGGCAAATCAGAGGTGCCAAAATCCAAAACAATGATCGGAGAAGTTCACAGGACGGTGTATGCTCACAGTGATGACAATCAAAACAATGATTAGCATTATGATATCATTACGGTATCCTCTAGGGAACACACCCCATCAGGAGTTTTGGCTATTTGCACACCCTGTCAGTCCACGACCGCAGCATCACAGATTGAAGCTGCTGAAACTGCTGGCCCTGTCAATGCAAAATGAGATGCTAGTGAAGCAGCTCTCAATGTGGACACTTCGCTGTTGGCTCGTAGAGCTTTTTTCATAATACCGCTGCATTCTACACAACACTACATTCGCTGTACATCACACGGCGCTCCAGAGGACCACTGTGACTGTGAGATGTTGGAAAGTGCGCAATATAGACAATCCCATAGGGACTTCTTTGTATAGGAAGGCAGCTGCCTTCGCCATTGTACTAGCGACGTGAACACATTGTACTGGCAGCTTGTTTGTCACTAGCTGCTAGTACAACGTGGTCACATCGCAGGAAGCTCTTGACCAGTAAATAATCGCTGGGTCTGATACCAAACTTCAGTTGATATCAGTATCCCATGCCCACAGGACGACCCCTCTCCCCCACCAACCCCAGAGTCTTTTTGTCTATTCCTTCGCAAGAAGCAGAAAAAACTGGGACACATGCCAATTTGATGATGACACCGGTAATCACAACACTCGTTTATCAAGGTTGATTGGCATACTGGACATAGAAGGCCAGCTTTATCCGTTCCACCAGGTGGCAAAACTGGATGGCAGGACCCGGCTGAAGTTCAAGGAACTCTTGAACCAAGGGAAGGGTCAGCAGAAGCAGAGCCTGGCCGTCTATTTCCTGCGCAAATGAGGCAGAGAGGAATGAATGTCATCAAATTGGGGGTAGGATAAAATAGAATAGAACAGAGGCTTACTTGTACTGAGTTTTCACTAATGCCGTTATATATGCAGGTAATCTTGCATATGGTATCCAAGTTGGAGAACATGTTGGTTAACATAATATTAAAGATGTGTTTGCTCTTTTAATTGGTTGAAGAGACCTTTAGCTTTCACAGTGCTGCACAGATGTACTTCAGCAACGTACAGTTTTGTCTTTATGCACACACACAGCATGTGATAGCATCAATCGCTGCCAATTGCAACTGCAGTTAGTTCTGCAGCAGCTGCAGCAAACAGCACTTTTGTTTTTGTGTCATACCGTCAGAGCTGCATCCTTGCCATCAGAATGCTAGGTTTCAACTGCACAGGCTGCGTTAAAAGCAAGCCAGGATGTCTAAGCTGCACATGCATTGAGACCTGCGTAGATGCTATCTATGATCACGTCACTGCTGACAATGTATTCAGCTGCCCATTTTGCATTGACGCTGCGTGCAGGCAGTATGCATGCTTCAGAAATGTGTGGACATTACGTGTGACATCGTCGCGAGTGACTACAATTGCATCCACGGCGGCAGATTCGACACTCAGTTTTTTTTGTTTCAATTTTCACTGTACAGCCCGTGTGTGCCTTCAGAGATGCATGCACGTTGCCAATGGCCACGGCCGCCATGACTTCATACACAGTGCATGCGGCTTCCAGTAGTTTTGTTTTGACCTGGTGCAACACTTGTGCAGTGTCACAAAATGCAAACATGGTGGAAGCAGTTGAAGATGAACAATGCCAAACCCACAAAATCTGATTTAATGAACTTTTACTTAATTGTTTTTGGGGTGGAGGAACTGCAGCCGTTTGGACCGATTGTTATAGGCAACCATGTCTTTAACACTTTGAGGGTTGAATAATTTTGCCAAAAGCAGCCCCCCAGGGTCAACTATATGACGCATTAATTAAAGTATCCCAATATATAGGAAAAAATGTTTCGCCTGACTTTCTCAGTGCCCACAAAGGGACAAAAAAAATATTTTCCATATTTTTTTCCCTCACTACGGCAGGCTGGCACAGCTAAGCCTAAGCACGGTCAGAATGTGGCCTCCAAGATTGCACCGTGGCAATCGTGCACGTCACGCTTGATGCGCACCACCAAGACGCCCAGCAGAGATATGAGGGAGAAATGCAGTGGTGAGCCGTTTTGCGTTCAGTCATCACTATCAAACACTGTGTGGCTCTGAGATCACATCGGCAAAATAGCAACATCGAAGCAGAAGGAAGGCGCGAGGGGGGGGAGGGAAACGCTAAGCCAAGCTAGTGCGACAAGGTTCACAGGCGGAAGTGACGTCAAAATGTCATTATGGCCTATAGAAACTACAGAAACCAAAACCAAGTAACGCAATTTCACGCGACACGTTCCCACCAAAATCATGCAACAAAGTGTCATGTGACATGTTCCACCCAAAATCATGTAATAAAATGTCACAAGACTTTTTTTCTGCCAAGATCACAGAAAAGTTGTGACCGTAGTGCCGAAGGTTCTTCTCCGGGATTCCAGCTCCCCGCTCGGCGTCCTAAACGCACCGTCCGAGACGGCATGGGCGAGGTGGAAGGAGCTGGCTGCCGCTGGTATGGCGGCGATAGGCTCGCGGGCAAACGTGAGACGAATGAAGAGGAGGCTCAGAGACTTCAGTTTAAAAAGGGGATGAAAACTTGTATTTACAGTATAGTATACAAAAGGGAATACAGGGAGTTGACTGGTACATAAAAATAAAACTGATGCTGAACTATACGTAGGGCGACCCTACTCCGGTGTAGCTGGCAGTGCGTAGCACTTTTTCCACCCGTCCAGCATGCCCTGTCACATGGCGGAGCCACCTTTATTACCACAACCGCTCCGCCTTAACGTCTCAGCCGGCGAATCATCTTCACTTCGCTCTGGCATTGGGCAGCGATTCCACCTTTTGTCCCGCATCCTCAATTGGGGCGGTCCAATTGGTGAAATCACCACCCAGTCTGTTGACGGTGAGAGGGGTATGTTTGTACAATAATAAGAAAAGCACATTCATCAGCACTAAACAAGACACACACATAAAAGCAGACCATGCCACCCAAGGTCGAAGGGCGATGGTAAAGATATGGCGCACGTGAAACGCGTTACTTGCGCACGTGTCGCGTCTGATCGGGCGCTGTTACAGGAAACGAGCAGGCGCCCAAAAGATTCGCCCGAAAGAGTTATTATCCAAAGAAAACCTTCCCATGGGGAAGTTGGACCGTCCGCGCGTGTGCTTCTGGTTATCTCAGACAAGCCGAGCCGTACTGGCTCTTACTCAGACCCGTTTAATCGGCACCCCGCTGTGCTTAGACGCATGCTACCCCACGGCGAGCGAGGAAGGGACGCCTGAACAAAAGTTATTCCGCGGCACGCGTGGTCCACAGCCCAGTGACCAAAAACAGGCATTTCCGATGGCAAACAACAAACGGTTCGCGAGTCTCCAGGGCCGTCACCACGGGCACCGACGCCACATTCAGCGTAGCCGCCCCAGGTCATCGTAATGACGCCCGAGGTGCGGTTTGCAGAACAACCGAAGTGCCGCTATCGCTGCGTGCTCACGCACAAAAGGGCCCGCCCGGGCCTCCATTCAGGCAAGCGAGGTGCAAGCTTTGTCTCTCCGCGGTGCGGAGAATTGGGAGTGGGCTACCATATCAGCTCGTCCGTCAATTTCGGAAGAACTGCCTTCCGAACCACCGCCCGCTTCCTCCTTGCGCGCGCGGGCACTCACAAGGTCGTGTATACACGTACACCTGGAGCGCCGCAGGGCGTCCTAAAGGTCCAGGCCATCCGGGGTCCGCCTGCGTCACCGCCGCGACCACTGTCCAAGCATCCCCCCTCACAGCCCCGCAGCGGGGTGCCCGTGTCCCCAGAAGACGCGGAAGACACATATGAGGAAAGTAAAGAAAATTAACAGATACGGCCGGGGTACGACAAACGAAAAGCCAATGCCGCGAAACGTGCCCCATTGACCGACGTCGCCCGTCGCCGAGTGAAATCTAAAGAAAAAAAAACGCGCCTTGCTAGCGGCAGGCTTACAATCACATAACGAAATGTCACGTGGCATGTTTCTGCCAACATCACGTAACACAATGTCATGTGACATGCTTCCACCAAAATCACGCAATGCAGTCATGAGGTACTGCATGATGCCTGAAACATTACGGCTAGCTTAAACAGCTTCTCTGCTAATAAAACTGGCATGACAGAATTTTTACGGTTAGCTTAAGTAGCTTTGCTGCTAAAACGAATGAAACTGGAAGTCCAGGGAACATCTCATCAGTCTTTCCCGGCAACTGTCTCGTGGGGGGAGAGGGGGACTCACCTGTTCCTGTAGGACCCGAACAAGGGGTGCACAGCTGGTGCGGGAGAAGAAGCGTGCCACGTCCGCCACACTCCACTCGACGGGGTTGGAGTCCAGGCAAATGTGAGGAATGTGGTGTTTTGGTTGCTGCTGCTGCTGCTGCTGCGCGCTTGTCAACGATGACCGAGAGGATGGCTCTTGTGCCGACTGCACATATCTTCGAATATTTTTCTAAGAATGTTTCCTATTCGATTCAATTCAGATCCAACTTTTACTATTGGAACTCTCCAAAGTTTGTAAATAAGGGGCGAAATATGCTGTCTCATGTAATAACTGCATGGCCTATTCCCACATGCACTGTGCTCCACTGCATAACACTTGTGTTCTGCAGCGAAGCTACTACTTGTGCGCCGCAGCGAAGCTAACACCTGTGCACTGCAGTGAAGCTAAAATCGTGTACTACAAGAAATCTAACATTTGTGCACAAAGGTGAAGACAACTTCACCTTTGTACACAAATGGCGAAGTGAATTGGTGCATCTGTGCAGTTCTCTGTTGAACGCTTCCTCCAGGTCTCCTCCTTTTACCACGATAGCATTAAAGAGCTCGTTTTGCAGAAATTACAGTGTCGGTGTCGTCGGCTGAGAGCGAAAAAGCAGCATTGTCAGTGAGCGAAAATTCGAGGTAGATGCAAATAAAGAATAAAAAAAAGGCCGTGAGCAGGGATTCGAACCTGAGAAATTTTGCTCCTGAGCACAATGTCGTCCCCATTTTGAGGTGGGTGCAGCACTACACGAAATACGGACAAAGAAGAAGACGCGAAAGCGTGTCTTCTTCTTTGTCCGTGTTTTGTGTAGAGCTGCACCCACCTCAAGACGAACCGTTACCACCTAGCTCAAGTCTCAATTATAATGACGCCATCTTCATCGGCGAGGTTTCGTGGCGCATCCATGTCAAATGGCGCAGGACGACGAGGGAGGCCTCACAGTAATGCAAGTAACTTGCACTTTCTGCCAAATGGTGTCTTGACAATTACATGGCTAGGTGACTGAAAAGCATGGCAAACAGAACCGAGCGCGATGGGACCAAGCATCCATATCGAATTCAGCTCTTAAGACCAAGCTTAAGAGTCCCACAATTTTTTTTCCCCTGGGAACGATGTCCTGGGAGTAGACTAGCCACGCAATATATTCAATTTACGCTTTAACATAAACATTCAATTTGATGCACACCAAAAATATTACTTTTCACACAGCTCTGTTATTCATAATTCAGAAGTTCTGCTAAACAAAACTGCTATCCCTTCCGCGTTTTCAATAGCTTGAAGGTCTTTCTATGGTTTTTTTTTGGTTTCACTACGTATCGCCGCTAAACTGTATGTCTTTGCAGCAGCTACACACCAGCTGTTTCTCCAAAGTGCAATGACAATTAAGCACGACACAGCAAGAACAAAGAGCAACGAAGCTGTGGGAAAAACGTCATTTACGGCAGTGCACTGGTAATATACCTATGCCATTGTCAGTGGTGGACAGGCCACTAATTACCTGCTTCAGAAAACATGCTTCACTGCAGCACATAAGTGTTAGCTTCGCCACGGCACACAGGTTGTTAGCTTCACCACAGTATGCAACTGTTAGCTTTATTGCAGTGCATTAGTATTACCTACACCGCATTCCACAAATGCTAGCTTTGCCGCGATGCTAAGTGTTATGTGGTGAAGCATCATGCAGGACTGGGACATAGCATATCACGGGATAGAGCATATTTTACCTTCCCCCCTTCCCCAATTACAGCCTTAGAATAGTTCAAATGATAAAAGCTGGGTGAAAATCAAATAGCTTCACCACGGTATGCAAGTGTTAGCGTTACTGCAGTGCATTAGCACTACCTACACCGCAGTACACAAATGTTAGCTTTGCCGCGATACCTAAGTGTTATGTGGTGAAGCGTCATGAGTGACTGGGACATAGTATATCACGGGGCATAGCATATTCCCCGCCCCCCAATTACAGCCTTAGAATATTTCAAATGATAAAAGCCGGGTGCAAATCAAATAAAGCAGCAAACACTATTTGAGAAATGTTTGAAACTTCGAATATTCACATACTCCTAGTTGTAACAAATTAAGTAGAAACAGCATCATTATTAAAACAGTGTTACAAGCTACATTTATAATAACAAATTATAGGACAAAGAAGCCATTTGCATGTCATATTGAATTTGTTATAACTAGGTTTGACTGTGTAAGGCTAGCACACACACGCCATATATGAATATGGCCTACAATTCCTGACACAAATACAGGCTGACAGCGATCCACTTGCCTCGGCAGTGCCTTCGGAGGACAACGAGTCGGGGGTGTCGGAGCGGGATGCCTGTTGCTGTTGCTTCTTGTTGGGCAGAAGGCGGGCCCGCAGCGGTTTCTGCCACCGCAGATCCAAGTTGAGGGTCTTGAAGTCTGGCAAGCGTGCACCCCGCGTACGCACGCCTGGTCGATCCTCTGGTGGGCGTGCAGTAGGTGGCTCAACAGGAGGAGGCCTACGTGCGGAGTTCCAAAGGGGCTGACAGGCACTCATCAACAGCACATACTACATTTATTCTGTTAGATGACAGTGACCATTTGATATTAGGCCATGCTACATGTTGCAATTTCATTAACAATTTTATTTCAATTCTTGTTACCCAGTGGTGCCATTCAAAGTATTTCCTCATGGTGCTAATATCATTTGGGACCATATGTAACAATTTTGTTAAGTCTCAAAAAGTGTAAAAATGCTGAGTATATACCCCCCCTTAAGGAGACTACAATAAACTTCGAATTTCAAACCAGCATTCATGAAATTCGTAGCAATCTTTCTCACCACTGGCCCCGACATGCCAAACACACCGATCCTCATTACCACTGAAGCCAAGCAACAATGCAACATAAGACCTGGACAATTAAAATAAGGTTATTTCAATATTGCATTTCATTGAAAGAATTTCTGAAGTCCTATATTTTCTAACATTACATTTGAATAAATAATTTCAAACAACAGCCTTCACTGACCCTGTTAATACAAATGATCTGTGGGCTATGTGGCCATTCCCGATCAAGATTTTTCCATGAACCCAGGGAAGCAGTGACCCTCTAGAACTACACAACAATTTTTTTAGCAAATGTAACTGAAATGAGTTTTTTTTTTTCTTGCTGCTGTTATATGAATGTTCTCGCAGCATTTCCGTGCAAAATAGGAATTCTTCAGTGACAATCTGAAACATAAAAGGCTGAATTTTGGTTTAATGAAGTTTTGATGTAACGAAGTAAATTGCAGATGTTACTGACTTCACTTTATGGAGGCCTAGCTGTAACAATTATTGGTCATAACAAGATAAAAGAACAATACTCATGCCATTATTGCATCATTGAGGTTACATATCTATCACGAAGCCTTGAATATAACGAACCCATTTTATGTCAGATGCAATTTCGCTAAAACAGTGTCTTACTTTTTCCCTGAAAACACCCTGAAAGCAGGCAGTAAGGGCCTCTCAACAGACATACACAACTCCTACTGGCAAATTTGAATGCCCCCTTAGTTTTCGAGCCTGATAACATCATTACCAGGAAACCACAACACTGTACAAGACGAGGAGAAAGCAACGCACTGCCTGTTAGCAGACTTGGGCGGTCTGCCGGGTGGTCTGCCAGGAGGCCGATGTCCAACCCGAGTAGGCGGCCGCGAGGCTTGACGATTTGACAGCCGCTCCGACTTCTTAACAGCAGTGGCAGCAGCAGCAGCAGCAGCAGAGGTGGTGCTAGCGGCAGAAGTGGTAGTTGTGCTGGCTTCCTGGGAACTTGAACCCCGTTCGGAAGCCTGCCAGAGATTTGAACTATTTAAGGGGGGACATAAAGTACTTCGATATTTTATGAAAGAGGCCCTTTAATAACATTTTGCAAGCTCCTGATTTTATTAGCACGTTGCGTAGACCGAAGCATGAACATATGTTTTGCAGGAACGACAGTAATAGGAGCATGCAGTACTAAGTTATTAGGCTGACAACATTCAAATTTACAAGCAAAAATATGCCGACCCTCAACTCAACTTTTGCGGGGTCAGGTGACTACATTCCACTCACCATGTGCAACATAAGGCAGAGCCAATAGAATTGCCTCGAAGCGCCTACACAGGGGAAGTTCACACAGCATGGTTGCCAGTTCTCTCCACGTTAATGGTGATGCCAATGCCATGGCAACAAACGACGTGGAGTTTAAACCTGCCATGCTGTAAATTATCAGCTTCTCTGATATTCGGACACCCAGTAAAATACCACGCAAAAGAAAACCAATGCCAAACATTATTGTTTTTTCCTATGTAACGCCGTGCCACTTTCAATGTTATTTTTGTATAATCACAGCCTTGCACAGTATGTAGTCATTTCTGCCATAAATAGTTCTGGCAAACGCCCCTACGCATTGATTTATTTCTTCGGTTTTATGTCCCAAGACCACAACATGATTATGAGGGACGCCGTAGCGGTAAGCTCCAAAAATTTCAACCACCTGGGGTCTTTTAAAGTGCACTGACAATGCATGGTACACGGTCCTCAACAATTCACCTTCATCAATGATGATATACAGTAAAACCTCGTTATAACGAAGTTGACAGGGGAGCAGGTAATTACTTTGTTATAACCATTAGTTCGTTATAACCAATATCAATTTAATCTATAGGAATTTCAAGGGGAATTGCGATTGCTTCGTTATATCCGATATTTCGTTATATCCGGTTTCATTATAACGAGGTTCTACTGTATGTTGTTTTATGGCGCAAGGGCCAGGCTTGGCCAAAGAGCGCCCCCCAAAAAAAAAAGTGCATCAAAGTGCAGCCTCTGCGGCCGAGCTTTGATCCCGCGACCTTCGGATCAGCAGCTGACTGCCACAGCCACTAGATTACTGAGGTGGGGCGCCACTATGCGCTGACGCAGTCAGCAGCTATGTAGTGATTTCACTGCATCATTAAAATATCAAATCAGGTGATACGGGCAGTTTGACCTGTTCCAAAAACTACACCTAGCTTGCAAATAAAAAAAAAAGAAGACGAGTGCAAGAAAAGTTTAGAGGGCCCCTTTAAAAGCCAACTCAGACGATTTTTTGAGCACGTCAAGGTAACGGCGATTCTATGTTCTTGAGGCACTCATGTCGCACTCCTGGTAGTATAAATGATCAGTAAATGCAAAAATAATTTTTAATGAATAAGAAAGAGCGAAACCAAAACTGAAATCCAACAAAGCAGCGACTTCAAATCAGTCAAACTGAAATCCAACCAAGCAGCGGCTTCAAATCAGTCAATCTGCCTTTTTCATGGTGCGACAGTGCATGCGCCATTCCCTTGGCAGTAATGTCAGTGCGCGCAGATTTGGAAGGCAATGGTATCGTACCGGTGCACTTCCGTCGCTTTGCCGCCGATGACGTGAACACACAGTGTGGCCAATAATTGTAGGAAGCCATGTGGGCACTTGGAAGTAATCAGTAAAGATTGATTTGTAAGCAACCTGCGCATCTCTCGAGCCTGCAACATTGCACAAGTGATGGAAGTGTGCCAAGGAACGTACCCAGCGGATTTGATTGAGATCCACTGACTCTGAAAAATCATCGGGGTTTGCCTTTAAGCTAGGATGACAGAATTTTCGGTGGCTATGTACTTTCATGCACTGACATCAAAAATGAAGGCACTTTTCATGTGCCCTATGCCATTAACTTTTAAAATTTTTTACTCATGGAGGTATTCTCTGATCACATCTTTATTATGCTGGCTCCACAGATCTTACTAAATGGATTCTGCACATTCCAAGGAGTGAAACGACGGTAATTCAACAGCTCTAGCTTTCCCAAAAGAAAAGTTAAGAAGCTTCAACGTTTTAACAGCGAAGCTGTTTATAGGGACACTGAAGAGCAAAACCATTTTTCTCATATCAGTAAACCACTGTTTCACAATACCAAAAGCATTACTCGTGCCACGAGAAAGCGCTCAGTAAGCGAGAAAATGCACAAAAACATAATACAGGTGGCGACGACGACACCTTGAAGTTTCCGCACCGACTTGCCATGACGTCATACATTTTGAAGGCACCTTATTATTTTGAAGGCACCTTATTATTATTATTAGCCAATGAAAGCAAGTTGCATTGTGTTCTTAGGTGTCCAAAGAATTAATGTAGCAAGTTTGATGAAATTTCATTCAGCCTACATGGTCAAGCCTATATGGCCATGAAAGCTGAGTTTGCAATCCATGACATAGTGCTTGCATTCAGGTGCTGACTTTTCAGCGTGAAATTCAAAAAACTGAAATTTGACCTTCACTTCCTCTTCTATCATTCAGTCCATGATGGCGAAATCAACGACGAGACTTCTTAAAGGATCCATCAGCATAAGTTGATTTACTGTTTCACTTTGGTGTCCCTTTAAGCTATCAGTAAACTTGTGCTCTCACTAAGTAAAACTATCACCATCAGGAAATAAGCGCGCAAGCACTTCGTCTGTGAAATGCACGGCATTGATGATGATGATTCATCAAACTATATGCCACATACCCACGTCACGGGATTGTCTGAGACCTGATATGCCTAACTTTTAGTTCGTATTGTGCGAATATTGTAACACGAAGAATAAAAAATAACAATACATTAATAATAAATGAGAGAAAAGGAAAATGCACAAAATAAAAAAAGAAAGAAATTGCCTTTGCATGCGCGCTTCTTTCTTTTCTTGGGCTCCTGCTCCGAGCCCATTACTATGCAAAGGCAGAGGCATTTCATAGCATAGCAGAGCCTTGTATACTACAGTGAGGGTGTAGGAAAGGGAAGTGAGGCTAAGGGGGAGTAAAGCATAGCATAGCCTTGTATAGTGTATAGCAAGGGGGGTGGAAAGGGAGGTGAACGTGAGGAGGAAAAGGAGTAGGAGGACATAACAAGTGGACACTGCCTGCCAAGTCAATTTCAACCAGGACACGTGATCCAAATCATGTAACATGACGCCACAGCAAGTCACATGACATCTTCCCTCCAAAATCATGCAACAGCTACTTACATGACAAATCGTGTGACTTAGATGAACTTGTAGAAGCCGGAAGACGTTAGGTGGGCCACAAGCTCCACTCTTAGTCCACCTTTGCGCCACTAGTGCAAGCTGCCCACCATTTCTCTTTTTTTTTTTCTTCTTTTTGTAATTTCTGGCTTCAAAGGACAGCTTCCCCATTTAAATGTCAAGTGCAACAAAATTCTAGCAAGTTGGCTGCTTACAGCTGATCTAATATGTACCAAACTTGAATATGGTCAAACAATGTGAAGCAAGACAGTGACATGTACATTATGCTCTTCTCTGATGTTCTGGCGCTAAATGAAAAACCACGCATGAGAAACACAGAACGAAGTGTTATTCTGTTTCTTTATGTAATGCCGCAACTTCGTCCTTTTCGCCACAAATGGTTATAAGAGAACAGCTATGCATTGGTTTGGTTGGCAGCAATGTGGTGGTTTCATTAAAAATTTAAATCTTAAATCAACTGATATAGTTAGCTTGACCTGCGCTGAAAGTATCCCCAGCCATGTGTCCACACGACCCGCAAACAAGAGATGGGTCTAGAAAACGTGTTGGAGGACCCTTTTAAGGCAGTGCTCAGTTATCCAACACACAGTGACGTCACAGTAGGCCCCATTCAAAAGAACATGTCCAAAAAAAAAATTTTACTGACACTTGCACTACTGGCACAAGGCTAGCGAAGCAGTGAAGCCGATCGGAACTTGGCTGTTCTGGGTTTGTCTCCAACACACCCACAGTTCATCATGGTCTGAGACCTCAGGAAATACCTCGAAAAGCACTGAGAGGCCCAGCGAATGCTTCTCAATGTTTCGCACCAAAAACAGCATAAAGATGTTCACACTGAACCAGAGAGGGTGGAAGATGTGGCACGCAGTGGCCTCAGATTGACACTGTCCCACCCCTTCGCTATACTACACTACGCATGCTTATGGTATCATAGGAGCTGCTTGGACACCACGAGAGGACGCATGCTCTCATAGCGTGAAGGTATGCACAAACACATAGGCATAGCTTTGCAAGATGCTATGCACTGGACAAATGGACGCACACTGTCTTTGCCTTCTTCTTGTTCCTCTGCTTGCCCATGCAACACGTGCGCCCGCCAGCCGCAGTCTTGCCAATGCAGTAGTGGGCTGAGGGCGTGAGCACAAGAGAAGAAAGAAACGTGTGTGCCAACGCCACACATTCTGCATCACACAGAATAGAGCACAAACACTCTTGGAGACCAGAGATAATGATGATCATAGTCTTCTGGCACTGGCAAACAGCTTATGCAACTAGCATGGACAAAGAAAAGGCAGACTAGACTGCCTTTGCTTTGTCCATGTGTGCTAGCACAGTTAAAAAAGCTTACGGTGTGCATTAACCAACGAACTAGCCTGACTTGGTGCTCTACTTTATGCAAGCCAGAAATGTTTCGCATTTAATATGTTGCTACACTCAACCCACCGTAACGTCAAGCCGGCTTTTCTTTGGCTCGGACGGTTCGCCCGTGGATCCACTGGACGAGCCATTGGCTGCAGATGCGGGGCTCTCAGAGCGTGCTTGCTTCGCCTTGCGCATTGCCATCTGCCGTTTGTGCCGCTTGCGCACGAAGTGGTAGGCTGTACGCAACAAGAAAACGGGTGCATTAGTCATGCAACAAGTGAGGCCAAGCCACCTGTCCCAATCAGGACAAGCAGTGACAACAGCTAAAAGTTCTGATATGGCGTTCCAGACTGTATATACATATTTTTTGCCATAAATTAATATACTAGACCTGCAAACCCTAGGAGAAAAGCCGTCAAGCCACCCTGTAATAACTGTCATAAGCGTATCTACAGAGCTGTGCAAATTTCAAAATTCCAAGTGCAAAGCAAATTCAAATATTAATGTTCAGTGTGCATCAAATCAAATATTTTGCAAATATCCTAGAATATTCCTAGAATAAAAACGAAAAAAAAAGGGGGTACAGTAAAGCCATAAACAGCAGTCCAACAAAGAGCAGTGCAGATACATGAGTTAGCTTCGCCGCAATACACAAGCATTAGCTTCGTCGCAGTGCCCAAGTGTTAACTTTGCCACAACGTAAAAATGTTATGTGATAAAGCATACTACATGTGGATACAAGACACTTGTCATAGGACAAGGCAGATTTTGTACCTTAATTACAAATTTCCAGTATTTCAAATAGCAAAGGTCAGGTGTGAACCAAATCAAATAGCAAACACTGTTCAAAAATTATTCAACAGTTTGGATAATCACACGCCACTACTTGTTTATGTTCAATGCAGGATGAAAAATACAATGCAGGAAAAAAAAATAAAGAAAGAAGAAAAGACAGCCTTTTCTGCAAGCTGCAGCAACATGGCTCTTAGCAAACACAATCATGAGTGTGCACTCAGTTCAAAACAGTAGGACCTTATGAGATGGGCTCTAACACAAGTCAAACACTGAACCCTCGGGAGGCCTCTAGCGATATAGCGCGCAAAGAGCACCAATACTTACTATACTTGGTCTTGGTAAGTCCTGAGCACTTATCGGGGCAAGAGTTCTCGCCAAAGCTCGTGGGGCCAAACAGGTTCGGGCAGCACTCGAGCTTCTCACAGATGCTGCGGCAGAATGCGCCCACCTCCCCACTGCTACGGACAGTCTCCACTGTGGCACGGTACGTCTTTCCCTTGTACCTACACACAATTTAGAAACTCCAATCAGACATTTTATGGCAACATGACACCATTATAAAGAATTGTAAAAGCGTTGGAATGCAGCACACTGCAACATTTTCTCCTTGAATAGTTCAGGCAGTACTACCTTTGCGACAAAAATTTGGGATGCATACTATGCACCACAGTATGTTAGCAACACTTTTGAAAGAAAGGATTTAAGATGCAGGCTGCACACTTAGTCCCTTTGACCTAATCACTTCGTTTTGCTACAGTAAAAGCTCCCGTATGGTGAAAGAGAAACACTGAAAACAAAAATCAATGAATACCAATCAAGCAGCAGAATTAATGCATTTGTAAAGAAGCATTGGAACGTTGTAGTGGGCCATCCTCTCCAGCGCCTTGCAGCGGGGTTTGCTCTTCAGCGCTCTGCTGAGAAAACGCCGCTCGTGCTGCTCGAGATCTGTGCCCGTTGGGACGAGACCGTTGCAGCAGTGCTGCGTCTAGCTTCATCTAATAAACACTATAACACATTTTTCATTTGCTTCATTCCCAGCATTCTTTCTTTTACGGCAAGTCAGTGCAGAGGAAGAGGAAGATTGATGACAGGGAAAACAAGTCGTCCACCCAACTGTGGCAGAAACACACAAAGAAAGAAGGTTTCTCAGAATAAAGCGTGCTAGTTAACGAAAAATTTGCCCTGGTTCAGGATTTGAATGCCATATCAACGACCTCCAGGGGCGGTCACTCTACACTGCACCGTTCTGGACGGTCTACTTACTTGGCCTTGAGTGTCTGCTGGAGCATGCCCGGTGTGGGGCTTCCCCGCAGCTGGAGGATGGCGAGCACCCGGCTGGGCTTGTAAGCAACACCGATGAGCTGTGCCAGCACCTCACGCAGCACCAACGCGACGGGGCCCGGGCCTGTCTGACGTGGGAGCTCCGCCAGACGCCCCTTAGACAACAGCGGCCCCGAGAAGCACCGGTGGTTCAAATGCAGCGCAGGGCACCAACCTGCGATGGCGTCACCAGCTCTTTAGGAACTCTGAGCTACCACATGGCAGTACAAATTGTCACAGAAATTGCTTCAAGTACAAATTGTCACGTGGCTCGCTTCTACAAACTACCGTGTTACTCGTGTTCAGCACTTTGTTTCATCTTGTTTTTGGTGTCCTGTTTTCAGCAGCTCAATAAAGCATGTTTCCCGATGCTACTCTGGTATATCTGGTTCAATCCCTCATACATGCCAGCTGGTTGGCTAATCCTAAACATCTGTTACGCCTGTTCCAGACAGCTCGCATCAAACTGAGTGGAACTCGCTGGCAAGCTCCGATTTGTGCCATTCTGTCAGCAGTAAGCATGGTGGATTTCTGATGAATCCTCATGATCCAAGCTTGGAGTGAGCGTAAAACTCAAGAAGTGGATTTCAATGCTCACAACGCACTGCAAAGGTGTACAACTTCAAAACTGCATGACCGAGATGTCAATGCTGCAGGGAAGTTCCCTTTACATGGTAATGCATCCGTTCTGAATTGTAATGGTAGGCATCACATGTGATGTGACTACAACAAGCTCATGTTTTTCCAGTCCCCGTCGGTCAAAGGCCTAAGCACCATAGCCAAGCAGACCACAAGGCATTGTCTTGAGGCAGTTTATGTTGGCACTTGATGCTTTTCCTGCCCAATGGCCTTTTCTAGGGGGGAGGCGGAAGGGGGGGTGGGGGGAGGGGTGTGACACCAATAAAAACTTTTCTGTTGTTTAAGGGGATAAACTGATCCAATATGGAACATAGATGCACATTGCTATGCTAATATTATAACTGAAATTGGTGCTGAGCTGCCTGTTGTAGTTTTTGAGTTACAATGCTTAGTTGGCCGTTACAATCATCCCCATATGATTGATTAGACATAAGAGTTTGTCAAGATGTTTGCATAAGCAGATTCACTAAAGTTGATTCTACACTATAAAGCTATTGGCTTATATTTGTAATGCCCAATCAAGTTCAAGAACTTTCAAATGTCCAATACACATTGTCTAACAACTTTTGCAAAAGGACAAGTATAAAAGATTGTGTCTTGTAATGACAAAAATGGACAGCTTCATAGCACAAATCAATGTTTCAGGACCCGAGTTCAAAATCAAAATTATTTTATCCTCAACGGTCGTGAAATGGTGACGGGATAACTGGAAGCAACTGCTCAAGTGCAAACAAACAATTTGGTTCCTCTTTCGCACTACACCTCCAATTAATGAGACACTTAGGCTACCGGTAATACAAATGCTGAATAATTCAAACTTTCGGTTAACTCCGGCAAATCTTTGGCCGAACCACTATGTTTTCAATGTATTCAAAAGCTTCTTAATTCAAACTGCAAATGGCCAGAAATAAGGCCAATCGCCCTACAAAACTTGTCAAAGCATTCAAAACCACTAGCAGAAAAAGAAAAGTAATAACGGTGAGGTGGCAACAATGCTTGTGATAACTAACTCATCATGTCTGTTTCTCCTTGTATGTTTCACTAGCCATACTACCGCTTGCATCTGATAATTCAAACAAAATTCTCAGGTCCCCCCAAGTTAAACAAGTCCCCACTGTATTAACTCAATGTACGCCTTTGAAATTCAAGAAGCATCGTGGTACAGTAGAACCTCGTTATAACGAACCCGGATATAACGAACTATCGGATATAACGAAGTAATCACAATTCCCCTTGAAATTCCTATAGATGAAATTGATATTGGTTATAACGAACTAATGGTTATAACGGTAATTACTGCTCCCCCTTCAACTTTGTTATAACGAGGTTTTACTGTACTTGTTCTGTGCCAAGAAAAAGCCTAGTCCAAACGAGAATTGTACTTTAGTGATCAGCATGATGAACTAGCGTGCCACTAGAATTATTCAAACTGCCAGCCTAACCGGTCCTAGAGACGTTGAATTGGCCATTTTCTCTCTTTGACAGTCCAGCCAGCAGTGTAAAAGGCAGGAGCAAGCAGCAGGGAAGGAGGGTATAGCAACCGACGTAAGCAGGCGCTGCTGCGAGCTGCCACAGAGAAACCTGTTTCTATGACGTTAAAGCCGGCTCTGCTGGACGCCACCACCCTGCTGACCACCACTTGTTTGTAATGACTAAAGCTTTTTTTTTTTTTTTCTGAGGCTCAACTACATCAATGCACCAAGCTAAGCAGAACATCCCACTCCTGACACAAGCCTTGTATTGCATTTAAGTACCTAAAATTCTCAGTGAACAAATCGCTGGTGTAAATAATATTGATGCTTTAGCTGTTCTCAAGTGTCAACCCATCATTTGAACAAAAGGTGTTCTTTGAATTTACTGTCCCCTTAAGCTATCCCTTCGACGATGCAGCAAGCTTGGGTACCACATCAATACATAAACTCTCACCTGACTTGGCCTCCACAGACCCAGGCTTCTTGCTGCAGTAAAAAGAACATGGAGAACATGTTACCACAACCCAAAACAGCTCCTCATACACACACACACACACACAAAATTTAACCTGAGAGCACAAAAAGCTGTTATCATAATAAGAAAATAAGAGATTATCTAAAAGCAAATTCACAAGAACATGTTTGAGCAAAAATTAAACAGAGAAATTGTGTCAAGTAAAAATGTGGTATGGGTGCATGGTTATTTGAAAATATTGAATTTTAAATAGCCACTGATTGGTAATTTAACATTTTTGAAACAGTCCACCCTAGGCTGTCCAGAAGGCCGAGGAAGCCGGCCAAGCCCAACGGCTCGCGGCCGGTGCCTAGCAAAGGATGAAGCTTGGACCTCAGGGGTTGCCTACTGGCCCTTTAAAGTATCATGAAGGATGGCCATTTTTCTTACATGCTTCCTTTCTTCATACCGTCCTTATAACACCGGTCTAAGCATGTTCCGTGAAGCTTACAACCAACTAGCCCATCTTAGCACCTTAAAGGGCAACTCCGGCGATTTTTCAGTGTCCAATGATGTCAATGAAATTTTCAAAATAAATTCTCCTCAGTAATGTAATAATATATGCCTAGCAAGGCGCTTAGAAGTTATTTAGCTTTTCTGAAAATAATTTTAAAATTTTTAGTGGATTCCCATGCGGGCCACCCTCTGTTTTTGATGTGATTACCTTCAACACGAGCAGGCAGCCAGTCAAAAGAAAAGCAAAACACCAATACTTTAGCGTTCAAATCGTTGCTGTCAAGTGTAGGAAAGCTGGCATAACTCAATGCATGGTCGGATGACCTCACATCTTATTTTTCTCACACCAGCTCCATATTTATGATGGCGGGAACGCTGCGACGTCTTCTCATAAGTGGCATGAAGCATCTATTCGTTTCGGTTTGAACACACCGCTCAGTTGGTTGTTCCAAATTATTGGTGCGTTCCTGAGTGAACTGAACCAGCCTGGCTGCCACAGGACTATCAGTACCATCGGAAAATATCAATATCAGAACATGGTGAAAAAAACCGGTGGAGTTCGCCTTTAACGTGGAGGAGTGCTGCTTCCGCAGTACCTGGTAGTGTCAGGAGCTGCTGCAGATGCCGACGGTGCTGCCGTGCTGCCACTGGTGCGCCTCAACGGCGATGGTGCGGAGGGACGACGGGGAGGGTCCCAGTCTCGGGGCTTTCGCAGGGGCCACCTGTTCGAACCGCACCATCCCACCGGGAACAGCTGCTGCGAGCGCAAGGGCAACACCACACTGGTGCCACCCTCGGTGCCGTCATCCAGTTGGACCCACACCAGAGGTGGGCACACCTTCTCCACTGTTCCAATGCACAGCTAGACATGACAGACAAGGGAAGAAAAAATGAAGAGGTCAAACTCGCTTTAAAACTAGGGACGTGTGAATACCTAAACTTCTAAATAATCTTTAATAGTGTTCGCTATTCAATTTGATTTGTACTTAACTATTCAAACTATTCCAAGCTGGTAATTATGGAGCAAAATTTGCTGTCTTGTGACAAGTATACTACATGTAGTATGCTTCGCTGCATAACACTAGTGTACTGCAGCAAAGCTAACAGTTGCATTTCGTGGCAAACCTAAGTAGAGCCTGTCCTTGGGAGAGTTGGTTCATGCTTCAAATGGAAATAAACGGAGTGCTAAAAAAACGACATAAAAGCATAAAGGACACAGGACAGGTACTCAACTTTCAACTGAAAGCTGAATGTTGAGCACTTGTCTTGTGTGCCTCCTGCTCCTTTGTAATTTCTTTTAGTGGTCTGTTTTTGTTTTGTTTTTTTTTGTTTTTTCTTTTTTTGTTTGAGCCAAAGCTAACACGAGTGCACTGCATCAAAGCTAGCACTCGTGTATTCCAGTGAAGCTAGCTTGTGCATGGCGTGGGGAAGTTAACCCTTGAGTACTGCAGTGAAGCTGGCTAATGCATATGTCCAGTTGTCTGCTGGGCTGTTGTTCTTTGAGACTTTAGAATGTTCTTTTTTTTTTTTTTCTAGCAAAACTGAGGACGTACGCTAGCCCCGCAGTAAATTTTTTATTCATGTCAAGCAGCAAACTTTTCATGTAACCTAATGTGGAATATTATTTAAAAAGACATTCTTACATTATTCAAAAAATGTTCTATTCGATTTCCACTCAAACAATATTTAAATTCGCTATCCACGCAGCACTACTAATTGGGCTAAACATCCTTGAGCAGCACCGTAGACTGTATGGAACACATACAGTTGACATTTTAATACATTTGGACCGGTTCTGCCTCTTTCACGTGCCTGAACCTGGCCAGACTAGCACCTTCTCTCACTTTTTTTTAGTTCTTCCCTAATTGGAACATGGCTACAATGGGCAGGAATCAAATGCAACAGTAACAGAACAGCTCAACAGTGAAACAAAACAGCTACCAAGCCACAGTGGCAAGTCACAGAGGGATTATGGGTAGTGCACTGGCGTAACTACCGTATATTGCCGCATATAAGTCGACTTTTTTTTTACAATCGGAGCGGCAAGTTTAGGGGGGGTAGGCTTATACGCGGAGCCATACACGACAAGGGGTGGGGGGTATAGGGAATAATAAACATCAGGCAACCAACGTTTACCAAGCTTATTATTCTTACTATGCGCCTATTTAATAATCATATTACAGCAAAAACAATTTTAAAATATATTTCTCATTTTTTAACGGCGAACGCAGCCTCCCGAGATTCTCATTCGCACGCGCGAATCTCGGAGGTCGTTTGAACAACTTCGGCATCGGCTTCGGATCGGTTTTCATGAATGCGGAAGCGCCATAGAGGAGGCGCTGGCGTCGTAGTGCATTGTGAGCGTTACGGCAGGTAGGGGTAGGGGCGTTAGCGTTAGCCGCGTTAGTTCTGAACATTTCAGGCCTAGCAAGCTACTAAGCAGCAAGCTCTCTGCTTCTCGTTGACTTCGCCCACGTTGAATGATCACGAAATGGCACCAAATCATCGGCGCAGCTACAGTGCCGCGTTTAAGCGGAAAGTGATCCTCCACGCCGAATCGACGAGCAACCTCTCAGCGGAGCGCGAATTCGGCGTGTCGGAAAAATGCGTCCGAAGTTGGCGTCTACAGAAAGAAAAACTGTTCGCGTGTGCAGGATCGCGGAAATCATTCCGGGGCCCCAAGGAAGGCAAGTACCCTGCCATCGAAGAAGCTGTCGAAGAATGGGTGACGCAACAGCGGGACAAAGGCCTGAGTGTGTCCTACGAGGACATTCAGGTGAAAGCACGCAGCGTTGCGAACGGGCTGCAAATCTCCCGCAACGACTTCAAAATATCAAAAAAATGGGTGACAAACTTCATGAATCGGAACGGGCTGAGCCTCAGGAGGCGCACTACTGTGTGTCAGAAGCCGCCCGATGAATATGAAGAAAAAAAAGAAGCCTTCTTGAAGTTCGTGAGTGATCAGAAGGCGCAACACGCCTTCACGCTCGGACAAATCGGCAACGCCGATCAGACACCTGTCTGGTTCGACATGCCAAGCAAGCGGACTGTGTCAGCCAAAGGTGAGCGGCAAGTGCGCCTGATGACGACGGGGAACGAGCACAACCGATTCACGGTAATGCTCTGCTGCACCGCTGACGGCCACAAACTGCCACCTTTCATAGTCTTCAAACGGAAGACTATGCCGAAGGAGAAATTCCCCCCAAAAGTTATTGTTCGCGTGAACGAGAAGGGGTTTTTCACCGAGGAGACGGTGCTAGAATGGTTCCGCCTCGTCTGGCTCCGGCGCCCCGGTGGTCTCCTCAGGCCCAAGAGCATGCTAGTGCTGGACTCCTTCCGCGGTCATATCACGGAACGTGTTAAGAGAGCCGTGGCCAAAGCTGATTGCCAGTTGGCGGTCATCCCGGGCGGCTTGACTCCTGTGCTCCAGCCTCTTGACGTGGCGCTGAACAAGCCATTTAAGGATCGGGTCGCGGCACTATACAAAGACTGGATGGGCGAGGACGACAAGCCCCAGACGCCGACGGGACGGGTGAAGCGGGCTCCTTTGAGCACTGTGGCACAATGGGTGTGCGACGCCTGGTATGGGCTGCCAGACAGCATGGTGCGCGAAGCTTTCGTGAAGTGCGCGATCACGACAGCCACATGAAGACGTCAACATGTCATTTGCTGGCAATAAATTTTTTTTTTCGTCAATGCGGCGCATTTCTTTTAATAATTCATTTTCATTTTTTTTTCGATTTGGGGGTCAAAAGTTAGGGGGTTCGACTTATATGTGGAGTCGACTTATACGCGGCAATATACGGTATATACAAGTTCACACTGAGGCAAACACTGCTAAAGTCTTAGCTTGTCAGTCCCTACAGTGCCATATTTACTCATGCAATGAATGCACTTTTTTTTTTTTTTGAAAAACTGAAACACATTTGAGGTGCATGTTTATTGCACAGAGAAAATTTTATAAAAACTTTTTTGGGAGGGAGCAAAACATTTTGATGTGCAAGAAAGATGGCATTTTTAAGCCTTGGTAACAAAAACATGTGTGCAAGGAAATTTTGTGAAAGAAACAGTAACAATAAGCCGTGGTGTTGGCACGATGTGACTCAGCACCTGCCGCAACAGCGTGCCAGCTGCGTTCTGTTCCAACGCAATGATCTTTCGCTTTTATTTGAACCACAGTGCCGCGATATCAGAAAAACGGCAAAACTGTCAAACAGCCAACAGTGAAAAACATCAGTCATGAATGAACAAGCAGCACACAGCGGTCTTCACTGTGCATAGAGTTTCCATAGTTTCTATGTCACCACAGATCCCACCCATAACAATTCTGTGACACACGACATGTAGGCCTGAACTGTGCCACATCGGCCTGGGTTGGAGTCAGGACCATACCATCAGTGCCTGGTAGTGTTCATGGTTGGCCATAACAGAACAATAGATATTTATCATCACCACATACAAGACGGCTCACCATCCTATTCCTCCCTCATATCTCTGCTGGGCATCTCAGTAGTGTACATTAAGCGTGACATCCGAGATTGCTATGATGCAATATTGGAGGCCATGGCCCGGTCATACTTAGGATTAGCTGTGCAGTCTGTGCAGCATGCCGCAGTCAGCAGCTAATCCTAGAGTGGGGGAACTGTGACAGCATGGAGCAAGGGAGCAGTGTGAGCACATGGTGTTTCCGCTGCTTGCGTGCACCAACGTGCAGCAGTTCTACTGGTATGCAGGAGTTTTGAATCACCACACCGAACACCACAGGAAACCATACCTATAAAAGAAAAAAATTAACACCATCTTCCCAAAGGGAACCCTGATGGGATGCGAAGCAGCAGCATTGCGCACGGGTGGCGTCACGGGTTGAACGGCGCTAACGCGGGTGCTTCGCATCCCATCAGGGTTCCCTTTGGGAAGATGGTGTTAATTTTTTGTCAGTAGCCGAGCGAGCGGCGGTAGCGGCAGGTGTTGCGGGCGAACGGACGAGGCGGCAGCTGCGGCGAGCACACGGCAGGCGAGGGAGAGAGTGACGTCAGCGCGCACTGCGAGGAGAGCGTGACGTCAGTGCGCAGCTGCGGCGTGACCTACTTGGCACCGCTCCAACACCTGCGGCGAGGGCAGCGCATTGCCCTCGCCCTCGCCGTATGGACGCACAAAGGGCGTTACACAGGCTAGTCAAAGAGCTGCTTCGCATCTAAAAGATAAGTGTTAGGGCAAGGAGGCACCATGCAGCTCATCAGCTGAATCGTGCGAAGTGGGAATGCTACAACGCAGGTGTTCAGGGAACTGCAGGGGTTCGCAGTTGTGGGTGCGCTCATTATGCAAGTGTGTTCATCACGCGAGTAAATACACTAATCCTGAACTTTTATTGTAGCAAGGGGTCCACATACCTCACTGGGATTCTTGCTGTTAACAACTTCCAACTTCTGGTTAGGCTCAAAGCCTAGGCTGTCTTCTTCCTGATGGGGCACATGACGATAGAGTAAGAAACAATGCAAACAGGCAATACTACAGAGAAAGAATCTGCAAAGAGGCTTTCTTTCGTGCTAAGAACAACCTGTGGAGACACGGCTGACCTTGAGGACATTACTATAAAGAAAGGCATACCATGGCTGTGGTTTTTCTACATCCCATCTACAGGCGCTACCAAAAAATGCAATGTCTTCACAGTAGGCATTAGAGGCAGATGCCTAGCACAGCAACAGGTGTAAGCCTGGAGTAGATTTGCCAGCATCATTGCCTCGACACCGATGCCTCTTAATGCAAAGTCGAAGCACGCCACCGGGTTTCATCGCCTTTTCAACCCATTTAATGCTGTTTCTTACAAGGCCAAGTCCACTCATCAAAATCTTACTTCCAGAATGGGGCCTACCTTGTTCGACCCCTGTCAGGTCCCTGGCTTAGGCACTTGGACATCTACCAGGGTTGCCACCTGCCCTGTTTTTGACTGGCCAGGCCGGTCTTTTAGATAGCGGCAGGTTGCCGGTGCACACCTGAGACCGGTTTTCAATGGCCGCCTTTTGCCGAGACAACCATTCGTTTGCATGTAAAGAGCTTTTTATGGATGAGGCAGGTGTCGTTACTTTTCAGTGCAGCACATTCAAAGCAACAACTGACACCTGTCATAAATAGTTGTTCCGTTCACCAGCATTTTTATGGCAACCAGCAGACCAGATGGTGAGCTCAGTGTTGTGTTTTTGTTTATGTGTACATTATGTTTATTTCTGTCTGGGAAAATAACGCTACAATAAACGTCACTGCATGTCGAATTTCATCCAGATGACTGTGGCAACCCTAACGTTTGCATTTATATATCATATTTGCCGTGTTCTAAAGCACATTTCACAAGGTTCCGACATGCAATGTAAACTGAGGCTAGGTTGATTTCTGGTACAGTACATCAAGTGAGCAAGCAAACTGTTTTTTCACAAAGTACATTTTTTTCTTCCTATATAGCACCCCACATGTGCGATTTATTTTCACATGGTTGACAGCCATCGGCCATACCAAGCTGAATACACCGGTTTTCGTCACATGGTTGATAAGATTTTAAGATGACACAAATCGTTTTATGCTTCCCTGTGAACAATGTATTGACAAGATTCCACTGTATGCGACAATACCCGGGAAAATTTTGAAAATTTTAACTGTTATACACAGAGAAGAAAAAAATATAAAATTCAAGCATTATTGAAGACCTTGTAGCTTTTGTCATTTTATTCCTTTAAAAAGCAGTACCAATAGTGCAAAGCAATAACACTATTTCAACACACACTGTTCACAGTACAGCCCAAAAAATTTGGACACCTACAGCTCCAACAGTATTTTTTCTGTGAGCCCATGAAGACTTCATTTTCACACAATTTGCAGAAAACAGTTCCAACTCAAAAGAAGCTTTTGAATTTCCTTTATTTCTTCTTTTTTTTTCTGGCAAAGGCAAAATTTTTTTCCTTTTCTCTTTCTTTTCTTTCTTTTTGGGGGGGGGGGGGGGGGGCTGAACTAAATCAGTTGTGCTGTTCTGGGGGCTCGGACAGCAAAATATATTTTTTTCAGTGAAATTAAAAAGGCCAGTGGACATGCACCGACACTCTTAGCTGAATACAACCAACAAGAAATGTTATCCAATAATTATTTGCAAATTTGAACATTCACACACCACCAATTTAGTCAATTATCGTGACGGTTGACCACATTTTTTTCCTTATAATATCACTTTTTCCTTATTCTTCAGTCTTCTTTACTTTTATCAAGAACTTGTGGTATTTTATGGGCAACCTCAGGTTCCGGTTTGCTGGAGGCACAAAGAGGGTGCCTTGCAAGAACCATAGCATCACTAGGTGCTAGCACCAAAGAAAGTGATTCCACAGCAGCTCTCAAGGCCGGTTAACTCTTAAGACTGGAAGTTGTGCAGTTGTGCGACACCGGGCAGCAAGCAAGGCTTGCAGAGCTACTCGAGCTGTCAAGATGTCTTCTTTGTAGGTGTGGCTGGAAGATGCCACACCTACAAAGGGAAAGTGCACATACGAAATAACACTCACCAGATTAAAGCATGACCTTGGAGCTGCTTTAGCACCACAAGACCTGAGGTAATCGTCCCAAATGAACGTCTCGGATGGGTAACCTGATACGGAGAAAAGATGAAAGCAGGCAGGAGTTTTCGAGCCTGTAGAAAGTGGGAAAAGCAGCGCAGCTATCGCGGTTGGGTCTCTGGCTTCAAATGGAACCTGGAGAAAAATATGTTCCACCCAGCCAACTGCAATGTTCTAGAGGAGTGTCACTGACGTTGGACAGCCGGCCACGCAGGAATCATGCACTTCCTCAATCTTTCCCTGCCTAATCAATACTAATACAACATGTCCAGCATGTCAAACAGATATGATGTTTACTTACTTGCACTCCATGCTGTTTGAATTTTGATGTGCAACCCCCTTCACATAATGCTGCAACAGGAACCTTCCATGAACGAAGTACATGAAAGCTTTCCTCTGTGCTTGTGCTCGAAAAACTTGTTGACTAACTCGGTACACACAAGAGCACCGCTGCTCAGCTAGCACCAAAACTTTGACCTGCCAGCTTTCTTGCAGTAAGGTTTCGAACTTGTTATCCCACTTCTAAATCTGCTTTCTCTCTATGTTTAGAAGCCATGAGGTCTTGCGCACATTTTGGCAATGCCACCTAAACTTTCTTTTTAACCGTGCATCGTGTGGCAAAGTGACCATGTTGAAGCACAATGTAAAATAAAGATATAAACAGGCCGAAAGAACTCCAAGCCCAATGGCAACAACTAAGCATCAAAACAGGTTGGAATCAACAATGGTGCCCAAGGCCACCAAAAGTAAAGAAAATTCACTGGATATTTATTCATCTTTCAAGATCATTTGGTAAAACGCACTGCTTTTAATAGTAACGAATTAAAGCTGTAAGGAGTATGCATGGGTGGATTGATTGGGGGGCACTTGCTCAAAAAAGGGGTGGCAACTTCAAGTTGCCGGACACTATGGTCAGGGGTTGTTTGTTTTAAATTTTATGGTAATTCAACTGTATAACTGCAGTTTCGCTTATTTTTTTAACCTTCTTCTATGCACATCCCCTCATGCTTCAACAGGGTCTGTGAAGTGTGCTAAATAAATAAATGAATGTAAGCTGCCCATTGCAGCCAACGGGCAATGAGCCTCAACATTGCAATAAGCTGTACTGACACTAGCGCAACGTGCACGTCACATGGAAGTTGTGGACCCACGTTTCACAAGAGGCGAACAGTTTATTTCACCTGGTTTCCTTTACTTTCACTTCATAATCAGTTCCCTTCAAATGTAAAACAACAAATAAAACTTCTCCTTCACATTTCCCAACCTCATTATGTACTAGCACGCATGACTGCATCTAACAAAATGGCCTCGTCAATCAGCTATTCCTCTTTTTGCCATAGAACACATGCACGGTAACTTGCACATCTCTCATGTATTTCATACATTTGGCCACGATGTAGACTAAGTAACCTTCATAATGCAATAAAGGTAAGGCATACAGGCATGGACACAAACAAAGAGGGTAAACACTACTTTCGACACTTCTTCGCTTGTGTCCATGTGTGCATACGTTACCTTTTTGCATCATAAGCCTCTGCTGGCAGAAAGTTCAGCTTTCTGCTGTTCTAAGTAACGCTGCAATGAATCTCCACTACGGGGTGCACTTGCACGCTGAAAGTATGAAAGCGCAAAGGAGCAAAGACATGCCCAGTTTCCTCACAGCTCACCTGGGGGCGCCAGGAGAGGAAGCCCATTCTCCTGAGCCCAGCCGACCGGCAGGATAGTCTGCGACCGCGCATGGCAGCAACGAACCAGGGGGGGCACTTGGGCAGGGTGCCGCAGGTCGTCCACCTGAAGAATTTACTTTCTTAGAATATGCCTGCCATATCAAGCAGCTGGGAAAGTGAAAATGGCCAATATGGTTAAGTGGGGCACTCCTGTGCACGCCAGCATCATCCTTGCCACTGGTACAAGAACAAAATGCAGCAAAGCGATGGACACATTCCCACTGAGACGCCTGACAACCTAGAGACGTCGAAAGTGGGGAGGTTTGCAGAGTGATGGCTGAGGAGCGGAGCGGAGGGATGGCACAAAAAAGGCAACTCCAACTCCAGCACATTTTTTACTTCTTGTTCTTGGAGTCACAGTAGTACCACGAAACAACTCTTAATGATTGCCAGTAAAGCTTTTAGAGGTTGGCCATCACGTTGGTACTCATAATTACAGCATGCACGTACAATTACCTACACACATGTGCAGTATAAAAGTGTACTCTGATCCACGAAAGTATGCTTCACTGCACAACATGGCTATACAGCCGTAAAGCCAAATTTAAGAAAAAAGAAAGAAAGCCATTCTAAAACCAACTGACATTGTGAAAACTTAAACATTCGAAAGTGTGAGACTTTGTTCGCACTAAGACGCTGCTCACTGGCTGCTGCGCTTAACTAAATGGCATCTGTACAGTGGGCGTGACCTGCAGTTTGATTGCAATGCAACTTCCTTGTTAAATTGAACATGCCAAAATGCAAACGAAAGGCCAGACACAAACACGGCAACCTGCTGTCCATCTACACCAGTGAGCAGAGGAGAGGGTAGCACAGCAAGGTGTCATGAGTTCCTCAAGGACAGCGAGTTCTTGGAACCGCTGTCCTTCGTCATAGCCTTTTTGTGGTGGAGTCGGGGCTGTTTACCAGGAGACTTATGCCCATGTTCATACTATCGGAAGGTCTGTCCTGGTCAGAAACCAGTACTCTATGGGCCAATCAGGAGGGCTGACCGGTATGCAACGGAGACGTGGTGCTCAGCAGATTTCCCACTGACCTGAACGAGGAACCACTGTCCCGAAGCCAAGGTGGCTGTGACCGTGGCAGGGCAGGCCTCCTTGTGGCTCACGGGGTTCAGCAGCTCCACCTTCTGGCCGACCTCAAAGCTGTGCTCTGACAGTGGCACCGGCGGCTGCAACCACAAGAAAACAAGATAAAAGTTTATAAGCTGACGCCCATCAAGAAAAATAAGACAACCCTACCATGACTAGCAGGGCATGCAGAGTTAAGGCTAAAGCACATAAACAGCAAAGAAACTGGTGATGACGGCTACTGGTGTTCCATGTTTACCACACAATGGACGACGCAGTAAGGAGTTGGGACATGGCCTTCATGAATTTTTTGCATAGTAGTGTTCCCTCACTGATGCATGGGAACAGATCGATGTTAAAATAAATTCAACAATGCGGCCATACGAATTTCACTGCACCATAGCAGCACTAGTTCATGTGTCAATTAGGTGAACATTAGGTTTGCCACTTTGCGGCGAGGTATTCGATATTTGGCTATTTGGTAGGTGCCACTACTGCCGGTGACAGGATCCCTGGCAAGAGCCACTAGCACATGCACTGTTAACAGTTATAGCTTCCCGAGATTGGATTTTTCAACCCTATAATTGCAGATTCCACAAAATTTCAATTGCGTAGCTTTACCAAAAAGAAAGAAGAAAAGAGCTCAAAGAAATAGGTATTCGAACTTGGACCCTTGCCTGTAATGAGTGCAGTACATGAAACCTGTACGGAGAACGAATTTCTAATGCTGTGGTGGCCCTAAACAGGATACATGGCCCAGGAAGGAGCACAGTAGACAAGCCTGTTCCCAAACCACTCTCTCCATTAACAGTGAGAAATAATAGTAAAGGGCTCCCAAAAAAAAACAAAGCAGAATATAAAACTGGTATGCCTAGCCGAGACTCATAACAAATCTGACAGGCAGTAAAAAAAACTATGCGACACAGGTCGTGGACTAGTGTATTAAGAATTATCACGACAAAATACACTTGATGGCCCATCATGAATCAAGAACCCAAAATAAGGTTATGGCAAGATGATTAATTAAGTAAATGGGGAGTATACTGATGCTGTAAGTAATGAGGAAACACTACTGTGATAAGTGGGTCAGGCACTCATTACCCCATGTAGTGGTACAAGAATTGATATGACTGATTAAAAACATAGCACAGTTAAACCTCGATATAACAAACTTCCATATAACAAAATCTTCAACATAATGAAGCACTTGGCATTCTGCAACGTGATATCCATAGAATGCATGTCCATGTATATTTTATCTCTATAAAACAAAGCATTTTTGTCTGCAATTTCGATATAACGAGGTTTCAGAGCTGCCAAGGTGATAAGTTGAAACACTTGCTGGTGCCAGCATTCACACAGGCGAGCTGCACGCAGTTGTTGCAAACACATTTGTTTAGATTGTATGCGGTGTTATTGCACGGCCACTGACACAGTGCAGTGCCTCTTTCACCCGTAGTTGAGGGCCAAGGGGGCACCTACATGCTTGCCTCCCTGCCACCTGAGCATGGTGAGCGGAAAGCACGCATGAGAACAGCCTCGTACATTGTACTGCACACTTTGCACATAGTTCCATGTTTCATGTCGACCATGCCATGCGTCCACACCCGATTTGGTGCTTGTGTTACAGCTGAGCTTCAAGTGACAAGCCTGTATGGCCGCAGAAGCACTAGTGCTTAACACAGCGGGCTCTCACTTATCTTGCAAGAAATCGCAACCATTCACGGATGTTGAGAAAAAAAATGTTGCTTCTTTCCGGAACCACCAGCCATCAACTTTCCTTCTTAATAGCTAGATATTCTTATAGCAAGTGATCATAACAATGGAGTCAGCCTCTCAATCTGGAAAACACCCTACGTTTTGTAAACAAGCCACAGTGGCACAATGGATGTGATAGCTTCATCAGTTCCTATTGCAGTCTGCATTTGTTTAGGCTTTATGTGTGATGTGTGGCCACTGTGATGAAGGCTGTGACAGCACATTATCAAGTTGCAGTCGCCAGATCCTTGGCGCAAAGCATTTTAGAAACGTTATTGAAATAGGTTTCCGTCTTACTGCTCTCACTAGAACATTCTCACGGCATTTCTGTGTAAATAAGAACTCTCTGGTGACAATACTCTGGCCATAAAAGGTCCAAATTTCTATTTAACAAAGAAATAACAAAGTAAAATAACAAAGATATAACAAAGTAAATTGTCAATATTGCTGACTTCTTTATATGACCGGTTAGCTGTATGATGCGATTAACATCAGAGCGTTACAATAGTGATGTGTTTTGACTAATATTCTTATTCTTTTCATCTTAATTCTAGCTTTTTTAATGTATTTTGCAAGTGATGTGTCAGCACATTTTACAACATTAAGGACATCTACTTCAGAAGGAGCATTCATAAGCAAGAGTAATGAGCATGTCATTAAGGCCTTATGTGCCTGATTAGGAGGTGTCTAGAAACATCCTCTGCATCAACATAATAGTATCACATGTAGCAAAAGAAACATCATCAGACCCAAGGAAGGCCAGAACCAAACCAAAGTATGCCAGCCATGCATAAGATATGATCAATCCTTATGAACTTAATAAACGAATTATTAGTGGTTGCAGATGGGTGGTTGCAGATTAGTAGTTGCAGACTTAGTATAATTCATACTCCAACGTACTAGGGCTCCAACCCATGATTTTCACAGGAGCTGAACCCAGGGGGCAGATGCACAATTTTTCCGGCAAGGGGTCTGCTTATGGGAAGTCTGATACGCAAAGCTAAATACAGTAGAATCCCACTGATACGTTTTTCACGGGACCGTAGAAAATAAACGTAAGAGCCGGGAAACGTAAGAGCCGAGAAGCCGGAAAAATGGAAAAATGAGAGAAGTGGTGATCGGCACACAATTTTATTTCAGTGGTAGCGTTTTCAGTGCACGCATCGGCACACTCGGGTACGATTTCGTCGACAGAGAAAACCTCAGAGGTGACAACGGCATCATCGATGGAAACGTAACCACTGTACGCGATTCCGTCACAAACAGTTTGCACAGCTGTGCCATAATTTTGCTGGCAGAAGCCGGAAACGTATTGGGCACCGCCCATTGTGCCACTAATACAGTCAAGCCAAGTCAAGCTACGTGAAAAGTCAACATTGCCGTCGGCAGTCGCCGCTTGGAGTGTCGATCCGCAACGTAACATACGGGAATGTTCCCGAACTGCGACGTAACAGCAGGGTTCCTAATGCATTGAATCCTATGGGAGCTATGCCGGGACTGGCCCAAAACGACGTAACAGCCAGGAAAACGCAGCAGCCGGGAACGTAACAGCGGGGTTCTACTGTATGGGGCATCAACACCCAAAGGAATCAGCACACAGGCTTTCAGATATGAGACTGTAGTTGAAGCTCTTAAAGGGTAATCATGAGAGTGTTTCTAAGAGAGGTCCTCTGGTTCAGGGCATAGATTTAAAAATTAAGAGGGTCAGGACATCTCGATGTCCTGGATCTGCCACTGGCTGAACCTCAACCTTCTAGGATCCACGTCTTACAACTCAAACCCAAGACCTTGCTTAAATTAAGGTGGACTAAGGTGAATTCAAGTGGATTAAGGTAGTGAATCAATATGGGTTGATGCAAATTCAGATAGACTAAGGAGTATTGGGACAGATTAAGGGGCAGATCAATGTGTACAAGAGTCATCATAAGGGTTTCACCTTCGTGGCTTTTAAGTGATAGCTAAGCACACCTGGGAATCTTGGAGTTTTGTAGTGGCTTGGTATGGGAGAAGATGACTTTAATGGAATGCAACAAACTTAATCTTTGGAGGATGAACTCACCTGTAGTATGTTGGCAAGGATCTTTCCATTGTACTTCTGGGCCTCCTCCATGGAGTCTCGTAATATGCGTTTCCACTGGTCCAGCGAGTGCAGTTTCTCAATGCCTGCACATATAGGAAAAGAGCGTGTGATACCTGAATTGTTAGTTTCATGTTATTAGCAGCTGACTTTGCATTCACAATGCCTGGTGTAAGCCATCACCTCATCGAAAGGAAGAAAGGCTTGTGTCATGTCACGTAAAAGTCTCCAAAATGTCATAACCCTGGAAAGAAGCTGCATGCCTTGTTCAGTTAAGAGCAGCAAAAATGCACCATGTTGGGGGATTACATATAAGCAAGAAGCCTGCAACATACGTCGTGCAGCTAGTTGGAAGTGCACAAGTAAAACCGCAAAGTGTGTCACACAGGCACATTGAATAGACTGTGGCAATCGCAATCCATGTGTTTATAATGGTAGACGAGATAGGAAACAGGTGGATATGTATGAATAGCAAAATTCTGAGTGCAAAGCAAATTTGAACATTTATGCAAAAGTGCAAATCGAGTCGAATATTTTTCTAATAATTTTCTAATATGTTTTTAATAATACCATATGTAATTACAGAGAAATGTACTGTTAGACATGGGCAAGAAAATTTATTGCGTGACTAGTGTATTCCCACAGTGTCATTTCAAAGTCCTGAAGAACCATCTAACAGAGAACTGTGCAACAGAAAGCAGAGCTGACATTTCCGAAGTACGTAAGTGTTAGTTAGCTTCGCCGCAGTACGCGGGTGTTAGCTTCACCGCAGTACATGAGTGTTAGTTCCGTCGCCGTGTACAAGTGTTACTTTCGCTGCAGTGTGCGGGTGTTATGCGACAAAGCGCACTACATGCGCGAATGGGCACTTGTCATGAGCCGAAGCATATACACACACATACATCGTAGTCAGAGGCAAGAACCACACTAACCAACCAGCGACATGTACACATCTTCATTATCAGGAACAGCAATGACAGTTGCATCACCGTGCATAGTGATGTCATCGCTTATATCACGTTATCACATTCTACAAAAGGTCCAAAGCGGGCATGGCCAAGTGATTATCAGAAGGCTTATAATGCTGCACAAAAGACACAAACTGCACAAGATGTGATAGCATCAAACACTGGCAAGGACAAGCTGCTACAGCTTCTAACAATACAGGAACCACAGATGCAATTTAAGACCTCAATCCTCTGACGCAATTGTAAAGTGTCTCTTTACTTGTCTTCTGCCAATGACTGCGTTAACAGATTTCACAACTTGTGAAAAACCAGCATGAATGCCTTCTTTGAAGAAACAAAGCACTTGAAACAAACACTCCCTGACCATGAACTGCTACACCTAGTCTAAGTCTCAATGACTGCCAGTGAGGCACACTGTGCACAATTGCGCACACGGCCTAATTTTTAAGAATGAAAAGTAAAACAGATTTCATTAATTGCAATCAAGTACACTACATAACAGCATTAAATTCTGTTGTGTTTCAGAATCTTTCTTCTATTTCCTCATTATTATTCATATACGTTATACTTTAGCTTTGACTCACAGTTTCAGCACTTAATCCCATTACTGTGTCGGCAGCTCACACGAGATCACCTTTAACTGGTCTTAGTCACTAGCTAAAGGGAGCCACGCATTGCGTAAATTCGCGTCCTATCCAGACAATGCAGGCAACCATACCTTGGGAATTTTAGGAGTTGTGAAAAAGGGCCTGCTATCCTCACAGGTTTCACAGTGGGTCTAGTCACACTAGACCTTTTCACAAGAGTGGACACCCTACAATGATGATGCTTGACACAATAAGTGAAGGCAGTCAGCCAATGGCAGGAAGGAAGCCTTGCGCTACAAACACGTCAATGCCAATTTTCCCTTTGACAAAAAACATGGATGGAATGGAAGCAGCTGCAGCGTACTCACACTGCGGTGGCCGGTAGTTCTGGTCCCCGTGTGAAGGCGTGTCGAGGGCCTTCACCCGGTGTGAGAGGTAGAAGAGCCACAGGTCCCAATGAGGGTCATTGCACCCATCGTAACGGAGAAGCAGACGGCCACCCACATTCTTCAGAACCTGTAGCGCAACAGCCAGAAAAAAAAAAAGGACGTCAGCAGTCCTGATGTGCCGTAGTGCAGCAAGAATACTTGAACATTAGCGTGGTGTGAATTGAATTTTTTTCAATAATTCCACGTTAAGTGACAAAAATTATACTGTTAAACGTGAGCAAAACCACAAATTTGTTGCACATTTGGCGTATGACCAAAGAATGGTCCAACAAGGAACTGCACATAGGTTCACTTTGCCACTATACACAAGTGTTATGCGGATGAGCACACTACATGAGGAAATGGACCACTTGTCACAAGGCATTTAGTCCCTTAAGGGCCCTTCCTACGTCTGGCCATTTTGTGTACACCAGTGTGTTGCATACATCATGCGCTCACGATCGTGTTTTCCAAGAACTGCATTACTACACACTGCGTAAGGCACTCAAGTTTCAAACTGAGCGTTGTTTGCCCTTCTCTCACAAGAACTGTGCGCCAAGGGGCGGAGCGCAATGCTGCGCAGTGCACACAGCACACCACAAACTTCCTATGTGTCACTACAAGCCGTGACATGTGACACTTGCGACAGCACACGGCCACTGCCTGAACCAATCAGGAGGTGGAGCTCTGGTGATTGGCTCCTCGGTCCCTCATAGGGGACGAACAGCTGCGGGCACAATAGCACATGCTTCGCCTTTGTGTTGTTTTTTTGTTTCGCACTGCAGCATCGGCACGTGGCAACATTGTTGTACTGGCAGTGACCCTCCCCTCCCCTCCCGAAATCCTGGTTTCGTGCTGCTTGAAACACTTCTATCTCTGCTAACAATGGACTAATTTAGAAAATTCTTGTGGTAGAATGCTCCCTATTGGGCACTCAATAACCTCAAAAGTGTATAACTGAAATTTGCCATGTGGTCTGGTCAGGGGTCCTTTATCTACGAACTTAAAATAGTTCAATTAGTAACAGTTATGGGCAAACTGAATCAAATAGCTAACACTGTACAAAAACTATACAAAAGTTTGAATACTTACACAACCTACAAAATCTGCTTCAAAATTTTATAAACTGCCTGTTCTGGTATGCCTAATGGCTAATTTACAGTGCACCAAAAAAAAAAATTCCCCAATCCTGCCCTGTCCACTGAAGCAGAGACAGAGAGGCAAACGGCACACAAAACACTTACAGAGGCAGCCCAGCCATTGAGAGGGTTCTCTTCCTCAAGGACAAGCAGCTTCATGCCTGGCTGGATTTGGTCAATGGGCGCCGAGTTTTTCTGAAAGCACATTGTGCAGAGAACAAATCAATTAAGAGGGCCAACATTTTCAGAATACTCACTCACTCTCTAAACTGAATAGAAAGAAGCAAACAATTGCAAACAAGTGAAAGGAAGAGGAGGAAGCTCTCGGTCATAAGTTGCAGCCAGCTCTGGCAATTTTTCAAGGTCGATGGATCTCAATAAACCTCGCTGTGTATTAAACTCCTTGGCACACTTCCATCATTTATGCAAGATTACAGGCTTGAGAGATGCACAAAATTATCATCAATAAATTTATGCCAATTACCTCAAACTGCCCAGCTGGCATCCCACAATTACTGACTACACTGTGTGCTGACGTGATGGTAGTGCACAGGCATGATACCGTGGCCTTCGAGATTCGTGTACGCCACATGCAGGCACCCCAAAATCTCAAAGGCCATGCCCATTTCAAAGTGCTTCATGACCTCTCCCTCAGGGGAGGGGCACGTGCTTGGTCATAACATACGAAAGGCAGATGGACTCATCTTGACGCGATGGGAGGACAGCACTGCTCAGTTGGATTATGGTTTCGGTTTTGTGCTCTTTTACTCATTAAATGTTATTTTCACATTTTCTGAAGATTTCTGCTATCAGGTGTGCAACAGAAGCTTCTCAGGAACATAGAACTGCTGTTACCTTGACATGGTCAAAAAGCCACCGGGGTTGGCCTTTAAGCCCCGCTATCGTGTGGAGATCAGTTATGCGAGACTGGCACACAACATAGCAAGTCCTTTCAGTAGGCTCTACCACCCATTCTCAATTATCCACCAAATGCAATTACCCACTCTCTGTCACTGTGGGAAAACAATAACGGCCCTAAAGGAACACTGAATAAAACATTTGCCACTGACATTTCATATTGTTATACAGTAAAACCTCGTTATAACGAAGTTGAAGGGGGAGTGGTAATTACCTCGTTATAACCATCAGTTCGTTATAACCAATATCAATTTCATCTATAGAAAAAGTTTCAAGAGGAATTGCGATTACTTCGTTATATACGATAGTTCGTTATATCCAGGTTCGTTATAACGAGGTTCTACTGTACAAAGATAACAAACACTTGTCAGGCCTGCAGCCAAAGGGATTACACCTACTGATGGGACCAACCACTTGGCATAGCATGTGGCGTCAAATAAAGCACGAAAAGTAAGACATCACCATCCAGAGGTACTGCATTCCTATCTCTGTGAAAACTGCCGTAAGTCTAATGAGGGCAGAATGTGTGATAGGATGGAAACAAAATAAATACACAAAATTACATACACGGGTGCCAAACATTGTTTGGTGCCGTTGCTTTGTTTCTGTCTTTTACCGCTGCATCCTTTGACCTTAGATAAGGAACCTACTGGTACAGCAACAGCCCTGATGTACTGTAGGCCAATGTTTTTTTTTTTTCCCCATGCCAACACCACATACATTAGCACTCTATCAGTTACGAGTGTCCACGAATGAATGTTCAATCACACACCAGTGACGAGTCCTTTCGCACGGTTCCACCAAAGCAAGACACGACTTACCATCTCAAGGACATATGCTGGCACAGTGACAGCGCTCTTCAGTTCGTCAGCGAGCAGCTTCTCCCAGTCCAAATGCTTCTCTAATATGGCTGCAAGCAAAAAAGACACAACCATACGAACACTTACACACATGCTAGTCCAAATGAATTTTCGCAGGCTGCACAGATCCCTTGAACTAACAAAGTAACGCAACGAGCACATTTGGCACTTCTGGTATTTTTATTTTAGAAAAAGCCTTTTACGCTTGCTTTGTAATGTACAATAAATCACTACATCCATATTTGATACACCAAGGCTTGATCCTCTTGTTGAGGTACGTGAAATACAAGAATGCAATGACATCTGGGCATGAATGGCATCCCTGGCAATAAAAAAAGAAATAAATAAATAAAGTAACAATTTCTAAGCATGCAGAGTCAGAAAAATAAACTGTCATGATCAAGAAACTTCCATATACGTGTAATACTGTGTAACTTTTACTTTTCTTATGTATCTGATTTACAATAACACTAATTGCTCGGGTTTTACTGTCCAAAACCATGATGTGATTACGAGGTACACCGTAGTGGAGGGCTCCGGAAATTTCGACCATCTAGTGTTCTTGAATGTGCAGTACAATGACATCTAGCATTTCCACTTCCATCAAAAATTTGGGCACCGTCAAAGAGAAGTCTGTGAATTTACAATCACTACAAAGTAATGTGCCCATCAGCTCTCAAAACTTAGCCATAACACAGGACCGGATACCAAAGGAGCTTAATTAACAAGTAGCAGTATATATGGCAAATGAGTGATTTTTTGCAGGAAGTGCAGGAACTGTGGATTGTCAAGCTGCATTTCCTCTTACAGCGAGAAGAGTGCACCAGACCAGAAAAAAGAAAATAAGGTGCACTAAAGTTAACCATTAATAGCAACAATCCACTACTATTTCATTGCTGATTTGGGCCCTGTTATGATTGTTGGGCAGCTGGCAATAAATCTATACCAATATAGGTCTGTCTGTGTGACAAGCCCATTTGTTGTACAAAGTTAAGTTCAAACCATGACAGTTTGAATACAAGTGAGACACTTCTTTAGGGTTGGAGTGTAATGCAGGTGTACAATACATCACCAGCAGTAAAAGAGCAAGTGCTTTTTTACTCTTTCGGTTATCTGCTTCTAGAAAAGTAGCCAGGAATTTTTTTATTCCGCATAGGAATTGGACTTGGACAAGAGGGCAGGGCTGCATACTCCCACCATTGCCATTCCTTAGCTACATGTCTATCGATCAAGTAGGAGATAATTTGGCAGGGCAATGTGGTGTGATTGCATCAAGAAAACCAATGAACAAACAGAAAAAATTAGAATGACACTTCATCACACTTGCAATGCACTAAGTCCAGCAAAGTGTCACCACTATTATTATATTTTTTTTTTTTTCAGTCAACATGTCTGGGAAATGATTTTTCACAATGCATGAATCTGCAACATGATTTGCCAAGTCTCAAGAATTCCACTTGGAAGATCAAGTACACCGTCAACCGAGAAAGAAAAACTACTTCCTTACCCGGAGGCGGCCTGAGGGGCTTGTGGTTGCGGGCGCACCAGCCCAGTGGGTGCACCTCGTAGGTGCCCACGTTGCACCAGAAGTCGGCCGAACGGTCCGCCCCGTATCCCAAGTAGCGCAGGGACAGCAGCGGGCCGCTCGTGGTCACCACCGAGGCGAGCCAGTAAGCACCGCCACCACTCCCACCATTGCCATTGCCATTGTCAGAACTGACGTGGACTTCCAGCTTCATGCCTGCACGCACGCCGCTCTCCAGACTGTGCTCCACCTGCCACCAGGGGGCACACGGGAGGTCTCAACATCAATGTGACGGAAATGGCTGAAGTGTGTAAAACATGGACTGTAGACAAACACAAAGCTGACCAGTAAGAATTGCACAAAGGTTTTCACCTGGGCTACTTGGTTTATATAAATTAAGGTGTGACAGTGCAAACAGTGGTACAGTTGGAAGAAAGAAAAAAGGACAAAGCACTGGCCCTTATCTGTTCCTCTTAAGTGAAATTAGCACTAAGGATTCATGTTTGAGGTGTCATGCTCCTAAGACAAGCAAATGAGCTAATGGTAAGCATTTAAGGTGCTCTTTGTTTCTCTGTGTTTTGCAAGCTTGGGTTGCATATCACGTGCAGATATGTATGCCGAGTGGCAAAGAAAGTTGTGGTTGACTACGTGTGAGAAACAAGCAAACCTATTGTGGCACTACATAAGTATAAAAAAGAATGATTGATGTGGTGAAGGAAATGTAACGAGAATCAATTAGATGTAGAGCAGCAAGAAAGTAATGAAGACCGACATTGATTACAATATAAAATAAGGTTGTCCAGCGCAAATGTCCGGGAAAAGTTTCGATGAACAGATTGCTAAAAGGTGATGTAGAACAGGGAATGTCACAGAAGCCAATGTTTCAACAAGTGGACTTGTCTTCGTCCACTTCAAGCCTCCATCTTCCCCTGAGCTTCCCTTCTAGTTTGGGAAAAGTTTCAACACACTTAATAAGCCTAGATACAACTTCATGGGTGACTGTTAAAATTAACAAGGAAGAAACCAGAACAGTACCACAATAGAAGAATACATAGAAACCAGAACAGTATCAAAATATAAGAATACATAAACTGCAACTACTGTCCGATGATGAGCCCCAATTAGTACTGTATTTATTCGAATACAGTTGGAGCCCCCTTATAAGAGTAATGCACCAGGGAGCAGTTACTGTCTCTTATATGATTGGTCAACTATAAGCAGAGAGCCCTGTTTTCATTTTTTTTTATCAAACCTTACTTTGATATGGGCACACTACAAGAAAAACGACCACCAGAGAAGGCTGCAGCTAGTTGAAAGGGTTTTGTTATCTACTAGCGCTACGTGAATAGCGAAATTTTGAGTGTGAAACAAATTCGAATATTTATGTTCAAGTGCAAATCGAATAGAATGTTTTCCAATTCATGAATTTTTTTTAACGCAGTGAAAACTTCACTTGAACAAGTTTCAAGGGATCCCAGGAAAAAGTTGATTAAAGTGAAAGTTCGCTGAACTGAAATAGCTATGTTGCAACCTGTAATCGGAAGCTAAAGAAAACATCACGTGTTGAAATGAAACTTGAACCTTGTCACTTTCAATGCTGCTTTTCTGAACGTGAATCTTGGCTTGTTTAGCACGTTTTGAAGAATGCAGTAATCTTTTGCTGCACTTGTGCACTTAGGACTGCATACTGTAATGACAAATTATAGAGAAATGTGCTGCTAAAAATGGGTAAAAGAATTTACTGCATGACTAGTGTACTACCACAGTGTCATTCCACAGTCCTGAAAAACAGTCCAACAGTGAACTGTGCAATCAGAAAGCTGAGCTAACTTCACTGCAGTATGCGAGTATTAGCTTCGCTGCAGTACAAGGGTGTTAGTTTTGCTGCAGTATGCAAGTGTTAACTTCCCTGCAGTACACGAGTACTAACTTTCCTGCAGTACACAAATGTTTGCATGAGTGTTCGTTTCGCCGCAGTACAAGGGTGGTACGCGGCGAAGCATACTACATGAGGGATTGGGCAATTCTCACGAGGCATAGCACATTTTTCCCCTTAACTACTAACTTTGAACAGTTCGAATAGTAAAGGTTCAGTGCGAATCGAATTATCAATAATTTCGAATATTTGCACACCCCTATTATATGCACTCTACCACAGGGGCCAGACTGGCCTCGAAATTTAGGGCAACCTTGGAAAAACTTCAGTGGGAGCCATCTTAGCTTCATATAAATTTTCAGTATTGTGATCTCGTTCTGTGGTGCCGTGTCATAACCTCGGACACCGCATTTGCCAGCATCAAGCATTCAAAGCAGCAAATGCAGCACGCATACTCACATGGGTAAAGGCTGTCGCCGGAACAGCCTCGCTCTGTGTGCTCTTTAAATAGTCATCCCACTCGAACTCTGGCTCTCCATCGTCCTCTGCACACCAATGCCCAGCGCTTGGATGTGAAGAACTGAAGGAACTTCATTGTGACATTATACTGCCGCGACCTGTTACTGCGCTCACCAACAGCTGATCACATGTGGCTCAGGGCACTCACAATAGAAGCCGCTTTAGATAAAAGACAAAAAAGAAGCAAATGCTTCCTTTCTGTTGTCACAAAAGGATGTGAGACATATCAGCTGTCACATCGTAGCTAATGTAATGAAGTGCGCTCTGTGGAGCTCCGCAGATAGGTCACCAGCGCAACACAGGAGAGCTTGAGCAGAACACGGTTGCTGCTGTGAATGGTTAGGCCCACACTCTCGTACCTTCCTGTGCATTCTATCCAAGCCTTTCACATTTGTGTTGGACGTCTCAATCGCACCAGTCCTCTAGTCCTTAACAAGAAATGCTCTCCAGCTGCATGCATCCCACAGCATGATTGAAGCCCATGTGTCTTTTGTGTAGTTGCCATGTACTGTAAAATCAAAGGCTGTATCATCTGCTACTTTGGTGATGTTCCTGCCAGGATTAAACTTGCATGTTTCAGATACTCAACTGAACCTGCAGTACCAAAATGGCGCACGCACTAAGTAGTGTACTACAGGCATAAAATGGCACTTGCTACCACAACACTCATTTATCTGCTCCATGTATAACATTGCCGTCCTAACACTCTGACCCTCCTCTTATCATTGAATTGAATCTTAGCTACACACATCCACAATGGCGGTACTATGAATTATTGACAACAAACTACAAAATTCACAAGCAATAATCTGGTGTCCCATGCATGCAAGGCTGGAGGGTAACGAGAGTGCCGACTGGCCTGCTCGCGAAATAAGTATCCAAGCAGCAGACGCCACCCTTAACCCCCCCACTGGCACCTCGACTCCACACAGACATCTGCGAGAACCAGAGGCGAACAACAAAAATACAGTTGTCCACATCCGGTGCTTACCGGAGAACAGGCACAAGATTGGCGTCAATAAAAAATGAACACGTACACCACCTTAAAAAGTAAACACCACATAAATCCCACCACGTACGTGGCCTCCTGTCCGTGGTGTGGAGAATGGCCAACTCTCGACCACATTACATGGGAATGTGAATCACGGCCACAAGAAATCAATTCTCCCCTTGTGGAACAATACCTCGAAGACAACAGTGGGAGGCCTGGCTTGCTAGCAGGGATCTAAAGAGCCAGTAGGCTCTCCTCGACAAAGCCCAGCCAGCCGCAAAGGCCAGTGTATACCTGGACTGGGGACCACACCCACTTAACATGAAACCTCACATGGAATACTAAAAGATTTTCTCCTTTTCTTCAGCCACAATGAAATCCGTACTGCTCTCTTCTTGTCTGCAAACGATGTGCACGCAATTCTTTCTCCTGTTTCTTTCCCTGTGATCCTCCCTCTGTCAAATGTGCCCTTAAGTTCCCACTAAGATAGTCGGTATTTAGAAGGACCCTGAAATAATTTTGACATTTCTTTTAGAAACTCTCCAAGCTGGTGACATTGACCCCTTAGATGATGAACAGGCCAGGCCGCATTAAGCATTCTGCATAAAGCATGCCTTATCGCAAGCACGTGAATCGATATAGAACACAGTACACTGTCACACAGAGTTTTCAGTCTCCTTCTCCTCTATCACCACCATTATGAGACATGGCATTACTTTGGGGCATGACTTGCGTGGCCAATAGGATTGGCTTCTTAATGTATGCATCAGAGAAGAAAATGTGGGCAGCTATGCTCGTGGCTGTGGCTAGTGGTGCCGGGTTCAACCAGGCAATCATGGAGCATGGCCTTCGCAATCTGCAGCGTGTTAATAGAGGGCTCCAAAAAGCAAAGCTCAGCACCGATAACTTGGCAGTGTATACTGCAGAAGAAAAAGAACAGCTTGGGAGGAGCGCGAGCTTTAGAGGGTCCCTGAAACGGTTTTTTGACACCATGCCAGCCAAGAGGCTGCAGCGTTATCAAATCACACCATATGTTATGCAAGCCGCTTTGTTATCAGAGCAGCTACAAGCAAAATAAGAGTGCTTTTCTTCTAAGAGTGCTTTTCTTTCTCAATTCAGCCAATCATCTGAGTCCATGCTGATGACACCTGCAGCACCCACAGCAGTCATAACATGGGCGCTACAGTTTTCAATGGCTACTGAAGATCTTGCACACGGTGTTGTTTATTGCAGAGGCTTAAAAATCTGCGTCACAAGGTGTTGCGGCTACACCATGATAAAAGCTCATCATATTAGCGGGGTCCATAGCCAACCAAATCAGTTGTGAGTGTGACATTGCACGCTCACGGCATGGCTTATGAAAAGCGGATACTGAAAGCTCTGTTGGTAGTTGCTTCAGTCTTTGGAGATGCATACCTTGTAGTAAATTACCCACTTAACGCCTAGCACTCGTACTGATCTGATAATGGTTCAATAGACTTGCACTAGCTCTTCAACACATTAGTACAAAAACGTCAAAACTGCTTGAGGGTCCCTTTAAATGCAGCTCCCTCTGCACAAAGTGCTCCTTTTTAAACTTTGGTGTGAGCTATTTGCTCTGATTACAGCCCGACCACACATCACCGCACATCACTTCGAAAAGTGTTTCATATTCTGCTGGTGCACTAAGCAGCTCTGTACTGGGAAAACTGAGGACAGGCTCTCACCTGTGGTCCCCGTGAGACTCTGCCTCTTGTGAGGACTGCCCTCTTTCTTGGGAGAACCAAGCACCTTACCACTCATGGCTTTTCGTGGTGCCTATCTCCTCCTGCAAGTGGTAAGAGAACATGTTACAGAGGAACTGAGATAACACGCCACTGGCCATTCGTTGGAAACACATCACAGAACGCTTGACAAAACCTGTTTTGGCTCAATTGGGTTTCTTGGACAAAGGCCGAAGCTTTCTGCATTAGAGGTATCTTTGTGTTTTTGCTCCATGAAGAAAGCCATTTATATACATGGAACGGAGGTTGCCTTTTGTGCAATGTATGTTGATAACTGTATTCTGGATATGCCACGACTCTAGAAGCACTCTTATTTTCACGGGTTCATTTCCACTGAGGATTTGGGCTCCCTTGAAATCAATCTTGTAGTCTTTGTCCCCGAAGTGTTCCATGATAGCACTGCAAATTTGGCTGAAGCTATAATAAGAAAATTGAGCCATTTTTTAGACCCATTTATGGCTACACCAACAATTTGCAGTATTCTAATATTAAAACAAAATCTTTGACATATTTTAACTTTTACCTCACTGTTTTTGATGCAGGAAGGGCAAGTGACACTTGGGGTATGTCTTGTCACCGTTATGAGCCAAGAAAGGGTTCCTCTGTCCGTGTTTATATGCTGAAGTCAAAGGCAAGGCACTCAAGGGCAAGTAGCACCTCTCTCTCTCTCTCTTTTAATAGGCTAGCCTGAGAAACCTACTCCTGGCCATAATCTTCATTTATACCGGCTATCTCAAGTGCCCTCTGTACACAAAAAAAAAAAAAAGAAGGGAATTATGAGCCTAAAGCCTAGGGGGGAAATGCAGTGCACGCCGCTACAATGAATGGACTGGCTGGGTGCGTCAGATGGAGGCAGTCACAAAACAGGTACCAAATATGGTTCATTCTCACTTAGGCCTTCGTATTAGTCATAAAGATTCTTGTACATAACGGAACTGCGACTATATTTCCGAAGCTCCTGTTTTCCATACACAAGACATACTAACGGGGACAAGTTGAAAAATTTCGTTACTGAGTCACAAAATGGCATGAAGTTTAAAAACATATGGTATTCAGAACAAAGTTCCCAACACGTTGACCATAATACATGTAAATACGACATATGCACTTTTGACGCCCTTGTGGCAAAACTATGCAACATACATATATGGTCAACAAAAGACTCTGAGAAGAAAATGCAGTTGTGTTCCCATGGGCATTTGCATTAATGTAGATGTTAGTGCCTGTAGTTTACCTTCTAAGATATCATGCTGGCACGCAATATTCTCGAGAGCTTTTCACACTATTCTAATTATTCCCGTGAACACATACATGCAGAAAACTGATAGTGCATGCCAAGCAGCATTCTGAGCTTGCAGCCGACTTCACCTTTGAAATCTCAACTGTGATGGTCACAAGCCAAAGAGACAATGAACATAACATGTTCGCTTCCTCTTTTTCTTCCACTCCAGTAACTTCACAAAGACGCAGCTATGGCTATAAGGAGTACAACCTACAACCTTTGACACACACACAGCCACAGTAACTGTAGCAATATTTGCACCAGACATGTTATCAAAGCATGACTGACCCCATAAGTGTGATCAGTGCACATATAATTGTATGTATTAAAGAACACTGACACAAGGAGGCCGGGTGGCATTTTCCATAGCAGCAGAGCCCCAATCAGGATGAAATTTCTCTACCAGATGCAGATGACTCCCTTCTATACCTTCTGCAAATAAAGCCAATCACTTTCAGAGAACAGAATCCCAACCACAATCAAAAGCACAGTCTGTGATGCTTATTAGACCTCTCTCTATGAAGCAGAGATTATATATATAGTTCCACGTGTTCCAGCCACAACTGATGTTTTCATACAGAGAACACTGGAGGTAGAATAACAGCTGTGATACCAAGGGCAAGACTTTGTTAGTTAATAAACTGACAATTACATTAAATAGAGAAGAACATGTTAAGGTAGATGTCGGCGCCTTGGCAAAAATGAGCCAGCTTAGTTCCCACTTATCATTTTTTTTTTTTTGAACATAGCACTATGTTCTGTACAGTTTAGCATACCCCTTTCAAGGTCACCTCACTGATGTGCTGTTTGTTTCATTCATGCCGAGGAGCTCCAAAAGCACATGCGATTTTTAAACATTTCTTGATGATGAATGCTTTTCCAACACTGTGTATACACTGTGGCATTATGCAATTTCAGTATCCTGAATTTAAGTTGGCATCTAATTTGCCTATATTTCGACTAATACGCAAATCACGTTCAATTTAACAAAATTTTATTGGAGCGAGTGCAGCACCACGATGTCTGAAATATTTAAGCTAGAAATTTTCAGGGTCAGAATTATGACCGGGATGACATTCGCCGATATGAAAACACACCCATGAGCATGTACACACACGGGAGGAAATGCGCATATTGCGCGTTATTAGCTCATTAATTATCTGAAGGCTATTGACCCTCTCTTTTCAGGCGCAATATCGCAATTATAGGTGCGTACGATGCGGGAAACGCTCACCAATAATCGATTGCGAGCGGCCCTTATTAAAACATATGCCATAAAACGAAGCTGACATGCTGCGCTTTGTTATCGCAAGGCAGCAAGCGAATGAGAAAGGGAAATTAAAAAAGGCGAAAAGAGTACGTTTACGCATATGACGCCCCTCCCAGAGGAAAAAGAACAAAACAAATTCCAAGCGAACTATCTTGACTGAACTACGCGGCGTTCACAACTCGGTCGCGTAACTGGACAGCGAGAAAGTCACGGACAGTATTTTTCACTGCACCGCGCACTGCATGCGCATCGATAAATACGAGGTTAAACGAAATCGGAGACATAACTCCGACGACGGTACACATGATAAAATGCGTCAAAAGCAGCTAGTGACCGTGCGACGAACGCGGATAGTGCATAAATTGCAATACGAACGCATTGCAACACATTCCCCACGCGATCGAATTCGCATGTCAGAAATAATACCTCAGCCCGCGGCCGTTACTCAATCATTCGGTCAACACCTCGCATTTCTCTTTCTTCAACATTTGTCCTTATGAAACGAGGGAAATTAGTGCACTTACACGAGCGCGGAAGACGATGTGCGGTGGTCGAGAAGAAGCGAGCGAAAAACGTTAGACAACAAACAAACAAGCAAAAAAGTCGGCGTGCATCACGCCCGAAGATTTGCTGCAAACGCCGATCACGCGCGTCGCTTAGTTCTGGAGTGTCGACAGGGACGCGGTCTGTTAAGAGGTTGAAAAGTTAATGCTCAATGCCAGCTTTCAAATACCTTCGCACACTGCCGCTGAGTGTGGAACGCTAAACACTGGATGAAGCAGCTGACGGTGCTGAGAACCGAGACGCTGAGAAGAGAGCGTCCAATAAAAGTATACACTTCACTCGAAACAGCTGCGCAGTTATCGAATGGTGCCGAAGCGTTGCCGCTCGCGTACGACGTTCGCGCGATGAAGTAGAACAAGTATTCACCGGGTGTTTCTTCAGCCGAAATTCACCGCAATCGAAGTCGCGCAGGTACCACCAGTTGACCGTCATTCAAGCCCAGAAACAGCGGGCGGCACAGCAGACAGCAGCGCCAACGAGGTGCTTGCTTTTTCTTTCAGCTCAAAACCGAAACCGAAACAATATACACACGAGTGTGGCCAATTTGAAATCTGTGAGTTCTCTGAGTTGAACGTGTTCCCCGTGTAGTAATTAAACAGGCTTCTACAAAACAGTGAATGACTTTTAGAAAAAAACATCCTTGCTTCTAGAGCCGAACATGATATAGCATGTGCGCGTGCTCAGTGTCGATAAGCTATATGCTCATGTCAATCCTATACGCTTTAATTGCCTCGTGGTGTGGCGCACTTGTGATCCATTGTTCGTGATTCAGTAAAACACGTTCTTGGCCGCGCAACCTTTTGTATCAAATATGTTCGTGGTTTATTTTTTTGAATATATAATAAGCCAGCGGTAGGCTGACCACCATTCACCACAGACTACAGTTTTTCTCGATACATGAAAAGCCTCGACAAAAGCCTTTCGTTTCGCCTGCACTTCGTAACCGTAGGGCGATGGGCATACGAACTCATTTGTTGTCTGAAGATTTTTTTTTTTCAATAAAAGGGGGGGGGGGGGGGAGCCCAGGCCGCGTGTCCAGTCCGCGCGCTGCTAGCTGTACTAGAGTGTACTAGAATATTTTATTCTAGTACACTCTAGCTGTACCGCGCTGTAGGACCAGAAAGTATATACACAGAAATAGACCTATATATATTTAATATACAGTTATACATAGAAATACAACATTTTTCATGTTATACAGTATGAAATCTTGCCAGTATATCCCCTCGGTGAATAATTGTTACACCTGTCAGGAACCTGCAATTCTGCAATCTGCTAACGTACCTTACGCGTCTATCGGGAAGGATCGAGGAATACATTTCGAATATTTATTCCGGAAATAAACAATGCTGTAAATACTCACCAGGGCACTAGAGATTCTCAGCACCTTGATAAAGAAAGTTCTTTGCCTGCCTGCAAATGCTCAAAACGTATTCCCTCTTCCAGCTGGGATTGTGAGCGTCTGCATGACCATGTGGCATAATAAGCTGACATTATAAATGTTATCCTGAATGCGCATTCTGAAAAGTGACAAATTTATTTATAGGACTTTGTTTGCATTCCCTGACAAGTTGCTTTACCTTGTGGCGCTCACGTATATCAGCTTTCCCGCGGGGCACGAGCCGGGATGACGCAAGTGTAGTTGAACCGTAGCTCGAGAGATGGCGCCAGTGCTCCCGAGGTGGCACCACCTGATGTCGAGGACACGCGGGACGCGGTTTATATGAGGAACATTTTCATCTCCCTTTGGTCGGGCGCGTCGTGCACGCTCCATTGATTCAACCGACTCCTTCCCGTTCCCGACAGTCGAAAGTCATCGATTTATTTATTTATTTATTTATTTATTTATTTATTTATTTATTTATTTAAAATGCAACCCGTGAAGCAAGCAGGCGTTACAAGAGCGCTAGGTGATAAAGGTGGCGTTCGTTATTGGCATGCTGTTAATTTTAAAATAGGGTAGCTATAGTGGTCTTTGTACACAAAAGGCGCAGATAAAGTACAGTTTAAAAAATGCACTCCGGTGCACTATGCATTCTTTTAGCACGAAAGATAACATGTGTGGATTATATATTTACGAATTCCAAGCGTACACGCACAAATATGCTCAGATGATTGGAAGAAATTGTACGTTAGTCTATCTAACTTCTTTTAATTCACACTCCCTTTAACAATCGCTTTTTTGACCAATCATCCGTAGTAGGTTAAGCTAGCAAATGGTGAGCCAATAAGCAAGCAAAAAAAAAAAAAGGAATAAATTATGCCATATCCGCTATCATCTCTTGTTCCCGTTGTTCTGCTCACGTGCAGGTTAAAAAATGGACGAATTCTAGTAAACCTATCGACCTTTACTTCATTACTCTCTCTCTCTCTCTCAAACGGTCTCGTGATCCTTAATTACGAATTAACGTCGTGGCATTTGTCATTGCTGCGCACTTTAGCAAGTTCTTTTCGTTTGCAATGAAATAACTGCCCCTGATCGCTTGCAACCAAATTTTATTTCCTTCGAACAGTCAACGTGCTTTAAAGGCAGTAGTATTGATTACGAAACTATAGACTGTTTTACGCACGTGCGTGAGGCATTGGCGTGTTAATACCGCCATCTTTGGCTGATACCAGTTGCGCCTTGCAGGGGGCCTCACGGGCGAAGTTCAGGTCGCTTTGCATCCGTCGCTACTATACGAATGATAGTACAACCACGGCCGCTGAATGTACAACAGATTAATAAATACCAAAGCAATTGAACGTAATGATTATACGTGCCATAACGTCGTTTATTTGAGGCTGTAGGGAACACAAAAACTAGAAAATCATTCGTGTAGCAGCCCAGCCCATGCAGCTGAAGTATAAAACCGTACGTTGCTGAGTTCTCTTTACCTCACCGAACCTTTGGCTCGACCCGTGGCTCGACCTATTAACACTAGTGTTTTCTTTATATCGTTTTTGCCGATTTGCTAATTATAAAGGCGTTTAAAATCTTTTCTAAAGATGGGCTTGATTTCGGCACTTCAAGCGGTCCTAATGAACATATAAACAAAATATACCTATGTTATGTCGGGTTTAACATTCCAAAACCAGCTCTGATTATGAGAGACGCCGTAGTGGAGGGCTCCGGAAACTTCGACCACCTGGGGTTCTTTAACGTGCACTGGCATCGCACAGCACACGGGCCTCAACATTTCGCCTCCATCGAAATGCAGCCGCCGCAGCCGGGATTCGATCCCGGGACCCTCATATATCAGCAGCCCAGTGCCATAGCAACGAGACCACCGTGGGGTGGGGTCCCTCCATACTTGGGACCCTGGTGATATACATGACATGTATCATACAAACAACAAAGATTTCGGGGAGGTTTTAACATACCTCTTCTCCTGGCCCCAAGAATTCTGGTTTCGCTCCGACGGTCTCATTAACAAATGTTCATCGACTTGCTTTCTATCTTATGTTGAAAAAACCGAATTCAAGCTTCCCGCCCTTTCACAAGTTGTACCGCATGCAGCGCTTCAAGCGGCCAGCCCTTTCGCCACGCGCGACGTCACACGAGTATCGCTTGCTTATCAGGCGCGCGAATCGAAGGGTTCCCCAAGGTCGGAGCGCTTAGGCAAGGCTAGCCACCCTAGCAGGGCAGCTAATGGCGCTCCCTCTCGCCCGTCCGTCGCCACCTCTCTTTCAAGCCCATCGCGGGCGGGAGTTCGCTGGGTTTTGTACGGTCGCTACGGCTGTCGACGGTCCTACCGCAACAGTGCTCGCGTCTCGCATCGGTTCTCGGAGTCCGAGTGTCAGCACAGTCGCGGCGTTGCAGTAGCGAGTCAGCTGTTGGCCGCAGCTCCACAGAAATTCTGGGGGCACAGCCTGCGTGTCGCGTCGCGCACGACCGCATTCATTTGGAAAGCCCCCCGACCGGTGACTGACGAGCACCTTTCTCTTTTATCTCAAAAGTGAAAAGCGAGTCGAGACATGACCACCATGAAGAAACTTGTGCTCAAGTGCCTACTCATGGTCGTTCGCTACGTGAAAGTGTTCAACGAGTTCTTTCTCACGTCGCTGTTCGCCTTCATCCACGGCAAGCCGAAGCGCCTGCCTCCAATCACCGACGAAATACTGCTGAAACCGGCCACTGTCCTCGCCGAAGAGATCAGGACAGGCAAGGTGAGGTCACTCTCCCGTTTCGTTTTCGCCCATCCGTGACGGCGACGTCCACAGCGATCCTTTGTTCTCTCACATATATATGCGCATGCTACGGCCTTCAGTAAGACTGTGATGGCTGTGTTCGCGGACCAACATGTGACTTGAAAACTGCGAACAGCCCGCATTCTTGAGAGGTACCCACAGCTGAGCAGGAGTACCGTTTGTGTTCTACGTACCCAATAAGTTCACCTGCATCACGGCGACGCCGTAGCGGTGGCTTTGCCGCAAGTCATCCGGCGGCGGCCGCCGGCGCTTGTGCCAGCTGTACCAACATTTCCGAAGAAACATCCTCGTGATGCTCGCGTATCAGCTGCTCCCGCTCGCAGTCGTCATGCAAACAGTAGTCGCGTGCCTTGCGATTAAAAGGTTGCGTAGCGTGCGCACTTGCCGCGGCCTCCCCGCAGATATTTCGTAGCTTGATATTTCACGCTTGGGAGCTAGCGCCTCTATTATTGCGAGCTCGTATGCTCTCCGTACTCCTAGGTAAACATACCCGCGCGCGTGCATCGTTTCACGCTGCTGCATGCCGCGCTAGCTGTTGGGGTTTTTGCGATAAATTGCACGATTATGCAGAATGTGGCGCGCGTACCCGGTCGGTGAAGGCTCGCTATCGGCACGCGATTTCAAAATACACTTTTTTTTTTTCTTTTGCGCAGTGGCCATATATGCCTCGGGCGCACGTTCATTGCGAAACTGATCGACGAGCGCGTGCAAAGGAAACATATCCACGTACAGCGCATCGTCGTTCGTACGCCCGTCACGCGTGAGTGCCGATGTCGCGAAAATTGTTGACACGCAATAAATAAATCCTTTTCGACCTACGTTTCAGCGCCGTACTAGTGGCCACGGGACGAATGGAATTGAGAAAGGGGGGCAAGCGGCGCTTTATTTTGGAAAGCATCCACACGCGCGCACCGGTACCATGCTGTTTTCTTTTCTTTGTAGGAAGCGTTGAGTCAGTTCTCGTAGACCTTGGAAAAAATATACTCGTGCGCCGGGACAACAAACCTGTATTGCTAACTCCTTAGTCACCGGAGGCGTGACGAGAAAATTATAGGCGCACGCGCCGAGTAGTTGTTCGCGATGTTTAACGCTTCGCGGTCAAACGAGTGGTTCGTCATAGTTTGGCGCTTTCCCTCTCACCAGCGCGCTCAGCGCGCGTGTGGCGGTTTCCGAAAACGAAGGAAAACAGGTTTTCGCATTGTAGAGCAGTCGAGAGGCGGTCAAGGCTGGTCAGAGCTAGCGGATGCCTTGAAAGAAATATCATGATGGAGGGATAACGCGCGTCTGTGCGCTTGCCCTCTGCGTTTATTGTGTGTGTGTGTGTGTGTGTGTGTGTTGTCCTTCAGAATAGAACACGGCATCGATTAAAGGAATGATATGTGTTAGCCATCTGCCTCACATTGGACGATCGAAATCAAGATGTGCACACGTTAAACAACGTATCTCTCTGGCATCCTTACCAGAGAGACCTTTCGTGAGCATTTTATTAAAACTCAACGGTGTCCCGGACAGCGTAATGCCTGCTAGTGGCCTTGATACAGTGGAGGCCAATTTAAAAGCGTAACTTTTGTGCACCCAAGGGCATGAAGGTTGAGATAGCACCCATTTCGAATAGACGCTGTTGAGAGATATCAGGGTTGCGGAACCGGTCTATGGATTTCCACATGTAACTGCTGCCCACCGCTTTATAAAACGGTCCTCCCGACCTTCATGCATCGCCATAACTGAGCTGCCACACTGTAATCAGCTGCATGCTATTTCAACGTATTTTCTTTAATGCACCGGAGAAAACATGTTATGGAGTAATGGATTATTTTTAGTGATGTACCAACTTTCACTGAAAGTATGGGCCTTCAATGAACCATAGTAAGACATCCTTCGTTTTCAGGATTTCATTTTTTTTTAAATTGGGGGGTAAAGATTGGGTGATATTGTTCAAGGTGTGTCATTGAGGAGAAGTCGGGTTTTTTTCTGAAACCGTTCTGAAATATGGGCTTTTTTTTTTTTTTTGGAGGGGGGGGGGGGGTTAAGTTCACAAATGTGAATTTACAAATGAGTGCCATGCAGTGCCTGCAGCGTTGTGAGAGGACGTATACATCACAGGTGTTCATTTAATCCTAAGGATGTACCTTTTTTGGCCCTAGGTGGGGTAGCTAGAGCTTGTGCACCACAATCTCCATGCAGCATAAGAAAAATAGGCTGGTGTTTTGGGAATTTGGGGAGAAATCGGGTTTGATCCTATTCTTCTTAAATATTTTCGTGGCATACAAATTGGGTGAAACTGGATTTTACCTGAAAGGGGGCAGACAGCCCGATACATATAGCTGAATTACAACTGGATAACACTAAGCAAGGCGCTTTGACCACGCGAGTTAAGAACCTCAAAGTGGCAATATGTTCTTGCACATAGCAGTGCCTGCAAATCTCTGCCGTCAAACAAACAAAATTAATCTTGAGCGAATGTTAGTGAAAGAACAAGTCAAACTTGCAACACCTGAATGTGATGCACTTAGCCGACTACACGCTCTCTGGATCCATTTAGACAGGAGACGACGATGGTGTCCAAGTGATGGATTTTGTGGATGGCAATTAAATGCGCAACATGTCAAATATGCTTTTGCTGACCCAATGAAGCCCCAGTGAAGTGTAAAAAAAAAAAGGCAAAAGGTAAAAAAAATCTCAGCAAGAGCAGTTTCATCCGTGTCAGCTGCACGTCCATAGAATGTGCCAGCTGAACTGCAACTGACATTGATACTTCAAAGTGTCCTAGGGAGTTTCAGGCTAATTTGAGCGGGTGTAACTCTAAAGGGCCATGTAGTGACTGTTTTGAAAGATGAATTGCAAGCAGTGCTAAACATTCTCTTTTTCACTGTATTGATTTGATATGCTCACAGAGTCACCATTACTTGAAACCTAAATAATGTTAATTTTGGCTGTAATAATTTTGGTCTAATTATAGCAGAGAAGTTCTTTTAACTTGTTAAATTCTTGCATATTTGTTAAGCAGGTGAAAGGAATTGAGGAGTATTTTTTTTCGCAATGAATGTCTCAATCTTCAAGTAGTCCAATTGAACAAATACAGAGTTGCACCATCTTTTGCAACCAACACTTCAAAACCACTGCACAACAAAACGAAAACAATGAAGCAAAACAAAAATGCAGTATGACAGTGCAAGAACATTCCCTTTTTATTCCTAACTCTTAGTTTAAAAAAAGGGGGTGGGGCGGGGGGAGGGGCTGATGTACATATCAACCCCCCCCCCCCCTCCTTAGAGCATGGCACCTGTGAGGTGAGGACCAAACGGTGCCTAGTTTGAAATTTCAGCTCTTCTGTGGCACCTAACAATGTAATTATTATCAGACATGAACTTGAGCATGCAGTGTATGCACTGCGCTTGTCAGCTCAAGATTGCCAGGGCTGCTGAGGAGCCCTTTGATTTTGCTGTCTGAGCGGAAACATTGAGGTCTGACAAGGGAAACACTTAAAGGTGCGACGAATGATAAAAAAGAAGCCTCATAAATAATTAACAGTGACCAACACATCAAATAAAAGCTGCTCATTGATTCACATATTTCACTATATCCTGAGATTTTGTCTCTGTCTCTCTCTCTCTCACATGCGCACACACACATGACTAAGCAGAATTCACTTATACAACACTTTCAGGGCCAGCACATGGTCCATTGGTAAGATAGCTAGGTTTTGTGCATTTATCTGATCTGTCGAAGAGAGACATAAGCAGACGAAATGTGAGATTGCATACCTACGCAAGGCCCTTCAGATGAGTTATTTGCACTGTCTAGATTCTGTCTAGTTGTAAGGAATCAAATGCTACGTTTGTGCTGAATCAGACCCACCAGCCACACAAGGACCAGATGTTGACACAGATAAGCACAAAGCCTCATTCTTTGTTCGATATCACGAACCAACCTTTCAAGCAGATAGTTCTATGCATTTGCAATGGTTAGCAACAAGGTGAGCATATGCCTAACTATGGAGCATAAAAATAATGGGAATAGGCAATGCTAAAGCCTGTAGGGCATGAACGATCTGCCTCAGGTCCTTCGTGACGTGTGTTTACTTTATTTAATTATAGGGCAGACGTCATGATTTTCAGAACAATTTTCAGATGTCAGCGGTTTTCGTACGTCACGAACCATATGTGATGCAAGTCGTTTGTGACGTATGTTTGTTGGATTTAATTTTAGAGTAGTACGCAGGCCTTGTTGTTTTCGCCCTGCACATCGGAAGTGCATGCACTGCAAGCTCACATGCACACGGTGTCAGGCTTGACAGATAGCGAGAAAAAGAAAATTCTCAGAAACCTATCACATAGAACGAGTTGTGCAGCTGTGCTTTTTATTTTTTATCACTGTATCTCTGAGGTGACCCTTGCAGCAGCTGTATGTTTCACGTGTGCATTGGCTTTAGATTTATTTTAGGACCAGTGTAAAGCTTTAAAGGTGCAAGAGCTTTTCTTTTCACGTTCCTTTTAGTAGCTATTGTTATTATTTTTAATGAAAACTTTGAGTTATTTCTACTTGCTCTATGCTGCATTCCCTGTTGTTTACATGATAAAATACACCATAGGGTGCCTCAGGTGATAAGATAGACACGAGCTGCTCGGCAGTTCGGAATTATTTCTTTAGGATGCACGAGTTGCAGTACACTCAGGTTGTAGGCACAACAATGAACAAATTGTTTTTGATGATAAGTTTCAGGCACCTGGTTGAAAAAGTAATTATCTTTAATGGGGGGCCATTATTCTGCTACTTCTCGGATTTACATTATGAATTAACTGTTTCGGGAACAGATACATTATCCCTTAAGCTACTACCTTGCCATGTTCTTAGTTTACAATTCACTATCTCTCACTTGGTTCTGTTAAACATACACAATGAAAAAATTCATAGCATATCCATGGAGTGAATGATGATGAGTGGGCGAAGCTCTGGAGGTTCATCGTAGATCGTGCCGAGTTCCGGATTAATTTAATTAACGCGCACGCTACGAATCCTTATGGTTCAACTACGCACAAGTGAAATCTCCCACCGGCACTTCATTACAAGTCAAGATCCAGTGCCTATATATATATATATATATATGGGTGGCCAGTGAACGGTTCTCCAGCGCGAGCAGTTGGTATTTTTCAATCAAGAAACTCGCTAGAAGACGCTGCCTGCGTCAAGCTTGTCTCTCGCGGGTGAGGGCGCGTTCTCCTTCTTTGTGAGCTGGTAGCGCGTTCATCGAAGAAAGAGGGTTTCCATAGTCAATGTGCGCCTTTCGCTCTCTATGTCTCTCTCTCTCTCACAAGACAACAGATGGAAGAGTGAGAGAGCTCGCACGCCGAAGGCACGCGCCGAGGGCGTGCCTCCCACACGTAGCATCATTCATTTCTTTGAAGGTAACGCGCTACTAGGAACAACGGACGGACAGACCCAAACCTTAAGGAGCTTCGCCCCTAAAAGAAAAAACTTGTCTTGATTTCCTCACACGGGGCAATTCTTGAAAAGTTGGCCATTTGGACACGTGAAAACTCTTTGGAAGGGTACCCGCAAAGGGCCCCTCAACAGTTCTGGCCATCTCCTAGCTGACAGCCACTGCGCACACTCACGATTATGTCTGCTAACAACTACATCTCTACGCTCTGCCACGGAAAGAGCTCAAATTTCAAACTACATGGCCCCATTCACTCTTCTCATAGGCTTCAAGATAGGGGAATAATGTATATCAGGTAGCACACTGTGTACAAAAATGTGCTGTGACATCGCTCACAGAAGGCGCACCACACTTCAGACGTGAGTGTCGAGTGCGCAGTGACCTGCCTGAACCAATCAGGAGGTACCACTTGCGACAACTGTCTTGTGGGACGGACCGAGCTGCTTTGATGCAATGACTGTAAGCTTCGACAGCATTCTACATGGGCTTTTCTGCACCTAGTTGTGCACTGAAACAGAATTCGCAGCCTGTTGCTACCTGCTAAAAGCAGTTCATTATTCTGGCTTTGCAAAGGCAAGTGCACATGTACTTTATTCAGAGCTGCACTCTCATAATGTTATCTGAACGGCAGTGAGATCAGGTTTTGTGTTTCCTACAGCCAAGCACAATGTGATAGTGATGGCTTCTGTCTCTGTTATGATTAGCTGCAGATAACACAGTTGATAACAATTCTACCTCACTTATCATTCTTTTTTTTTCTTTTTCATTTGGAATGTGGGTAATTTATATGAGGCACACAAAGAGAGTGAAAGGTTGTTTGCGTTAAGGTAGAATGCTGGGCAAGTTGAAAATGACTCATATTTCAAAAACCAGCATGAAAACAATGGAGACGCACAGACCAGGAACACAAGGACAAGTGCTGTCCACCAACTGAAAGGTTATTGAAAGAACACTTAAAAGAAAAAGTAGGTAAAAGCCACTCCCCCCCATAAAAAAAACTGTGTGTGCAGAACTTTATCATCACAGGCACGTTATCATCAGGCACAAAGACAGACAGGTGTGTGAACTTCCGAAAGCTTTCCACAGACTTGGCAATGATTGTTTATCCAACCATCTGTCTATCTGTTAGATTGTTTTGTCACCTCTGCATTATTTGACATGCATTTTTTTTTGCATTTTTCTGCTTTTCATTTTTTAAGTGTTGTTTCAATAAAATTTCATTCGTGAGACAGGGCTCCTCCTGTGATGCTCGTCTGTGTGTCTTCGTGCTGGGTTTTAGGAATATGTTGCTTGATGGAAACTTTTGGTATTTACGAGAGTTGCGATGGTGGGCTTGTTGGTGGTTCATTTGAAAAGCTTTGATGTAATGCAAAAAAACACACAGACACGAGAAGGTGGTGTCCATATGTGCCTTCTCGTGTCCATGTGTTTTGTGCTACATCAAAGCTTTTCATTTGGTATTTAGTCTTCAGTGAAGATGGCCTGCATCTAGTTCTGGAAATGAGTTAAGAATGTTCGGTATTGCATTGAGTTTGTTAACTTGCTATTGCTTTCTTTCACTGTGCATGCCAGTGGAATGATGCCAGAAGGGTGAAGCTTGTGCCATTTGGCACATATTAAAATGCGAGAAACAGTCCGAAATATGTATGTACAAAGAGGGAGAAAAAAGCATGTGTGTTGTCGCTATCTTTGCGTCCACCTCATATTTTAATGAGATGAGTGCAAAGAACCTTTTAGTGTGTTAATGGTGCAGGCACGCTTACTATTATTTTTTTTCTTGGTAGGGGTAAATTCTTGTTTCAAGAAATGTTATAATGGCAAGATATGTTATAATGGCTTGTACAAGACTAGTACTGACATAGGTAAACAAAATGTATTTACCCTTCAATATTGCAGCCACTAACCTGCTAACTTTTGTAGTCATAAGCAGTTCACAACAACCCAAAATTTGTGGACCCACACACATGCTGGTCGTCGTTTGTCCATGTCCTTTTTTTTTTTTTTTTTTCCTTTTCGATTCCCTGTAGAACTTATTGGCCTGTTATACTAGTGTGCTGAGTAAATGTACAGTACATTCTTCTCTGTTTATACTTTTTTATAGAATAGATATATCAGATAAAGTCATGTGTAACAATGAAGATTTACAATTTACAATTACTTATTGGTAATTTTCTAGTTCTTAATCAGTTGCTACCACAAAGGAACGTGGTTTATTGTGGCTAACAAGGTGGTCATATACTAAAGTGTTTGGCAAGTTCATGATTTTTCCCATAGAATGTTCGCTTGCACAGATGCGGGTGATTTAATTCTGATAGGTATACAGTGTCTCAGCTCCTTAGCCCTTAGTTGATTGTTCTTTCAATATTGAAAAGTTGGCCATTTGGACACGTGAAAACCCTTTGGAAGGGTACCCGCAAAGGGCCCCTCAACAGTTCTGGCCATCTCCTAGCTGACAGCCACTGCGCACACTCACGATTATGTCTGCTAACAACTACATCTCTACGCTCTGCCACGGAAAGAGCTCAAATTTCAAACTACATGGCCCCATTCACTCTTCTCATAGGCTTCAAGATAGGGGAATAATGTATATCAGGTAGCACACTGTGTACAAAAATGTGCTGTGACATCGCTCACAGAAGGCGCACCACACTTCAAACGTGAGTGTCGAGTGCGCAGTGACCTGCCTGAACCAATCAGGAGGTACCACTTGCGACAACTGTCTTGTGCGACGGGCTGAGCTGCTTTGATGCAATGACTGTAAGCTTCGACAGCATTCCACATGGGCTTTTCTGCACCTAGTTGTGCACTGAAACAGAATTCGCAGCCTGTTGCTACCTGCTAAAAGCAGTTCATTATTCTGGCCTTGCAAAGGCAAGTGCACATGTACTTTATTCAGAGCTGCACTCTCATAATGTTATCTGAACGGCAGTGAGATCAGGTTTTGTGTTTCCTACAGCCAAGCACAATGTGACAGTGATGGTTTCTGTCTCTGTTATGATTAGCTGCAGATAACACAGTTGATAACAATTCTACCTCACTTATCATTCTTTTTTCTTTCTTTTTTCATTTGGAATGTGGGTAATTTATATGAGGCACACAAAGAGAGTGAAAGGTTGTTTGCGTTAAGGTAGAATGCTCGGCAAGTTGAAAATGACTCATATTTCAAAAACCAGCATGAAAACAATGGAGACGCACGCCAGGAACACAGAATGCTGTCCACCAACTGAAAGGTTATTGAAAGAACACTTAAAAGAAAAAGTAGGTAAAAGCCACTCCCCCCCCCATAAAAAAAAACTGTGTGTGCAGAACTTTATCATCACAGGCACGTTATCATCAGGCACAAAGACAGACAGGTGTGTGAACTTCCGAAAGCTTTCCACAGACTTGGCAATGATTGTTTATCCAACCATCTGTCTATCTGTTAGATTGACATGCATTTTTTTTTGTCACCTCTGCATTATTTGACATGCATTTTTTTTTTGCATTTTTCTGCTTTTCATTTTTTAAGTGTTGTTTCAATAAAATTTCATTCGTGAGACAGGGCTCCTCCTGTGATACTCGTCTGTGTGTCTTCGTGCTGGGTTTTAGGAATATGTTGCTTGATGGAAACTTTTGGTATTTACGAGAGTTGCGATGGTGGGCTTGTTGGTGGTTCATTTGAAAAGCTTTGATGTAATGCAAAAAAACACACAGACACGAGAAGGTGGTGTCCATATGTGCCTTCTCGTGTCCGTGTGTTGTTTTGTGCTACATCAAAGCTTTTCATTTGGTATTTAGTCTTCAGTGAAGATGGCCTGCATCTAGTTCTGGAAATGAGTTAAGAAAGTTCGGTATTGCATTGAGTTTGTTAACATGCTATTGCTTTCTTTCACTGTGCATGCCAGTGGAATGATGCCAGAAGGGTGAAGCTTGTGCTATTTGGCACATATTAAAATGCGAGAAACAGTCCAAAATATGTATGTACAAAGAGGGAGAAAAAAGCATGTGTGTTGTCGCTATCTTTGCGTCCACCTCACATTTTAATGAAATGAGTGCAAAGAACCTTTTAGTGTGTTAATGGTGCAGGCACGCTTACTATTATTTTTTTCTTGGTAAGGGTAAATTCTTGTTTCAAGAAATGTTATAATGGCTTGTACAAGACTAGTACTGACATAGGTAAACAAAATGTATTTACTCTTCAATATTGCAGCCACTAACCTGCTAACTTTTGTAGTCATAAGCAATTCACAACAACCCAAAATTTGTGGGACCAGCAACACATTGCTGGTCCCGATTTGTCACAAGTCTTTTTTTTTTTTTTTTTCCTTTTCGATTCCCTGTAGGAATTTATTGGCCTGGTTATACTAGTGTGCTGATTAATGTGCAGTACATTCTTCTCTTGTTTATAATTTTTATAGAATAAGATATATCAGATAAAGTCATGTGTAACAAACGAAGATTTACAAATTTACAAATGACTTATTGGTAATTTATTCTAGTTCTTAATCATTTGCATACCACCACAAGGAACGTGTATGTTATTGTGGCTAAACAAGGTGGTACATATACTAAAGTGTGTTAGCAATGCATTATTTGATTCCCTATATAAATGTCGCTTGCACGAGATGAGGATGATTTAATTCTGATAGTATACAAGTGTAGGCAGCTCCATTAGCCCTTATTTGATTGTTCTTTCAATATTAATGGCTTATTTTGAAACTTAAACAGCACGCTGCCATTGTGGTCGTAATTTGTGTGTGTCAGTTGTGCGAGAGAAGAGAAAAGAGCTGTTCCCGAGACTACAGGATATGAGCCCCATTGTTATGCTGGCCTTGCATAGGTGGATGCCAACACAATGGGATAATTGCAATGATTGAGGGTTGGTGGGAACGGTCGGAAAGGCCCCTGCATTTTTCTTTCACGCAGATTCTTCCCCGTTCTGGCAAGCGCCTCGAAGTAAATGCTTTCTCAGTCACGCTTCGTTGCCTTAAGCTGCACCCTATTTTGGTTTGCGTTGTGAGCTATAATACACGCAAGCAAACAACAAAAAGAGAAAGGGAAGAACTACACAGAGGATACGTCAAACTTTTGAGAGATCAAGGAAGTGATATAAAAAATATTACTGGATACTGTAGTTTGAAGCAAGCCTTGCTCCTGGTGGTATCAGACATGCAAGCATCAATAGTGGAGTTTTATGGGCTCTTATTAGTAACGAATTATGTACACCTGTGTGTTTTTGCTTGTTGTGGAGCTTTTGTACCCTTTTTTTTGCGTAAGAATGCTCATGTCAGCTTTATTGATTGTGCTCCCTGGAAGTTAGTTTGCACATGCACATATGCACATACATTAAATCTATGTTTGAATAAGTCCACTAATAACCTTACCCTTATTTTAAAGCAAATATCTAAATATTGATTCATGGGCGATTAACACACAGCAGGAAAAAAAAGAATGTGCTGCTTTCATTTGTTTTTCTAGAAATCGCTGTATCACTGCACATTTCATACTGCAAGAAAGGCTACGGATAGGGCTATTGAAGCAAGCGCACCTGCCAGGGAGTGCCTCCACTAAACTGTGCATTTCACCCTGAGAAAAATTGCAGCGTGCAAACTTTCACACGTCGTAAAAACATAATGTTAAGCTTCTGCTTAGTATGCCAACTGCTCACTTGGCACCACTGAACTGACCAAGCATGCAGCGCAAATGCGTGGCTCTTTCTCCCTCGATTACTGCCGGCTTGCCGTACGATTCTGTCTGGTTTCGTAATTCAGCTCTTTCTGGTTTCGTAATTTCGGAACATTACGTCGCATCGCTTTTGGCATTCGTTGCACGCATTTCGAAAGTGTGAGGCAATGGAGACTCCCTGTGGGTGTCGCGTGTTGTTGCGTCACTGCACCTCGAATGATAGAAACAAGGAAGGCGGCGTGCTGAAAGTAAATGAGCTTCCTGTGTGAGCTTCATGCCAAAGTGTCTTTGGGTTGTAAATGAGGAAGTCTCGTAATAGGCCACATTACTTGATTTGACATTTTCTCCTGAACTGTCCGTGTCAGGCCTCACATGGCCCTCACGTCTGGTCACTTAAAAGCTGAACCTCGTAATAAAGGCCTGCATATTCTGTTTAGCCCGCAATTTATCTTTTAAAAATGGGTGAAGGTCAGGTTTCAGTTGTATATTTAACATAAATTACAAAAGGGCTCACCTTTGGAAAAATACGAAAATATTTTTTACATTGACATTTTTGATAGCTCTATATTTGGTAGTTCTGAGGTGGCAGCAAGCTCTGCAGTGCTTGTAGAATGCAAGTGTGTCATTCGCATGTAGGCAATGCAGCGCAGCTACTGAACGCTATATTCTTGTGCTTAACTACTGCTGTGATGATGTCCAGCAAGCTGTATACTGCAGTATAATATTAGGAAGCAAGGTTCTCTGACCCTGATCATAACAAAAAAGAAATCTTGCAATTTATATATACAAATTCACTTCCTGAGGTTGTTGAAATGCAGCACTAATATACAGAAAGCATTTTTTTTTCATTGTTTCAAATGTCATATCTACTGTTTGTTGTACAGGGTACCTTGTTTGTATGCCCTCAACAATCTTTTTTTTTTTGTATACTAGTGAAAAAATTGTGGGCTTTCCAAAATTCTACAAGCTCATAGCAGGTTGTCTGGTTTTCTTTTTGCTCCTTTGTTACACAGCTCAAGAGCGTAGACCTAGTTGAGCGGTACCTGCGACGCATGCAAGCCGTGCAGCCGGTGATCAACGCTGTGGTTGAAGACCGTTATGAGGAAGCCATAGCGGAAGCCGAAGCCGCAGACCAGCTTGTGGCTTCTGGCACAGTCACATCGGAGCAGCTAGCCAAGGACAAGCCCTTCCTTGGGGTGCCGCTCACAACCAAGGACTGCTATGCTGTCAAAGGTCAGTACCACAAAGCCATGGTAGAGTGCCACGTTACCTTTGCGCAGCTTTGTACACTGATGTAAAAAATGTATGGTAAGCAGTGAGGTTTGCTTGCAGAGTATTGGTTCCTTTATCCCTTCTTTTTTTTTTGACAGTAGACGCAGGTGCTTTAGCCAAAGTCAAAGTGTATTGGCTAGGCTGCTGTGTGTTGACTACGGAGTACAGGTCTTGTAACCATACGTTAATTGTCTTGTAACCATGTGTTAATTGAAGCCTTTCTTTTAAAATGGACCCTGCAGTGTTTTTTGAACATGGCCAACAAACGGTGTCAATCAGTCGTTGAGGCTCCTGTGAACATATGAGTCAAATATTGTTGCTCTGTGTGCACCATGGGAATTTGTGACCTGGTTTCAAATACAGCTGGAAGTCACGCTACCTGCTCTCCTTTCAACAAATGACGTTGCTGGCTGCACCGAATAGGCCGGTCGACTCTTCTCACTCTTCTGAAAGATACACACATTGTCTTTATCCGTTGAACTCAAACAAGTAAAGCATTGCAGAGGATCCTTCCATGATCATGAAGTCAACCAGTGCTATTTCTGCCTCAAGTGGTGTATTCAGTGTTCCCGCAGTGATGTAATTTGTTGAGAGAAAAGAGCAGGCGATTTCCGGCTGTGTTTGAAACAAAATTGCAAATTTCCTTGGTTCATGCAGTGCAATAATGTTTGGCTCACACGCTTGGCTCACAGCTGATCGGCTCCGCTTTCTGACCCAGTTCAAGCCCCTTTAAGGGAACTGTTCAAGTAAACAGCCAAGTCCGAAATTTGTGATGCCGATTAACATTATGAACTTTCTTACAAGCTTCCTCACAAGACAAGTAGCATAGCAATTCGTGGGTACTATCCGGCTGCCGTTTGGTGGAAGGTCTTTTTAGCATAGCAATTCAGGAAAATTGGTGTTTATAGTCATCTGGTAATACAGTGCTTTCGTTCCTATGTCCTTGTATCTTTGCACAGTACTACAAGGGGAATATCTCCCAAGATGAACACATCATCTAGGATGACTGGCTCTCTAGGTATCTGGTCTTGAAATCGAACTAGGTTATCTTAGAAGGGGAACCCGAACTAATCGGTCTTGGTTCATCTTGAATTGACTTGCACAGCGCATGCAGACAGTGCTGTCCGTCTCGTGTTTTTGCATTGCACAAGCCAGTTCAATATGAGTAGGTTATATTAACAGGCAGTACCAGGCAGGCACAAACTTGGGGACAAGTATTGAGTCCCTTCTCGCATGTATTTATGTATGCGCTTCATTTCGTGCGAACATATTCTAGTCGGGAAGTCAGTCTAACATGCTCCTTGTTTCCAATTATCTACCTCTGCTACCTTGTACACTTTTTTTTGTTCCTGCTATCTGTTCAGCAACGGCATCCAGCATCAGTAAATTGCCACCCTGCCACAGTGGTCTAGTGGCTATGGCACTCGGCTGCTGATCCGAGGGTCGCGGGATCGAATCCCAGACGCGGCGGCTGCATGTATAGATGGAGGCGAAATGTTGAGGCCCGTGTGCTGTGTGATGTCAGCGCATGTTAAAGAACCCCAGGTGGTCGAAATTTCTAGAGCCCTCCACTACAGCGTCTCTCATAATCAGTGGTGGTTTCGGGACGTAAAACACCAGAAATCAAGTCAATCAGTAAACTGCCTATGTGTTGTTGCATTGATTGTCCTGTTAATGCCAGCTTATTTTCGCATGTAGTCGGTTTCTTTTATTTCTGATATGATGGCCCAGCTCCTCAGTGACGTGACTGTGCAAGTACGGGTGTGTGGCTTTTTCTTTCTTTTTTTTTTTTACAACAGCACTGGAACTCAGAAAAACAATTTAGGACAGCTTGTCTTTTTGTGTAGTACAGAAATTATGTGGTAGGGCTATTGTTGAAGCCACAAATGTGTACTTGGCATATGCAATGTATTGAGGATATTAACATGAACATTCTCATAGCATTGTTCTCATGGACTACTAGCAGGGGCACTTGACACTAGTTAAAATAATAAATCTTCAAATCTCTCGTATATTTTATTTTTTTCTTGAAAGCAGGAGCTCTAATAAGTGAGAGATAGGCTCAACAAAAGTAATTGGAGAACAAGTGTAGACATAACCAAGAAAGCGCTAGTTTTCAAAACCATGAAATGGTCTGTGAAAGCAATTTTATGTTTTTTTTTATGAAAGCATTTCTTATGTTCTCGATACCAAGTTATTTTTACCGCCAGCAATCCATTGTTTCAAAAGTGGCATTTAGACTTATTTGTCAGGTCGCGCTCAAAATTTGCAAAATTTTGTGTGACGTAATGCTGCCAAAGTTTTCTGTGCAGCAGTGTCCTACATGTCCTGGAGTTTTTAAATTCATCTCGGCAAGTATTCTTGGCTGCTGACTCAAAATGTGGAGGCCAAATCCAAGCCATGGTGGTCATTTCTTTGATGGAGGCGAAAATGCTAGATGCCTGTGTACTGTGCGTTATCAGTGCGCGTTAAAGAAACCCTAGGTTATCAAAATTTTCAGAGCTCTCCTCTACAGTGGGCCCTACAATCGCATAATGGCATTGGAACACGAGTATTACTGTTACAATGGCAAGTCTAGCAACGACTATGCTTTGTTAAAACAACCTAGCAAATGAGGTTTCTACTGCTCATGGTACATTTTTTTTTATGGCTATCGAAAGGTGTTTATTTGGTAGAGCTCAGAGCAGTGCAACGTCGATAGTCAGTGCATGCACATCCTCCAAGCGCAGTAGCCATTGGCAAGCAATAGTACTCGAACCACTAGCGTTTGGATCCAGTAACATTGAACCCACCATCATCGGGACCTGTAGTGCTGAACCCGCCAGCATCTCTCTTCTTCGCCACACCTGTTTCATTATAACGAGGCTTTATAGTGATCACAAGAGAAGCCATTTCTGGTCACATTCTTAACTTCTGAGCAGTCCACTGTTGAAAACTGTCTCTTAATGGTACCATTATTCGTACGACCGCAGGCATGTTACAGGACTCGGGTCTGGTGCTACGAAAAGGCTTCCGCGCTCCAAAGGATGCCGATGCCATGGCCTTGCTGCGCAAGGCCGGTGCCATCCCACTGGCAGTCACCAACATCTCGGAGCTGTGCATGTGGTGGGAGTCGTACAACAACCTGCATGGACGTACCAACAACCCCTATGACAGCAGGCGCATATGTGGTGGATCCAGCGGTCAGTTTAGGCCCTCGCTTGTGCAGTTGTTTGTGTGTCTGTTTTGTTTTGGTTGTGTCGACTGTTGCTTGGGATTGACACAGATCGGTGCTAAAAGGATCATTATAATAGTAAAATGACTTTTTGACTGATGAGATAAACATTGATTGATACTTTAGGCTCTCTTTTTTTTAATATCAAACATTGTTCGTTAAAAGGAGTGCACCTATTTTCCCCACGAAGTCAGGTGTTGTCAATTTCGGCTCAGTCTCTTTAAAACACCTGGAAAGTGTGGTATATTTCCCTAGCTAAAAATAATTTTATCATGAATTAATCTGGCCTATTAGTTGCTGTAAATTTGTAATTAATCAATGCAGCATTTCCTACTGTAATTTGCCAGGGCCAAATGCACGAGCCCCAGCTGACTTTAGCTTGTACAAATAATGGGAACAGAGGTGTTTATGGAAACTGGGAAGCTGCATGGCTTCTGGCACAAGCACGGTGCCAAGGCCACGACCACCACTCAGAGGTTCCTTTATCAGCTATTGTTGTGCTGTCATATTTACTGTTTTATTACAAACTTCACAATCGAACTTGCAATGTATTTGTTGCATTTATTCCTATACTCGTGCCCTGTCCATGGTGAATTTTTACAAATACTGTAGTGTATTTGACATGCCATTTTTATCACACAGGTGGTGAGGGAAGCCTCATAGCCAGCGCTGGCTCTGTGTTTGGTGTTGGGACTGATATTGGCGGAAGCATACGGATGCCAGCATTCTTCAATGGAATCTTTGGCCACAAGCCAACAAGAGGTAAGACTGTCCTCTCAGTGTCTAGAGTTTACCACTCACTCTCATTTCATCTCCACGTGTCTGGTCACTCAGTGCCAAGCATCCCAAATTTCATGAGAAGTTCCAGCTTTCTAGTCATAGCCCGAGTCGAGACTTTTTGCTTGTGTCAGTACGCAAACATAGACTACATATACTGCAGACATCGGGAATCAAAACCAGAACTGTGACTACACCAAAAGTAGGACCACCTATGGTACCTGTGGTTGAAATGCTAGATAGAGCGCATGACCCACACTTAACGCCCTTCTGTCCTATCCTGCAGGGGCTGTCTGAGGCATCCATGATACACCAACTAATCGGATCACACGTACACAACTTACACATGGCCTTCCTAGGCAGAGACGTGAACGATTTGACAGGTGCAGTCTCGATAGTCACCAAAGACGAGTGAGTGATGTGAAAAGTAGAAAAATTGACACAAATGCTAGCCCACAAAGTTGAAAACTTGCGTGCGAGTGGAGGTGTAAGGAATGGTGTTGCCTTGCTCAGCCTGCTTAAAACGTCAGCTATGTTTAAAGGTGATGCTTCTTCATTATTTGGGTGGCTCCACACATGCACAATGTGATCTGCCAGTGGAAGTTGTAAAGATGTGTTCTGGCCTTAACACGTGGCGTAAGTTTACCATTTACTGGAGCACAGGCACATCAGCTGCTGAACCACTATGATATCTATCCATGAAGCAACAGACCTTTTACTGCATTATTGTTTGAAACGCTTGAGAATGTTAATGTGGACAAAGGTTTTTTACATTTGTTTAACTGCATAGTATTCATGACCTTCATCACTTCATAATTATTTTCGTTTAGAGCTTTGGGCTGTTGCTCTAATGGGAGACAAAGGCTCGATTCCACTGTGAAACGCATAATTATTTTAAACACTGTATGAGAACTGTTTGGCAAGGAGACAGCAGCCATCATCGGAAACGTCGGTGAAACTTCACCAAGCAAGTTTCACTTTATTAATTGCGCTGCACCTGTGCTGGCACCTTGAGTTGCAGCAGTGGTTGTACATCTGGTCTGCAGGTTTGGTGTCAAACAAGGGCCAGTACCCACCAGCACGCGATGACTCCCTGGACGCCTGCCTTGTGGCTGGTCCCATGTGCCGCTACGCCCAGGACCTCGAACCAATGCTGGCAATCATGGCGGGCACCCGTGCATCCCTGGTGCCTTTCAACACTAAGGTGGGGGAGTATTTTGTGCTGCAGTCGAACTTTGGTGTAACGAAATCAATATGTCGAACCTTGGTGTAACAAAATCAATATGACATGGAAATAGCTTCATTATATATGATACATTGTTATAGATAATCATTCATAATACTGTTTTAACGGAGATATTATCGTTCATTTAATTTTGTTATATCATATTCGTTGTATGGGTGTTCAACTGTAGTTTCAAAGGTTTAGAGAAAATAAGTTAGCCTATATATAAACTCATTACTACTATTCATGTGCAATAGCAAAGCTGCTGGTGATGTCGTGTGAAATTGTGTCCAGCTAGTGCAGTGTGTTGGAATAACTTGCAGGTCCACTTGGTAAAGGAAAACTTATAAAGGACTAAGAATTAACAGCTGCACTTTGGTGCCAACACTCTGCACCAGCAGTAAAGTAGAATATGCGAGTCACTGCATTATTCACTTATAGCGTTCTTTGGTTAAACTCTGCATCACTAGATGCTCCTGTAAGCACTGCTGCTGCCATACAGTTCCACAACTCAATGGTTCACAAACATTGATGTGTTTAATGACAAGGCTAAACTCCCTAATAAAGTCAGTAATAACGTAGGGTATATTTCATTGGATATGTAAGAAATAGTACGAGAAATGAATATGAAATACCATCAAAGCTACCTGCAACGATATTCAACTGCCATTAAAATGTTATTGATATAATTGATGATTGTTGAATCAGGTTGCTAGGTAAAAATGATAGGCAGGCGGGGCAGAGGGCCATAGCCACTTTTAAAATCCCTTTCAGGGCATGAATTATGATGGAGTGTATATAAATGAATCATATCTTCACACATAATTTCCATGGTGTTCCATATTCTTTGCAAGGAAGAAAATGTGGTTATATGTTGAAATCTTGGTCATCAGTAGTTATGGTAATTAAATCATGATTAAATAAGAATTCTGAGGTCACTCATCCTTTATTCTGTCATAGAAGGAATCTGAAGTCCTTTATTGGCTGCATTCATTATGAGCCAATGAAAATAATATTTTTGATGTCTCTTCCGAAATGTACCACTTTGACCCGCTCGTCAAATATGGTAATGCCCTCAGAAAGTTATTTGTTTCCACGCAGACACCATGCAATGTAGCAAACTAATAACACACTCAATACACCGAGGGTTCATCCAAAGCTCAGTGTATCTTGCACTTTTATGGCTGCTGGTCCTCTGAACTGTTGAAGACAAGTTGCATGCACATTTGTGTGCGCTGCCACTGAGGGGGATAATACAAAGTGTCAGTGTAGCCAGGGTCTCCTGCTGCCAGCTGTGATATGCCTCAACTTTTTTTTTTTTTTGTCTACAATGATGGTTGAGTGCTTGAAAATGTCTGAAACGTCAATATTATGTTCACTGCCTCTTTGTTGACAGAGAAATGTAGGTAAATGCACAACAGAGCTTGTGCCACATGTAGGACATTCTGTGAACTTGGTGCAGAGACGTAGTCGAGGCAGTGACATGCAGCGGGGAAGTAGCAATGGGTTTCTCCATGACTATAGTGTGACTGCTGACAGCCGCGTCTGCTCACAAGAGTTGGGGTGCCTCAGCCAGCGAGGGGGACGATCAATGCACCCTAACAATAACTAAACTCTCTTTGTCACCTGCCTGCTCTCCTGCCTTTCGCATGGCTGGCTGGACTGTCAGGCCAGTAGAGAGAGAAGACAATGAATATACGTCGATAAATCTGCTTAGGCGGGAGGTATGAATAGCTTTAATGGCATGCTGACCACTTAAACACGGTTTTTGTTTTGAACTAGCTGTTTTATTGGCACAAATCAAGCACTACAGTGTTTTACAGAACTCTCCATAAGCTCCATGTATCAGAATCTGGACACAGCATTAGTCAGTATCACAAAGGCCTGCTGATGTCACGTCACCTGTTGGTAGAAGAACAAACTAACGATAATTAATGAATCTTTTTGTATTGAAACAGTAAGGCAGCAAGGCAACGGTACATTTGTTGTGTCGAAGCCTCTATTCAGCTGAGCCATGCATTGAACAAAGACTTCACTCACAGTGATGGTGGTTATATGTATACGGATGAAGAAAGTGAGGGATGAATACTGTGCCCACAGTGCCTCCTTTTTTTTTTTTTGTTCCTTTGCACAGTACTGCAAGCACAGTAGTGTGTTTGTTTGTAGTTTACCATTTGCAGATTATATTGCAGCTATACTACTCTTCAACCTTTTGTGATGAAAGTACTTCTTCCAATTCTCCTCACAATAACTCACTCAGTGACAGCAAGTGATGTAAACAGTTCGCTAGCCTCCACAGGTTCTGTCATGGGCATGCCTAGATGTGAAAACAGAGCTCTGCACTTCATATTAATTGAAGGTTTCTGGTGGCACTGTGTGTGTGTGGTCAATGTGCATTGGCAGTGCCCTTCACAGCTCACCCTTGCGTGCTCTTTTCTCGCTGTTTGGTTAGTAGGGCCTCTTAGCAGGACATGGGGTAGCATAGTCCATTCACGTTCAGATGGGGTGGAAGGGAGACGGGAGGCAGGCAGAGGATGTTAGGGGTGCACTTATAGTACCTGGAAAACAGACACTCTTCTAAGAATAAGCATCCTCCCACTATCGCTCATCTAATTTTTTGTGTAGCTTCATGAAATTGAAACCCATCTGTCAATCACTCAACACACGCGGTGTCGTCTGCTGCAGGTGGAGTGGTCCAAGGTCACCGTGTACTACATGGTCGATGACCTTGGTGGCACCCTCTGCACACCTGTCCATCCCGAGATGAAGGAAACTGTGCGAAAGGTTAGTTGTTTGGGCAGCTCATTTGAATTGCTTCATGATCCTGTAGCAGGTCATACGATTTCAAGATCTGGTTGTGCAGTAAATATCTCTGCAAGCAGACAACTGTTACTATCCTTGGAGGTGCACTGGACTCCTACCTCTAGAAATTAATGCATAGCCTATGGCAGGGCCTGTAAAAACCAGCACACTGTTGCTGTTGTGCTGTTGGAAATAGCTGACAGGCGTTTACTTTGTTAGCACAGGCTGTATCTTTCAGCAAATGTACCAACTGGTTTTTTTATGTGAAATAGCTTCGAAGTTTAATGCAATCTGCCCCACCATGATGGTCTAGTGGCTACGGTTTTGGGATGTAAAACCCCAGAAATCAATCAATCATGTGATGCAATCAGCATGCTGTTTGCAAGAGCCCTTGACTAAGAATTTGGGGGGTGGAGGGGGGCTGGGCTGGTTCACCTTGCCTCCTCCATAACTGATGCCTCTGCTGTAATGTTGTAGTGTAAGTAGGGCACACAATATGGTGGAACATACAAAGGCACAACCATTGGTTTATCACATTTGAGCAGTACACCTTTTCAGGAGATCAGCTTGTCAAGGCTTGATTATTAGAGGACAGGCCTTTTTTTCCATGCATCATTTCATGGAGCAATTGCAATATAAGCGCCTTTCAGTTTCCCAGGAAGTTTGGTCCAAGTAACTCCGCTAAGAACCATAGTTAGTTACGTGGTTGTTCCTGCTCTCTGTTGCCTCATGTGCCATGTTTTCACTGCACGCCACATACAAATCAACCAGTCATCCCTTTAATTTGATCTTTTGAACATGGGGCTCTCTTGGCGCATTTTTCCAATTGCTGTTACCAAGTATAATGGCACCATACACAGGCACTAGGTGCCTTTCGCTTAGCACATGAAAAAAGAGTGCAAGGTTCCTGCTCACACCCAAAATGAGGCGTAGACAAAAAGCACTTGTCAAAGGGGCTGTTATGTGGTAATAGATGTACACATGCACCTTTGCCGTTTTGAAAAGGCATTTACTAGGGCTGTGTGAAAACTGAAATTTTGGGTGCGAAGCAAATATTAATATTTTCGTATAATTCCATGTCAATTTAGACACAAAATAAGCTGCTAAATGTGGGCAACAAAAGTTTGCTACACGAGTAGTGTACTCCCGCGATTTTGTTCCTAGAAAAATTAACATTCTAGAGTACTAAAGAACAGCCCAAAAGAGTACACAAGTGCTAGTTCTGTCGCAGTACACCAGCGTTGGCCTTGCTGCTACGCACAACTGTTATGCGGCAGTGCATACGGCATGCAGGTATGGGCCATTTGTCAGGGGATATAGCACATTCTGTCCCTTAGTTACAAACTTTGAATAGTTCGAAGAGTAAAAGTTGGCTAAAAATTAAATTTAACAGCAAATGCTATTTGAAAACAGTTAGAAAGTTCGAATATTTACACACACTTTACAGAAAGGAAGGTTGCCACTGCTAAAAAGCAAGCTCGCTCCTTGCATAGAAAAATGAGGGAGGCATGTGGCTGCTTTGTGTACTGCAGCATACACAAAGGCGGTTTAAACTACAAGAATAATTAGACATTTTTGGTTTAGCGCGTTAGTGTGATAGCGGGGCTATGGGAATAGCGTTACCGTACCGCAAACATTCGTTGCAGAAACGAGCTTTAGTTGAGCAGAGAAGCGTTTACGGCCCGATAGTTGTGATTGGGGCGCCATCTAGCGAAGGATACATGTGTTAAGAAAAGTGAAAAGAAATAATAGCTTAAAATGTTCACTTACACTCCCGCGTGCAGCGGCATTCTAACTTTTCGAGAAAAATTAACACCATCTTCCCAAAGGGAACCCTGATGGGATGCGAAGCAGCAGCGTTGCGCACGGGTGGCGTCACGGGTTGAACGGCGCTAACGCGGGTGCTTCGCATCCCATCAGGGTTCCCTTGGGAAGATGGTGTTTATTTTTTGCACGTGAACCGACGAGTCAGCGGTGTAGCTAGCGGCGGTAGTGGAGCGAGTGGCAGTAGCGGCAGGTGTTGCGGGCGAGTGCGCGGCAGGCGAGGGAGAGAGTGACGTCAGTGCGCAGCTGTGGCGTGACCTACTTGGCACCGCTCCAACACCTGCGGCGAGGGGAGCGCGTTGCGGCGCATTCGTACGGACGGAGGGACAGCGTTACACAGGCTAGTCAAAGAGCTGCTTCGCATCTAATGAAGAGAAGTAAATATATACGAACCAAGGGCCAAGAGCATGAATTGACATGTTGCAGAAATGTAAACAGATGCTCTCTCGCTAGGCCTAGCAATGTTCGAAATGGGAAGCGATCTCGAAAATTCGGCTAAGTTATCCCTAATACTGCATCGTCGAAGCTACCTGAAGGCACGCGAAGCCATTTTGCACAGTCATTTGCTGCGAACAAAGTGAATCCTGCCGCAGCAACGTCAAATTCAACTCGAGGCGGGCGTCCGAAACCGCCGCCATGTTTTACGTGAACTACGATAAACACGCAAACACGGTAACGTTTAACGTTAAATCTGCGAAATACCGTGTGCACGCTAAACGGTATGGGCCGTTTACGGCACTGCGCATGCGCATTTCCATCCCGCTATTCTGATAACTACGCTATTACACTAAGCCCGTTAAACTAAAAATGTCTATTATCTCCTGATGTGGCTTAACAGATGCACACATGAAATGGCCAGACTTGAGCCCTTACTATGTCCTTGGTTCATTTCAGCTGTGCACAGACATTCCGTGCAAGTGTAGACCAATTTGGAGTCTGAAACTTGCACGCATGCAAACACTCTTGGTGTTTCACAGGTGGCCCGCTACTTTCGTGAGACGCATGGCAGCACTGTGGTTGAGTTGGCTCTCGAAGAGTTCCGTTACTCGGCCCAAATCTTCACCGCTCAACTGGCTGCTGCGGCCGTGCCTTCATTTGCCTCGGAACTGGCGCTGCTCAAGGTGAGCTTCACCGACACGTGTGCACGACTTTTGAATGCGAAGCATTTTTTGTGACACAAAGGCACATGGGTCGTATGTACTGTGGACTGCTACTTAGACTCCACTATGTAAGTACATGCACCCCCAAGCCCCAGATGAGGCTGTCGCATCTGCACGCTCGCTCGTCTCCAGCCGTACATTTTGTGTGGCCGTGCACGAGAGCCCCGCCCCGCTGTTCCTGAGATGGAATGGCAGGAGCCAGCGCATGTGGCAAAGGAGAACCTTTTTTTATGGCAAAACAGCACAAACTGTGAAACAGTGAAACAACACAGGACACAGCACTGTTTGCACTATTTTGCCATAATGTTCTTGAACTAGCTAGCTCGCCTAAGAAACCTTGTGTGAGCATTTAGACACCACTCTCTACATGGTCATTTTTAAGCGAGGTTAGCAATGCAAAGAACACAGGTCGAATGGCAAACGAAATGTAACTCTAGACTCAACTTGAGGACCACACTGACACACAGTACACAAAGGGTCATGCAGAAGGGTAGTCAGTGCCTGTAGTAGTTGGTAATTCATAACACTGGCTTGTAACTTTTACTGTTGTTGTCTTGCACTGGCAAGCTGGCCCTTAAATGTACTCAAAAGCACTGCATAGGATAACTGCATGATCCATTTCGTGCAGCCCTTTATTGTTGGTTGTGCGGTGAAATTCACTCACACAATTTTACCCATTGCAGGGGAAGGTGCCTGTATGGCGCGAACTCGTTCGCTGGTTGTTCCGCCGTTCACCGCACACACTACCCGCTCTTGCTCTCTGCCTGCTGGAATGGCTTTCTCCGAAACGCGGCCACCCGGCACTCACGCGTGTCCTCTCGCGAGCCGACACGCTGCGAGACCGCCTCGACACGCTCCTCGGAGCCGGCACTGCCATATTCCTCTACCCTTCGCACCCAGAGCCGGCGCCTTTCCACTACCAGCCACTGCTCAAGCCGTTCAACTACGCCTACACAGCCATCTTCAACGTCTTAGGCTACCCAGTGTGTCAGTGTCCCGTGGGGATCTCGCCTACGACGGGCACGCCGCTCGGCGTGCAAGTGGTGGCTGGCTTCTACAAGGACCACCTCTGCTTGGACGGGGCACGGGAAGTCGAGAAGGCATTTGGTGGCTGGAATCAACCTCCGACAAAGTAGGAGCGGGTGTCCAGACAGCTTTTTGAAATGGACGGCATCCCTTTTCCTTGTAAAGTGACAGACATTGCTGCCCGGTGCTGCTCACACACTCACCCATTTTCTTGGCCAAAGATATGGCTTGGAGACTGGAACACCAGTGAAAAGTAACATATAAGTAGACATGCTTTTTATTATTATTACTTTTGTTGTGTACTATTTTCGTGGGCTGTGGCTGGAGCCTTGCTAGGGAAGGGCGGTTGGAGCTCACTTCACCGACTCTGGGTGATGGTTGCTTGGCAGACCGATATGCACATTGCTGGCAGGACATTTTGTGCTAGTGCCTGGTGTAGTGTGTGAAGCGCGCAGGAGTCACCTGGAGAAGTCGTTTAAGTCTGCTTCTGCCAGTGAGGTTAGGCACACTTATTTTCGGAATTGCATCATTAGGACCCTTGGACTTGGCATTCCTGCACCAGGAGTTCTCTGTCAGAACATGGAGTTGTTTCATGCGGTGAACTTAGTTTCTGCCTATGTGCCAGCATGCACCATTTGATTGTGTTCTGTAACCCCCTGACCTAGCAGGAATTCTTTTTCGTATTGTGGTTACTACACCAGTGTTGCTCGTTGATTTCGATTGTTTATGTGCACCCTCTTTTTCTAATATAATGTGGCATGCGTGGTGTGCGTCATAGTGGACAGCCAAAGTGCATCTTGCAATGCATTTTGTCCAACAGAGCGTCTGCATAGCTTAGGACAGTTGCGTGTACTACCAGATGGCTGTTACATGCAAGACACATTCTGATGCATCTTGTACCATGCAGTTGCCATTGAAGCTGAGAAGTATGAGCTTGTGTTTTTACATTACCCTTTGAGCTTATCGGACCCGGTGATGCGTTTGGCTGCATTGTGATCTGTTCATTCAAAGAGGCAAACCTTTCTTTCTTGGTGGCAGGTGCTTCGAGAGTTCGCCATGCTCACAACGAGTAGTAGTGCCAGCTGCAGCTTCACAGCTTTCGTTATGGTATGGTCTCCTTTCACAGGAAGTTTCAAACCAATGCAATGATGCCATAGTTTCAGACCACTGCCTTAGACATATTTTTTTTGTTCCTTTATTTCCTTCTCATGTATAAAACTTCAGCATTACATCGTCAATTACAGGAAAGCATGGACACTGCTACTGTATCTTTTCCGCAGAGTCAGTTTTTCCAAGATAAACCAAATGTATCTGCTGAGAGAGAATGCACATTTGCTTGCTTTTCACTTAAGAGTGCTTACGTATTTGTTTTTTTGTTTTTTTTTTCAATCTCTAAAGCTAAAATTAGTCTGGAAAAGAGCCGCGGTAGCTTGCTGCCAGCTGTGAGTTTTATTTTCCTCATATGTGTTGTTCAGCATAGCTGCACCAAGACTGCATGCACTTGTAGAGCTTAATGGGCCTACAAGACTTACATATGTCTTTCAGGAGCATTTGACATATTTTCTTTGTCCTGAAAACCTGGTAGTTAACTTGGGAAACTCTGATACATCGAATGCCTTACATTTTTTTTTGCTGTTGATAGTGTTTTGCTTGTCTGATGCTATGAGTGGGTAGGCAACATCCCTTTTGCTGTATCTATGCATCTGTGCATCCAGGTACAAATTGAGTTTGCAGGTGAAAAGGGTTGCTTGCCAAGGGCATTCAAACTCTCTGTGCCTGAATTTGTTGCCACAGTCCTCAAGAGATAAAACACACAGGAAGCCGCTGTGTCGAAAATCAGTGGTGGCTTACGAAGAGATGTCAATGGCGATAGCTCTGAATATAGAAAGAGACAGGTTTTTTTTGTTCACCAACCTAAGCGAAGCTATTCATTTGGTGGGTCCCTTGTTCCGCTGCCTACCTCTGCGTCTGTCATAACTCATGCTCGCAAATGGCACTCTAACTCACCACTAAAAAAAAAAACTGCGAGTCCTTCAGCTCAGAAGTCGTTTACTGTGACAGAAGCTGTCTCTCAATACACGCGGTCTCATCCGGCCAAGAAGGGCGCTGTAACGCACATGACATTGCCTTCATCTAGTGTAGTACAGTAGCGTGCACTGGATTCCAGTGTACATGCACAAAACACTGTCATGCAATCTGCCGAGCTCCAGAGCTGCGATTGCGCAGCAGTTAAACCACGCCCAGGTCGCAACACGACGTAGCTGCAAGCGCACGACTTGAGGTGATGGTCGGTTCTCTTTCTCTTCTCCACACAACACGAAAACTGACGTACGTAAGATGACCTGATTACGAAAATGCAATGAAAAGAACAGGGAGACAGGTAGACAAGCTTCACAGATCCAGTTTTGAGCTTTTAACTGCAGCTGGCAGCAAACTAGTGATGCCAAAGAAAATATGCGGATTACACAAAACAAAAAAAAAAAGTTCTGCCTGTGTTTTCAGTGTCCATTCTCATTGTCCAACTGGCAATACGTCTTCCATGCACTTTGCCCCTAGGCTAGATTGCCTATAAAATCTCGGGGAACTCCGTATTTAAAAAAAAAGAAAAGAATGAAAAGAAGAGAGAGAAAAAAAACCAAGATGGTGTTTTTTTTTATCTTCATTTATTTTTCATTTGTTAAGGCTGGGGTTGAAGGCTGTTATTGATAAATGCAGTCTGTGCATGGTGCCTATGACAACAGCTTTAGATATTCATTTGCAGTTTATATACAATGTTATTGTCTTGAGCTGTGCAAAAGTGTTACTTTCTGTGTAGTGCTTCCATTTCTTTTTATTCTGTAGGCAAATTCTTGCACAGATGTTTGCCAAAAGGGCAAAAGAATATGTTTGGCATAAAGTATAACTTATTTATGTTTTACATAACTTTAGCAAAGCATTAGCATGAAGCTGTAAGGATTGTCACATATTCTGACCTTGTGACTACAAAGCAGGATCTGTCATTTTTTTTTTATCTAGGTTCTAACTTCTGATGTTGAGACCAAGAGTGTTAAATAATCTAGCAATTACTCTTGTAAACATTTTTGTAATAATTGTATTCTTAAATTTTGCCAGACGAGGCACCCTTTTGGCGTCTAAAGGAAGCTCTATCACCACCAAGCACATTAGCTTTGAGACAGCCTAATGCTTTGATTATTTTTAACATGTGCTAATTGAGAACAAATGATCAAAATGAAGTACTTTAATGCTACTAATACTAGACACTGAATGCTTGCTGGGATAATAATGGCAGTAGTGTGTTCATGGCTTGAAGTGTTGACCTTGGAAGTTTTCGAAAAGCTTTCAACATCGAAAAACACGCAGAATGTTGAGTTGTCTAGCCAAGTTGTTGACATACTCACATTCGCATGTGTACCAGACAGCTTTGCAAGCTGAGGATGTGGGTGGTGTCGTCATCGCTCATTCTTTCAACGGTCATGATTGCACGTATCAACATGTTCACGCACAACATGCTGTGGAGTGGTTTTTCCACAGTTCCTCGCCAAGACATTTAGCTGTCTAGTTTGACCAACATCTGTTAGTTGCTGTGCCATAGTTTGTACATTCTACCATTTTGTACAGTAAATCCTCATTGAAACAAAGTCAGCTCACTTAATTAAAATATCTGCATATACGCAGTGTTTCGAAGTTCTTAATGCAATGCATGCATTTTAAGCAGAGTTATTTGGAGCCAATCTGCACCAGACATTCCTTGTTTCGAAATGAAATTATAGGTAACATGGAATAGAGCCATTCATGGAACTTAGACGATGACACTTTGTATTTCTGAGGCATCACTTAGAGAAGGCAGTAGCTCTACAAAAGTTCCTCCACAAAGGTTCCGCCATATGGTTCCCTGTGACTGTGTATTGGATTGCAATAGTCGAAAGACAAGAAAGCCACTCATCGGCATTAGTGATAGTAGTTCACTACTGGTCATGCTACTGCTATTAAAGTGAGCTTTGCTTGTCATATACTTTCTGTATTACTACAACCTTTTAAGGGGGGACACTGCACTTTGGTAATATTTATTATTTGGAGTATTTAAATGAAATTTTTGCAGTTAATGCAGCTTTAACTGCCTATTTCAACAATATAATCATTTTTGTTCTGTGAGGAATAGTTCTGACAATACGTTGAAAATTAATTTATTTTATTGAGGCCTAATTAGCTAATTAACCACAGCCCCCACAGTAAAAAGCAGCCCAGAGAATCAAGTGATGATATTAACAGTGTGTCAAGAAGCATAAGTCATTGTTTTAGGCCATTTCCAAGCAAAGTTACAGACTGTTGAACATGACACAATGAATGTCCTCATTGATACTTGAAACAAAGGCTTCATTTAGAATAGTTCCGTAGCACAGCATTATAACAAAATTTACTTTACGACAAGCCACTTCTATTCATCTTCCAGTTAAAAAAAAGTCACGATGATAACCCTTGTAGAACAAAAGATGACCTCCAACACAGGGAGGTCATGAATATTTTCATTTTGAGAAATTGAGGAAAAACATTCAACTTTTTGCCCATAAACTTATGGGCCTGATGTGTGGTTTTGGTTCTTTAAAGCAAGGTAATTATTAAATTTGGCTATGAAAATTTGTGAGTAGGTGCGGAATGACTCTAGGAACATGAATATTTCATCAGCAAAAACTCGATTTTTTGTCCAATTTTAAGTCCTGAAGTGCCACGTCCCCCCTTAATGAAATGTCACTTGCAATGGACCCCACTTTCTTTCCTGACTTTGTTGTAATGAGTTTCCTGTATTGTAGAGGAAAAATTGTACTCGTGGTTTGGAAAACACTCTGCTGCACAGGCACACATTTCAGAAATCTCTCATAATCTTTTGTGACCATTCAGGGTTATGTGTTACTCGGCTTGTTATGTGTTTTCACTGCAGTTTCGGTGTGTATTCGAGCATGTCGAGAGTAACCTATCTATGATAGAACTTGCATATTGAGCGTTCAGTCAGTAGAAGTCAAAGTAACATGATAAAGGTGGTTCTTTTGGTGATTTATTAGTGTGGTTATTGGACCAATTTTATCCCCTGATGGGCAAAGGGAGTAAAACTAGTGACTTCTGTGGTCCACAGTTACATGTGCACCTGCTCTTTGGTTTATGAATGTGTGTCAGCCCGTCATACCTAGCAGCATGATCTGTTGGACTTTCACATAGCCGTGCCACAGTCATGAAGTGAAATGTCTGTTGAGCAAATGTGGGTGAGCGCAAGACGAGGGCTTTTGCATTGCTGCTTTCTGTACCGTCACTGTTGTCACACGTACCTCTAGTCCATCTCCAATATCTGGCGAAGTCTTGGGACACCCCTGTTACATCACCTTTTCTTTTTTCCTGCAACAGCTTTGTTTACTAAAGGCACTTTGCAGCGTTTTTCCTTGAAAGCTGAGGTCGATGCCATGAACTGCGCATTTTATTGCATAAATGTTTCTAGAGGATCTGATAATCAAGGCGGAGAATAACCAAGGTAGGGGGGAGAATCTTTATCTTACCCGTTCCCCTCAAACATGATTTCACATCTTAGCTGTGGTGATACACATATCAATGCCCAGCTGATTGCTGCATACCCTTTTATTTATTTATTTTTTCGTGATGCGCCTATGGCAACACTTTCAGGAATGACACATGGCGTTACCAGAGGAGAATGACAAAGGAGTGAATGGAGGAAGTGCTGGATTCACCAGGAGGCATGCAAACACTGCCACGGTAGAACACCAGAGGATATGAATGCTGCATGTTCTATTGCATCCGTGCGTGCACTTCTTACTTGCACCCAGATTGCATCCTTAACAGCCAGCTAAAATTTCTGTCATTGTAAGCTTGGCAAGCCCGATACATTAACGGCCGCCACTTCCTTCGTTACTAGAAGATCAGAGGGCCGTGCAGAGCGCTGGGAAGTAACTTAGTCCTGAACAGTTGCACAGTACTAGACATCTGTCCACTGTCATTCTTGATGTCGCTGGAGAGGCATGACACAGGGTATATCCAAAGCCGAAGGACGTAGTGATATATCTGTCTTTTCTGTGACCTTGTGAGCACACAAGCCATGTGAAGTGGGCTCGTATGTTTGTTGCACTGCTGTTTAAATATTAGGAATGTTTTATTGCTGTGCTCAGAAAGGCATTGCAGTGCCTCTTTTGTGTGGTCTCTTTCTTCCACGATGTTTGAGGGAATAGGCTATAGTCAAAGCGTGGTGTAAAAAGCTTAACGGACTATTGGGTATGACAAAGTAAATGAGAAATTGTCTCCTTACTAAGCAATGCAACTCATACATGTAAAAAAATGCCAGTTACAATGAAGCAGCTCTGGTGTTGGACTTTGTTACACCGTGGTATAGGCAAAACTCGACATAGCGAATGCAGATGTGATTAATTATCAGATATAGCAAAACAGAAATTTTTTTTCTTGTTTCCATTAGAATGCAACATACTATATACTTTTGTGAAGGATGCCAGCTATGGCAAGGCCAACATGGTGTCAGATACGAGTTTCTCACAACAAGGCTCGCCTGTCAAGTGTAGGAAAGCAATGTAAAGCTTCAATGTGGTTTGAGTGAAAAAGAGGGACAGTATGTTCATTAGCTGCCTCTGTCATTAGACAAGGTCAGGAGAAAAGTCATTTGAACAGTGAAAGTTCTTTTGCAAACATATGCAGGTTCTTCCAAAGCTATTGTTTAAAGTGCCATTTTGTTGATGCACTGTTTGTTTTGAATGTATCTTTTTTATTTGAAAATGTTTTTTCCCACAGAACTTTGGCATCCCACATACTCATAACTTTGTTAGTCACATAATTTTTTTTTACTACATCCTCTTTTGGGGCTGTTTTGTTGCTTCTTGTGTGCAAATGATTTTTTACCGTCGTTATCATACGTGTGTCCTCTCATTGTATTTTTTTGCGCCTGTTCTGTTGCCTTTGCTATTTGCTGTTGCCTTGTATTATTTTTACGCTGCTCTAATGCAATAGGTGGGCTCAATGCCCCCGTCTACGATCATTGCATTGCAGCTGAAAATCTATGTGATGTGACATTTGGTTACTACTGTGCATTTGAAGCTTTTTCTTGTTACCTCTCGCTTGTTACTTGACGCTTGTTTTTCCCGAGTATGTTTATGCATAGAAAATTGCTGCACTGTGCTGCCAAATGCTTTTCTTCTGTGATCTGCAGTACTCGTCACAATACCAATCCTCACAATCATACATATTTACAACCGGAAACCTTGATTTAAGTGAGCATTTTTTTTGTTGAATTCATTTCGTTGTCTTTTAGTTAGCTTGCATACATTTGTGCTCAGGGGCACAGAAATACAGTATAACTTCATTGCAGCAGACGTTGATAGTGAAGATGATTCTGGAAGATGATTCTGGTAAAAGGAGTACATAGAATCCAAATGCTGCTTCAGCAAACCTTTACGTAAACACAAAATGGGTTTGTCATGACCGGAGTTAGTTACAAGCAGCAGACGTGGTCAAAGAATGGATTTATTTCCAAGTTTTCTGAAAGGAGCTTGTCATCTATGACTGTGCTGTACAGCAAACAGTTTGGACATTATCGGCATCTTAATCATTACAAGGCTGCTTATTTCATCTGCTGCTATAGTTTCTCGCCCTGTTGGTCCCACTGCTGCTGTCCCTGTCTAACAAGAACACCAAGCAATTGGACTTGGGATGCCTGCGGGACATAAGTCTGCTCCAGAGGAGTGCTGACCAGCTTGCTGGCCTTGTAATTTGGTCCATTATATCCAGATGTGTGTTGTATCAGAATCCATAGTAAAAGAAGTAAACAGGAGAGACAGGAAGGTCACCACAGTTTGGTATGTTGTGTCCATATGTCTGTTGTAAGCATATCTGCTGCGATGAGGTTATGTTGCATTAATTTTGTGCCACTGCAGTGTTAGACCATCTGCACTACCCAGGATGATGTTTGTATATTCTGTAAATGTCTGCACACAAGTTGTCATTGGCACCTTTTCCCTATAAGCCAAGGCATGTGAACTACAGGGTGTTTATCAGTGATCAGCTGACCTCGAATGTGTTTGCTGAAAATAGTGGCGTGCATTCAAGTTGTTGCACACTTTTGTAAACTGCATGTGGTAAATAATCTGACATGCGTGCATGTTGATTGTACTTCAGTTGACGTGCGAAGCTTAGAAATACTTCGTTCATTGTGACGTGTCAGCGTTACTGTGGCCATTATATTCTGTGTTTTCAATGAGCATTGACCTGAAAACATTTCAGTATACATTCCCGCTCGAAGGTGATCTTAAACACTATAAACTGTAAATAAAAAAAAGAAATTGGCAAGGCCGTAAACTCCATGACATGGACACTATATAGTGCATTTTGTTATCCCTGCTACAATTTTTATACCAATTAAGGTTACTCATTTGAAGGTATTGCTCTAGTCCTTTTTTTTTTCTTTTTTTTCACATGGGTCGTAACACTTGTTCCCATGATGAGAACCAACTCTTTGTTTGTTGAACCTTGTGCACCGCACTGTTTGTCCGCATTAAAGTTGTGCACTCTCTTGTTCTTTATTTTTGTCCACTCGGTTGCCCTGTGCACATGGTTGTTAGCACACGCTCCACAAAAGCAAAATGTGCAGCCTTCTTAGCATTTGCCCAAATGGCACATTGGTGAGCCACCTGACTGCATTATGTTAGCTCTCGACTGGACATCCTCTACTTTTTCAGTTGATGTCTACACAAGCTTTTCAGTGGTGCACCTATGCACTGTGGTGGCACTGTGGTTATGGTGCTTGGCAGCCAACTTGAAAGGTGCAGGTTCTGTCCTGACCACCGTGGTCGCAGTTCAGCAGAGGCAAAACGTGAAGATACCATGTGCTTAGATTTAGGCGCCCATGAAAGAACCACGGGTGGTCGAAACTTCCAGGGCCCTCCAATGTGGCATGCCTCATAATCGTACCACGGTTTTGGAACATAAAGCTCCAACGATTATTATTATGGGCACGACTGTGCACATCATATTCGATCGTGCCAACCAAGTTATGAACTTCCACTGCCGTTTGGAAGTTAGTTAGGCAATTTAAACAAATAATGTGGCTGTTAACAACATAAAATCGGTGTCTTGCATGTGACGTGCAGGACAATAAAAGCATCTGCAAGAAACTTAAGACAGGTGGTCAGCTGATATGCAACCTATGATATACATGGTCACTGGTGGTGATCATGTACATAGCGTTAATAGTAGAGCTGCTGGTAAATAGCAAAATTTTGAGTGTGAAGCAAATTCTAATATTTATTCTAAAAGAACTTGTTGTTGGGCTAGTTGGTAGATCATTTCCAAAACTTAGAGTGCAACCACATGACACATCCACACACACACACCTACACATACGTGGTTGATGCCTGGGTGTGGTGTGTGTGTGTGGATGTCGTGTGGTTGCGCTCTAGTTAAGTTTTGGAAATCGAATATTTATGTTCAACTGTGAATAGAATCTTTTTCAAGTAATTTTTGAGTATTTCTTGAATAATACTATGTCCAATTATGGAGAAATGTGCTGCTAACCATGGGCAAAAATATTTATTGCATGATTAGTGTACTCCCACAGCGTCATTCCAAAGCCCTGGAAAACAGTTGAACAGAGAACTGTGCAACAGAGCTAACCTAACTTCTCCGCAGTACACTTCACCGAGTTGCATAGTGAAGTTGCATAGTGAAGCTTCACCGAGTGTTAGCTTCGCCGCAGTGCTTGAGTGTTGGCTCTGGTGTCGTACATGGGTGTTATGCGGGTGGAGTGTACCACATGCGGGAATGGGTAACTTGTCAAAAGACATAGCATATTTTTTTTCTCTCCCTTAATGACTTCGAACAGTAAATGTTCACTGCGAATCGAATCGAATAGCAAGTGCTATTCGAAAATTATTCTATATTTCAAATATTGCACACCCCAGTTAATGGGAAGATGAAGCTCAAAGCATGTTCTGTCTGCGACAGAGTTCATCAGAAGAATAGCAGCATAAGCTGTCCTGTATGCCTTCATAGAAACATGTGAAATGTGTCTGGTATTGATAAACAGTGCCTCTAGTGTGCTGTCTTAAAAAATTTCATCAGAGCAACTGTTTTGATTGACTTGTCCAGAATGAATACCATCCTTGTCACATCCTCGCATCCCTCCACTTGTGTTCATTGTTCACTATGCCTTAGTTATGCAGGCAGAGCAGTAGGTACTGAGCTCCACTGATCATCTTGCCATCTTTAGCAATCAAAATGAGCGCGCGTGTCACTGGGAAGTGATAACGGTTTTCCACTCAAACCAAAACAACCGCACATGTCAATACCATGGCCTGTGAAACTGGGTAGTGTGGCTTGAAGGCTACGATGACTGTGCTATACTGTCACTCTCTGCTTTAACATGACGTCATATTATTTGACTGGAAAATGTTTATGTAAGGAATCTATAGTAGGAAAACTTTCTCAACCCAGTAGCATTCAAGGTGTCAGCATGTGCAAACCAAATAAGAAACAGACATGCAGTGGGATGTCAACAACCTCCAGCTGATGTATTGGAGGGACTATGTGTAAATTGACTGTTATTTTTAAGCAATGTGTCCATACTTCCCTGGGGCCCAACAAGATACTCAAACTTCAGGAGTTCCACAGAATGTGCGCCTTAGTGTTGCACGTCTGTGCGAGACCATAGTAACAGTTTAATAAAACAGTCCTAGAGTAAAGTAATGAAAAAAATCTGCATTGCATTTCCTTCTTTATTAGAAGATGCTTTTGTTAGTGCTACACACTATTTTACCGGATTCTTCTTGCTCTGCGATATTGCCAAGCTTATTTGTCACTCCATATTTATTGGCTAAGGCTTTGTACTCTTAGCCACTGCATATTCAGTACTTTTAAAATTAGAAGTCTATGGTAATTTGTTGGAGCCTGTGTCTAATTCGATGGGGAACAGCAAAAAAATGTTCTAGCCATATTTGTAAATTAGCCTTCTACAATGCTAAAGGAGCCACCATTATTTTCATAGCATGCTTGGTAAGAAAAGAAAAAAGATGAAAAGGCCGATGGTAGCCCCACTAGAAAGTTCAGACTCTGGATTGCCTCGATGTAGATTTCGACAGGTGTGCTCCAGCCTAGAGTTGTTCCTAATGGTAAAGATACAAGCTGCACTGTACTAGTGCTGTATGCAAGTTTTCAGGAACATTCACCGAGTAGGAAGGACCACGTATGAACAAATATGCATTGAAATCTTTAATGTGCAGCTCTGCTGTACCAGCAGTGTGCTTTGACAAAGAATTTCTATTTTTTTTGTCTAATAATCAACCTTAAGTATTTCAGGAAGTTTTCTAAAGTTCTGAGAGAAGCATTTTTGGAAATGATTTGGAATTTGTTCTGCATTAATAATAGCCAAAGCAAACTTATGCAAAACCAGAATCGATAGTGGCCAGCCTTTGGGGGTATGGGGACGAGTGCTTATGAGATGCTTGAGACGGGCAAGCACCCTCATGGCGACGCTCTAACTGCAGGTGATAAAAATGTGATTGTCGTTCGATTAAGGAAAGGACGATGATGATGATGATGATTGTGGTTCGGTTAGGAAAGGGCGCTAATTTCTGCAGCCCATGTAGGGAGCACGGCTAAGCGTCCGTAGGGGAGGGGGAAAGGGAGTGAAAGAGATAGAGAAGAGAAAGGCCGTAGTGGAGGGCTCCGGAAATTTAGACCACCTGGGGTTCTTTAACGTGCACTGACAACGCACAGTACACGGGCCTCTGGCATTTTCGCCTCCATCGAAAATGCGTCCGCCGCGGCCGGGATGGAAAGGACGCTAATTTCCGCTGCCCATGTCGGGAGCATGGCTAGCCGTCCGTGGGAGTAGGGGAAAGGGAGTGAAAGGCCGGCCGTATTGGAGGGCTCTGGAAATTTTGACTACCTGGGGTTCTTTAGCGCGCACTGACAATGCACAGTGCACGCATGTCCGGGATGTCTGCCTCCATCGAAAATGCGACCGCCGCGGCCGGAATCGAAGCCGCGTTTTTTGGGTGACAGCCGAGTACCATAACCACCACACCACCGCGGCAGACTAAAAATTTCCGGAGCCTTACTGCGCCACTACTACTACGCCGTTCCTCTCCTTTCTGCTCTTTCACTCCGTTTCGCCTACCAGGACGGGCGCTGAGCCGTGCTCTCGCAAGGGCTGCAGAAAATGGCACCATCCCTTAAGCGAACCACATTTATTCAAGCCACGACGGTCGTGATTCATGCTTCATCGAGTTGTCTCTGTAGGTGCAGGTTGCTGACACAAGAGATGCCTTGTGTGTGCGCGCGCCGTACTGGTTTCCTTGTCACTTCCGGGCGCAGGGGAAAAAATATAAAGGAACACCGACGTCTGCTGCTTCTGATCATTTCCATCATCATCATCATCCTATTGTCCTTATTTGTCTTTAACGTTGACTAAACCTTGACCGTATATGATGACGCAAATGGATGACACGTGGTCTCGCGTGCAATTGGAACGTACCATTCCAACACTTCGAGCATCGACGGGCTCCGTTAGCTCGCGAGGTGCGATCATGGCGGCTACAAAGTGCGTCCGTAAACTCCAAAGGCCGCGTCCACTGCTGCCGATGCAGCCCCCGGTTTGCGACCCGAAGAGATCTGGGACGCCGATGTCCTTCCCTGCCGAGGACGTCGGTGGCGTCAATCCCCCTCGAGTATCAAAGCAAATGCTCGATCTTTGCGCTTCACTCGGCAGTGGGAACTATGACGCTAGGACGCTATCGCAGATCGCTGGCGTCTGCAACCTTTTGAAAGTAGCGGGCGCAGCAATGGAACCCCACTTCGAGGCCGACTTGGACCGTTGCTTCGACACGTTTCGGAACGCGGCCCGACGCAACGAAGTGCCCGTTCTTGACCGTGTAAGACTTCTCGAAATCATTGAGCTGCGCGCCAGTGGCTGGAAAGGCGACAAGGATATGGACGAATACTACGCACGCAAGTATGAAGAGCTCGGCGCCGTGCCCAGCGGACAAGACGCTTCGGCAGTCCAACAGGCGTGCGCGTTGCAGCAGGCGGCGCGAAATGAGCAGCTATCACATACGGGAACTGCCGAGCTGGAGGCCAAGGCTACAGCACCGCCGGTGAGTGGGACAACCGTTGACCTTGGCGAACAGCCAAAGACACCGTGCACTGTGGCTGATGGCGAAAGAAAGGAATTTACGAGGAGTGTCCTTGTCGGCACGGAAGTTCTTCGCATTGTCGGAGCAAACGAGGATACTGTGCGTATGGCTGCATCGGTATTGCACAGTTTCTTTACCAACCTCGGGACAGACACATCTTCCCATGTGAACCAAACGCCGTCTTGCGTTCCCTCTGAGCCATCCGAGGCACTTATGGGAGAATCGGTGGCGCGGCCGTTGAGTGCCATGTCGCAGTCTAGCAGTACAGCGGACGCACCTTCCGCGCAAAGTGCTTTTGACAGATACGGCATCACCAGCGGATGTGGGGATGGGCAGTTCAAGAGACCTGAAAGCTTCCATGAAGTGCCTCAGCCAGCTTTGAAGGGGCCTGATTGTCCACCTCTCCCTAAGACGTACAGTCGGGAGTTTCTCCTGCAGTGTTCACGCTCACCATTGGCTGGTCAGCTACCACTGGACTTCCCAGCTCTGGATCCTGCTGTGCATGAAGTGCCTCAGCCAGCTTTGAAGGAGCCTGATTGTCCACCTCTCCCTAAGACATACAGTCGGGAGTTTCTCCTGCAGTGTTCACGCTCGCCATTGGCTGGTCAGCTACCACTGGACTTCCCAGCTCTGGATCCTGCTGTGGCATGCACCATGGTCAGGGAGGACCGTAGGCAACAGATGTTGTGAGCAGAGACTGCTTGAGTGCCGTTTTCTTGGCTAGTGCAGCCATGGGCTGGATTCTTGGGCGATAGCCCTTCATACTTTTGCTTGACTTCATGAAGCTACACATTAAAGGGTTCCCTAAACAATTATTTTTTGCCATTGTGTCACTGGTTAGGCTATATCATTGTCAAATCATTCACACCATAATTTAATTTAAATGAGGTACCTTACAACAAGGCAGTTACGGGCTTCAGGGGTACCTATTTGGGCTTGTTGGTACATAGTGAACCGACATGTCGGGTAGCACAGGATTAAACGGACACAGTGTATGTGTTTGTCTGTTTTCTTCTCATCTCTTTCCGCGCTATGCTACAAGTCGGCAATGGGCTTGATTCTGTCACAATCCTCCTCATCACTGCTGTTCCTCCTCAACTTGTTTTGCAGTGGTGTGCACACTAGTGGAGGTTGGCAGTAATAAGGCCCCGGTAGCAACATGGTGCCGCCAAGTTGTTGCTGAGGTCCGCTGGCCCCAATAGTGCTGGGTTGGCTAGACTCTTGCCCTAGCAATGAATGCGCCAGTGATGAGCATTTCGTGCACCTGCGATGCATGTATGTGCTTCAAGGTGGCCAGCCCTCCAATGCCGATACCGGTGACTGCCCCTCCAATGCTCATTACATCAGTCAGGGAAAGCCAGTCACGTCACTCGTGAACTCTTCAATCAATCCATTGACCCACGGACAAGGGCACTTGAGAACTTCTTAGCATGAGTCACGTCAACCTTTAACGATGCATATATTTAAAAACTTGTAGCAACTTACGCACTTAATGGGGAGCACTGATATTGGTCTGCTAATGATTGGAATGACTTGAGGTGGCGGCACAATGCGTTTCTACAGAATCACTAAAACTGTTTCAGGGTCGCTTTAAGAAAACAAAGCATTGCAGGGTACTTCTGTGCCACAACAATAGTCGTCTCGCTTGCTCACTTTTCATTTCTTAAAAATTCTGTGCCTTTCCCTTTGGATGATGTAATGGTCCAATAGCTGCATGCTGTTTGTGACGAGGAAGAGCTGGACACGTGCTGATAATATAAGGAAAGCACATAGTAGGAGCAGCACATTTGCCCCATACCTTTGCGTTACACTGTGCTTTGAACGAAATGGCCTCAGTTGGAGGTGGTTGGGAGGAGGTTAGGGTTGCTGCTGTGAACTTTGGTCCCCCCCTAATGGAGAACTCTGCCCACACATACGTGAAACCGTGTGGGATAAATGGCATACGTTGTATTTTGACAGAGATTCCCCAAATGTGCCTTTTGTAGCTAAGAATGTAGTGCCAGACATGTTCAACAGCTACAGACTGTCATGCTGCCAACTATGACAACGCACTGTGCCAAAAATGTCCTTGCTTGTAGGCAGCAACACACCAGGTGCTAGCCTCATGTAACATGAAAGTGAAAGAATTGCCCGTAGGTTGCCCAAAGAGTACAAATCCATTCTATGGAAGTCCTTTATTCCTGCAAGATGTGTTACAGCTGGGATGGCCACTATACACAGGACGTACAGGGTCGTCCACTTTTAGGGTGAACACGACGCAATGTGGCTCCCTTCTTTGGAACGCCAGTGCTAGCGAAGTGGCCATGCATCGAAGCTAATAATGCACCTGCGCATAGAGACATCCAAGAACCTGTACGCCTGCAGAAGATTAGCTTCGATGCGCAGTCACGTCGCGAACGCTGGCATTCCAAAAAAGGGAGCCACGCTGCGTCGTGTTCACCCTAAAAGTGGACGACCCTGTACATTGCGGCTTCGTTTGGTTATTGGGTTAGTGTTTGCACCGTAATTTCCCAAATTAGTTTGATCATATTAGCCTGTATGGATAACTTATACAGGTTTTGACCTTTGAAGGCAGTGTTGTTTTACAATTCTAAAAGGTTGCAGTAGTTTCACTCGTTTTTAAGATTTCATGCTTACGTGCTAATTTTGTCAGTGTAAGGCGGAAATTTAAAGAAATCACTTAGAAATCATGCATGAAATTTTTCATTTCCTTATGGCATTTTTGAGACTTTATTGGTCTTTAGGCAGTTTTTATTTTTCGAAATTTACAATACGACATACATTCCTGCTGGCACAAGTTTCTCATATTATTGCATAACTTGAAGACGTAAAATTCTGAAGGCATGAAATTGTCTTAGGAAGTGGGAAGATCAACCCAACTATGCATAGTGAAATTGCCACACATAACAGCCCTAACATTAGGTTTAGACCATTTTTCAGGCACATAATAATCAAGCCACTTGGCAAGGGAGAGCTTGTACATTGTCTAGATAAACTGAATTTTAAACTGATTTTCCTGTTTGTTTTCAAAGTTACAGTTCCTTTTTAGAATTTGCGTGATAGCATTTCATACATCAATTTAATAGTAGCCCGTGCAAAAATTTCATAGATAATTTGGATACTTTCGTGGCAACAAATGTGCAAGCATGAATATGTTTTCCTTACTGGCAAGCAATGTGGTGCCCTGTGGCACTATCTGTGAAACTGAAGAATTTGTGAGCTAGGAGTGTCTAATAGGCGAGTGCCACATCTCAAGGCTTGTTAATACGAAGTTTGATTCACTGGTGGACAACACCATCATTTCGGTAAATCAGGATTTGCACAATGAAACAGGTTGCCAATGCAGCCAGCAAATGAATGTGACATGGTTCATTGCTGCTGAATCATGCATTGCACAATAATACTGCAAGCAACCTGCTATCAGTGATTGAGTTGTGGGGTTTTACACCCCAAAACCACATTATGATTATGAGAGACAATGCAGTGAAGGGCTCCGGGAACTTTAACCACCTAGGGTTCTTTAAAGTGCACTGACATCGCACAGTACACGGGCCTCAACATTCCACCTCCATTTAAATACAGCTACCGCAGTCAGAATTCCAACCCCATAATTTCGGATCAGTAGCCGAGTGCCACAGCTACTAGACCACCATGGCGGGATGATATCAGGGCCATGCATCACAGCTCAGCATCACTTGGAGTGCTGGGGCGGCTGAGGTGCGCGAGTCAACTTGGGAGTCTCTGCCTAGTTGTCTAGAATGTGCTCAAAGAAGCTGTCCGTATTACAAAAAGAGGTTTTGCATGTGCACACACATGCGCACAAACTACCTTAAAGCTTTCATTCTTTCTTTTTTTGTTTCATTACAGTCTTTTTTGTTTGTAACTGACACAAAGGCCCTGTGAGATGACAATATTGTCACATGATCGTGTCACTATGTTCATGCCCGTGTGATTTGGTGACATTTCCTTATTATACACACGTGCGCTCCTTTTTTTTTTTTCTTGCGTGTGCGCACTGTGGTGCCAGAAAAGAATGTTACTTGCTAATCAGTGCAGTTGTCCATCTCTTCCATCATTCTAGTCTTTTGTGCTGTCCCCTGTAAATTACGCACCAACTTGTACTTCATTCCCTCACACCATTTCATCCCTATCCACTACAATCATGGCGGCATCCTGCTGTCTACATGGTTCTTCAACTTGTTAGCTCTTGTTTGGCAGTACAGCAATGACATTCTGCTTCAGAACAGCATCCTTACGCTATTTCACCCAAGCTAGCACGTCATTTAGTAGGGCTAGTTGTTCTAGACTTTAGCATGCAGTTCCAAACACATGAATCACATTTGAGATTTGCATCACTGGTCCGAATTGTGCTTGGAAATACAATGTCATGCGTAACTCTTTATTCTGTTGGGAGGTGAAAATTTAGGATGCTAAAATAGTAAATATTGCAGTATAAAAAATTGGAAACAAATGGGCATGTAGGAAAAAATAAACTAGGAGGCGGCATCAGATGATTATACTAGTCTCGGCAAGCCAGCCTCCTCCGACACTTTGTGCACAGTGCCTCTCGGTTAGGATTAGGCTCCACATAGTTGCCAGAATGCTCAAGGCTGTTTTTAGACGCGGTAAATTTTAGTGGCGCCTGACCACGCATTGATGTACTGCTTGCATGCCACGTGACCAGGACCCATTTCTCATGACTCTCTTCTTTAAATCTTTTACTACATGGCTTCAAGAGTGTCGCGCGATGCCCACTCTTAGCTTTTTTCCTTCCTCCATGCAAATGGGCCTGGAATATTTTGGTATGAACAGTTAGCACGTTCAGACAAGAGCCAGTGTACTAATACATGAAAAAAAGAGCCTTACGCAAACAACAGTCCTTCCAAATTAACTTTGATGATTGATTTCTGGCATTTTACGTCCCAAAACCAGCTATGATTAACTTTTGTTAACTTCCCAGCTGAGAATGTGTACATTAGCCAATACTCTTTGCTTTTTTTTCTTTTGCCTGCACTAAACCTGACTCGGCACCACACTTCTTGGGTGTCAAACTTTCTTGCTGTTGTCTTTTTGAGCCCATGGCACTTTGTTCTCACAAGCAACTTTACGTAAAGGTGAAGCAGCAGAAGCAATGGAGCTACTAAAAACAGCTCCAAAGTTCCATTCACGTTAACCAAGCCTGGGCGGGAATTCCTTTGTTTACTACAATGCTTGTACTATTATCACAGCCCTCACACTGAAGTGTGACTTACACAACTTTGTAATACATATTTATTTGTTAATAGCCCTTGCTAATTTCACATTTGGTACACTTTGGCCACAGTCTCCTCGCTTCATGCTGTCTTAAAGCATCAGCCTTCCCAGACTTGCCTTGAGACTTCAGCTTAAAATAGCCATTCTCCGCAGATGGGTGATTATACAAGCTACCTGTCAGGTCGCAATTTGTCAGCCGACTCATACAGCATTTATTTTTGTGTAGAAAAAGATACCAGTGCCTTTAAAAAAGTAGACATAAAGAAGATGCTTGCTGTTGCTGTTCATCAAAACCTATTCTTTCTCTCTATGCCGGTGGACCTTTTGCTAAAAAGAACTCAAAGCTTAGTATTGACAGAGAGGTTCAAAGGCAGATAGAGGCTTGAAGTGGTGAAAAAGACTGTTGAGCAGGGAATGTCGTTGGAGCGAACTTCATAATGAGAGGTCACAACCTTGTCATGGCAGCAACTTCTTTCTGCAATAGAACTGACAGGGAGATACACTGCTCTTGACAGGCCCTTTATTTATTCACTGCATTGTGGAAGTTGAAATTTGACCGCCTGTGTTCGCATGAACCATATGAAGTGGTTCCTCTCTTGCATGTGCATTGTGTAACCTTCGATAACTTGAGTGTCCGTGGTGATGACAACCAAACCCCTTCAGGTACTAGTAGGTTCAAGCAAGGTTAATAACACAGGAGCTTTATAATGTATTGTCACTGTAGTCAACAATTCAACATGGCAGCAACTGCTTAATGTTGATTTCTGACAAAGTCTGGCCTGATCTCTGCATGAACCATTTGTGTCATCGTTTTACATGTGTGCTACTGAGAGAGGCTGAATTCACATTGCTGCACTGCGCTCATGCAACTTGCGTGCTTACTGCTGGCCACAGTGTTCACACCTGTTGCTGAAAGAACCTCTAGAGGCAAGAGCATTCTCTGCAATTCACTCACAGTGCAAGCTTGTACTGGTGACAAACAAGCTGTTACTGCGTCTTTCGAACACTCAGTAAGGTGGAAATATGTTCAGCAGTAATATCGATTGCAAAAATCTGTGCCGTTATCCCCATCTCAAAGACACACCCATCTAAAAAAGAGACCTGAATGCACACCTGCAGACAGACTAGACTAGGCACGTGACAGACTGCCACACAAAGAGCTGTAAATATTTTTCATTCTGCCTGTAAAAGGAGAAAGCTGGGCTCATAGTAAGGCAGCTAGTCGTGATGAAGCACATGTTATCCATTGTAAAAATTTCCGTCAGTTATGTAAAAGTGTTAAACATGACAGTGCCAAGAAGCTCGTAAACAGCTAAGTGTAAATTGGGCACAGGAGAAGCACTAAGTGCCGTGTGCGTTTTCTTTTCTGTGTCCTGTGCCAAATTTTCGCTTTGCAGTTCACGAATGTGAATCAACCAGCCCAGCAGCGGATTCACTATGAAGCTTGTGTTGCAGAAAACCCATTGTAAATGACATGGTAGTGTGAAAAATGGAAGCGGCTTTGACCATGAGTAAAAGAACGCCGGTTGATCTAAAAATAAAAAAACGCGTGAGAGAATGCTCAGATTGGTGCCAAATTTCTTGACGCAGCGCCTGCAAGCAACCCAGAGCGACCAATCTATACAGAGATTTCGGAATAGTTGGTTGTGATGGGTACTGGACCCAAGCTTACCGGGTGCGACGTGAGCATGCTCCAAAGATGCTATTACAGCTCGGTAATTCAATCTCAATAGAGCGTATGCAGCTTGTGCATGTGTGCCCCAAGGCTTCTTACCCAGTAGCCATCTCTGCGCATGATTCCTTATGTGAATGTAGCGTGGTAGTGCGACTGTGTTCCACTCTTAAAGGCGAAACCTTTAGCATCCTCCAGCCTTTTAACAGTTAGCTGGCCAGATCACAACTCCTCTGGTCAAAAACTTGGGCTAATACGGCATTCCTTCGTTCAACCTTCGTTGAGCTGAAAGTTTGGTGATAAGGGTGTTCCGCCTGTGCAAGAAGCGTAGCGTACACGCTGTACAGCAAAACCTCGTCACAAAAGACACTTGGTAATCAAAGACATTTGAAAATGGTTGGGTTGATTTTCCTATGTCTGCCATGTTAACAACACTGCATACTAGGGACACTTTGTTACTAAGGGCAACCTTCTTTAGATCCTCACAGTAACTTCTTCAGCATTTAGAAGACACGCAACCCATACATGTTCACCCTATGGACTTTGTGTGCTCCAAAGAGGCTACAGATCATGCAATCACCACACCAGAGTAAATTGTGCACGTGCCTTTGAGGATAAACAAAATGAGGAAGTGGGCAATGAGGACACTGCAGGGCACAAGGTGTTGGAAGTTGAAGCTGATGAACATCTAAGAATGCTTCAGAGGTTGTGTGGGGAGCCTTGCAATGTTAACTGCTCCAGAAGTTGGGAAGGAAGCTAATACCATCTGCAGTCACTAAATAACTGCTATAAATGACTTGCCTAGACCATGCAGAGGAATTTCCTGTGAATGCGTATAAAAATGCTTTGATGCTGAGGGATAATGCGATACAGTCACACTCCTCTGCATTTTCTAGAACTTTTTTTTTTTTATTTACTGGGACGTAAAACCCAAGAAATCAATCAACGAGAGACGTTAACTGTACAAGAGACCTGCTTCCCCCGAGTCTCTTGTTGTCAGCTTCTTCTGTCCTATGAAAACAGATGCAATCCCATTGAAATGAACACTCTGAGACCACATGCACTTTTCATACTGATGGTGCCTTCCTGTCTGACTAGGCAACAACACAAGGAAGTGTACTTTCAAACAGCAAATGCTGAAGCTGAGGTGTGCCACTGAACCTGCCGTTGTGAAGGCCCGTCCTTAAAGGGCAACTCTGGTGGTCTTTTCACCATGTTCTGATACCAATGTTTTTAAATGGTACTGACAGTCCTGCAACAGCCACGGTGGTTCTGATTGCTCAGAAATGCACCAATGATTTTAAATTACCAAATTAAAGGCGTGTTCAAACCGAAACGGGTGGGTGCTTCGTGCAGTGTGTGCGACGACGTCGCAGCCTCCCCGCCATCAGAAATATGGAGCTGGTGCCAGAAAAATGCCAATGGCAGGATCATCTGACGATGTATTGAGTTATGCCAGCTTTTCTGAACTTGACAGCGATGATTTGAACGCTCAAAATACGGCCGTTTAGCTTTTGACGGCCCGCTCGCTCGGGTAAGCAGTGTTGAAGGTGATGCCGTCAAAAACACAGGGTGGCCCCGCGTGGGAATCCGCCAAAATATTTTAAAATTCGTTTACAGGAAAGCTAAATGACTTGCAAGCGCCTGGCTTGGCATATATTATTACAGTACCGAGGAGAATATATAGTGAAAATTTCATTGAGATCAGTGAACACGGAAAAATTGCCGGAGTTGCCCTTTAAGGGGGGACGACACTGCTAGTGGAGACCAAAAAAAATCGCAAAAAAAACCTCGTCTTTTTTATTGCTTTTTTGAAATCTACAGCTACTAATGCAGCTCTACTCTGAATTCCAAGCCGATAATATTAGTATTCTAGCCGCAATGACTTCTTATACAGCGCGTACCAGCTAAAATTGAGCCGAAATCGACACTGAAATGACCTCGCACTGCAAGAGGATAAAGTGTATGGCTATATCCAAGTGGGAAAAGAGGACTGCGTTAACCATGCTTTAACCTTTTTTAACATAAAGCCCAATTTGTGTATTACAAAATGCTGAGAGCAGAATTTCGGTTTCCTGCACATATAAATTTCAAAGTTATCAAATTTCTTTGTGCGTGATAGCCACGCCATGGACACTCAACTTTTATCATCTGTGGAATCACTAATTATGATTTAATTTGAAAACTGCTTGCAGCATTGCACTTATTACTTATTGCATTACCTAGCTATGCAATAATATTCACTTTCTGCTGAACAGTCCTTTTCCTATTGTCTCCAAAAACAATAGAGTGGCAGCTTCGTGTATCTTCTGAACTAATTGACCTACAAAAAAAATTTCTTCATATTTGAAATCAGCAGGAAAAACTACATAAGCCTCTATATTTTCATCAAGTTTGGTCAAAAGATGCAGAAAATATCTCCACACGCCATGTCCCCCCTTAAGAGCATGTTCTAGCTCAAAGCAAGAAAATTATTTCCCAGTTGTAATGCAACTGGACTGCCAAATTGTTCTCTTCCAGTAGGCTGAAGCAATTTTAAGAAAGCGTGACGAGAAACAATTTGGTGAGTAAATGGAAAATTTTGATCCAAGGCTTAAAATTTATTTAGAATCAGTACCTGGAATTGGTATAGGGGCATTTGTCAGACATCAGTGCATGCTGTATTGCTGTACGATTCACAGTGTCAACTGTCCTTCGTGGCAAACATATCGAGGTGCAGCAGGCCTTTTTAAAAAAGAGCAGCTTTGAAGATGTTCATCCAACACCAAGGTATCAAAATGAAATTAAAAAAAACTCTCAACAGTCCTGAGTCTAAACAGTGATACTCTAAACTAAATATAAATGTCCCAATGCTGCATATACAAGTTCTCGCATGTGCAGCTATGACATAATAACACTGTTTGTATTCCAGCTGCATGAAATCATCACCTTAGTATTTACATCAGGTTCCAGCATGCTTCATTGCAGTGGATGAAACAGCTGTTTATTTTCTTTATTTTTGTCCTCTTTGACAAATTTTACAAGTAGAATTTGAAGCACTAAGAGTAGAACCAAAACATGGCCCAAGGCCAAGAAAGAAGAAAGCCTTTAAACTTGAGATGACGCAATATTTCACCGGAGTGCAACATACTTTTTTCACCAGAGTGTAGCAGTGGCCAAAAGGATAGCATACTTCATGCACATTCAAAGTAGGCACAGAACCACTGTTTTGCAAAGGCTACCAACATGCATGTGGCAATGTACCCGTAGTGTCTGTCTGCAGTACTCGGTGACTCGTGTACATGCACAAACATGCAAACAGAGCCCATAAAGCCAACACCACACGAATGTTGCTGTTTTGGCGTGTACTAAAAGGAGAGTGCAATCACTAAGAGGCAACTACAGGGCATGTGATCGACAAGTGGCACATGCCAAGAGGTAGGCTAGTCGTGTAGAACCATGGAGGAGTCAAGATTTCACCTCCCTATGTGCGCTGGAGTCGAGCTGTGTTGTGTGCGTTGTTGGAACCAGCAAAAACGGGCTCATTCTTTACAAGTTAAAGCTAAGGATCATGGTCTTGTACAGCACACCAGTTAATTCAAAATAAACTAAAACAAAAGAGTAAATAATGTAAGTAATTGCTCAACATTTGCCTGGAGGTTCTTTCCCTGGCTCCCTTTCGAACAAAGGATGTGTGGCCACACGAGCACTCGCACGTAGCCCTTGCTATTCGTAGCCCTTGCTATTCGTAGCCCTTGCTATTCGCAGTCACAAAAAATAGGAACTATGTTTTGTAATATCAGGCATTGGCCGATGCTTGTGACCAGTCACTGTGTACAAAATTTAGGACCTATCGAGAGTCCAAGAAATCTTCAATTTATTCGAAGAACAATACGTAGCAACAAAGCGAGTGTACGCACCGTTGGGTGGCATTTGCAAATGCAAGACTATGGTTGCTTCCTCATAAGACATGAGATTCCGCATTCATTTGTGACAGCCATCCATGTGTCACGTTTGTACAAATTACAACGTCATGCCCGTAATCTAGCCTTGAATAATCGGTGCACATTCTGCAGTGGAGTAATAATTAATGCCCACGACACACCTTTGTGAACAGAAGACGACGAACTATCAGTGAGTAGAGGGTCGTGTAGTATATAGTCTCAGTTGCGCCAAAGGGATTCCCTTCAGTGCTTTCTATCAAACACCCAAGCAGGAAATCCAAGGAAGACATCCACAGAAAGATGTTTCACCCACAAGCCCCAATGTATAACAGCATCAGAGGCCCCCCAAAATTGTTGAAAGTTTCTCATTGTCAACCATCTGTTTTACAAATCGACAGTGAATGCCCAAATGTACCCTTGTTGAACATCCTTGACAAGAACAGGTCACAGCAAACCATTGCAAGTTTCCTAGAGCTAATAACCTGCTTTCCAAATCCACAAGGAAGTATTCCACCATACCTCGTCACAACCTCCAACTATCCACGGTCACTGACCGGCACAAGTCGCAAACTGTCACAAGGGCATCGTCGTCAAAATTTTACAGTGTCGCAGCCACCTTGATGTGAGTCCCTCAGTGTGAAAAATTTGTTCAGAAGTAGTCTACCCTTCACCGTGTGTCACTGTGTCCCTATTATCGTGAGCTACCCGGGTATCACCAGTGAATAGCCGTTGGAAATCCCAAAAGGTGACAGTTATGCTTCCTCAAATGTCCTAAAGTCATTCCAAGCACCACCAGTTCGGAGTGCCGTCGCAAATTAGCTTCCCTTTTTGCTGCCTTCGCGGTTTGCCGCACAGCGTGCGACAAGTCTGTAGAAGTGCGACAGGTACAGACAGCCCACGATGCGCAGGGTGCCCACTGTGAGTGCCTGTGCTGCAAGCTCGAGCAGTGAGCTGGGCGGCATCATGCCTGCGCAAAGAGTGACTGCCACGTGGCCATCTACTCCCAGGGCCGAGGTCACGTTGCCCTCGAGCATGTCCTGCAGCATGGAGGTGGCCACCATGTCGGCCGGCCACAGGCCGACCGCAGCCGAGATGAGCTTCGTCTCGGTTGGCTTGGTGCGCTCCTCCTCCGCGAAGCCCGGCGTGTCTGTGTCGGGTGGGAAGGCCACCATCACGTGGATGCCACGATGCTTCACCTGCAACAAAAATAAAAATGTTAGAAGCGTGCGAACGTTTGGATAGCGTTTGCTGCTTAATTTGATCCGCACCGAAATTTCACTATTTCAACTTCACTTCACTTTATTTCCTTGAAGGCCCCGAGTGGGGGCATTACATAAGGGGTGGGAGTACAACAATGATGCATGACGCTTGATCATTCAGGATGAGAAATCAGCTCTTAAAGCTTCAATGAAAGCTTCTGGGTTGGTGATGGTAACGACGACGTAGGGAAGGCCGTTCCAGTCTACAATGGCGCGTGGGAACTATTCGAAGTTTGCACTTGAGGGGCAAAATACGCTACGTCTGGTGACAATTGGCCCATTCGTGCATGTAGTGTGCTTCGCTGCAAAACACTCATGCACTGTTGCGAAGCTAACATTCGCATACTATGGTGAAGCTAACAACTGCATAGTGTGGTGAAGCTAACAGTCACGTACTGCGAGAAAGCTGACACTTGTGTACTGCAGTGAAGTTGACAGTTGTGTATTGTGGCAAAGAACAGTCGAGTCTCCAGAACTTGACTGTTCTTTTTCTAGGGATCACATTGTGGGAGCACAGCAGCCGTGCAACATATTTGTTTTTTTTTGGCCCACGTTTAGTAGTACATTTCTCTGCAATTTGTAAATTTTAAAGGAATACTTGAACATCATTAGAAAAATATTCTATTTGATTTACACTCAAACATTAATATTTAAATTTGCTTCGCACTCAAAATTCTTCCACTTGCACAGCTCTAAAGAATGTATGTAAATAGAGTTGAGACAATGCAGGTACCGTCCAAGCTTCTTATTCTCAGTCTTACAAGATGGCCACCCCGCAATTGTGAAACAGAGTGTGGAAGAGCCGAGGACCCATCCCACTGTGTGAGTGTGGATACAGCACACTACATATGGCTAGACAAAGGCTACATGCATTAAGTGCAAAAGCATAACATGCTTCACAAAGTGTGTCTTGCCCCAATGGCGAGAAAACTAACATGACATCATTACATGATCATGTAAGCATGCCATGACGATGACTTCATGTTATATGTCATTATCGTACTGGACTACCTCTGAAATTGGACCGCACCTCTGCTGAGTCTGCATGGATGCGGATGCACACGACGTTGCCCCCGGACCCCAGACACAAACAGCTTCCTTGTAAACAGAGTACGTGGGATGTCATGTCTACAGAAGGACAAATCCCAACACGAAAACGTAACAACTCTTTATTCGATCAGCAATGGCAGTGTGTGCATGCATACCGACACTATGCTCGTCGGGGTAGCAAAAGGAATGATCTTCCAAGCTGGGCAGCCTCTTTTTGTAGCCACCGGCAGTGATGTATACCTTGGGTGACGCTGTATCATATCGGAAGCGCAGTGCAGCGTGTAGTCGTGCTATGCTGGGCTGGTTGATAACGACACGGAGGCGGTGCGAAAATGTGAGCAGAGTGTGTCACCACAAGGACAAGCCAAGTGAAGTCACTGGCTACCATCATTGCCTTCTCTTCTATACCCGAGTTTCTAATTATGATGCTACAGACAAAATAGGTTGCAGTCTTACTTATTTCATATTTTAAAAGCAGTGCAACCCAAGGTACAGGAAGAAAAATAGCCAGTCTTGTCCAACATGCAACGAAATTCACAATAATAGCAGATTCCATGCATCCATGGTCACATCACTCGCGAATATTTCATTATTCCTTGGGATCTTACAATTTCACCGTGTTTCGTATTCCTTGTTGTGCGGTTATAAGGTTTTCAAGATCTTTAGTGCGACTAGTGGCTGGCAGGGCAAGTCGATGCCTGCTCGTCAATATCTTCACAGGCCAAGCTCACTGCGTGCTCACTCTCCAGCACTTGCCCATGTGCTCACTAGCACCCAATCATACTCATCAGCAATCACTTGAATTTGCATCCACTTAGATTCAAACTTCCCCTAGTGAGGTGCTATTCAGCATGAGGCTTGCGCTAGCACTCACAGTCACATGCACTCGAGCATTTGCATAGATGCACACTTATTAATTACCTACTCACGTTGACACAAAGTTCACAAAGTCACTCACTATCAGTCATACTCGTGCTAACTGGCACTTGCCCCAGTCCATACATCTGGTCACATGTTTGTCACTCACTGATGCTGCATTTCACGTCCGTAAAGTGAATGTGCCGCGTGTCAGAGTCGTTTGACTCATTGCTGGACACGCCCACCAGTGACGCACGCCATCAAGCTATGATGAACACAAGAGGAACGTGTTGAGAGGCTAGTATTTTGTTAGACATAGTGACATAAAAACCAATAAATAATGAAGCAAGGAAAAATGCAGGTGGCATTATGTGCAGCGTTTAGTTGAAAGTGCACTAATCTTGACATTATCTTGGCTTCACCGATCAAGCAGTAATGTTTAGTGAAGCCACAGGATAGTTTCACAATTGCCTGCCCCCGATCATGAGGAATTCCAGAACTCGACTCCACTTGACCAACTTCATGCTCCAGCGCAGCAAAAGTTGCAGGATCATATCGACCAACCAGAAATCAGAACCATGAAGTAGGCTTCATTGTGCATTTCCGGTCACTGTACCATAGTGTGTTTGCATGGCACACCATGAATAGGAGCTTCACAGAAGGATTAGTAGAGCACAATATACGAAGCCCTCTTTGCTGAAGAGTGACAGGAGCACAGCTATGTTACACTTGTGAACAGCTCTCTGTGGCAGTAAAAGCCAAAGGCTACTCCACATACGTACCACTATAACACAGATGAGTCATCATCATCATCAGCCTGTTTTGAGCGCACTGCAGGATGAAGGCCTCTCCCAACAATTCCAGTTTGTCCTATCCTGGGTGAGTTGGTTCCATTTTATGCCAGTGAATTTCTTCATTTCATTGCTCACCTAGGCTTTTGCCTGCCACTGTTGCGTTTACCTTCTTGTATTATCCATTCCGTTGCTATTACTGTTCATCTGTTATCTGTCCTCTGCATGACATGTCCTGCCCAAGTTCACTTCTTTCCTTTAATTGATATAAGAGTATCAGCTACTCCTGTCTGTTCCCTGATCCACTCCGCTCATTTTTTATCTCTTAGTGTTACACCCATCATTTTTCGTTCCACTGCACGTTGCATGCTCCTTAATTTCGTCTCCAGTTTTCAAGTTATCCTCCAGGTTTCTGCACCGTACATTAGTACTGGGAGAATGCAGTGATTAAATAGTTTCACACTGCTTTCACTATCTTGGAACAGATAATGAGTCAGCATTGCATTCACATGCAGCAATATTCCCTTCGGCAAAGACAAAAGCAATATTTTATGCGAAAGGATGTATTCTATATGAAAGGGTGCAAAGAACACTTGCAAGCTTCAAGCTAGATATTGCGAAAAACAAAAGTTAGTTTATCATGTGAGTAAATACAGTACACTCTATGTTGAACACCATGAGTACAGCAAGCACGACGCATAGGAGCTTGTGAGTCGGGGCTTGTCCCCTTTCCTGTCTGTCTTTGTGTAGCATGCTTGTGCGCTGCTACAACGTGCTTGATGTGTTGCAGTGGCCAGATGTAAGGGTGAAGAGACAGGCTGATGAGAAACTACATAAGGCGCTGAAAGGCCTGTAAGGTTGGTGTGACGTACAGGCTAAACCCTGATTCACACCGACTCGACTCGCAAAGGTTGCACAACCAAGCTTCTTGCAAGCAGCCACAAGTAGTCACTCTTTCAAAAGCAACTGCTTCAAGTCAATCCACCTTGCTGGTAGATCTTTCAGTAGCACGACTACCACTTGAAAGCTTACGAACCAATCAGGACTGTTTTAGAAGGCATCGGTAATGCGAGCAGGCGTCAGCGGCACGAATAGCAGTGCATTCTAGTGTAACGACAAGTGGACCACACAAGCTGATGTGGACGTCAGTTACGGGCTCTCCTGGTTGCCACTCGCAAATGGTTGTGCGACTTCTGTCAAATGCCAGTGTGCTGGAACTCACCTCCATGCGCAGCGACTGTGCCAGACCCACGAGGGCAAACTTGGATGGACAGTACGCCGTGAAACCATAAAGGCCCATCAGGCCAGCAATGGACGACACGAAAGTGATGCTGCCCGAGCCTCGCTGCTTCATGCCTGGCAGCACTGCCATGGTTGCGTGTACCGCACTCAGGTAGTTGACCTGCAAAATAAGAAAATTGTGGGAACCTTAAGCTTTGCCTTAAGAGTTGAACATGATAGCGATGCCTGGCCGCATTCCCATCAAGCTCTCTTCTGCCTGCCATTTTCTTCAGTCAGCGAGCCAGGTAATTGTAATGATACCACTTGGCAGAAAGTGCGAGTTACTTTCGACGTAGGTGTGCCATCAAAACCCGCCGATGAAGAAGGCATCATTAGAATTGAGATTTGAGCTAGTTAGTAATGTTTCATCTTGAGGTCGATGCAGTGCTACACGAAACACGGACAAAAGAAGAAGACGCACCTGTCCTGTGCGTCTTCTTTGTACGTGTTTTGTGTAGCGCTGTCCCAACCTCAATAAGAAGGAGGCAGGAGGATATACGCAGAATCGCCGAGCATGCAGCGCATTGTGCCGCTGAGCGAGGTTCGCAGGTTTGATTCCCTGGTTGCTGAAGGTTTTTTTCGTATTTCTTCATTTGCATCTGCCTCAAATATCTGGTCACAGACAATGCTGATTTTTTGCTCACAACCAATGGCGTCGACGCCAACACTGGAATTTCTGCGAAACAAGCTCTTTAATGCTACTGCGTTAACACCAGGATGCTCACCAGAGTGAAGCACGATGTGGCAGCATGATGCCTGAAAGCTGTATCTATATCGTAGGCTCACTTAGTGCACTCTTAGCAGAGGCACGTGCTAATTTTCTTCTAGCACTGCTGAGTCATTACGTGTTTATGTGCAATGAAGCATATAGATGCAGAAAACATGGATAACTCAAAGGGAAAGCTAAAATTCACAAACTATATTTTATGAACTTTAGCGTGAACACCTAAAAAAAAATGTGATGAAGGTAGTACCAGTGATGCCAATATCACTTGGCCCCTGAGGTCGGGAAGACTAATGCACCACTCTTCGCATTTTTGCCTTTCTCAAGCTTGCACTGAGCTAAAAGTGGCAAACACTGGTCTTTATAATATCATAACCTATAAATACCATTACCTATCATAATAAAATCATCACATTTGGCGAAAGTTCTGGTTAAGCCATCAACTTAGAATTCCATAGTTGCGGTCTTCCTGCCACTGTTACCTCCACCATGCCTAGAAAACGGAGAACAACGGAGAATAATGTTCAAATGGCCAATGGTGAACAGCCTGCAGTTCCGTTCACCATAAGCATGACCTAACAGTGTTCTGTAGCAGCACTTACACAGACATCAACAACTGGGATTCTTTGTTATGAATGTATAAGCAAGGACAACTGATGGGACAATGCAAAAAAGCGTACAGAGGTTAGCTTCTATGTCACAAATGTGGCCCATACATTCCTTTGAATGTTTATTATTCTTTTCCCTTTTCCAGAAGAAATGAGTGTGGTCAAGTTATGACACAATGACACTGCAAAGGAACAAGTGAAAGGCTGCATGTGGGCGACCACTGTATTGCAGTAAAGCATGGATTCCCCTCCGCAGGGGAGCATTTCAACTGTTTGAGAGGCATACTATGGATTGCACTTCACAGTCGAGTTCTGCTGTAATGAATACTGCTGCAATGAAAATAGATCAATTCCCCATCAATTCCATCAAAAGCAATGCGTAAAAGGACTCTTCACAACAAATAATTTTGCCGGGTAATTCCACTTTAACAAAGTTTTTGCGAAAGGAAAGGGTGCTGGCCTAAGGCTGCTGTGAAGTTAGGACAGCAACTAGATGGTTTCTTGAAGGCTCATGACTTTCACAGCAGTACAGGGACTGGTGTTTTCCCCTGAGACATACTTTCCGAAATGACATGCTCACCTTGGTTAGTTCTTCGACACTGAAGTGGCCAGCAATAGATTGCTCACCCATCACGATGCAGCCTGTGGAATTCTACTCAAGGACTTCCATGATATTTATCATAGTGCACTCGTTATACTGACAAAATGAAATTACTGCTCGTTATCACTATTCCTGCTATCGAAAATGACAATTATGCCATTAGGAAGGCACATATGCAATCAACATGCACAGAGTCTGAGCAAAACTGCATTCTACCAGAACCGCTGCAAGAAAAATCGTCGCGTTGACACGATCATGCATGGTGGCCACCACACCCTGAAGGTATGCTCGTGTCTATGGATGTGTGCAAAGAATGCTCACTGAGTATAAACCTAACACTGCCTGCTGCAACCACTGCAGACAAAACAGATGAAACCACGGTTGCTGGGATCATGAACGGCAACAACAAAGCTCCGAAAAAATGCATGTAACCGCGTGCACAGAGTCAGAATGGGCAATCCGTACAATGCTGTTTGTGCTGTTCTGCAAAAATGTGTGTAAGCCAGCTATCCTACCTAAGAACCCTTGTGCTACAATATAAACTTGAAAAAAAAAAGAGGCTTTTGACCTAGAACATGCAGCCCTTTGGAATCAACTCAGAGGTGAGAGGGCACTAAATCATTTTGAATATGGCATGTTTGGGCCTAAGTTGTAGCAACAACCACTAGCTGTAAGAATTACTTCCTTAGATGCGGAATGGAGGCTCCCAACATGAAAACTATACTGTTGCCAGCACTGTGGTACGGCCTTGCCAAGATTGCTTCAGTGGTGTGTGCTACTCTCTTGCGAAGAATTCAGCAAAAGTGAAACTTCATTGAAGCACTGGCTGGTCTAGTCTGCCAGTGTGCCATTAAAAGGTCACTGCTATGTCATTAAAGGCCAACCGCTCTTTTCATTAAAGGTCACTACTCTGTCATAAAAGCCCAACTGCTGTCATAAAAGTCCACTATTCTGTCATAAGAGGCTAACTGCATCGTTCAAAAAAGGCCACTACTGTCATAAAAGTCGAAATGCTCTGACATTAAAGGTCAAATGGTGCTCTTAAGGGCCACTACTTTGTCATAAAAGGCTAACTACTCCATTCATGAAAGTTCACTGCTTGGTCACTAAAGGCCAACTGATGTTGTTAAGGCCCACCACTCTGTCATAAAAGGGTACCACCCCGTCAAAAAAGCCAACCGCTCTTATTAAAGGCCACTACACTATCCACGAACAATTGCTGTAATCAAACACCACTGTGTCATAAGAGGCCAACTCCTCCATTCGATAGAGGCCAACTGCTCAGTTCATGAAAGATCACTGCTCGGTCAGTTGGTCATTAAAGGCCAACTGACGTTATTAAGGTCCACTATGCTGCCATAAATGGCCAACTGCTCTGTTCACTAAAGGCCCCCACTATCATTTTTAAAAGGCCAACTAGTCCAGTCAATGCAAACCCTGAATGGCAGGCTGAAGAGAATACAAGCACTCACTTCCATCATGCGCTGGAACTCGATCAGTGGGGTCTCGTCAAAACGTAGGCTGATTGCAGAGCCGGCGCAGTTCACCAGGTAGTCCACTGGTCCGCAAACCTGCTCGGCCTCCTCAATGCCCCTGGCGAGCACTGCTTCGCCAGCCATGCCATTCGTCAGGTCAACTGACAGCGTGTGGATAGCCTGCTCGGGTGAGCTCGCCTCTTCGAGCAGCTCAAGTTTTGCTTCCTCAAGCCGGTCCAGGTTTCGTGCGATCTACACAAGCAACACCATCTGCCATTTTAAGACTGTGCAGACTTGCAATATTGACCTGGAGCAAACTGACCTGGAGAGGAACACTCCTGAAACTTCAATGATATGTAATCAAACAAAGGTATAGTATTCGCAGACAAATGTTCTCAGTAACGAAGCGAAGCCTACAGAGCCAAACTGCGCATGTGCTATCGTTAAGGTATGTAGTCCCATAACTGCATTCATGTTTTTTGCGTGAGCAATAAAACGGATAACATTGCTTCATTTACAACAGGGAAGCTTTTTGAAAGAAGACACGGCACAGACCAGGGAGTACCTTGTACGTCTTTCGTCTTTACTTTTTCATTTCAGATTTTTGTGCGTGTGGGAATGCCACACCTGTGAACCTTCACGGTGAAAGTGGCGTCTCCGTCTTCAGGAGAGCATTCGTCATTTTCTGGCTGTTCTGTGTACTCGCCATATAAGCTCATGAAGTGTAGAAGTTCATCAGCAAATGAATGACCAATCCTTACAAAGTTACTTTTGCCCGACTGCAAACATGCACAGGAGCCGTGAAATGTCCACAAACCAAGACGCATGCTCCACTGTACTACTTAGGGCAATATGTTCAGACAGCCCGGCCCCATAGCCATCCATTCATTGCTAAGTTGTCCGCGAGTATACCACATAAAGTTTCACTCATAGCAAGCAAACGCTGTGAGGGCAAACCAAGGGTGTGTTCAAATAAGGACAGACCAAGAAGGATCCCAACTATTTTTGTTTTCAGCAAAATTTTTATATAAGCTGGGCAAATGTCTCCTCAAAAGAAATGAAATTTTATTCCATGAAATCTATATTTCACTGCAGGTGGAAAAAAGCACCTTCGCACAGTTCTGATGTTATGAATTTGAAGGCCTATGAAGACTAACACATTGCACATGCCGAAATTATTTTTAGTTACCCTGCACCAGTAGTACTATTGCACTACCGTTAGCTGAATTTACATTGCCCACCGATGTGTTGTTGGAAAACTGCCGAAGTGCAAATGTTTCAGAAAGTGCGTCTGACTGACCCCAATTTCAGAGGTCGCCTCCCCCTTTTTTTGCTGGTATAGCTAAAGCACACAGAAGATGCAAGAGCAACTACTGCATATATTTGTGCAACGGCTGCACACTCATTCTTCTCAAAATCCTTAAGTGGAGCCTATACTATGTGGGGTTATGTTTTTGAGAAAAGAAAAAGAAAGGTGTGACAAAGTTTGCAGCAAAGCTGCTTAAGGGGAGTTCTACAGCAATTTACATTAGCTAGCATACCAGGCAGATAGAACAGATCAAAGGCAGGCAGCAATGCAATCTTTGAACTCTCACATCAGAAAGTAATAACCGATCATTACAAAATATCAAGCAAAGAAAAAGGCAGTGAAAGGCAGATGCAAGATAAAACTAAGACAGTAAAATTCCTCACAGCTCCAACCTTGCCTGCACTCCACTATAAGGAACTCAGAACACTCATTCCCTGTAACGTCCCCCTCCCCCAAGGAATGCTTACTTTTTAAAATTTTCTTCCATTTTGCTCCTCTTTTTTCTTTTCTTTTTCTACAGAAAACCATTTCTGAGCAATACGATGCCAGAACCGATGTGCTTCAGAGAAAGTAAGGTGAAAGTGACTTACCAATGTTACATTAGCACCTCGCCGAACTGCAGCAAGCGCAAGGGCACGGCCAATACCGCTGGAGCCACCAGTGATTACAAAGTGCCGGTGCCGCAAGCACACCCGCTGGGCCTGGTACCGGCGCCACAGCCGCAACACCACAAGCAGTGCCACAGGAGATGTGAGCATCAGGGCCAGGTAGTACAGCCACGGTGTAGACGGCGATGATGCGGGCAGTGTCATCGTCTGGCCTGCCGACAGAGACCTTTAGCTGGAGAACTGAAAGTGCGGGAGGGGACAGTGGCGTGCAGAATGCGGTAGCAGCGCAGCTAGTGACATTCCCCTACTCCTTTCTCTCTTCCCCAATTCTCTTTCCCACCCCTTGGTATACTGTACTGTGCATGACTATGCCATGCTTTACTCTCTTCCCTTCTCCTCCCATCATTCCTCTTCAACATCACTTCCTTTTCCCACCCCTTGTAATACTATACTGTGTGTGCCTACTGCTATGCCTCAACCACTCACATCCACCTTTACTCTCTCCTTTCCCACTCCCTTGCTATTCTATGCTACACAAGACTATGCTATGTTTTACTGAGCTCCCTCCTCATTTCCCTCCTGTACTATATTATACAGGCTATGGTAACTTCACTCTGTCCCTTTCTCCTCACCCTCAATTCCACTTCCCACCCATATTTTTGTTTTTAGTCTAGATTAAGCTCAGCTAGTCTCAATCATGAGCTTTTGAATGTGTTTGAAAACAAGTGAAATGTGATGTACGAGCTGCCTCAGGAGGATAAAGTCAGATCAATTGCTGCAGCATCACATAACTAAACTGCAGCTGCAGCTTCTAGGACGATGAAGGAAATAAACCACGTCGTTCAGTGACATGCCACATAAAGGGCAGTTCTATTTGTAGAAAAAAAAAGGAACATATATACACGGCCTAAAATATTTCACATGAAAAAGCTGGGCTCAAATATGTTACACCTTAGCAGTTCCAGGGTTTGTGATTCATTTATTCCGTTTACTCCCGACATTCTAGCATAACCGATTTACGCAATAAGGCTAATCTACAGAAACTTGAGCAGCGCAGGATAGTATCTAGATTAAAATTCATTTACCAGCTTGATCGTGGTGACTTCAAATTAACACGGGAGCGTTACCTTCAAAATCCTTTAAAGGTTTCAGCCAGGACGCATCACTGTGAAACTTTCAGACAACCAATTAGCCACATTAATGTCCACAAGTTCTCCCTCTTTCCTCGAGCAACTTTTTATTGGAATAGATTAGCTGAAGAAGCAGTGAACTCTGTCTCATTGGATTCATTTACTCATAATATCAGTAACATTAATTTTCTTGATGTAAATGGCTGACACAGAAACATATCATTCTGAGTGTAACTCTCTTGTATTAACAATATATGTATAGCGCCTTCGTATACTTTTTATTTATGTACTTGTGATTCTCTTTTTTTTTCTTACATTTATGCCAATCCTATTCAATGTATTTACCTTATTATCTGTTTGTATTGTTTGTACACACTCCTGCATGGGCCTGGGGAAGGCCTGCAGTATCTGTAAATAAATAAATGAAAATAAAGAAAAGTCAAGCAGGCTGCAATGGAATGTGCCAATGCATTTCTGCTTTGTATTTAACGTTGTCGTCTTGCCCCCGTTTGGATTCGATCTATTTATACGAAATCGCACACTCACACAAACCGTATTTTGAAACGCTTTATCATCAAGCCAGAGGCGTCGACAGCGCAAAGGACTAGCGTGGAGACGCCGCTCGGTCAGCATGGCATTCGATGCCCGTCCACGCACGCTCCAGCGCGCCTTTGTTTATTCTTCGAGCGTTGCTCTCAGTCACAAAGTACAAGAGATCTACTTCAAAGAGGGTAGCAACTGTCGCAGTGCTGAGTATCGAAATCAGACGTCCTGTCACAACTCCTAGCCTCCATCAACTTTTGACACCGCCCGCCGTTCAGATAGAACACGAAACCAGGTCACTTTAACGAAACCGACCAGCTACGCCGGTGAAATTAAGTGTCTATCAAGAGATGCGATAAGCGCGAGCCTGTGATCGATCGCTAATCTAAAGCGCCCACTTAGTGCAAACTCCTTCCCCGGAATCACGCCACCCGAAACTACGTCGCGTGCCGACTGTCATCTCGGTCACATCCTACATACGAAAGCCTCGTTGTACTTACCCTGATCGAGCGTTACCACAGGACCACAGATCAATCAATCATCAACGCAGCGGAAACAAGATAAAAAGTTCCCGCCTTTAACAAGCTTGGCTCGACGAGGGAGTTACACGAGCGCTTTCTTTTATGTTTTTTCCTTTCACCGACGCCGCAACCGCTGATGGCGGTGACGATAGCGCTGACAGTGCGCCAGTCAGCTCACGTAGCAGCTGTCGTGCGGTCGTTTCAAAGTCCTGAAAGAACAAAGGGCGATCTACCGCTTTGTCCTACCCGTCGCTTGGTTTGCGTTCATCGAAGGATGAGCTCACCGAAGCACATGAACGAAGTTCGATTGGAATTCGCTCTTGCCCTTCGAAACTGAGGCGAGCGGTTCGCAACGAGAAGCGCGACATTTTTTTCCTTCTCTGGTTTTTTTGCGCTGCTTCTCCTCTCATTTATTACGCGACTGGCGTAAAGTTTGTCGTTTGCTGCGCTGTCGCGCACAGCAGTTGCCTTGCTCGAACCAGCGTCGCGGTAACACCCATTGCACCGCCAAAATTTTTTCCGCGAACCGCAGCGTTAGTTTTCCCGCCGCCCGCTGTGACTGCAGCGAGGCGCCTACGGAGAACTGACCGCGACGAGTGAAAAAAACCCGCACTACCTCGACCGACAACAAACAAAAATCTGGCTCTCGGCCAGCAGGCGTATCGTCGTCGGCCTCCGTTGACGTTTGTTTACGGCAGGAACTCCGTATCCGCTTGTCGTCTTCGAGCACCGTTCCTCGTTACAGCTACGCCAACATGACATCGATCTGGAAATCCGTGTGGTCTTCGCCCATGGGACTACTGGGTCGTCTTCGGCATAAAAGTGAGTCGCAGAACGCTTTGTTTAATCGTTGCTGTTTTTGTTGAGTGCGGATCCGCATGCTTCCTACGCACACTTCCTTTCCTTACTGCAAGCCACATAACCGGCACCTCGAAAAAAAAAAAAAAAAGACTCCACATGTTTCGTTTCCGCCGCGTGTTCCCTTTCGTTGAAAAATCTGCGCGACCGCCTTTAATTCGATTGAATGGGCGGGACCGCCGCGCCTGTTGTCATTTTCTGGCAAACAAGATCGCTTTCATGTGCCATTCAAGCCTCAAGTCGACGAACGATCGCTCAATCGTGTAAACGGAGGGAAAAGATAAAACGTTGTCATTTGCGTTCATGATGAACCGCAGGTGCAGCGACCGATGTGCGCCTACAGCGCGTGGCTAATCCTCGGTTGCGCTTTCGGGCCTCTGTGGCGCGCCGCGGGTGTCACGCGAACATTTATGCAAATGCACCCCATTGTCTTTTGCAGTTCCGTTGCCCGGAATAGCGTTTTCGCGGAGCGCTCTGCTGGCTCGTCTCGCATTCCTTCGCAGGGCGTGACAAAATCGCGACATGCACATGCAAATTGCGTCATGCCGAGCGGCATTCGCATCTACCGATCTCACTGGTTTGAGCGGTTGGCGTAGTTGGGGTGTTGTGCGTTTTCTGTCTTGCGGAGTTCAAAAGCCGTCGCTTGCACGTTTGCACTCTTTGGAAATGAAGAAAGGGTGAACGACAAAAAGTCTAGCTAGTCGGCGCGACGTACTGTACACGACAAGCAGCAGCAGCCGCCGTTACGCCCGCTGTGAGCGGGACGCTTGTCACAGCTGTAGGCGTCCCGTCATTGAAGTCCTTTGAAGGGCTGTTTTGTATCTGCCGTGTCTTGTGCGTGTAGCATTGTCGAGGCGCGCGACGCCTCGCGAACGGGCCGAGGTCACCGTTAGCGCACACAGCTAGGGGACCGACCACGCGGGATACGGAGGGGAGGCGAAAGAAGAAACTAAATTTCGCTTGGCAGGAGGCCGGTGAGGAACTGGCTGGAGTACACAGTGACGCAACGCTGCACGGAGGCTGCTGCTCGTTGCGCAGCCTCAATGTACGGGCCGCACGCGAGAAAGAGTTTCTTCGGTGGACGCGCCGCGCACTTCTAGGACGCACCAGGCGCGCGCTGCGAAGGACGGCTGCGCAACGCGCAGCGAGTCAGCTGGATGTAAGCAAAAAGCGAAAAGAAAGGTCAAAATATGAGCGCCCTGCGAAGCGGGGAAGTTGGCAGAGGGGCGCCTGTACAGGATCTGGTCGGGTGCCATATACATATTGGCATGACGGGATGCCCGTAGAGGTATACACGCAAATATGGCTCGAGTTTGAGCTGCTTTTGATGGCGACATCTTCCGGCTCGATTGTGGCCGTGACCGTACTCTTCAGTAGAACCTGATGTTGGGCTAGTTAGTGCGACATGTCACAAAATTTGCAAGCGCAAACCACACACACCGACACTCATCATAGACAACCACGCAGTGCTCACTTGCAACTGTTTAATGCTAACATATACTACTTTGTTATTTATGCACACTAAACATGCGCAATAGCAAGGTCAACATAGATGCAACAATCTTATCGCATAGGCCATGCTCATCATAATCTTAAATCCATAAAGGAGGCTTCCGTAGGAAATAAAGCATTCGAAGGCTCACTTGTACACTGGTGCTTGTTCTTCAAAATGAAAAGTGCTTCAAACACTACTCATGCCATTCTTTTCGTGCATGTTCCGAGAATCTGTCTCTCACAAAACCGCGCATCACAACCACGAGATGTCGCATGTGCAACCAAGTGCTCATACTTGTCCTCATTTCTCTCTACCTTTAGCGCATGCTCCTGTAATCGATTGTTTGAGCACCTTTGGTGCCCAGGAAACCTGGATGCTATACCCACAGCATTTGCAATGCAAGGAAGATTGGCTGTGAGAAAAACCGTGATACCAGCCTTTCGAAGTTCTCCATGGGAGTTCTCTATCTATTTCCACTTTCCTGCTATAAATTGTGCCCAGGGCAAAGTGAGAGTTGCTTAAACGATCGATTACAGAGCATGCCCTAAAGGTAGAAATGAGGACAAGTATACACACTTGGTTGTGCATGTGGCATCTTGTTGTTGAGAGGCACGGTTTCGTGAGATGCAGTTTCTGGGAAAGTGCGCGAAAAGAATGGCATGTGCAGTCTTAGAAGCCTTCTTCATTTTAAAGAACAATCGCTCTCGCATAAGCAAGCCTTTGGTTGCTTTATTCTCTGTGAAAGTCTTTTTTATTGATTTAAGATTATGACGAGCATGGCCTGTGCAATAAGATTGTGACATCTATGTCAACCCTGCTATTGTGCATGCTTAGTGTGTATAAGTAAGGACGTACATGTGAGCATTAAACAGTTGGAAGTCGGCACTAGCGGTGGTCTATTTTTCATGTGTGCTGGTGTGTGTAGGTGTGTGTATGGTTCGCGCTCGAAAATTTTATGAGGTTACATACTTGTCAGAAACACCTGGGGGAAAAATACTTTCCAGTCTTTCCAGCGAACATGTACAAACTCGCGGTACGAGTGCACAAATCTATTTCGCGCAGTATTATTTTGTAAGATGTTAGAGCCAGTGGCATTATTTGTCTTTTCATCCATTTGCAAGATCGACTTGAGCAAACGAAATGGCTGTACATTTGAGAAATGGTTTCACGGTGCATTAGTTGCAGCGTGCGTTGCATATTGTGTGCATCCTTCCATTGTGGCACAATATCGTGCTTCTGCTATGGCAAAAACACTTTTCGCAACTTGTAGTCCATTGTAGCCAGGTCACAAAAATGTGCACATAGCACAGATTGATTTATTGGGCTCAGCTGCCAAAGAAATACAGGATATAGGAATTGCGGCAGTGGAGGGCAACAGTTTAATTATCTTTTTTTTTTCCCGGGGTATAGCGCACAAATGCTTGGAATGCTTTTGCAATGTGGCTTCCAGAATGGTTCTACATATTGGGTTCACACAGACATTTAAGGATTCTAGTAATTAGGGCATATACACTTGGCTGCATTAATAATCCTCTGTGCAAAGGCATGCCTGTTGTATTGCGTAGTGTAATAGCGCACGATGCCAACAGCTGCCAGTAGAGTTGACGTCACAACCTCCGTCTGTTGTTGCCAAGCGCAGTTCTCATTAGTGGCAGACTGAAGAGTTTACACGACCTTTTTGTGATGCTTATTTAATACGTCAGCGTGGCCTGCTTTTGCAGCTGTGCATTCCACTTCCGTGTAGGGGTGTGTCCTTTTTGTGAGCAAAGCTTGCAGGGGATATAGAAATTCTTTGTTTTCCATTATTTACACTGCGAGGTGTTCATTCAGCTTTGCAAACTTTTATTTGAGGTGCAACGCTCAGAGAAAGTAGAAAAATGACTTCTGGCACAGTGCAAATGGAGAAAGAAGACATAAGTTCTGATTAAGAAGGGCTGTTCAAGGTGGTGCAATAAAGAACATTACATTTTGGCACTGTCGCGTAGGTTTGGATAGTGTGAGTTCTGTTTGCAACTGCCCCTCAAGAAGGCCACCTAGTCATCAATAAAAGCCAGAAAGCATTCATATAAAGATTATCAATTGGAAACCTAATTTTTATCTGCAGTGGGAACATGCAGGGAGACGTGTTGATCTTTTCTTCACAAACCTGGAGATTGGGGAGAGACATATTCATTTCAATCTAAACAAAATGCGTCTGTGTCTCTCTAATTTGCTTTACTTCAATTTCATTGTAACGTAAAAGAATGGGCTATGGAATGAGTCCAAAATGAACAAATATGCTATAGAAAGCATCCTCTCTGTTGAGGTCATTAATACCGGCACTAATAACCTGCCATTAACCCTTTCCCTACCGTGAAAAAAGAAAATTTTACCAAATTTACCGGAAATGTTCTTTTGCTCAATGTACACAGTTTTTTTTTATTTTCAGAGTAAAATGGCGCCCTTGTTTCAATTCTTTGGGGTTCCTTTATGTGAGTAATTACATGGAAACAATAGCTCAAAGATGGCTACACCGCATGGTCAGAGTGTGTTGCAAAATAGTGTTTGTCAGGGCTCAATAAACTATGAAAGAAGAGAATACAAAGAATATGTTTATGCAGCTATGCATTTGCGGTGCAAAGACCGAGGACACAGTGCAGGCGGGGGCCTTTTCCTCCTCCTTCCCTTTCCCACTGCTTGTTATGCTGCACTGCACAAGACCATGCTATGCTTTACCCTCTTCCCTCTGTTCCTTCCCCCTCACCTTCCTTTCTCACTTCTTGCTGTAATATGCTGTACATGCCTATGCTATATTCTTCACCTTCTGCCCTCTTTTTGATCCACACTTCCCTTTCCCACTACTTGCTACACTATACCGTACACTGCTATGCTATGCTCTACCCTCCCTCTCCTCCTCCCTTTCTTCTGCATCCTAACCCGTTTACCACCCATTTCTATACATACTAAACATGCATACACTATGCTTCACCTTCTTCACACTTCCTTCCCCCCTCATCACCCAAAACTTCCTTTCCTACCCCCCTTGCTATACCATACTATACAAGGCCATGTTATGCTTTACTCCTTTTCTTCATTTCGATGGAGGCAAAATGTTGAGGCCCAGTGTGCTGTGCGATGTCAGTGCACGTTAAGGACCCCTAGGTGGTCAAAAGCCAGTCATTGAAGAACTCGTTTTTACACACACTTTCGTTACCTCATTTCAAGGAGGCCACCACGTTCCACGCGGTGGTATCCGAAGTGGCAATACAATGAAAGCATGAGACACAAATGGCACAGCATAGACAAGTGCGGCCATTTAGTGTCGAGAAAACAACTATAATAATTATAGTCATCATTGGTTCCCTGTGTAAGAAACTTTAGTTGACAAGTGTAGCTGTCATTGGTCATCTTGGTACACTGTCTCATGATGGCTACACTTGTCAACTGGAGGGAAAGGGTTAAAACTGACATCACATTTGTAGTAGCTTCTTTCTAATGCCAAGGGTTTGCAGTGAGCCTTTGGCACAATGCATTGTGACGAAGTGACAGTGTTTGCAGTTGCAGGTTTTGGCTTCTAAAACAAAAAAAACATCGTCTGGCTGCGATTCACTTAAGAGGCTGAGAAGAAGATGTTGAGTCTAGTATGTCAGATAGTTAAAATAGTTTTGACAGTGAAACAAGTTTCTTTTATATGAAACATCTATTTTCTTTTTGTGAAGATAGTGTGGACTTGAAGACCCAACCGAGATGCACAGTGCATTGAACACTTAGCCCTTATTAGCACTAAAGTGTCCCAGAAACAGTTTTTCTAATTTGAGTAGTCAAGATACAGCATTGTCAGTCATTTACACCATAATTTAAGCAAGTCACTTTTTACAGCAAGAATTGTGTTAATTGAATGTTATCCCTCTGCTTAGCACTGCTTATTATCCTCAACTGATTGACCAAACTAGCTGATTGGTCGTGCTTACAGGAGGTTGGTGGTAAAGGCTATGATCTGTCACTTCCTGCCACCTGCCAAGGTGTAGTTGAGCTGTATGCCACCAGGTAATGGCGAAATCTCCTGCTTAGATAGAAGTGAGAACTTGAACCAGTTAGGTTAGAAAAAGCTGGGACAACCAGTCGGATTGGTTGCATATATGACATTTATTTATTTATGTGATTTATTTATATATTTATTTTATATTTATTTATTTATATATGTGACACATATTTATTTAATAAATAAATAAATATGGTGACATTGCTCGCCCGTGCAATGTGCCATGGCCAGGGGCGGCTGAAAACATTGATTGGCAGCACCATTACACTCTAAATAAAGATATGTAATAAACTGCGCACTTTACACAGGATGCTTAGGTTAGTCTGCTAATGATCCAAAGGAAATTAGCAACCTTCCAAGTGAGTTTGTATGAAATTGTCTAATAAGCCATTTGAGGGATCCTTTGATATTTCTCATCAACCAGTTACTTCGTCATTTGCATTGTTCCTCTGCAGCATGGTCATCTAGCGCTCTCAAACTAATGTTAGCCTCATCGTGTTATATGTGGTGTGAACCCCTGGCTCCAATATTTTTGTTTGCAGGCATGCTTCTCTAAGTGTATAATCCTGAGACTTATTTCGTCAAAATTTATGGCTGCACTGATTCTAATTCTGCATGTGCATTCATCGCAGAGCTGTCTGAGGAATGGGTGAACATCCAGCAGCCTGTGGTGGAGGGCATCACCTTTTATGCCAAGTACCTGGGGAGCACCTTGGTCGAGGAGCCCAGCGGGGACAAAGCTACTGCAGATGCAATCAAGGCCATCATTGCCATGGTGAGCGTATTGCTCTGCACCATTTTTTGGATGACTCGATGTGCTGCCGTCTTTTGCATGTTGTTTGCCTTAGTGCCTGGCCATATGTTACATTACGCTCAAGACCCTACCATAAAAGCCAATAGTAATGTCAGAGTGGCTTACGTACATGCGCAGGTAAGACTGAAAAATTAAATGAAGGCAGATGTATGTGTGTGCACACACACATACAAATTGTTATGAGGGTTGAACGGGACGAAAGCAAAGGTGTAGAAGCCAAGGTGATGACCAGTCAAATGCGATCAATCACCCAGCTCAAGCACACTATCCACTCCTCTTCATCTGCTTACCTCCATGTGTTGTGGCATTTTCTCTGAGAAAGACGAAGTTCTCTGGAGCGAGTTAAATTGCCCTGGCATGATACTGCTTGAGGAAAGCCACACGAGCAAATTGTCTCACGTGAACACCAATTGTACCGCTCGTTGATCGTACTGGACTGGTAGGATCAACCTTCATGTGCTGCCTTGACAGCACACACATAATGTACAAACTGGAATGTAGGTTGTATTTTTTCCCAACAAAACTTTATGAAGAGTTCATCCCAATCTTATATACCAGTCATTGGCAGAAAAATTACGGCAGTCTGGAAATTATGGGTGAGAACTTGACCACCTCAATCACCATCAGCAGCACCACGTTGCTTACGCAGCAAATGGTGCATACGAGGCAGCCGCATTTCACATTTTCATAGCCGTTCTGTGAACCTGTTAAGGCTGCAAGTGGTTTTTGTTGCACTTTCCTGGGAAAATGAGCTGAAACCGATTACAGGACATTACCTTCACCACGGCTAAAACTGATTACACGACATTACCTTCACCACGGCGTTAAAAAAAAAAAGAAAGAAAAAATAGCCATGTGGAAATTGGATAGCACAGTTTGTGTATAGAGTATTTGATACCAGTGTTACACAGTCACTTTTAACCGCGGTTGACGCAGAGCCAAATCTGCTTTTCAAATGCAATTAACATTGGTCGTTACTACGCAGTCCAGACTAATTGGCAGCGAGCTTGTTGCTGATATCAGCCGAATCTGGGAGCACATTGCGATGCGCAGATCGCGGTCATCTTGAACACGATCAGGCCTCATCACGGTTAGAAGAGACCGTGTCGCAGCTGTACTTAGTATGGGCCAGTGTTTACTGTGACTAAAAGTGCCCGTGTGATACCGGATAAGAATAGCATTCGCAACTGGTGGGTGCAGAACGCTTGCTTCACGGCCAACAGCGAGAAGGAAAATTCATTTCAGTGCCGGGGCGAGCTTCAGATGAAGACTGCGGAGTTTATGTGGGAGTCGGGCTGTGTTCAGGTGTCACCACTGCTTACCTCCAAGTACATACATTCTGATGAAAGCTGTTGATACGGAGCAAGAATTTGCACTTAACAGGGTGCAGTTCATATGTTTTCTTTCAGTGACTGCGATGTTTTATGAAGGGTTTTTGCATTCTAGCCTTGTTATCTTTAAATTTTCTTTTTTGGCCTTCTTGAATACTGAACCAGCGTGTAGATGCAGGTGTAAATAAATGGCATTGTCACTGCACAGCCTTTGAAGTCTCATTTGTTTCGAGGTAAAGATGCCTCTCAATACTTTGGCCATTGCATGCGTTTTTATTTTGTTTTTATTTTTTTCCCCGGCAATGCTGGATTGGAGGGGTTGAGCTATATGGTTTATATGGTATTCATTTTCTTCTGCCCTCCTCCTTTCAGTGCGCAGGTGAATGCTCCTGTGCCTTTGGGCCCCTATCCATTTAGTTAAATAGGCCCTCTCTCCTCTAACTCTTGTATATGCTTGTATGGAGGTCGCAGAGAACACGGTGGCCCAGAAAACAGAGGAAAAAACCAACTTAACCAAAATTCTAGCACAGGGGTTGCCTCCTTCTGCCTGATCAGGCAGCTGCTAAATTTGTAGAATGCATGAGTTGACTGTGCTACTCATGCATGTGTAGCACAGCCAGAAGGACATTGATTTGTTATGACCTTTTTAGTTGTCGGATGAGAGTTGTTACGCAGCGAGCTTACTCTGAGCGCAACATTGCTGGTTGCCAACTGTGGTTTGTTTGCAGTGGAAACAAAGGGAAATTATAACCAGGCAATGTGAGAGGGACGTGGTGGAGAATACGTGAATTCTGTTCTGAGTGAAATAGTCACCCTAAGTGTATTACTTAACGTCAAGGGACACAGTGTATAGTATAATAAACACTTCGCAGCAAGCTGTAGCATTGTTCTGTGGTCAGTTCAGCTGCAGTATGCCCATATATCAAAATAACGATTGATCATAAAATAAAAACATGTCATCCTGCTTATAAGAGAGCCTTCATGTGAGGGACAGATACTGCTCCCTGGTGTGCCTGACTGGTGTGTCTGAGTTTTTCAACTGTGTTTGGCTTTTATGCCAGATGAACAGCTGCAGATTTACATCCATTACGGGGTGAAGGTAAAAGATAACTTGGCAAGTATTGGTACCACCACTGCTAATATTGTAATGATAGAACTGGTGAAGGATGCTTGTAATGGAGCTATATAGTGCTTCCCATTACTGTAAAGGTGGATTCACATGACAGACCAAAGCGCAGTCCGAGTCCACGGACCGTGCATCATGTGGCCGTATGTCACCTTTTCCCGCAGTGCTCCGTCGTTCCGCATACAGTTCATGCAGACCACTTCTCAAAACGGAGGATACCCCATTCCAGTTTGGTACACTGAAGATGTTTGCCGAGAAATATGAAAATCATAGCGGCAAAATGCATTCGTCTAGCAACTACGTGTTCTTTTCTATGTTTTTTCAAATTCTGGGATTCAGAAGCAACATGAGTCTGCTCGAAGGCTTCAAGATCAATGCTGGAATGGCTGGGATAGCAAGCATAAACATAAACAAATTTGGCTGCGATGGTAGCGGTTGAGACATTGCACCAGCAACAGCATATCGTCAGCCTTCTCCACGTTACCTATTTGGAAGTACATATAACTATATGTATGTTGAAACTAAGATCCCAAATTTACTATTACATTAGCTGAAAAGTTGAAGCAATACTCTCAAGTGATTGCATACACAATATCTCACATGACTCGGTGCAGAATGTGATAAACACCCCTTCACGCAACATGACAGAGTGTTGGCAGGCTTGAACGGTCGTCCATGGGACGAGCTGATCTGTCCATGGTCTGCACAGTCCCCTGTTGCGTGAATGCTAGCTCTGGAACAATCCGCATGTTGTCATATGTGAACATGACTGATTTGGTCTGACACGTCTGACATGTCAATCTGCCTGAAATTTACTCCTTTATAACTTGCTATTCTCTTTTTCTCTTAGCTATGGTGCTCTTGTGTGGAGCACATCCACAGATGCTAACGTTATGGAGTTGTTCGTACTACAACAGCTAATTATTAGATTAGCCAGTAAGATGCCCTACTTGTCTCATGCAGTTCAATTGTTTACAAAATTTCACATCACAATAAGGCTCCCATCACAATAAGGCTTTTTTGCTGCTGTGAATTAGGTAAAAAAATAAAGGTAAGGCAGTGAATTGCAAAAACTTGTCAATTCAAGGTCAGTGTAGTCATGTGTGATACATATAATTTGGAACAGACGGTAGTAACGTGAAGCCATACTAGCTATGGAAAATAAATGCTCAGCTGCTTACATTGACGGCTTATAACAAAAGAATAGTGTTGGCACTGCATGCATAACATTTTCAAGAGCTTCGTTATATGTTCCTGCAAACATCATTTAACATTTTTTTATTTCACTAGACTTTGCATTTTTCATATGTTCCACTGTTCGAATCGTTCTGTATGCTGCCTTTAATTCGCTGTTGTCATGTTTTATGTAATTTGTTTTGATCTTGCTAAAACTGTTTTATATAGGTGGTTTCCTCTTAATCTACTCTTACCAGTGCAAAATGCTATTTCTTGGGTACATCTTTTCATTCTTTTTTTTTTTTCTTACCATATGCAGTGTCCATTGCTTTTATCTCAAGGGGTCTGTCAAGCTACTTGTTACAGGAGCTTTTTTCAACTGCTGTTTTCTTTCATTAAGAGATAAAGCATTGAGTTTAAGGAAGTGAAGAGGGCAGTGTGTTGTGTGTGTATGTACAGGCCAAGGCCAGTGGCAAGAAGCTGCCGAAGGTGGCCATCACGGTGTCGCCCAAAGGCATTTCCACTCGCGACCTAGCCACAGGGGAGCTGCAACTGGACGTGTCCATTTACAGGTCGGTGGACCAGAGGCTTGTCCTTAGTCTCTCGCAGGTGTAAGGCTTGTGTCATGTCTGACTGGCTGATGGGTAGGCTAAACACATCTCTATACCAACATGGTTGTGCTGGTGGTGGTGGCAGCGATGACATTTCTCATGTCCTGGGCGTCACCATTAACATGATTCCCTCTATGCCGGAGCATGGCTGGACTAGAGGGTAGATGTGGCGTGCATGCAGTGTGGAATCTTCCCTCTAATCAGGCCATGGCAGGGGTTTTTCTCCTTTTCTCCACCACGTCTGCTGCTGCTGGCTCTCCATGCTTGTGCATTGCATTGATGCATTATGGCTTCTCGCTGGATTGGAAGTGCTAGTTCTAATGCACTAAGAATGGAGCTAAGTGCCTTTGTGAGAAGTGGTGTTGGTTTGAATAGGGCCACGATATCTGTGCTTGCAGAGCAGTGTAAATAGCCTGCAACTAAGTGACAAGAATGTCTTTTTCCAGGTCTGTATTGTACTGCACATTGTTATCACTTTCTCGTCTCTCCCAGCTACATCTAACATACCTCTTCAGCTTTTGATTCACTTGAAAGCATGTTCTTCATGAAGTGTGCGTTTTCACATCCTGCGCAATCTGTGACTCTGTGCAGGATCTCGTTCTGCTCAGCTGATGCCAGCTTTGACCGAGTGGTGGCCTTCATAGGCACGCACAGCAATGAGGTGATGGAGTGTCATGCATTCCTCTGCGCCAAGCGAAGAGTTGCCCAGGCAGCTGCTCTCACCATCTCTCAGGCCTTTCAGGTGGGTGCTGTATCACAGATGAATAATGTCTTTGCAGATGTATACTGCGCCAGTCAAAGCACCTCGTAAATTGGAGAATGCCACGTTGTATGCACAGTTCTTACACCTTCCAGAAGCCTTGTGGGCCTGTTTTTGTCACTGTTAAAAACTTATGCAAGGCTTGGAAGTGACTTAAGGGTTTTAGCACGCTGGCATTTGCTAATGACCCACCGCCTCTGCACCAGGATTAAATTGAAACGCTCCTTACCAGATTTACTGTTGAAAGAGCATCATGGTATGCAACAGCTAGCAATTTGCAGACCTCCTATTATCCATACAGTTAAACCTGGATATAACGAAATTGAGAAATTCCGGGAAAACTTTTGTTATAAATAGGATTTCGTTATATGCAGGTTCTGCACGAAAATTCGAAAATTAAACATTTAAGTAAACGAAACGGTTACAGATGGCAGAGCTGACCCAAAACAATTATTTTGGGCGAGAAAACATTTACAGCTGAGAACATGTGACCGCTTATAGTACAGGACCAGCAATAATGCTGGTCTTTTCTAACCCCCCCCCCCCTTTCTCGATATGAAGGACTGGTTATAATGCGGCTGCCTGGAAATCGCGGACAATCGAGGTAGGGAGCAGGCTTCACAAAGGAAGTGCGCTGCCCGAAAAAAGCGCACCGAATCACCGTGAAGGAGGAAGGAGCGCGGAGCAAATTAACAATGAGCGGAGGGAAGAAAAAAAAAGCCGTGGCAGCAACGCGCTGCTAGCATGTCGCGCTGCTAGCACGTTTAAAAAAAAAAAAAAAAAGCTAGTTTTTTTTTCTTTCTCTCTTAAACCGGCGCGACTCGGTAACATCAACTGGAAAAGGAGGGTGGCGGTTTGGCAGGCTAGGCCAGCTGCAGAAAGCGGCGGGAGCAGGTTTGAAGGGAGAGGGAAAGGACACGCCCGCGGCGGGATGATCGCCGGGTCGAGGGATGCAGGCCCTCCTCACGCACGCTCGCACACACGCACATGTGCACTCGCTCTCGCCTCGCAGTCGCCGCTGTGTCTTTGAGCGCGCCAAGCGCGACACCGCCGCTTCGCATTCCGTTGCGGCGGAGGAGGTGCTTCCGGTTGTTGCTCGCGCAAAAGTGACAAAATTTGGGGCAAAATCTCGGGCTGTCGGCGGAGAAAATTCGTTATATCGAGGGGTTCTCCCGCTGCCACTTCGTTACGTAGAGGTTTCAAATACATGTACTTCTATGGAGTAACGGTGGGGAATAGAAAAACTTCGTTATATCCAGGAATTCGTTATACGTAGGTTCGTTATAAGCAGGTTTAACTGTATACAGTTCTATTAAAGGGCCTCATTGTAACTGCTACTCTTCTTTATAACTGGTGTCTGTCCATCATGACCGTAGTATTGTGGGGATGTGTGGAGGGTTCAAGCGGCCACTGCCTTATAGTTCATGCAAGCATGACAGAGTGCCATAATGGTGTGACAAGGACAAGTGTGCCATACGCATGTGGGACTGCAGTGAGCAGGTGTGCTATGTTACAGAAGTTATGTATCAGATTCATTGTGTGTACAAGTGCATTCTTTATACCAGGGTTCTCAAATTCACCTCGGCTGATGAGTCGCAGCCGCAAAATTTAGTTGGCATGTGTGGGGTTGGGATCGAACAGATTGTCAGCTAAAGTTACTATTGTAAAGCCTTTTGAAATTGTCATTTGTGGTGTGAGCCTTTCTTATGTCTGTGTCTGTTGAATCCAATGGCTTTTATATATACGCATGTAGCCCAGCCTTTTAAAGGAATATGGAGCGTATATTGATACCAGATCTAGACATTTTTGTAATGGATTACCAACGGGCCCAAATTGCAACCTTAGTGAAAGAAGGCCTTTACCATATCTCATATGTGGGTCACTTCTGAAGGGGGTTGAGGTTCAATATTTGAGAAATTTATCAAGACTCGCCTTCAGAATGACTAGTCTGGATGCCAATTCTGAGTCAAAGTTATTGTTGCATAGTTAAGTTCGACACATGGTGGCAGTGGGCCCCTAGTAAAAGATCCGCAGGCTGCTTGCTGTCTGCATGCCACATATTTACGAAGCTTAGGAAGCACCTGTTGCATTACTGGCTATGGCATTCTTTCCCCAAGCTCAAGGTTTTGGATTCAATTCCCAGCTACCGTGACTTCATTACAGTGCATGGTAGAAAGCAAGCACGCTTGCATGCCACATTCAGGTGCAGATGGTGAAGTGCCAGTAGGTCAGAATTCATTCTGAACCCTTAACCCAACTGTGACCTTTGTAGTCTACTATACGAGTTTGAGAGGGCTTACCCCCCACTTTTATGACTTTGTGTACGTCTGTCTTCACGGCATTATGCATGTACTATTACGTCCACTGCATTACATGGTGCACAGATCAGTGCAAATTATGAAGTACAGGAAATCTGCTAGAGTTCTTTTTATAAGTGGATTTGTCTTCATTCTGATGAAGACTAGTCCACATGGTTGAGACATTGGCTCTAGTGTAATTCCTCTATTGTACATCGTTTTCAACGGTGTGCTCATCACTTCATTCCTCTGCCTTCGCCTTCTGTTCTTGTTTGGAACCCATTGCATTACATAGCAAGATTCAACTGTATTAGTACTTATGGCAGCTTTTGCTTGTCTTTGTCATGTTTTCCCTTCATGTGCACCCTATTAGTGCATGGCTTTTGGCATGATAGTCTCTTTCTTTCCCCTTCAATTCAGGTGGCCTACCAAGCCTGGCAAGGTTCGCGACAAGCAGCGGCAACTACGCAGGTACGGTGCGACAGTGCACAGGTCGACATTGTATTCTCTATAAGGCTTCAAGCTTATTTATCTTGTGCCAGGAAAATGGCACAAACTGATGAAGGACAATGAGCAGGAAACGGAGTGGGATGAGTGCTTTGCCTTTCTATTTCTTGTTTCCTTGTGCCCCATCGGGTTTGTGCTGTTCCTTAGTTCATCGTGCTAGCATTTATTTTTGTTGACAGGCATCGAATAACTTCTCACTACCATTGGTCCTTGTAATTAGTGCATTAGCATCATTACTATAAATGTGCACAAAGGCCATGCCCATGTGCAGGCCAGCAAGCTGGTGACAACCTCTTCTAAAGTGAACACCCACTCTGTGTTCTGTTCTCCAGTATTAGTGGCCAGTATACAAGTTTACGAAGCCTTCTAAGTTTTGTAAACTTGTATACGTCGATGCAGGAAGTTCTCCGAGGCCAAACAAAACTTGTTTCTCTGTAATGCTGAGAATAAGAAGTAGTAGCTAATTACGGGCTGCTTCGCCACAAAATAACCCATTGTTACTGAAGGAACACATTTAGCCAGACACATATTCAAGCTTCCCTGGTTCTTGGAGAATGTTGCCAGTCTGAATCCCTGGCACATTCCAGCGTTGCCATGCATGCAACAGCATTGCAGCATTAGATCCCTCTCTGTGTACGTCTTTACCTAGTATGGGCATTCATATAATAAAGTTGATAAAATGAGCAATTTACTTTGTTACAGATGAACCTGGGTATAACGAAATTGACAAATGCTTGAACATTTTTGTAATAAAGAGGTTTTCGACACTTCCTGTTCTGGCATGAAAATTTGAAAAAGAAATGCACAAATGAAACAAAGGCGCAACTGGAAGTATACCTAGCTCAAAACTCATTTATTTCGTGGCAAAAACGCAAAGGCGGAGCTTGAATCGGCCTCCAAAGATTCATTGCCATCATTGTTATATTGGATGGACACTTTCCTCCAGCGTCTCATTCGACATATCTTCGGTAGGGACAGCACAGTCACCCGCAAGGAAATATGCTACAAAAATTGCACAAAACTGCACACAGTCTAGGGCTGCTCTATTCGCGCGCAATGAAAGCAAAGCTCCTGCGTGATAGGCGGGCCATTTCTCTGAGAGTCAACTCACATGCGTGCCTACTGCATGAACAAGAACGAAAAAAAAAAAGGGAATATGAGCGGCATGATGGTTAGCTAAATAAGAAGCTGACATGGAAAGCTACAGTTGTGATAAGTGGCACTGGCGGCATGCAACCCGCTGGGAACAGGATATGAGGTTTGGACGTAGGAGGAAACAACACAGCTATGGTGGCAAGAATTTGCGTCTCCTATTCGAGTGACGCAAGGGAGCTAGGAAGGAAGTGGGGCCAGCATAGACAAGCACCCTCCCACATTATGTGTCCCTGGCAGCACTCCGCGGAAGCGAGGTTACCGTAGCGGCTGTATGTGTACAATTCGCGATATCACTTCGTGCTTCGTTGGCGGCAGGGTAGCCGTGGAGATGGATCCAGCTGCTGCTCGTGCTAAAATTTGATATTTGGGGCGAAATTGCTAAGTTATTGGCAGGTGAGAATTTGTTATATCAGTGTTTTCTCCCACTGCCGCTTCGTTATACAGAGGTTACAAATGCACCTTCTTCTATGGAGTTGTGGTGGGGTGTTGAAAAACTTCGCAATATCAAGGAATTGGTTATATTGAGGTTTGACTATATTGAAACTCCATGAAAATCAAAATTTGCACTTTGTGCTATGTATTATTGATGGAGGATCATTATTTACTTGAAAATTCCGCAAGAACATTCTAGTAACATCAGAAAGAAAGGAACATCACCTTTTAATAACATTCACAAAAAAATTTGGTGCACCAGAGATCTGGCCAACACTTGATGACACACTGTACAAGCCCTCGGCACAGCAATTGTACGTCACATGCAAGGTCTAAAGGAACACACAATGGTAGCAGGTGATAAACAAAGCTGTCACATCCCTTCCACCACTAGCTATCAAAAGCTGATAGCTAGCTGTTCTGGAAAGAAATACTGACATGTTTTTTTTTCTCAATGATCGAGATAGCTAGCTAGGTAAAAGCGTCATTGGCTACATCCATCTTTTTGAACGATCGTGATATCTAGCAATTGAAATCCTGCTGCATTTAATGCTATAGCTTCTACGGCTACACGTACTTGTTATTTCACACTTGGCAGTAACAAGAACACCAAATCGGGCCCTGAAGTTCGGCACATGTGCAGCATGAAATAAGGAACTAATCGGTCAGGGAGGGTGTAAGATGCAAGGTGCGCAGTGTGACGCACAGTGCTGTTCTCATGCATGCCCTCTGCTCCTCCTGTTCTGGTGGTGAGAAGACAAGCATTCACGTTCACCCCCCTATTTCCCAACCGCAGGCAGAAAAGGCACTTCTCCATGTTGGCAGCCGCTCTTTTGTGTGGCGCGTAATTTGAAGAATGTATTTGCAAAAGGTGACTGCATACAAGTCGCCCATCTGACCAGTGGCACCAGCGGAAGTTTCATTTATCGGCGTGGCCTTCCTCTGTGGCAGCACTGAAACTTTTGTTATATTGAAATTGCATATGAAAGTGCTTCAGTGTATGGAGGTAAAATAATTGGTGTTCTATTGCTTGTAAAAAGCCAAGTACTTTGTTATATCAGTGATTTTGTTAAATTGAAGTTTCACTGTAATTGTGAACAATTATTTATTTTAATTTCGGTGAATTGTTGGTTTTTACTCAAAAAAGAAAAGTTTTACATGGAATATTCTCAGCATGAGCTCAAGGACATAGGTATAGCAGCATCCAATTGGACACCTGAGGTTTCCATCCGAATCTCGTGAAATTGGCGCATGATGCGGCCACAACTACCGTGTAACTCTTCTACATAGCTTTAACGTTTATGGAGTTTGCACATGGCCCGTATGATGGGAGTGTACTATGGCCCCCTTATGCAGTGTAGCTCATGCTGTGATACATTCAGATTTATACTTCCAGGTTTTACTACATCTGCACTGAAGAACAGATGTGATCAATGAGGAATGGGTGTAGGTACCAGAAAGCTGAAAAGTAACTTCAGGATCGCAGTGCATAAATCTTGAGATGGCCCATGTTTACTGCAGACGTTTTGGGTGGCTTTGTGGCATCGATGAACAGTTTGGGTGCCATCCTTGCAGGATGCTGGCAGTCAGCAGGACAACCAGCTGGAGGCCAATGGGAACAAGGAGGCCGAAAGGAAGGAGGAAGGACGTGTGACGCCACTCATTGACCTCTCCTCAGACACGGTGCGTAGTTATGCCTTTCCATCCACTTCTTCCCACTGAAGAGGGTGATCCGGCTGCGACATTGCATTGACTGTGTTCGTGCTAAGCGCAGTGTGCGCCACGTGTGGACAGTAATGGGATGTGGTCACGTGCTTGTCTTTGTCCTTGATTGCCTTTCGCACTGCTTATTGTGTTTGTTTTCTCAACTGCAATAGATATATCAGAACACGCCTTGCGAGTAGCAATAAATAGATAGTAAATTTATATTTCTCTTTTTCACTATCGTATAATGCGGAATATAGGTCGACCCCCTCTTAAAAAAAAAAAAAAAAAGCATGAAACGTTTTACTGATGCACTTCATTCAGTCCTCCGAACTGTCAGAGCTCTCGTCCGAGGACGACTGCTTTTCGCTAGCCGCCTCCCACAACATGTCATCCTCGGTGCCGTCGAGAGCGTTGCTGATGCAGCATTTCTTAAATGCGCGCGCCGCCATTTCCTCAGGCAGAGACCTCCATGCCTAGGAGACCCAAGAACAAACAGTTGCGAGAGGTGGCCTGCGCAGCCGGCCTGTCGGGGTCCGCGGGTTGTCGCCAGCCATCCATCCATTGTACGATGCACGCACACGGTCTTTCAAAGGTTTGTTGAGGATGACGTCCAGCGGTTGCAGCATTCATGTCATCCCTCCCGGAATGACCACAAGATCGGTCTTCCCGTCGCGAAGCGCCTCCTTCACGGATGCCGTCAAATGCCCACGAAATGCATCCAACATGAGCATGTTCCGGCGCTGCAGGGGGTCTCCGGGCCGCCGGTTCCACACTGTGCAGATCCACTTGCGCATTAGGGCCTTGTCCATGTATCCCTTCTCATTCACGCGGACGACGACATCCCGCGGGAAGGCTTTCTTCGGCATCGTCCGCTTAAAGATGATGAACGGGGCCAACTGTCTGCCGTCGGCCGCGCAGGAAAGCATCACGGTGAAGTGCAAATGCTCGCTTCCAGTCGACAGGAGCTTCACCTCCTTTGCCCCCGCGTTCACAGACTGTGGTGAACGACGGCATGTGGAACCACACCGGTGTTTCATCAGTGTTTCTGATCTGGCCTAACATGTAGCCATGTTGCCGCCGGAGGCTGTTCGCGTAGAATTGAAACTTGACCAACTTGTCCTCGTACTTTTCCGGCAGCTTCTGGCAGATTGACGTGCGTCGTCGAAGGGCAAACCCTTCGCATCGCATGAAGTGGCGGACCCTATAAATGGGCCCCTTGAATTCTTCCCTCGACAGACCGGCTTCATGGGCGAGCTCGACTGCTTTTGTGCGAATGAGCTCTGCACTCACTGGCAGTGACCTGGCACGGTACTCGTGGACAAAATCCGCCACTTTGTCCTCGAGTTGCGGGTGCACAGCTCGGCGACCGCGAAACGATGTCTTCTGCGCGTTACACACCGACAGTTTGGATTTCTGGTTGTGCCAGTACCTGACGCTTTTCTCAGACACTCCAAACTGCCGCTGCGCCGACATGTTGCCATTCGCTTCCGCAAATTCAATAGCTTTTCTTTTAACCGCGGCGGTGAACTGGCGCCACGTCCCGGTATTCATAGTTGGCCGCAGAGCAAGGTCGGCACTTGCCAAGAACACTAGCTGAAAAAGAAAAGAAAAATGGCGTCGGGCGTCGGCCCATGGAGGCGGTGTCGATGCTGATGCCCAAGAAGCACGCGACGCTCCCCGTTGTGAGACGATCACTCGGTTTGTGCCAAGGGCCGGTATACAGGTTGAGGGGCGACTTTTTAGTGACATTTTTTGGTAAAAATCTCGACCTATATTCCGCACTATACGGTACTTACTCACTGTGGGCTGCTTGCATTGGCATGTTGCATTTCTCTTCTTCTGTGGCACATCTTGATGTGTAATGATTGTGAGTTAGACGAAGTGATGGCGAAGCCTATACCTGGTAATTTGGTGCTTCTTAGGGTGTGTGTTCTATGCTGTAGTATGGCCCCGCCACGGTGGTCTAGTGGCTAAGGTACTCGGCTGCTGATCCGAGGGTCGCCGGATCGAGTCCTGGCCGCGGCGGCTGCATTTCGATGGAGGCGAAATGTTGAGGCCCGTGTACTGTGTGATGTCAGTGCACGTTAAAGAACCCCAGGTGGTCGAAATTTCCGGAGCCCTCCACTACGGCGTCTCTCATAATCAGAGCTGGTTTTGGGACGTAAAACCCCACGAAACAACAACATATGCTGTAGTATGTCAATGGAAAATGTACTGAAAGATTATTTTATGTTATGCGCCAACTAGTCTTTGTAATGCTGCCCTATGTTGGCCTCCTGGCATGTTTGAGAGCACTTTGAATCGGACACTTTCTCTGCGTCGAGAAATATTAACAAGAATTGTTTGTGTATTTTTTTATAAGGGCATCACACACTCTGACACAATTTTTTTTAGCTGCACGGCTGTAGTTCCTAATCATAATACAGTACAGCCACAGCCAGTTCTTTGTGAACATTAAGCGAGACGCCGAAAAAAAAACATGCCATGCAAAGGCAAAAGAACAAAACAACAACAACAACAACAAGAAACACTATACAGTAGAATCTCGATGATACGATTACGGTTGATGTGAATTTCGCGATGATACGAATTTTACTGTTGTTTTGGACAGACTACGTTGTATAAAATGCGCCGTCTTACGGTGTTATACGAACAGTTTCCCCAGCCATTGTGGATGATACGAACGCGTGAAATGATCGCTTCACGTGAGCGACTGACTCAGATTTTTGACTGCAGACTTTTTCCGCACGTTCCCTACGACTTTGGATCGGAAACTGGCAGCGAAAAACAGAAAAAATTAGCTTTTCGTCGACCAGTGTTCGGCCCATCCCAAAGACTGCAACTTCAGTCTTTGGATTGGGCCGATAGCCTATAAACTAGCTGGACCGATAGCCTACTTTGGCTAGTCATGGCATCACCGTTTCTCCAGTAATGTGGATGAGCTGCATGCTAAACGGAAGTGACAAATGCATTGTGCGCCAACTGCCAAATGGCATGGTACTGATGAGTAAATTTTTTTTTACTGCTTTTATAGGCCTTCATCGCAAGTGTGGCTCTGTATAGCATTACTGCAGGCCACATAGCCGTCTTATCTGCACATAAAAATGTTCGCATCCTAATGCCAAATGTATCAGTTAAGGGCAGTAATGGTTATAGCAAAATCATGGATTTAACGAAGTAATTCCATGTCTTCCTCCAACTTCGTTATGACGAGGTTTGAGTGTATTTCTCTTTACCCATCATGGGTATCCTTAGTTCTTTATGTTCTGCTTTGGTATATATGAAGTTCAGTTGTGCATTCCGGAAACATTAACTTCATGAAGCTCTAAGAATTATTGCTGTGTCGGGTTTCCACTGTGATTGCACTGTGCATTTTCATTGCACATTGAAGAACACGGAGTGGTCAAAATTTCAGGAGCCCTCCACATAATCATAATGTAGCTTTGGCTCATAAAACCCGAGCAAGTAGTTAATTGTTAGAATTAAACATTTAATTTCTTCTGTGCTTGCAGGAAATGGAAGCTGCCTTTGGACGCTTGGGCTCAAGCCCACCCCTCTTCTCGAGTGGCCTGAAGCCGCAGGAGGAAGAAGAACTGCGGCAGTTCGTGGCATCGGGCGCGTGCAGTCGCGAGGCAGGTTTGCTCGACCGCGAGGACGACCTCTTGTCACTCTGAATGGGAGCTGCACAATGGCAGTGCAGCACTGGTGCAACCACTATGCAACTCTGGTGCAACACTAGTGTACAGCAGGTTTACCATCTGTGTTTGCCTCTGCCTGCCGCAGTGGATCGGTGTATGGATGAGTTGGACTGGAGGAGTCGACAGCGAGTGGCAGGATCTCTTACGGAGACTGCAGTGTTGTGGAATGTTGTGTGTACCTGTTCTATGTGCTGGCCGTATTGTGGTCCATCTAGAGCAGATTTGACGGACGAGGTTGTGTAAGGCCGGAAGAAAATGTGCGGCTCCCCATGGGCAGGAGCCATGACGTGTTTTGAAATTAGTGTCATGCCAGTGCACATATTGAGAAATGTGCCACGTTGACCGGTCTGCAGGAGCCCTGCTTGCATAAGTGCAACCTTAGAACAATGGTTGCCAAGCCTCTGGCCATCATCTTGGCCATTGTCTTGGCTTGGAAGTTTAACCGGCTCAAGAGTCTTCGGCAGCCATAACGGCCACCTTACAGAGGAAAGACGGCACAAAAAGAGCACGAAAACCACATAAGCATTGTGTCTGCATGGTGGCCATGCATTAGCCTACAGTTAAAATTTTAAAATATGAGAACATATTCATACATTAAAGGCAGCAGATGTTTAAAGCATACAAATTTGCACTCCTGGAGTGTCTTCTTTTTATCTTTTATAACTAATGTTTCTTGTGGGGCTCATAGCCAAAAAAGTATGCGCTTTACGCCTTACTGCTCTAAGGAGACGTGGCACCTCTGTAAAGCGCAGTCGGTTTAGGCTTGCCGACAAGCACCCGGAATAAGTTTGGCTGGCTGCTCAGTTTGGCACGTTTCAGGCATGTGTGCACCGGCTTTAAGCCAAGGTTTGTGCTGTAGCATGGATATAGCACTGCCATGAGATGGACCATTGTCAGTCATATGCGCAGTGAACAGTGTCTAAAGTGCCTCATTTTCCTGATGGCTCAGCATAGCAGGCCCGGGCTTCACGTGCATTGTACATAGCACTTGCTTATTGAAAAGTCTCAAGGTGTTTGTCTGTTTTCTGCCCTAAATAGCAGTCATCCTACACGTGGCTTACTGTTGAGTGCAGGCGATGCTGTTGTACAAGAAAGATGGAGGAAGCAATCCTCTGTTGTTATGCACTGGAATGTGCTAAGGTATTATAATCTTTCTTTTTTCCTTGTCTCTGCATAATCTCTATGTACACTTCGCATGCACCAATCTCTTGCCATCTAAGAGGCAGTGGTTCCTACTGCCAACAGGGGCTGTGCAGGAATGTGTAGTGTTTAATGGAACACCCACAAACTCTTTCTGAAGCCTTCAGTTAAACCGTAAAAGGGTTGCAGTTATCCCAGCATCACTACTTGCTGGGTGTTCGCTTCAAGAGTGGGTCGTGATGTGCATGCATTATAGCAGTTTGGCAGAGCTGTGTTAGCGCCAAGAGCTTAGCAGTGTAAACACTGGCTTTGCTTTATGTCTTTGCTGTTGTGCATATCATTGTCTGAAACTCATGCAAGACTCGCCGGTTGTTCTTGCCCCTTCAGTAATGTGCTTTGGGATTCCTAGAGCACAGTTGGGCATGTATGCTCAACGTTTTTGTCGGAAAGAAAAGGCCCGTGCCAAGATAACAAAGCAGTTGTTTGTCCGCTGTTCACAAGAGTTGCTTGTCAACTGATTTGGTACATTGTTGCTTACTAGGGAAGCGTATATGATACAGGTTGTAATTTGTACCTAAGTGGTACGTGGTACTTACTTTGGTGGCTCCCAGTGGTATCCATGCACTGCTTTGGTGAACGAAAGTTGTCCCCCGCCAGTCTAGGACCGTGAAAGCATTGTCATTATAAAAGGCTTTGGTTAGCATCTCTCGTACATTCCTTTGTGTGAGGCAATAGCCCAATGTAGTACACTGAGGGGTAACAGTCAGAACCTTATCCTACACAGTGTTTTTGTCTTACTGCATGTTTGTGTTGACTGGTGTGTGCCCAAGCTATACATTTTCATTTGCTGCACTGTTGTGCTTTCTTACTTTGTATTCAAGATTTGTCATTTCTGATATAGTTGGTGCATATGTTACTAGCCCTGTGTTTTTCTATCCCGGTTGTTTTTAAGGTTGTGTTTTGTTTTTCACCAATTGTATAAGTGTTGCGTGACTATCAACGCTGTGTAGTTGCACATATGTGTTTGTATTTTTGCTGTATCAGCACCTGTTGCCCTGCATCAGTCAATATTGTTCTGGGAGTGTCGGGGCGAAGTTCTGAATAGTGCTCATACCTTTTGAACATCGACACACAAGCGCGCAACATCCGTTGATGGCCACTAGCACAGATGTCTAGCTTTTGCATAGCATTGAGTGCTGAGAGTGCTGAAGGGTGCAGTTCCAAGCTAGAAAATGTAATTCGACACTAACGAGCAAAACGAGTTCTCACATACTACTAAATTACCTTTTCACAATACCAACAGCACCACATCTTCTGCTAGAGAACGCTTAGCTAGCGGAAAAAAAAAATGCACAAAGATAAAATACAGGTGGCCCGCACACATTCCTGCACAAACTCACTGTGACATCATAGATTTTGAAGGTGCCTTTTATGGTGCAGAGTCATTTTCTGCTAAAGGTTAATCAAGTTGGGTTGTAGGGGGGGCCGGAGACATAACGTAGCGAGTTTTATCAAATTTAATTTAGCCAAAGTGGCCAAAGTGTGAAGGAAATACTTTGAAATCTGTGGCGTCACATTTACACTCCTGTGCCTAGGTATGGGTGTAAAATTCAAAAATGAAACTTTAATCTTCGTTTTCTCGTTTATAACACTGAACCTGTGATGGCGAACTTAACGGCAGCCGAGTTCTTTATTAATAATCTGTTGGCCTAAACTGATTCATTGTTTCTCTTTAGCATCCCGTTAATGCTAATGTTTGGTTTCCACCAACGTTGTGGCGGAAAAGGCGACTGTGTCCTTTGGGCATCCACTGAATCTTGGCATTCTCAAGCTCTACATTATCGGCATTTGCTCGCAATCTGGATTTGAGGTATCATTGTCAAAGCCGTTGCGCTATGACCTTGATAGTGAGGGTGAGTTTTTGAAGGTTGTGTGCGTGTCTCCGTGAAGATAGCACTGACTGTTGCCATACGTGGCCTAGACGATGTCGGCCGTGCACTCGTGTGTCGGTGTTAATAGACCCGAGTTTCATTTGTTTGCTTTGTCTACGACGTTCAATACAAGCAGCACTGCATGTCGGCTTTCCTACAACATTAGTTGTTCATATTGCATCTTATTCCACTGCTGACGCGCTGTTGAACATTCTTTGCATCCATCGTTGGCAGCATCTGGGGAACAAAGGTGTATACTAGAACATGGCACTGCTCACAGTTGATGTCTGTATTTTGAATATGACAGTTAGTTTTGATATTGAGACTTGACATGATAGAAGAGAATGTCCAGGCATTCTACCTTGTTCTCTTGACACATTTGGTTGAAACTGTCCTGTGGGCAAAGACGCTGCATGTAAAAAGGCCGTGGCAGCCTTGGATACAAGATAATGCTAAATGTTTGTTCACGGAGAGAGATTTATTCCCTGTTGGATGGACTGTACATTGCTCAGATCATTCTCTCATGGCTGTCTGTAGAAGCATTGTAATGCTAGTACTGAATATAAGTATGTGACTTATCTATTTAGCTTTATGACTGCTACCTAGTGTCTGCAAGTGCATTCTTTGATACTGTTATTGCTTTTATGGTCTGTCTGTGATGTCCAAAAGTGCTCAGCCATTTCATGATGGAAGTTCGGCTGTGAAGCAAGGAGGTGGTCAATGGTGTATTTCAGTTAGGTATGGCATTTAGTCTTCGCAACTCCTGGCCGTAAAGTGTAATGAAAGCTTGTAAGAAATTTGCTCTATGGATGACTCTCCTTGATATTAAGAAACGATTCTCATTATCCGAGCATTGCAGTAGCCTTACTGTGATGCACTTCGACATTTCATGGCCTTAAGGGGGGACACTGCTTGTGGAGACCAAAAAATAGCAAAAAAACGCATTTTTTTTTTTATTGCCTTTTTGAAATCTACAGCTACTAATGCAGCTCTACTCTGAATTCCAAGCCGATAATATTAGTATTCTAGCTGGAATGACTCCTTATACAGCGTGTACCAGCTAAAATTGAGCCGAAATCGACGCTGAAATGACCTCGCACTGCAAGAGGATAAAGTGTATGGCTATATCCCAGTGGAAAAGGAGGAGAGTGTTAACCATGTGTTAACCTTTTTTAACATGAAGCCCAATTTGTGTATTACAAAATGCTGAGAGCAGAATTTCCATTTCCTGCACATATAAATTTCAAAGTTATCAAATTTCTTTGTGCGTGATAGCCATGCCATGGACACTGAACTTTTATCATCTGTGGAATCACTAATTATGATTTAATTTGAAAACTGCTTGTAGCGTTGCACTTATTACTTATTTCATTATCTAGCTATGCAATAATATTCACTTTTCGCTGAACAGTCCTTTTCCTACTGTCTCCGAAAACAACAGAGTGGCAGCTTAGTGTATCTTCTGAACTAATTGACCTACAAAAAAGATGTTTTTCATATTTGAAATCAGCAGGAAAAACTACATAAGCCTCTATATTTTCATCAAGTTCTGTCAAAAGATGCAGAAAACATGTCCACACGCCATGTCCCCCCTTAATGTCATTACCACTCTTCCCCCTTTTAAACTTCTGCAAATGACTGCATATTATGTGCAGGTTTAAGCAAGGTTAGAGCACTGTCACCTTAAGCAAAATGATTGTGTATTTGATTGTGATACCAGCCCGGTATAATTGTGATTTTCATGTTGCAATTTATTACTGCCACATTGATTGCTGCATTTTTGCCAATGTCTGTATGTGCATCAGTGGTGATGCAGTTTTCTTGTGAGGGAATCACATAGGCCATGTGCACAGGATTTTTAAAACTAAAATGCACTGCGTATGGCGATGTTGTTCCTTGTTCGGTCATTTCGTTTTGCCGAAATATGCAAAGTATTTTGCATTATTCTATGCCTGGCACAGGTCGGGTCAAAGTGACACTGGACGCAGACTTGCAAGTTTGATATCTACTGTGAGCGCAATGTCGTTGCATCTAATGCGTGCCTTCAACTAGGTTTGTGCAGAGTTACATAAAGAAAAAATAGCAGTTATGTAGCTTGCCACATTTTTTCTTTGGCAAAAAGAGTTAAAGGACGGTATGGATGCGTGCTTTGGTGTATTATAGAGATACAGTATATAGTGCAGAGTTTAACACTACTGTTAGTTGAAGCCCAACACTTGCGGAGCAAATTTCCAGCATCGAGGCAGCAAACTTTATTCGGCGGCCAAAATTTTTTTGATGCAAGGCGTGCCAAAACCAAACTTTTTTTTTTCCCCCGCTGCTGGAGCATCAAACGTGATGACCCAGCCGCTGCTGCCTGGGCAGGGAAGAGCAACTGTGAGTGTGGCAGCATGCGACACACAGATTGCACAGATAACGATTTAGTTTTGCCTTGTATTTCTACCATTCTGCCTTGCTCTCTTTGGAGTGAGCACCACGCAAATCTGCTTTTGTTGGTTGTCAAGACCAGCATGGTGGCATTTGTGTGGGATCATTGCATGACAGTTGGTGGGATCGTTGGGATCATTGCATGACAGTCAAGAAGTGACAGCATATATCTTCACACTTTCTGATGCGTGAACTTGATTATGAAAATTTGCTCCACGAGAACTGGGCGTTCCTCTTTTGGGACATTGTGGGTGTTGGATCTATTGTGAGAAAGTGCCGCTAAAAATTTAAGAGTATAATTATGCAAATGTGGGCAATGCAAAAGTCACCTTGATGTTGTATTTTTCAGTGACATAACAGATGTTGATGGCGTCTTGCTGCAATTTGTCGATAGTTGATCAACAGGTGAGCAACACAGTTTTAAGTGCTAAAGGAACCAAAAGGATATGTTCAAAGTCGTGGAAGACTTCTTCGGCTTCTTTTTTTTTCTTTCTTTTTTTTCATTACATATATGATGTGTGCTTGCAAGGATACTCTAAGATTATCACGTATGTTAGTATTGTGACTTTCTTTTATTAATTGATTTCAAGGCGGATGTACAAGGATATTTGGGGGAGAAACCCGAGGTAAAGTTTTCACTTTTTGCTTTTTTCATTAAATTTCATTGTTTGCCTTATAACTGAATACCATATGGTATTAAAAAGACATGCCATGTTGTTCACTGTTCAGTGTGACCAATTTGCATAGGAACCTTACTGTCATAGTTTGTTCCTCTATCTTGAAAAAAACAAAAGGAACATAGAAGTGATCTAGAAAAAGATGTACATGAGAAATGTTACATGTATGTGTATTTATGTGTGTGTGTTGTAAAGAGCACAAGCGGATATTTTTGGTCAGGAGTCACTTATACTCTGCAATGTTCATACCGGTGGATTCTGTTATTGAAATGGAGATTGATTTTTGTGCACTTATATGCTTCAGTACACAGTTCCATTGAAAAGAGTGGCTGAACCGTTCACAAAAATGGAATGAGCAAGATTGTCGGGCGCAGGGCCGCTTATGGAAGCTGCTTAACTGGCATGAAGAATGTGCAATGACAGTGGCCGTCAGGAAACCAAAAATGGCTTTTTTTGACACAATCCAAAATGTAATCCAATCCAGCCGTTTGTTGATTGCCAGTACCTCTCGTATTGTTCGCCTCTTTATCATACCAGGTACATCTTTGTATTGCCAGCATTGCACTAAACGCATGGGGTCGTCACGATCAAGAGACTGGCCACCTGGAAACCAAGACCACATCATGCATCTTTGTAGTAGCATAGCACTCCATGATTCCTTGTTAAAATGATTGTAAGCCAACTTGTTTTCTCGAAATTGAAATGCAGAGTCTGAGGGCTCAACCACAATTGAAACTGAAACTCGCACCACCAGTATGGTTGTGAAGCTGCATGCACATTACAATGCCTGTTTATATCTAGGCCTTGAAGGCCTGTTGCAAAAAACGTGCATTCTTTATTACTACATATTATCATTTTTTTTTCTTGTGATATTGGTGTCTACTTACATTAGCCAGCCTACAATTGTGTAAACATGGTAAATGTTCATAGTTCTGTTCGATGTTTTTGAGATGCCTGCAAAATATAACTACCAGTGTTGAAAAGAAAAGTGGTGACGTTATTGGGTACTATGTTCATTTTAGCCTGTTTTAGTTCCGTTGATCTGTACTGAGTTGCCTTAATTTCTGCTAATTGAAAGGGAGGAACAGGGCAATTATAGGGAAGAGAAGGAGGAGGTTGCTTGGCAGAGGGGAAATAGAAAAGCAAAACGGAGCAAGGAGTAAAGGTAATAAGAGTGAAACAGCAGGATACTGGTGTGGTAATGATGTTGCTAAGAAGTGTACAGTTATTTCCAAAACTCTATGTACTGGGGTATGATTGCACAGCATCTTGCTTTACTCTCTTAAGACGTTGATGGGCTCATCGGCTAATGGCTTCACTTGCTTGCGCTTTTGCCAGTGCCGTGCTTTCACCAGTTCAGCAAGGTGGGAAAGCAAATCGAAAAACTGCCTGCCCAGTGACGTGGGAGCATAAGTGATAAATAGGAAATTGAGACGCTTGTGTGATCTTGCCCCACATCTCCAACCTGGACAATGCAACACATCAAATGGCCATTTGTTGAAAGTGTCCAAGATGGTAAACGTCGAGTTATATTTTGTGTGTCGTCTGTTCAAATGGAATTTCTACAAATGTTGTATAGGTTGAAAGCATAGGTATTGTTAATAAAGCGAAGGTGTAATTTTCTGCAGTGGCCTTGTGTGGCCTGTTGGGATCTTCAAAAGAAAAGCACAGCTTGGTCAATTGTTGAAGGGTGTGCACTGTTATTATTTTTTTTTTTTTACTTTTAATTGCACTGGCTACACAAAGGCCAGGTGGGATATTGCTAATACATAGATACTTGCTGGCACATTGCATCACATACTTTTAGGTAAATATAGAGGCATCCCATAGTGATGCTGGTTTATTTCATGTTTGTGTTTCTAAGAGTGGACCATAACTGTACCATTATTGGGGTTGTTTTCCCATCACTTTGTTGTGAAAAAGCTGTGCAAAATATTTGGCATGTGCAATGAAGAGTTGCAGTTGTACTGGATACTTTATGTAGATCCACAGTAGCTTTCCTTTGTTTTACACTTGCAACGAAGATCATCATTTTATGCAATTAACATTGCTGTAGTATTACTGCTGTTCTGTGCGAGCTTCTGGATGTTTGCTCATGTACGAGGAGCTGCACTGATGTGATCAAAAATATGCTTTTTATCCTTGTTCATGTTGTGAAGATGAGCCCTATGTGTTTTACATTCTGGCTCACATTTTAACTGGTGTATAAACTGCGTCTCCAAGCTTCTTTTGTTGTTTCTCCAATGCATGCCTTTCTTATAAATTTTCAGAAGTTTGAGGTTTGTCATAAGCCATTCATTTGAGGACCAGAGCTGAGAATTGTGTTTTGCTACAATATCAGGATTGGTCCTGGTATACTAGCTCACGAACGTACCGGCAGGTGCCAGTTCCAATTTGTGCTTCTCTGCCAGGCCACATGTAACGGACATGATGTAGTCGAGCCAATATAAGGCTTTCGTACACATCATATTACGAAGAAGCTGTGGCTTTACTGCCATTGGTAGGGTTGCATGTTTCTGATTTGTAACATCAACAGTATCCATTCAACAATAAAAAGGCTGCATTTCTGGATATTGTGCTCAGTGATGCATTGGTGTACATGTCCACTCATTTTCATCTGGGACTACTATTGTCAGTTATACTTCTCAGCTGCTTGTCACGGTTGTAATATGTTTACACTATAGCCTGCTTTTTTTAACATCAGCAACAACAGCCGATTTTTGTGGGGACCTACTAGGAATATTTGAAATCTCCAGTTGCACATGAATAACCTTTTCCTACAAGCAAGTTGTGTATGTATACTATATTGTGCAATTCAGTGCTTACAATGTTTTCGTCAGTCAGGCTCACCTGAAAACTGAACATTGAGTTCAAAACTGAGAACTCGTCTGTAGCGTTGTATGAGTGTGTTTTAGTCGCATTGTGTATAGGTGTTTTGTGTGTGCCACAGGTCCTCTGAATCTCGCTACAAACTGACCTCTTCTGTTTGTGATTTGAATGTGGAATGGACCTGTTGGTTTGGCCGTGAAAATTCGATGAATTCTTCATAGTCACGGGAGTTGGAAGTCTACACTATAAGTTTGAGAGATGTTTGGCATGCTTCCGTAATGTGAGAAATTCACATTAAAGTCTAATTTACTTCGTGAAATGGTACTTGCTTCTCAAAAAAAGACACTTGCATGTTGCGGCCTGTTGCCGCAGTTCCTGGTTTTATGACTACTTATGTAGTTTGTTGTGCATAGTTTAGGGCGTTATACGCACGGCCATGAAACTTTCAGGCACGTCACTGCTACTATACTGGTGTCTGTCAAAGGAAAGCATTTCCTCATTAGTTTCTGCTAAAAAATAACAAGCCATTGGTGTCGGCAGATGCTGTTAGCGGCACCTGCATTCCTCATCTGAGCATATAGTAGCGGGAAAACTCTTTTCCATGACAGATGCCAATGTGATGGTGATGTGACAGAACGTTTGATGGCTGTGTGGATGATGGATGTCTGGCATATCTTAAATGTTAAGGGTTGCATTTCTGGGTGACTGTGTACAGCTCTACTATGTGACCTTTATAGAAAGCAATGGTCCCCATTCTGTTGCATGCAGTCTGCCCTGCCACTTGAAGTGCTGTATACAAGACGTTGCAGTAACCTTGATGGCGTTCTGGGGAGTAGCATTGTGAGCTCCAACCTCTAGTTACTAAATTGTGGCACTCGCTTATCTACTGTATCTGAAACTCTTGCTGGACTTGCTGGTGCAGTAGGTTGAGTTGAACCTCGATGCCTTTCATGCCACTGTCATGTAAATTAGCAGGATTCCATCAGTTCCTTGCATTTAGTACTTTTCTTTTTTCTTTTTTACCAATGTTTGACATTTGTCCTTGTTTATTTTGGTTTCTCTTTATGCCTGGGTGCTTTGCGCAATGTTTGTAGGAGTTGGTGCACCCTGGTACTGGCGGCTTTTCCGCGTGTTTTGTTTGACCGTTGAGGTCTGGAATGCTGATCTGTTTTTTTTTTTTTGTTTTTTTCCTCAATAAAGGCTGAAAATCTCATGCCAAATGTTTTTCTGTGTGTCGCTTTGCAATTCCCTCATTTGCCTTTATTATTGTCTGCATATGGCCGTTGCAATAACTTTTTCTTTAATTTTATGACATGGTTGAGTCCAAACAAGGAAAGAAATTCAGGAAAATTGGATGCTTAAAGTGGTAAAAAGTTGTTGAAGAAAGCATACCAGCAGAGCCGACACTTTCTGCAAGCCCCTTTGTTGAAACTGTTGAAATGCTGACTCCAACAACATTTATTTTTAGTGAATGGAGGACGCCTACGTTTGAAGCAAATAAGTAAAATTTCAAAGCTTAAGCGGGAGATTATAACTTTTTGCATTGCAATTTAAGTTATGGTATAGTCGCTACTATGGTCAAGATTTCACTTGTATCTCAGCTGGTACCAGTTGTCGCTACAACTAGCTGAAGTTCGTTTTGCAAACCAAATAGAATTGATAGCTTCCATCATAACACATTAATGTTAGTTTGCTTCTAACTAAATTCAGTTATTTGCACGCCAGATTATGGTTGCAGTCGGATCCCTATGTTAGAGGCAGGTGTTGCCTGTTTGACTTGAAAGTGAAAGCGGTTGTGGCCTCGTCAGTTTGGAAATGGGAGCACTTGGTTTGCAGTTTAGATCAACTTATTATGCAAACAAGAAAAATGGTATTTGTATTTCAAGGTTGTCATCTCTATTAGAAGGCTTGCTTTTTTGTAATGCCACAATGTTTAGGAGTCCTCCCCATTATGTTAATACCATCAGTTACAAAATGAAGGGAAAGCAGGACGCTTGCTTTCACATTTTTGCACCAGGTTCTGACTTTAATTGCGAGACACCTGTTGACAGGTGCCTGCTGTTGCTTGACTCACTTTTTTCTTTGTAGAACGTGTATTGGAAGTGCCGAATGCAACTAGAAAAAGGGGGATTCGACTGCGTCCCATAAATTCTGAGCAGAAATCGGCCATACATGAGGACACAGACACAGCGCCATCATCTGTGTCCTTTCTTTGTCCGGTCCTGCAGTGCTGTTTTACGCCTGTAATCGTCAGCTAACTAGCACAAATCCATACTATATTATAATTCACCGTCTCGAAGGTGTTTAGGCATGGCATAGGTGTGAACTGCCTGCTCTCGTTAAGTTGTGTAAATGTGTGCTTGCAATGAGACTGCAGTAGCTAGCTGAACATCTACGCAACATCAGGTGGGCATTCCACAAAAGATTGTCACCTTGTGATAGAGTCCCTTTGAAAAGGTTAAGTACAGTGAACGGAAAAGAGAAAGGCGTTTATATATACGCCAGATAATGAAATGACCAGCTGTTGCAAATTGTGTGCACCACTTGGTCATAGCATCTCAAAAGGGAAGCCACAAATTGTAATATTGTTTTGCTGTTCGCCAAGAAGACTGACTCACCTGAGTTGTCAAAAGCCAAAAGCGCCAAAGTTTTCCTACGTGAAGAAGCGTCTCATCTTCAATGTGTGTATGCTCATTGCATGCACCCCCCTTCCTTTCCCTTTCATGTGGCTAATATGCTTTGTCTGCCCAACTGGTCGCTGTATTGATGCATTGAGAACATATATCACGCACGCACATATGAGGGATTTGGTGGGCTCCAGTGACCCGGCACACCAGCACATATGTTTATTGAGATGCGCAGGAATGAGGAATGCCATTTGATGAATGGAGAAAAACAAAATAATCTTTTAACACAGTGAATACACCTTGTCAACTTAAAAAAGAAAACAAAAAAGGGAGTGAGCATCTTTCTTCAAGTGTGAACTCGCCATGCATTTGTGGAAATTAAGCGGCTTTTTGACACATGCACCACAATGCACATACAACAAAAAATGTACATGTGCATTGTGTGCTATAAAACTGTAAAACTTTAAGTGTGCTATAAAATTGCTAAGTCCAGCAGTGTACCTGTTAATGTCATTATTTTGGAAATACATTTCTTGCTAATTTGTTCCTACTCATAAAGTGAAAACCTACAGAATTTCGTTTGATTTGCGGAACAAGCGTATGTTCACAGGATAGCTCTTTTATTTTTTTGTGAGCACTTCCATATTTCCCACTGTATTTAATACCACCGTAAGAAACTGAGCCGCTGTTTTTCCTGAGACTGCGCTGATGTTTCTTGGACGTGCGTGTCCAGCAGAAAGTTCTCCTTTAACCACCCAGTTGCGAGCGAGAAATTCGATCCAAAGTGCACATTTTGCGCCGCACCCATCGCATCAGCTTGCGAGCTCGGTGCACCTTCGGTCGCGATCGAGCCCAATCGGCATTCACTTTCTCCATCGCCATTTGCTGTTTCGCGCGTGACGCGGAAGGGCGCCAATCACGGTCGACCATTTCGATAGTGCGCGGAAGTGCACCGGAACCAGCACCAAAACATGTCCCAGCAATGTCCCTAAATCAGCAAAGCTAGGGATCTAGGGACTTCACGTACCACGATAGAAGAAACTGCGATAAAAAAAAAAAAAGTCAACATTTACTTCTTCTGTAATATGTGCCATTCTTTAAACTAAGGCAAATTTGTCATTATCTGTACTGTTCCTAGTTTTGGTTAGATATTGTAAGAAACTGCATCCTTGTCGGTATCGGTACCGACTGGCGCGAGCCCTGGCGTCGCCCCCATGTTCACGCGCGCAGCGGCAACCGGAAAATTCAAATTAATTTTGTCGTGTTGCGGTGCTTGACGTGCTTGACGTTGCCGACGTTGCTGCCTTGCTCATCCTGCTTTTTCTCGACAATCCCGGTTCTTGCATCCCGGTGTCAATCTCGGCGTACTCGTGCCAGGGAACGTTCTTGCCATCATGTGAGTATCGCTTCAAAGTATTCTTGATCTAGTAGTACGTGCTTGCTGTTCATGATGCTTGGTGCTGTTTATAGGTGGTGAATCCTAGCCAACTCGCCAAAATCTCATGTTTTACTGAAACTGGTTGGTGCATCTTTAGTACCAACATTTAGACCTTGCGCCGAAAAGAGAGCCTCGTAAGACTGCATACGCAGGATGGGTGCTCACTTGCAACTGTTCATTTCGTCTAGGCAGATAAAAGGCACATTCCGAGATGCATGCGCAACCTGGCAACGCTCAACACACGAACTCTGTCGTGTGAAGTTAGTCTAGCGGTAGTACAGGAACTGGTCTTAACCAGCTTAGAAGAACCGAAGAAGCACGTAATGACGAGTGGGCAAGTTCTGTGCCACATCACGCTCCTTGATGAGTAGCGGGAATATGGTGCGTGGTTTCTAGTCCACAAAGATGCTGCAAGTAACGTAGACGAATTCGCGATAATATTAAACAGTGGATATAAACTAAAGATGTAGAACGATGTGTGCTCCAACTTCCACTAATGAGGGCGACAAAGTAGTACACTTATTTGAGGATATTGAAGTAACGATTCTGAAGGTGCGGACTCAGTACGCCATGGTCCTGTTAAGAATGAAACGGGGTGTCGAACAGGTGATCGGCCGTAACATTGATGTTGGCTCTGGGAACAGAAGAGGAGAAATGCTGGTGTAATTTGTTGAAAGAAAACTTTTTATAGTGAACACATCCTTCAATAAACATAGAAGTAGGAAATGGATCTGGAAGAGCCCTTACAGGGAAACAAAAGCTAGGTAGAATTCGTATTGTGGGGGGAACCAGGTAAATCACACAACAAAGGCATAGTAGGTAAGCTCAAGTGTTGACAAGTTATTAGTCATCAAAGTTCAAAACCTAGTGGATGACAAGGAAACATGTTTCATTGCTTGTGCATTTCGCTCTCTGGCTGCTGCTTGTCGGTGCGCAACTCTTAAGGCAAGAAACCAGAGGTCCCATCTTATAGTGGCGCTTGCATGTTGTCTTCTCGCTGCTCTTTTTGACGGCATTGTCGCATGATGGTTATAGCAAAAGAAAATGTGTGCATCTCGCTTGAAGAGCAAAAGAAAGAAGCGTGGGGAACTTGCACTTAAGCTGCACTGAGAGTGGAGCGTGTGGCCGACGTAGCCTCTTCCGGCTTCTACAAGCTCAACTAAGCGACGTGATTTATCATGTGACTAGCTGTTACATTGGGCAGCTTCACACTAGCGGTGCAAAGAGTGAGGAAACAGTGTAGCTGGTGTCCTTCACCTCCTCCGTTCTCTCCTCCTTACCCTCACTTCTCTTTCCACCACCTTGCTATACTGTACTATGCATGGCTATGTTATGCCAACAGCTGCTTGGCACAAACTTGCTATACAAGGCTATGCCATGCTTTACCTTCTTGCTTCCTTCGTTTCTCCTCACCTTCATGTCATTCCTTCTCACTTCCATTTTCCACCCCCTTGCTGTACTCTACTATGCAGGGTTGTGCTACGTTAGGAGCCGCTTGGCACATACCCGATGTGTGCACCACACACCCGCCTTTACGTAGTAGTGGACTTAGGGCATGAGTGCAAGAGAAGAAAGGAACTATCAGCCCTGGAAAAATATCACGAAATATGCATAAGTGTACATGCATTTCATTGAAGTGAACGTGCACTTATTTCACGATGATAGTTTTCCAGGGCGAAATCTTGTAACAGTTCCAAAAGTGAACCGGTTCGCTTGGCCTCGCATGATCGGTCAGAATATATCATTTGCTAACACGAGTGCAACTCTGTCTAACCACGTGAGTGAGGCAGACTGGTCCACTTTTGGAAGCGTTTTGTCACTTCTGTTTGCACAGCACAAGACAAGTGTGTCGTTTCAGGAAGTGCACACGCACCTATTTAACGTTGACAATTTTCTGCTCAATGATTACACCAAACGGCCGGTCTAAAGAGCTCTGCTCTTAAACAAGTCAAGCAATGTAATTGCTGTGCTCGGTGATGTCATTTGTTGAAAAAAAGAGCGGGCACTTTCCAGCTGCACTTGAAGCCAAATTGCGAATTCCCTGGTGCATGCAGTGCAGTAATGTTTGGCTTACATGTTCACAGTAGCCACGATGACCGAGAGGCAAGGTTTTCATTATTCAAGAAGTGTCACATAGCCTCTTTATCATAGGCTAATTAGGTGATGGTGAAATTGAAGGACTGCTCTTATACTCTTTATCACTCAAGAGTGTGACCACGAAAATGTTACACATCATATGGCACATCAAGCTGCGCACAGCCGCTGGCACTGGAGTGAATTGTGAAGGCTTCGTGGATTTCCCGGGTGCAACTGCTGCACCCGGGAAATACACAAAGCCTCCACAATTCATTCCATCGGGCCTTCATGTGTCAGCACTCCACTGATTACACTGAGTGGCAAAGAGATCAGTTATCTCCGCAGTTGATCATCGCATTGTCGTGGACTGGTTTGGACGCATGCGTCAGGATCATCTCATCCCCCTCCTTTTTTGTGATTTCCTTTTCAACGGATGCGTGTATATTTGTTCAACCAAAGTAGATGCTCATGTTGTTAGCGCCTAGTCCGGTCTTCTTCCTTGTCCTGTGTGTTCGTGCTGTTTTCTGTCATGAAGTCGTTGACGTTGATGCGGAGTCATGTGCTGTGACCATGTTGCTTGCGGCTTGTCAAACCCGATTATCACTGTCATGAAGCATTGTTCATGGTTGTTCTTTTAACCATATCCTTCCATTATCGCTGCAGGTCAGTCAAGAATTGGACTCTCCAAGACTTCGAGATTGGTCGCCCACTTGGGAAGGGCAAGTTTGGCAATGTGTATCTTGCACGTGAAAAGAAGACCAAGTACGTCGTGGCACTTAAGGTAAGTTTCAAGAGTGTCTGCATTCGTGTGTGGCAGATGCAGAGCTCAGTGTTTAAGCTCTGAGAAGCACGCCAGATATTGTGGGCATTATTTCCCGCTTTCGAAACGTGTAATACCCGCTAAAAACTCAACACGGCTGTTCAGTTTGTTGGTGCATCGCCATTAAAATGCCAAAGTATAGTGTTAGGAATTATTGGATCACTGAAAATTTGTTTAGTTTCTTCACTCTGTAGTGCCATTGATTTAGAAACGTCACAGGAGGTTAATTTGATGCTCCAGCACATAATTGCGTGCCAGCCAACTCTCTTGAGCTCCCTAGCAGACTCCAGATTTCCGACCAATGCTCTTGTTTGTACACACTTGGCCGTGATTCTCTTGAGCAACATCCCTAACCCATTGAGAAAAGGAAATAATGAAGGACAGTGATTCTAAAACTTCTCGGATCTTGAAGAGCCCCAACAGTTTATTGTATGAGTCCGTCCCCTCTATCTGCTGATGTGAAGGAAGGAGCGGGTGCTTCTGTTCAAAGTAGCACTGCCTGTAAGTTTGTGTGTGGCCTTTTGCTAAGTGCTGTTTAGCATGTTATTTTTGGTCTTGATTATGGACTCATGATAGTACACATATTGCCTTCTTCCTCTCTTTACATTCATATTTTTGTTGGGATGGTCACGGTACAAACAGCCACACAAATTGCCTACATTTTATTCGTCCATGGGTGTTACGAAAAAATGTTTATTTGTATTGGCGGAAGTCAGATTGCACAGAAAGAGCCGTGGAACAAGGGTGGTGACGTGGAGAGGCCATAACCCTGGCCGTGTTGCTCTGCCCGTATAGCGAGCAGGAATCGGTGTAACTATCCGTGCACACATGTCGTGCATCTTGTGTAGGAGAGCAAGCTCCATTGGAGCTACTTACTTGCTTTGTAATGATTGTTTCGGCAACACTTGCTTTAACCTAATGATTGTCAAGTTCTCACTTGACAGAGTGCATGAAATGTCTCAGATATTTTCTCAAGTTCTATCACTACTATCAGACAACATTCACATTGTGAATAGTGTTGTAGGCTGTATAACGGAAGCGATCGGTGGTGCTTGAGCACATTCGTAGAAGTACACAAGCATCGGCAGTCACTGTGAAATACATGATGAGGCTCGGGTAAAGGCACATAAATGCACCTCAGGTTGTGAAGTGTGTGTATTGGTACACTTTTCTATGCATGAGGTCAGTAATGGAGTTGGAGTGAATGTGACACTGTTCCTGCAGGTCATGTTCAAGTCTCAGCTTCAGAAGAATGGCGTGGAGCATCAACTTCGCCGAGAGATTGAGATCCAGTCTCATCTCAGGTGAGCCTGACAGGTTTCATCACGGGTGCCGGCAGGAGCAGGGCATTAGTGGAGCACGAGTTGATGGACATTGTGTGACATGATGTACAGTATTTCACCACAACAGCAGTGATAGTAGCACTGCATGTCCTTTTACAGCGTAAGCTGTTATGAGATCACAACAAGGGCCCTTTTTGTGCCGTAGTTGTCTGCTGCTGCCGCCGCCGGTGTCCGTAACCGCTATCGTGCAAATTTTAGAAAAAATAACCAGGACTGAGGAGGATTCAGACCACGTCCTCTGCGTGGATTCGAACCCACATCCTCTGCATGGCAGTCGAGCATTCTACTACTGAGCCATGCCTGTGCTTGAAAAATCTCCGCTAAAAGACCTAAACAGGTATACCGTCTGCTGAGGAATTGCATTAACAAATGTAATGTTACGTGGCAGGATAATAATACGCCACTACATATCGGGGAAAGTGGATTGCATAAAGAGTTCGAGGAATCATTTGAAAGGACACAGGGTTGCATGGTTTGTAGCTCTGAACCCATTATACCAAGCATCATCAACATCATCATTATGAAACAATCTTCTTCCACTTTTCCGTCATCATTATTACGAAGCGCTGCCCTTTGAAGCAGTTTTGTCATATTGTGCCATGCATCACGCGGCAGGCGATGTGTACAGCCCCGTCAGCAACCTGACTTGGCTCTTCGATATACATGATGGCGCCTCCTCGTAAGGTACGGACAGCAAATGAAGAAGCGAATCGCAGAGCTACGCGCGCGGCTGCAGGAAGGCAACGTCGGGCACAATAGACAGCTGTGCATAGAGAAGCCCAAACCGCAGCTCGCCGTCGACGCCGGGCTGGGAGTTCTGTTCGTTCTCGAGGAAACGACGCCAAGAGACTCTCTAAGATGTGCAGTTATATAGATTTGCATGTTACAATACCGCAGTAATCATTGCGTAGTGGGTACTTCCCCACTTAGCGAAATGATAATAGTTATGGCGCAGGGGATACCTATCACCTCTATTTGCACTAGTTTCCTCAAGCGTTTAAAATGCCCTCTAAGAAGGCCGCTCCTCAAGCTTACGCTGTCACTGTCCTGCGGTTCTGCGCAGGCCTGGCTCTTTTTTGCTAATGGTAAAGCCAGGGCGTTCTGTCAGGCATTTCTATAGGTGGCCTATTCTTATGACCTGTTGTAGATGAGATGCAGGTATACTGCCATACAAAGGTTACAATAGGATCCCATTGATACATTGCTGTTTGTTGCATTATCCTGTCTTCTGTGTTCTGTCGTGTGTCTAATTCAATTCCCATTACGACGTTTGTTAGCCTCACAATTTTTTAAGCTTCTGTTCCCAGCTGTCGTACCTACTATTGCTAGTCTAGTGACTATAGCAAATTAGTTCTGTGGAAATCTGCAAGGTGTAGTAATGATTGTGAAAGGTAAAATTAGCATCCACCTGTTTGTAGCACAAAGCTACAAGGAAATCCATACAGATCTCTCAGAAACTGAAGCAAAATTCGCCCTGGTCGGAGGATTGAAACCGCGACCAATGCCTGTCCCAGGTGGTTGTATGGATTTCCTTGTAGCTTTGGGCTTCAAACAGCTGGATGCCAATTTCCCCTTTGTAGGGGCTACAGCGTGGTGCTTCTAAGCCCCAGGACATCACCACATTATTTGCGCTGTAATGTTTCTTCAGGCATCCCAACATCCTGTGCCTGTTCAACTGGTTCCATGACGAGACGAGGGTCTACCTGATCCTGGAGTACGCACCCCAGGGTGAGCTCTACCGCCAGCTCACTTCGGCCAGGCGGTTCACTGACAGGAGAGCTGCCACAGTAAGAACAGACCCATATCTTTTGATGATGATGTCGTATTCAACACAAAAGTACAGTCGCCGACCGTTTATTCGGACTCGACGGGAACCGCCGAAAAGTCCGAATAATCGAGAGTCCGAAAAAAAGGGATTCGCCAGAAAAAAAGTACTTTTATGGTCCCAGTGGACGGAAAAAATTGTCAATGCGCGACTGTACAGGTGCATGTTTACGCGTGATCACGTCAGCCTGTATTTCCGACAGTGTCTGGCTATCGCTATAGGCAGAGAGGAGCGTCGTCAAGGCCTGCGCCAAGTCCGCCCTCGATGGCTGTGGCGCGGGCGGTGCGTCGTCGTCAGAGTCGCTGTACACTTGCAGCGGCTCGAGAACCTGACGGACGATCTCCTCATCATCCAACTCGGCACAGGGCCGGACGGCACTGTCAAAGTCAACAAACTGTTCAAACGTAACGTCGTTTGAACAAACTGTTCAAACGCACTACGCGACGACTGGACGAGATTGAACAAGTAAAGCAGGCCTAACACACAGAGCTAAAGAGCGAGACTTGAAAGGTAGCTGTTGACAAGGCCTAGGTCAAGTAACAACTGACAGCCCAAATGCCGAGCACCGAGCATAGAGCACCGAGTTCCAAGCACACTGGCTTGGCTTGGCTTGGCCTTGCCTGCTGTTCGGCCGCGGTATACAGTCACTGGATACCGGATTGGTCAAATCCGAAGCACGACAACCAGTACGTGCAGCCAACAAAAGTAAGCCTTCGAGATCGGCAACTGTAACTTGCAGAAGCTGCGTGGATTTAGACACCAGCAATCCAACCATAGCAAGCGCGCCCTTTCAGTGCTGGCAACCTAGCAAAATGTAAACATCGCGGCCATCTTGTCACGACCGTATCGTGGCGTTTGACGTCGAATCTGACCAAGCCGCCAGAGTCCGAAAAATCGAACGGCGCGCTGTAGGACGTCCGAATTACCGGTCGTGGTTATACATTACTTCAATGGGACGAGTGGCGGTGCCGCGAAGGTGTCCGAATAAACGAGCATGTCCGAATTTTCAGCGTCCGAATAAACGGTCGGCGACTGTACATGATGGCAGACGGGCCTACTGTTACTGTGATGTCAATCCAATCAGTGCACCTTTCCTCCGAATGCCAACTGCGGATCGTACTGGCTCATTTAACTTTGTGAGAGCCGGCCACTTCTCCGTTGTCACAGCCCACCAACAGTGTCCATTCAAGCATCAGGCCGGGGTTGATGATCATGATGGGCTAATGAGAGGGTCCATTGTTGGATGTGATGGCTTGTTGGTGGATTACTGTGCACGCATATGAATGTGCATGTAAGTTTGTAACTTTAAGTTCACCAGTGCTTTTGCCTTTCACCCCCACCTGACCATTACGCACTCATGAAGTAGGGGGTGTGTGGGTGGGTATGTCATTTTATGCAGGTTGTCATATGGTAGAAATTTTGGGGTTTGTGTCAGGGTGTGCCATTACAGTAGAATCTTGATGATATGATCACAGTTTATACGAATTACGCTACGATGCAAATTTTCGAAATGTTCCGGATGGCCAAGGTTATAGTAAATACGCCATGTTTCGGGCTTACACAAGCAGTTCTTGAATGCATCATTGTTCATATGAATGCGGGTGCCACAGCCACAAGCTAGCAGGCTGGCATTGCTGCTCGCAAAGGGAGAATGGTGTCCACGGTTGCTGGCCCGACCCTTCTGTCCACATCTGCCCCCACTTCAATCTCCTGCATCTGTCAGGCCCAGTGATCGCAAGAAGTAACATGAGCAGGAAAGGAGCCGAGTGCTTATTCATCTGTAAGCACGCATGGGCTCACGGCACCTTCATTGATCAGCTGCGCGCCGGCGCACACAATGCATTTTCACGAAGCTCGTGGGTGCGAGGGCGAGTGTCTATGCGTCTCTGGCTTCCAAAGTAAAACTGCAGAAATGCAGATGCGTAGTAGACAGCCTGAGGACAAATGGCAACAGTTTGCTTGACAGTCACCTTATTACTGGCTCAGCAAGAAACAATTATATGACGGGTGTCAACTTGTTCAGTCCACCACTATCTTATCGCACGATGTGAACAGCACACTGACACACAATACACAAAAGACCATGCAAGAGGAGAACTACTTAACCCTCGGCCAGTGTTCCCGTGACCGTGTGCCCCCAGGAAAAGAAGGAAGTAAATGTACCGAAAGAGATGGGTGCAGACTGGAGGCCGCCACTGCAGTTAGTTGAAGCCTGAATTGGTGCGTGCAGTTGGCAGCAGTTGACAGTGATTAAGTGCCGACTGCCCTCCTACCTACCACTAGGAGAGAGCAGAGTGGGGAACTAAGGAAAACAAGGTGTCGTGTGGGCACTCTTATGCCCACAGCTCTGAACGTCTACGGTTCAGAAGTCTGCTGTAAAGAAGTGCTGACGAGCTTGCTGGCCTTATAATTTAGTCCATTATATACAAATGTATGTTGTATCAGTATCCGTCGTAAAGGAAGCTCAATCAGCGCAAGAGATCTGAAGGTCAACATAACACTGCAACTAGGTACGTTTTATCCATACGTCTCTTGTAAGCAGATCTTTTGTAACAAGGGTACACCGTATAGTATCAACTTCTAAAAGTTATGGAAGGAATTCTTGCTCAATGTGTGCGTCTTTCCGTGACGTGTTTTTTCCCTATTTCTCTTGCGCAGTACATCTACCAGCTCTGCAATGCTCTCAAGGTTTGCCACCGCCAGAAAGTAATCCACCGCGACATCAAGCCAGAAAACCTTCTCGTTGGCTTCAATGGTGAAATTAAGATTGCAGACTTTGGTTGGTCCGTGCACGCACCTTCGTCCAGGTGCGTACGTGTGACCGCTACTTCTCTTTTCCCGTTCTCGACCAATGTCACCGGTTCATCAGGGCAGTCTTTGTTTGCTCGATAGCCAAGATACTGCATTCTATTAGCAGGCCTAGGGGCCTAGAATATTGAGAAACACTATGGTGAAATGAAAAAAAAAAAAAAGGCCTCTGAAAATTACTTGAAAATGTAGTGAGAGAAACATCCACCGCCTTTCTGCACAGCCAACTGTTTTGTTCTTTTGTCCTTCATGTCGGCTGAGGGAACGTAAAGACCTAGTGCTGTTTTACCTTCTTACAAAAGGAACACTGAAATAGTAAAGCCAATGCCACGCCTATGAAATTTGAGTAGTAAACAGCTGAGCTGGGGCAACGGTGTCAAGTTCATTATCACACTATCCTATAGTGCTATCACTATCTTGTAGCAGTGGGTTGATGTGTGGGTTGAAGGCAAGTACGGACCCGATTTTCCCTTCTACGCAACCCGAGACTTTTCTTCCTTTAACAGCGTAGCTACTTAAGCTTTTCGTTGCCCCGCCCATCTTGGAACGGAAAACTATCACAATCAGGAAATTAGTGCGCGTACACCCCTTTCATGATGTGCACGGCATTTGCGCGCGCACTTCTTATTTCTCTTGTGCTCAAGTGTTTTATAGCATGGAATAGTTTTGTGCAGTATAGCAAGGGGGTGGCAAAGGGAAGTGAGGATAAAGAGGAGGGGAAGGAGTAAAGCATAGCATATTCTTGTACAGTATAGTGTAGCAAGGAGTGGGAAAAGGAAGTCGGGAGGAGGTGAACGCCACCAGCAACGCTAGTGGCATCCACCTACTAGGCATTTGCTAGTGCAAATAGCTGCCCGAATTACTTTTATATTTATTCCTTTCTTTCTTTGTCTCGTTCCCTGTTTCGCTTTGAATAATCACTAGTATGTAGCGGTGTGGGTAGTGAGTCAAGGGCAAGAGCTTTCCTCTTCTGCATGGAAGCTTTACTGTTAACTGCAAATGCCATGTACAGATTTACCTTGACCTTAGATAGCTCAGCTATTAAAATTGCTTGGGTACTCCAGGTTGGTACTGTTCATCAGACTTGCACATTTCTGTAAGAATGCTGTGCAATGCCACTCTGGTTGGAGGTAGCGGCAACAATGATATGTGTCACATGCACATGACATGAATGTTCATGTGGTAAGTCGGTTCTGCAGATGGCTGCAAGGTGGAGGAAGCAGCTTCATGAAAGGAAGAAATCGTTACGCATCCATTTATAACAGGAAAATTGCTACCTGACAGCTTCATATTGTTTTCACGATCCTTTTCACTGTAGTAGTTACAGTGATAGCATCTTATGTGGTCTTTTGAACACTTATTGCATCAGAATCTTTGTCATGATAGAGTTAGAAAATATATCATGGTCAACGGTGTGTTGATGAGACAGATATTATCTCAGATGTTCATGAGGAGGCCATACAAATCCATAAATTGGGGCCGTGCATGTGCACACTGTCGCTGTCATTGATCAATGTTTACCATGAACCCCTTCCAATCTGCAGCTTAATTTATGTCAACTGCAAGACCAAGCCCTCATTAATCAGTCTCTTAATTGTCTGTCTTGCAGCAGCTCATCCTATTCTTAATGAGAAAATTTCCTAATTTTATCATCTAGGCCTAGTTCACCGTTGACAGTGCTTGCTTTATTCCCATGCCTACTTTCTAACTTGAAAAGCAACTGCTCTGTGCCTTTATGACCTGCACGACTCAGTTTTCTTCCTTAAAGGATACTGAACAAAAATCGGGAGAACTGGCAAAAACATCGAAAACCTACTCAGAAGACATCACTGTTCCGATTAACAGAGTTCATTTTACATATTTTCGAACAGTTGGCCGCATTTTTAGTGGATTGTGACAGCGCGGTGGCTGCACGCCTGTGCGCTTGTCGACGGCCGTGATGTCACATGCAACTGGCGCCCTCTCTCCTCCGGCCACTTCCCCCACCACCTTTCCTCCCGAGAACCACTTGTGTCGCGAATTGGTCGGCGCGTCAGTATCTGGTGGGTGTCGCACAACTTCCTCTAGTTCACCGCACGGCCGCTAGATGCATGAATTTGCAAAAATTGCATTAAATTCCATATTTTCCGCTAGTCTCTGGCTGAAATGAAGGTTGTGGAAACAAATTTCAGTACCCAGTCTTTCAGTTGGATCATTTATCTTGACGGCGAAAGTTTTGTTCAGTATCCTTTTAATTAGTATTATTAGCCAGCTGAATGGTTATGCTAACAAATCATGAAATGCACTCTGTGTAGTGGTGGATCCAGAGGGGTGGTTATATGTCATGACCACCTTCTTAATTTTTGAATAACCAAGAAGAGGATGCTCTTGAGAAACTTCCTTGCCTGTGCACTTGAAAGTACACAGGCTGGTTTCTTCAGTTACTGACACCTCATAGTCAGCTTTCGGTATCGAACTTCTCACAGTGTGACCCCTCCCCCCACAAATATCCTGTAGCTGCCCCCGACTCCATGACACTACTTAGTTATCTTGTCTACTGCATGCGTGTTTGTTTCTTTAGCCTATTTTGGATTGTGCCCTTCAATTTGATAAACAAACTTATACTTTGACGCTGCTGCATTCAGCTGAGTGTGAAAGCTTGCCTCTGCCCCACCATGGTGGTCTAGTGGCTATGGCACTCGGCTGCAGACCTGAAGGTTGCCGGGATCGAATCCCGGATGCGGAGGCTGCATTTCGATGGAGGCGAAATGTTGAGGCCCGTGTGCTGTGCGATGTCAGTGCACGTTAAAGAACCCCAGGTGGTCGAAATTTCCGGAGCCCTCCACTACGGCGTCTCTCATAATCAGAGCTGGTTTTGGGACGTTAAACCCCACATAACAACAAGCTTGCCTCTGCCTCTTAGGCGGGCCACTATGTGTGGCACGCTGGACTACCTGCCACCAGAGATGATCGAGGGTGCCGTCTATAACGAAAAAGTGGACCACTGGGCCCTCGGCGTCCTCATCTACGAGTTCTTGGTTGGGAAGCCGCCCTTCGAGTCGCCTACTACGCAGGAGACGTACCGGCGCATACGAGAGTGCAGGGTGCAGTACCCCACGCATGTGAGTGCCGAGGCACGGGACATCATCGGCAAGGTGAGCACTGTTTGCTTTGGCTAAAGTGTGACTGTCATTGTTTTCATGTCGAGAGCTGGGGAGGACAAGGGACCCCCCAAAACAGTGCCAGGTAGGCAAAAAGGTGACTGAACTGCTACAAGTACAAACTCCAGTAGCTCATTGGATATGGCACTGAACTACTGAGCTTAGTCATGGAATTTATAGTACTAGCCATCATGACGTGCACATTAAGGGGGGGGGGTCAAGCTTATTAGGCCATGCCTGGTTAGGTTTAAGTACACTACAAGCTTAAATAATCTGAAATAAAGCCAGGTTTAATTAAGTTAAGACTAAGTCAAGTCCAATCGAGCTCAGACTATTAAGCTACTCCTAATGAAGCTAAACTTTAAAGGCATAATTCATTTCAATCCTCACTAAGCCATCTTAGTCAACCCTAATCTGCTGTAATCCTTCTTAATCCACCCTAATCTCTTTTAATCTACCATAAACTATACTAATATGCCATAGTTCAGATTATTGCACTTTAATCTGTCTTAATCCACCCAAATGTGCCTTATTCAGCTCTTAATCCACTCCAGTTCATCCTAGTCCTTTAATCCATCTTATCCAAGAAAGATTTTGGGTTCGACTCCAGTCATATTCTTGAGTTGGAGCCCCACAAGGTGGCACATTGGAGCCCCATAGGGTATAAACTCATCAACAATCACTGATCAATGATTGATTAAAGTTGGAGAATCAATTATCGTTTATTACAGGCTGCTGGTGTGCATTTGTTGGCTCCTTGAAAAACGATATTTATCGTGAATTCTGCACTGCACTGTTCACGTAAACACCGAGGTATTTTACAGACACCTTCCAATGAATGGTATCTCTGAGACTTGCACATTAATGAATACATTTTACATATAGTTCCAGCAGCTATTTTGCCTAGATGCTCACAAAGTAATGAAAAGTGAGTGCAGAGCAAAAGTGCGCTTTCGGTTTTAAAATTTGCATAATGCAGAGGCCCCGCACACGGGTGCGACGGGCACAAGCGGAATGGGTCTGCCGTAAGCCAATAGCATAGTGTTCCTTGTATATGCTCTATGACGAAACAAAGCATATACACGGAGCGTGAGGAGAAGCCTCTTTTTGAATTGAGGGCTCCTGAGGAAGTGGAAACATTGTGCTCCGCTTGCGGACGCTACGCTTCGCGGATGACTACAGAATTTGGCTGAGATGGTTCATTGTAGCGTAGGCTAGTGCTACAGTATGTTTTTTCACAAATCCCGAGGGGTGGTTCAGGACCCCTTTAAATCAATATGCGTTTCCTTGGGGAACTTCCCTTGCAGTTAAATTTGTACATGGAACACCACTGCTCTTTGGCTCATCTTGTTGGCATCAGGAAAACACAGCTTGGTTTAGAGAAAATTCTTGGTAAAATAGATGCAATGCTCATTTTGATAAGTCCTAGCCACAGCACTTAACTCCCCAGCGCAGTCCCAGCTGCAGCACTTAACTCTGACCATCGTCACACTGAATCTCTGAACTGTTCCACTCAATGTTTCACTCACAATATTACTGATATCCAAATGTATATTTATCGCACGCAAAGCCCCTTGTTACAAAGCACAGTATTGAGGTAAACATCTGTACTTTTTTGCGTGTACCAACTTTTTCAAGCACAGTCTTTATTTCCCAGGACTATTGAATCCTGGAATGCTCTGCCCAGTATGACCCGTCATTTGACAAAGAAAAAAATTGCAATTCCCTTTGTGTGTTCTAATATTGTGTTCTTAGTTTTTTTTAATTTTTATGTTTAGTACTATATTACTTTTTTTCTGTTTTGTTTCTACCATATGTTGTATTTCACACTCCTGCTATCGCTTTATGAAAGGCTGCAGTATGTACAAATAAATAAAGTAAGAAGGTATTGTTGGTGTACTTGTATTCAGGAACAGATACTGCCCGCTGTAGTCATGCTCGCTCACATGTCAGGTGGTAAACTTTAATGAATTTGAACCATCTTTTATGTTTTTAAGTGCCTTCAGATAAGCCTTGACTAGGGATTAAAGCTCGCTCTCCATGTTTTGCTTGCGACAGCTTCTGAAGAGGCAGCCTGCTGACCGGTTAACCCTGGATGAAGTGCTGGCCCACCCATGGGTTACGAAAAATGCGGACACTAATGTCGTGTGTCGAACCTTGTAAGAGCAAGACTTTAACCTTGTGTGGCTGATGTGCGTATATTCTACCCACATGTACAGCACATCAGCAATCTCACTTGGGTGTTACTCGTGAGCAAAACTGCACTGGCAGGCCTCCTGCTGCAGCTTCCATTGTGCAACGTTGTGCACGAGCTTTCACTACGACTTGTACGTAATCTACGTAACTGATATCGAAGCTTGGGGCACAGCAGCGCTTTGGTTGCGAGGTGTGCCACTCCTTGCAGATATGGTTTTTTAGCCTCTCATTCTGCATATTTAAGTGCTACATGGACTTTGTGAGAATGTGCAAGCTTATATGTGAAATGTTTTTTAAACAACTGTAACCAGCGTAATAAAAAATTCTCAATGGTTTTATAATTCTGTTTGTTTATTTGTTGAGATGTGCCTCTCATAGAAAGCACAAGAAAAGGACACACTTGTCAACACCTAATTGTTTGTGATGATTGATTGCTTTGTCATAGGAATCAGTATACTAACATGAAAGCGAAACATGTGTTTGCATAGCTGTGAAATACATAAGCGGCATTCTGGCAAATCGAGGGGCGGGACATGGGTTGGGTACTTTGGACATGTGAACCCATTGCATGTACACATCAGCGGAACCTCCACACTGCACATGGACTCTTCACAGTTATATGCAACTGAAAGTTCTCGAACGACTTGCATTTCTCCGGAGATATTGCATTGCATGCACCATAGCCCTGCGCAAACCTGCCATAAACCAGGAGCATCCACAAAAAGTGAAACCTTACAAGCGAGCTATGTAACAGCAGAACTGAATCGGTTGTCAGCGGATCGTTTTGTGAACACAAAGTCCACTGCAGTGAAAGGCGCGTCGTTCTCTTGTCAACGGCCGTCATTGTGTTCCTGGAGGAGAGCCTGTCGCAACACAGTGGGCTACCACATATGCCACACAAGACAAATTATATAGTGGCCATGGTTATACATTGCCGAAGCTACGTGCCAGCAGGGCAACACTAACCTCGGCTTCAATCGAGGCGCTGAGATTAGCGAAGAACTATCTGCCAGCACTGGATTAGCACGACAATTCACTCATTGCTCCATTGTTCCTAGACGGCGATACCACCGCTGCAAGCCAATAGTGCAGGGAAAGAAAGGTGATGTTAATTTAAGAGTAATTTTGCTTGCTAAGCACCTTTGCTTTAGCTGGACATCAGTTAGATGCAAATTGTAAGTAGTGTAGTGAAGATACAAGGCCTGTTTTCCTTTTCTTTGATGTGTCGGTAGTGTGATTGGTATGGCTTCCCGCTTCTATTGTCGCATCCCGGTTGGTTGTGGATTCGAGTCCTAGCCTGTGCATCATTGTCAAATGCGTGTTCATTTTTTCAGACATCCACTTGCGTGATGGAGGTAATACCCCTGTCACACGGCGCATGTAAACGTCATTCGCAGCAAATGACATTTATAACTAATGTCATTCTGTTTTCACGTTCCTCGTCTACACGGTCATACAAAATCGATGAACAAATCGCAAGGTAGGATTTGTACCTTGCGATTTGTTCATCGTACCTTGCGATTTGTTCATCGATTCAAGCATCCATCTTCCCCTGAGCTTCTCTTCTAGTTTGGTCATACAAAATGACGTTCGCCAGTGACGTCGATGTTTACCCGCTGGATACTAGGATAACAATGTTGCAAATTGTGCCTTTTATTTGCATATTTTCTCTTGATTGTTAGAAACACAGTGGTAAACGTTGGCAGGCTATGTGAAAATATATTGCAATACGATACGGCAGCATTAACAGGGAAGAAATCCGCACAAGTATCCAAGACTAGCCCAAGGCCGCTTCGATTTCTTCTGTAGCCGGCGATATTCGTGGACTGTGCCTGCGTCCCTGTGACTGTGATGGACGATGGTCAGTGCAAACGAACATTAATTGCCCCCCAGGTATTCACCACAAAGCGCTGAAACCGGCTGAAGCAGCTCACAACAAACACGCGTTTGTAAACATGGCAGACGGCTAGGAAGTGTCGGTGTAAACTCAGAGTCTGGGAACAAGAATATAATTGCACAGATTGCATCAAATATCGTGCTGTATGTCAGAAAGTTATCAAAGGGCCACAAGAGAAACTAACAAGAACTGTTACATTGTGTACATTTTGCCTTTCGTTACCAATTTTGCATCTTGTTGCGAAGCTCCTGTGGTCGAGAATATGCATGTAGCGACTGAATGAGTTCGGCGAACGCATTCAGTGGGCGAATGCCATTAGGTGTGAATGTCATTCGCTATGCCCGTGTAGCAGCAACAAAAATGACATTAACACATAATGGCATTCGTTGCGAATGCAATTTACACGTGCCGTGTGACAGGGGTATAACTCGGTGGTTTCTTGGTGGACCACAGCATGAAACACTTTCGTGTTAAAAGTTCAAATACAGAGTCACAGTAGTGTCCTATTCATAGAACATGGAAAGAAAAAAACTTTGCACCATGGCAACCATGGGCCTGTTTGTGTCGTGCTACTCCTTGCCACTGCCCTTCCTCCCCAACTCGCTTAGCTGCTGGTATGCACTAGCGACAGCCGCACCTCCAGCGGCAGCCGCTCTGCTGAGAGTTTAGCATCGAGGTGGTACGGCTGCACCTCTGTGGTCAGCGTCACCGGTGCACTTGGTGCATTGGCAACGCGTGTATGCTGCCAGGTGCCACGATGATACGTACCTATGGGGTCGGCCCCCTGGTGCTCAGTTGGAGAAATACAATTACAGCGAAACCTCGTTATAAGGAAGTTGAAGGGGGAGCCGTAATTACTTCGTTATAACAATTAGTTCGTTATAGCCAATATCCATGTCATCTATGGGATTCCAAGGGGAATTGCGATTGCTTCGTTATATCGAATATTCGTTATATCCAGGTTCGTTATAGTGAGGTTCTACTGTATATAGTCACATTCGCTTACAAGTCGTCCCGACGCGACACTGCTGGATACTCTCCCTTTTACCTGTTGTTCGGTCGCGACCCTGTCTTACCATTAGATGCCTCGCTCCCCTTTGTGAGAGATTTGAGGAGCGAATATTCCCGCGATGCGATCGCCCGTGCTGACCATGCACGTCAACGGGCCCGCACTCGTCTCTTGGCATCCCAGGAAATTCAAAAGCGCGTTTACAATCGCCGCCACCAGGACGCATACTTTGCACCGGGATCCCTCGTGCTACTCTGGTCCCCTTGTCGCCGAGTGGGGCTCTCCGAGAAGCTCCTTCCGCGTTACAAAGGCCCTTACCGCGTGCTACGTCAAGTTACCGACGTCACTTACGAGATTATTCCCGTCGGACCCACCACAGCATCCAGTGCGATATCCCTTGACGTTGTCTACGTTTGTCGCCTCAAACCCTACAACGCAAGAGCCAATGACCCCTTATGAGGCACCGGGACGATGCCTCTTTCGCCCGGGGTAGTGTTACGGAGAAGCAAAGAAGAGAGCGTCGACGACTAAGACAACGATGAAGCAACAACAGCTTCCTTCCAACCATTTCAAATCAAAATGTAATCGTCAAATAACTCTTGGCCAATCCCCCCTGGTGGGTAAGTGCCGTAGGTCTACAGGAACATCATCATCATCATCATTTGCTGGCTGCGCGGCACCTGTACATTTCTATAAATACACGGTGTAAATAATTCTGTGCAACCATAACAATATCACTCATTGCGCGCCCATTGCACACACTGGCGGATCCAGGGGGGTGGCCCCGGGGCTAGGGCCACCTCCAAGACATGCTGCCCCCTCATATTTTCTTTCTTTACAATTTTTTCTGCCCATTTTCACCAGCTCGTCTCAAACATGATCTGTGCTTGTTTGCGGGCCTTGAAGAGGCGCACATAGACTCTGCAATTTCGATGGTGCACCACATATCGCTCTTTCCATGAAATTTTTTGTTTTTGTGTGGTGGTGTGTTGCAGTTATGAGAAGGCCAACCCCATGTAGCTGGCCTGCCCTGAATTCACAACCCCTAGGCAGGACCAGTTGAAAACTGTTAAGGTTGTGTAGCATCTATTCTTAACAATGCGCCTGCAGTAAATTACATTCAACACAGAGCGCTGTGTCATGAGTAAGAGGGGCCCACAAACACAGGCCACTAGGCCAAACGGAGAGATCGGCGAAGTGGCGCGGCAAAGCACGCGCAGTGGACACGTCGGTGTTCATAATTGGATGTCAGCGGGCTCGCGGCACGCGACACGAGGAGAGATCGGTGATCGGGAAGGCTGAGGTGGCATTCTCTGCGCGGCACCGGTCGACGAAGGGTGTCTGGCCAGCTACGGTCTGGTGACGGGGAGACGAGGGCGTCGGGCTCCGGGGTGCCGTCGATCTGGCTGACGATCGAGCACGGACTTCGGAGTGGCAGCGGCCGAACTTCAGCAGTTCCCGGCGTACCCGCAGCGCTCCACCTTCGCCGGCAAAACGGGACGACCGGCAGAAGAATCGCTGCAGAGGGCCGGTCTTGGTTAGAGACCGAACATCACATGTGAGGAGGCCTAGGCTGGGCTAGGCCTAAGCGGTGACCCGCCACGTCGCAGGCGAAGCAAGGCGAAGGACGAGAACGGACCTTGCGTGAGCGGCGGTCACCACCAGCAGCGTCTGTCAACGACAGCGACGGGACACGACCCATCGAGAGATCACCGACTTCGAACCGCACCGCAACGAATTCAATGTAAGCGTATCCTACTTCAGCGTGAGCAACGGCCGCGGACAGAGTGTTGAGAGACTCCCGTTGGAACTGCGCCCAACGCGGAGGGTTTGTAGGCTATGATAGGTTGTTAACTTAGTTTGTTTTTCCCTGGTTCTTTTTTCGTGTGCAGTGTGATGTTTGTTCATCCATTTCATGTCTTTGTGTTCCTTTTTATAAAGTAACGTTTGTTGTTTTTTGTTAACGCTTCACGCCTCTCGCCTCCATCACTCTCTCTCAATCCATCGGAGCAAGCGCTCCCGAGATCCTCACACACAAACTCGTGACAAATAATTGGCGAGCCTGCCAGGATTAATATCTCCAGGCCCAGTCACGAATGATCGTCGGGGGTTGCGAAGATGGATTTGGAGCGTTTGGCGGCGATAGCTAAGAGTAGAAACCTGTCAGGAAAGGAGGTGCTGAGGTTATTTGAAGATGCCCAAAAAGAACGGGAGCGAGAGCATGAAGCAATGGTAGCTCTAATAAAGCAGCAGATAGCTGAGGCCGAAGGGAAGCTGATGTACCGGAAAAGGGAGGAGACATCATGTGTAAATTTGCCAGTAGTGCAATCAGTCGAAATCGGTGAACATGAGGCGGAAGTTATCGAAATTCCTGAAATTCAGGCGAGTCAGGAGATAGTCTCGGTGGAGTCGGAGGAGTGCGGCGCGGTTACCGCAAGTCTAGAGGAGCTCGAGTCGGAGGTTGAGGATGCGGGCGTAGGCGCCCAAGAGTTTATTGATGATGCGGGCGTAGGCGCCCAAGAGCTGTTGTGCGCAGTGGAGGAGAAAGCGCACCCACTGCTGGTGCAGGAGGACAACGTAGAGTGCATTGCAGGTCGCTGCAAGCACATACTTGACGGAGGGCGTGTTGCAGGTTGCTGCAAATGGAGTTTTGACGGGGTTTGTTCCGATGTGTGCGCCACAGGGAAGGACGTGACATGGAGTCATGATCCGTGCGAAAATGGTGCCGTGCTCGAGAGCGAGCACAGTGAAGGTGAAGTCCGCGATCGTAGCGGTACAAGTGGGAGTGAGGAAGTCAAACTTGAGGAAAAGGCAGACGCGGACGCTGCCAACGAAGGACTTGACACTAAGGCGCGTCCAAGAACGCGAGTTCAAAGGAAGGGGAAGAAAGTGAGCGGACGCGGCAAGGCTAATGAGAGTCGAGCATGTAGACGCCGTAGAAAAGTCGTTCGCAGCAAGCATTCAGTGAGCATTATGATGCGAAAGCGCAGGGGACTGCGATCGCGACAGTGGGAGAGAGTATGGAAGGGGCGCGACCGACCGAGCGAGCGAACTTGACACTTAGGTTCCATTCGGACGTGTCGTCGGTTTTCGACCGCCACGACGTTCCATTGTGGAGGACGCTTTTCGACATGGACATGGAGCTTCGTTTGACGTCGATTCCCACCTGTGTGTGAGATCCGCCCAATTTTACGTGCAACGCGGCATTTCAGATGATTTCGCGGTGGTTTCGAGGTTCGAAGAATTGGACGTTCGCTGTGCTGAGGTCATAAAGACCACTAAGACTACAGAACCACAATAGACCACTAAGACTACAGAACCACAATGCTACTGTCGTAACGGAAAGCCTCGGCGTTCGCTGCACTGATTGATTAGGAACTAAAAAAAGAAGTACAGGTGAAGGGACATAATTATACCTCAGACGGTGCAAGCTCCTCTGCTACGCCTGATAGGAAAACAAGCTTGCTGAAGTAGGGCAGACATTTTATGCACAAAACACATCAGCATAGTACGATAAAAATTGCACCAACACGCATACTTATCTAAAAACGTACAATATGCGCGAACAATGATAATCACAGTTTATGCCTCATGCAAATCTTGAAAGAGGCGCCTACAAGGTTGTCAAGAATTTGCAATCCTTGCGTGCCATTAATGCCGAACTCGCATCACAATTGAAGGCTCGCGAAAACGCCTTCGAGTGCTCCAGGAGTCCGTTGCAACTGCCCAGCGACCACGCAGCGCCTTTCTTGGCGCACAACGAGCGGCAGAGGGTCATGAAGAACACCTTCTCTTCGGTAAGCTCGCTGGTCAGGTTGAATTGGAAGCTGTTGCGAAGGTGTTCCATGAATACCGAATAAACGATCTCCAGGCCGACTATGGCCGACACGCGAACTGTAGCGGCGCACTGTTGCATCTTCTTGAGGGCCTTCGCCGACCGCGCAGAGAGCCACGATCCATTTACGTCGAAGCTTCCGTTGGGATGCACGTAGTGCTTGTGTTCGTCCAGTGTGCTGAGTAGGAACGCCGTGAAGAACGAGCCGAGACCGCCGTAGAGCATGCCGGGGGTGCCGCGTATCCAGTACAGGGGGCTGGCGAGCGCCGCCATGGGGATTCCGACGGCGTTTTCGAACGTGTCGTAGCCCAAGAGGTAAGGCGTGAAGTTGGGCTGCATCAAGGATATGTCGTCTCGGCGTCTTCCCTTCAGCAATTCGCTGAGGCAGCGACGCGCGCTCATCCAGAAGCGCACGAAGGACGTCCCGCCCTGAGGACAGCCGGCGTAGAGATCTTCGACCGCGAGCGCGTCCTTAAAGGTCGCCGACGGCCACAGGCGTAGGACGGTAGATACGAGCTGCCGTTTGAAGAAACCCCTGGCGTCCACGTCCAGCCAAGCCATCCTGCTGACGCCATCGATGGCCTTCTGCTTGAGGGCGCCGAGCAGGGAGACCGCCAGCGCCTCTCCCTCGTGGCCGAGCCGAGACGGGATGTAGAGCTCAGCCAGGACAGGGTTGTAGACGGCCTCTACCTGCGCAGCGCAGAGCAGAGCCAAGAAGTTTGTCGCGTGAGTGCCGTTTCCCAGGACGTCCTCGAGCAGCGTCCTGTCGAGAACGAGGGCGTACATCTGGACGAACTGCCACGAGAGGTGCATTAGAGCGGCGTCGTCGCCGTGGTACCCGATGAAGTCTCTCAGGATGAACAGGGATGACGCATTGGCGATGAGCACGTCGTCTCCGGCCGACAGGGGCGCCATAGGCTGGATGTTCTCTCTGAGTGCCTCCAACCAAATGTCGGTGCTTCGGTAGGTCGACGTGTCGTTCTTCTCGGATACAGGGATCAACGATGAGCTCGTGTAAGACCTCCGCATGGCTACCTGCATGAGTATGGCCACCGCGTCGCCTTGAGCCTCGGCGCTTTTCTTGATGGTGATCTCGTCCTCGGGGCCTGGTTGGCGACCCAGAAAGTAGTGGTAGATTAGACCCCAGTACCTGCACGTGATACCCACAGGAACAGTTCTGTATAATACGACACGCGAGTATACGTTAACGAACCCTACTGTCATGGCCTCAGCGTTACACAAGTCTCTAATCTCAGTAGCTTGTGCTAGAACTCGGTAACTCGGTGAGAAAATATGGGAAGCTGCTGCTATCAAAGAATTAATGTCTATGAAATTACGTACATTTAAGACTTTCCTGTTCAGAACCACATTCAACCCCGGCCGGGGCGGCCGCATTTCGTTGGGTTCTTGTGTACACTGCACTGCAGCAATGTCACTGCATACAAGAACCCCAGGTGCTCCTAATTTCTGCAGCCCTCCACTACGGCGCCCCGTGATATATCGTGGTTTTGGGAAGTAAAGCCACAGGAATTATCATAATTCGAACCATATATTAAGTATATCCATAGGCAATTACTGTTTTGTTTTTGTTTTGCGACAGTAAAAGTAGGTTGCTCAAGCATCCCTGTCCAGTGCAGCATCTGTTAACACTACAGCGATTTCACAGTGACGTCTGTGATGACAGCGGGAATATATTCATCAGTGTTGTTGTTTTGTGGGGCTTAACGTCCCAAAACCAGTCCTGGTTATGAGAGACGCCGTAGTGAAGGGCTCCGGAAATTTCGACCACCTGGAGTTCTTTAACGTGCACTGACATCGCACTGTACACGGGCCTCAACATTTCGCCTCCATCGAAATGCAGCCACCGCGGCCGGGATTTGATCCCGCGACCCTCGGATCAGCAGCCAAGTACCATGCCACTAGACCACCGTGGCGGTGCTATATTCATCAGTGGAACTCAGACTGGACTGTAAACCAAATGCCTTTAGATGCTTGAGTGAACGCGCAATAGTAGCCCATTTACTCGAATAAATAAATGATGGGGTTTTATGGACCAGAGCCACGATGTAATGGTGATAAACAAGCGAAAAATCTAGGGACTTCATAGCGCAGAGCACCGGAGTAGTTTCGGGCATCTGGGGTTCTTTAACGTGAACTAAGTATACAGGTGTGCTTTCGTCATTTCGCCCTCCATCAAAAGGCGGCCGCCATGACCGGGAGTCGAACCTGCGACCTCAAGGTTAGCAAGCCGACGCCTTATCTGCTAAGCTACTGGTCCACGTTCTCTCGAGGGTGAACACGCAGTATTATTTTGTCGTTCGAAATGTATTCTATAACGACAGAGAGACGGTCAGAAAGTCGTGTCCACTTCGACATCGAGTCGGGCAGTCGGCCCAGGATTCAACCACGCGAAGAAGCCGGCACGCACAGTGAAAGCCAAACCACGGCAGATGTCACGCGACCCTTGGCCAAACCGGAGAATATTGTGTAAAAGTGGTTCAGTTAAGGAAAGGACGCAGCCCATGTCGAGAGCATGGCTGAGCGTCCGTGGGGGTATGGGAAAGGGACTGAAAGCGATAGAAGGAGAGGAAAGCCGTAGTAGAGGGCTCCGGAAATTTTGACCACCTGGATTTCTTTAAAGGGCAACTCCGGCGATTTTTCATTGTCCGCAGATCACGATCAAGCTTTCAGTGTATGTTCTCCTTGGTACTACAATACTTTATGCCAAGCGAGGCGGTTTGAAGTCATTTAGTTTTCCTGAAAATGAATTTTTAAAATTCTTAGCTGATTACCGTGCGAGCCATCCTGTGTTTTTGACGTCATTACCTGTAACGCTGCCTACTCGAGCAGGCGGGCCGTTTAAAGCAAAGCGGCGATACTTCAGCGCTTAAATCGCCGCTGTAAAGTTCAGAGGAGCTACATCGTTGGGCGGCATCACCGCTTTCATTTTTAGGGGCGAAGCTCCTCTTAGTCTAACCTTGTCCTGCGTCAGGCGTAACCGGCGTGCCGGGAGGCACGCGCTCGCCTTCGGCGCGTGCCTCTCTCTCTCACTCTTCCATCTGCTGTCTTGAGAGAGAGAGAGAGCGAAAGGCGCGCGTTGACTATATGGAAACGCTCTTTCTTAGATGAACGCTCTACCAGCTCGCAAAGAAGGAGAACGCGCCCTCACCCGCGAGAGACAACGTTGGCGCAGGCAGCGTCTCCTAGCGAGTTTCTTGATTGAGAAATACCGACTGCTCGCGTTGGAGAAGCGTTCACCGGCAACCCATATATATATATATATATATATATATATATATATATATATATATATATATATATATATATATATATATATATATGCACTAGGTCTTGACTTGCAATGAAGTCCCGGTGGGAGATTTCACTTGTGCATAGTTGAACCATAAGGATTCGTAGCGTGCGCGTTAACTAAATTAATCCGGAACTCGGCACGATCTACGACGAACCTCCCGAGCTTCGCCCACTCATCATCATTCACTCCGTGGATATGCTGTAATTTTTTTTCTGGCACCAGCTCCCCATTTCTGATGGTGGGGAGGCTGTGACGTCATCGCATACGCTCTACGACGCGTCTGCCCGTTTCGGTTTCAAAACATCGTTCATTCGATTATTTAAAATTATTGGTGAGTTTCTGAGCAAATTGGATGGTTGTGGCTGCTTCAGCGGTTATTAATACTATTGGAAACCAGCGATATCAGAACAGGGTGGAAAAACCGCCGGAGTTGCCATTTAAGGTGCACTGAGATTGCCTCCGGGAGATCGCCTCTCGTGGATCTACGGCTCTGCAAATGGCGACATAGATGTGTGCTCGATTGCACAAAGTGACACTTGGCAACTTATGGTACTGACAAGCGTACTTGTTTCTGTGTTCTAGGTGATAGCCTTTATCGACCTAAAATGATTAAACCGCTTTGGCTATGTGCGAATTCGTGGTCTGAAACTGTTATTAATGTTAAGCAGTCTGTTCTGTAAATATCTTAAAATATTCTTCGCAATTTTAATATCTGCTCACGAAAAGCTGTTACGATGGCGTTCGTATATAGCCACGGATGGATGTTATGAGCGTCCCCTTTCTAACGGGGCAGTGGTCCGCGTTCCACCAAGCTCTGTACTCGTAGCTTTATTCTTTCCTCTACAAACTCTTGCTTTCCATAATCAAGCATATTACCCCAAAAATTATCTCTGCACCTGCCTATTTTAGCTTTTTTTCGTTCCACCATAAAGCAACGATGCTATCCCAACTATCTTGCGTTTTTCTGTGCTCCATGCCTTCCGCCACCAATACTCTGAGATGTTCAGCTTTCCCGTGCTATCCCTGAAACCCATGGCCTCCTGCAGCGTATATAGCACCCCGACGTACACCTGGGCGCAGTCGAGCGCCTCTTGTGGCAAAGGTCTCCAAGATAGGCAGTCGAGCTAATCAGTGTCACGGATTCATCATCAAAAGAGACAATGCCTGCGTTGAGGGACACGAGACAACGGAGCTAGACAACACTAAGGGCATTTGATGGTCGGCGTTGTGTTGCCTGCTTCGCATGCGTCCGTGACATGCCTTGCCTTCAGTGAATTAAGATTTCTGAACGAATACTCGACAAAAGGCATTCTTGTTTCTAACCAGGAGGAGACATCGCAACGAGGACTAGTTGAATCCGTAGTACCTAAGAAGCACGCATATTTGAGCAAGAAATAGAGGGGAACAGACGAGCACAATGGTGATCTCACACCGCAAGTATCCGCAGAAAGGCAGAAATAATTAAAGGGCTCGAGATAAATGCCATCGAGTCGATTATATACAGAAACTACAGAGAAAATTTATACGAATTTTTTTTCTAAAATTTATCTAGTTCGACTAACCATTCTCCCCTGTCTTGAATTTCGCCAATCTGAAAGCTTTATTTTTCATACTGACTTTCTTTGTAGCTTTTCGTGCTACGAACGTGTATGATATCCTTCATCTTGAGGCCTTTAGCAAGAACTTATTTGCTACTCTCACACGCAAACTCTTTTCTTTTTCGTTCGTCTTGCAGAAATTCTGGGGATAATATATATCACGTATTCGCGTTTGAGTTAGGCGCCCAACGTTTAAAGGAGCCCACCGTATTCTCAGAATTCTGCGGGGAAAAAAAATGAAAGTTTAGAATAGAATCCCCACACGCACGGCATCGTGGGGAAACGAAAATGTACCTCGCATAGTCGCCGGTAGACATGACGTGCTCGTGCAACGCTGTGAACAGTCGCACGTCACTCGTCCTACCAGGGAGTAACAGGAATCGCCGTGCTCCGGGCGTGAACGGGTGCTTTAACACACGGACGCGCATCCACAGCGACATCTCCCAGTTCAGAGCCAAGTCCACGAGCACGCTCGAAGCACGGACGCCGCCACGCGGTCGTTCGGGCCAGGCGAGTTTGCGAGCTCTGAGAAACTCGAGGAACCAACCCTTGTCCGCCTCGCTGGCCCCGCTGTTCTCGACGCAGGATGCGTACATGGCGAGCGGTTTAGCCGCCACCGACGCCGTCTTGGCGCCCTTTTCGAGCAGATCGTGTAAGCCGTCCAGCCAGGCGATGCTGAGGTCGTCCAGAGCCGTCTGGAATACGCTGGGGAACCGGTCGTCCGGCTTCCACGTGGAACAGACGTACGCGTCGAAGTTCTGGCACGGGTCGATGCTCCGGTTGAGGCTGCGCGTGAGCAGCGCCGCGTGGGCGAGGCAGTCGCTGTTGTCGCACCAGCGTGACACGTCGCCCTGAGGCTTGATCGAAGGCAGCAGAAGTGACAGGATCGTGAAGGCGCACACCACGGCGAGCGCAAGCGTGCTGATCGTGATGAGCCTCTTCGTGTCGTCGGGCCGCACGTGGTCGGAAGAGCGCCGTGCGGTGACCTCCTGTGTGTGGACACACGACGACGTTGTACAAAACGCGATCTAACTAGAACCACTTTGTGGGTGTGTCAGAGTTCGCTACTAGTGGTGGAAACAGGGTTTGGTAAAGCGGAAATGTGGGCCGACATCTCCGCTCTGTTCGCGCCCTTAAAGGGGCCGTACGACGCTTTCCCAAGTAAAATTAGTGTCATCACCTAAGGCATGTTATGACACCACCATACCAACACGAATCATCTGCTGCAAGGAAATTCTAAAATCGCTTAGGTATTAGCGCAGTTACAGTGTAAAGTTTGAGGGGAGTTCCGCCATCCGGATACGTTCTCTCCTTTCTTGCCGACAAGTGATCCGGAAGCTACACAGACGAGTGTGAAAAGAGGTCGAGCAGGCGGGTGGGGCGGTATTACCACTCTATATAAAGAAATAAGGTGCGCTTACCCGGCGCTTCATCGAGACCTTACCAGAGCGCAGGCTACAGTCTTACGACAGCTTCACACAGACTCATTTCTGAGTCTACACAGATTATCAATCATCACCAATGGGGAGTACAACGCCATATGTCAAAATTGTCACTCGAATGTATTGGCAACACAAGACCACATCCTCTGGGGATGTAGAGGTTCGCCTCCTCCACGAACGCTCTTGCCAGCCCCGTCTAAACTTACCTGGCAGGCCCTACTAAGGACAGCCAGCGATCTAGGGGACGAAGTTAACTTAGTCAGTTGGGCCGAAGGGAGTCGCCCCCAAGATGGGCCACCCTGAGGACCACCCTCCGTGACCATGAAATAAAGATGTTGTCACCACCTCCCTGGTGGCCAGAGCGATTCATGAGCGTGAAGATTTTCTATACCATCATCCACTGAACGGCTTCCGGGGAATTAACCATTGGTAGTGTCCCTCCTCATCCGTATAGTGCGTGCCTGCCTATTGATGTGATTTGCTGAAAGAGCGAGCTCTTTCGAGCCGTATTTTGAAACCAAATTGCAAATTTCCTGGTGCATGCAGTGCAATAACATTTGGCTGAAATGTCCACAGGTGGCCTCCACGACTGATTGGCACGCAGACTTTTCTGGCTGTGTTCAAAATGTGTAGGACGCGCGCTGGCGTAGCTTCTCTTTCCTTTGGCAGCGTGCTCGTCGGAGCAGAGAAATGCCTTTGGATATACCGCTCACCATGGCGTCGTAGGTTGCAGACACTAGCCGTATTCACGGATGCGGACGCGTTACTGAGCTACTGGGGACTACCTTTGGTCGAATTAAACCGGGAACAAAAGAGCGCGTTGGCAGTTGTGCAAAGCAGTGAAGGCTACATAACACCACGCTGACCCCAGTCCTGCAGTCTGCCCGAGCTGGAAACATGGACCGGAATGCGCAAACGTATATTTAATCTGGTGCTCACGCACGGTTTTCAGGATGCCAAGCAGATTGCATCAGTTTGCTTATTTTTTGACGTTTGACAAGATCACAGTTCTCAACCTTCGATAGCGTTTCGCCAGTGACACCTGCGTGGAACGTGTGATGGGTATATGTATACGTTTGTAATGGTTTTCTGGAACCACTTTGGCAGTCTGCGACCGTCCCGTGTTCCTCTGCCTCTTTGTCCTGGTTCGTTCGCGCATCCTGTAAGTGTTTTGACGGCATATTCGCCTGAGAAAACTGCGTCCATCGGCGAAGCATTTGGCGTCCTCTTCCGGCAACACTTCTCGCAGTTGACCACATCAAATGGCAGCGTGACTTCCCATACAAGTCAACTCGACTGGAGCGTAGATGAATTAAGTTTGATACTTAAATAGTGCGTTCAAGTGTTTCTAAGGGCCCAGCCTGCCCACGGGCTTCACAGCAATTTTTCGACGTGCCCGGTATACAATGCAGAACTGTTCCTGCGAGCCGGTGGCGCAAAGATCGGTATTTATCAAGGAGAGGGAGTATGTGGTGGATGAGGTCTACCGTCAGGGATTCAGTAATGCTGCACAGACTGCAGAAGTGAATCATCCGGGACTCCTTATGCTTAGCGCAACATGAATAATAGATGTAGGGACGAAAGGTGTGCAGTAACACACGTGACGAGAGGCCAACTGCGTCGTTCGTACTGGACTGATTCGTGGGAAAGTTGGAGGACGCATAAGGCTTCGCCTTTAAGAGTGGAACAGCGCCATTCAGCCCCGTTCGCGTCGCCGTCTCATGAAAACATTCGTTAAAATAAGCGCTTCCTCTATATAACGCTGAAATTATTCGAGTTTTCTCGTAACAAGATTATGTCTTCGTACACTCAAAATGCAGTCCGCGCTATCGTGTGTACAGGTCTTCGGTAGCTCGTAGTAGTTTTTCTGGCGGATATTGCCTAGAAAAAAATTACTTTTGTTTGCTAACGCAAGAGCAAAACGCTCTTTCTTAATTACCCTTTCTTAATACCAACAGCACCACTTGTGGCACGAGAGAACGCTTGACTAGCAAGAAAATGAACAAAAAGAAAACACACGTAGCTCGACGCCGCCTTCACGTTCCCGCACCAGCTGGCTGTGACATCATAGATTTTGGAGACGCCTGCTATGGCGCCTCCACAAAATTATCTTCCGCTAAAATATGGATCAGGTTGTGTTGTATGGGGGCCTGAGACTTAACGTAGCGAGTTTCACCAAATTTCGTTGAGCCGATGTGGCCAAAACGCAAATACTTTGAAACGCGTGACGTCACGCTTACGTTCACGTGCCTAGATTTGGGCGTGAAAATTCAAAAATGAAACTTTAATACCTTAGTTTTCTCTTTTAATACTAAACCTATGGTGGCGAAACCAACGGCAACTTAGTTTTCAGTTAATAATCTGTCGGCCTAAGCCGATTCATTTCTCTCTTTAGTGTCTGTTTAGAGGGACCCTGAAACGCATTTCACGCACATTCATTTTATTGTACCTTTGCTTTGTGTGGGACTTCATGATGGCCGAAACACCCGTGAAAGCGGCGAAATCTAAACGTATTATATTTTAATTTGTACCTGAAATCGGTTTCCGCGCTGACTGCAGCGCCATTCATCAACGGTTTTTACGAGCGGATATGACATCACCATGCTCGCTTTGCTGCAGGTTCTTATTGGCCGGGAACGTTGGGAATAAAAACATGCACCGCACATGCTTACGATGCGTCGAATACAAGAGATGTCAAATTGAGAAGGTGTTTTATGCTTGCTAAGCTACTAAAAGGTACAAATTTGTGCATTAACATTTCATTTTGCTTGTAACTGACACAAGGAGCGCTGTGCGGCCCACGTGGTTGTTGTGGTGGAAATGCCGCAGAGGAAGCACGGTTCCGGTTTTGCAAGATGTAAGCCGCGTTTTGATTGGTCTTAGTGGGAAAAAGTGGCACTTCGGGACGATTATTTCGGCCGTGGACGCCGACACAGGCGCTGCATTCTCTACGGCAGGGGCTCCGTAACTCTATCGCGTTGACGTCACTGAGGACGCGTGCTACGTCACGCTCACCGTGCCTCGCACCAGAGTGGGGACGTTACTGGGTGCCGCTGGAGTGCAGGATGCGTCGGCGGTGTCCCTTCGGTGCCCATTGGGCAGCACTGTCGGCAGGCTGTGCGAGTCGGCTGCGCGGCTCCCATCCGGACGACGCGACCTCTGCTGGAAGGCGTCGCGTTCGGCACACGTCGAGACACCGGTGGAAGAGGGTTTTCTCATCGGCACCGTGCTCCGCGATGACTTGGCGAGATTCACCTTGAGGGATCAGTCATGGCGACGAAGGTGATCTTTCTTTCTTTCTTTGTTCCTTGATGTGTGGCTCTTGCCCACTACGGGGGATTGGCCATGAAGCCGGCGGTTAATATAAAAAGGAAAAAAATTGAGCTAAAACAAAGGAAGAGGGAGGAATCGGTAACGTAGGAAAGAATGAAATGATAGGCTGTTTTGTGATATGAACGGACTACAATAAAATAATTTGAGGTTTAATGAACTAGTGCGAGCAATTTCGAGGTACCAAGTATTGGTTGGAATGATGATTAGCAATGAATTCTTCTTGTTTCACGAAGGAAATTGCACGAAGATGATCTTTAGGGCTGTTACCCACTAAACACGGGGGGCCATGGCTGTGGTGATGATGATGGTGATGATGATGAGGACGATTATGATGGTCCTGTCTGTTATGGCACACACGCCCGAAGTGGGGGATTGGGTAAGAATGGATAAGCTTAACTGTTCAATCAAGCAATCAATCAATCAGTATTTATTTCGCGTAAAAATGTAATACAGTGCAGATTAGTACGCAGGAGGAGGTCACAAGGTTACAAGCCGCAGGCGGACCTCCTGTGTTATTACACTAGAAAATAAAAAAAGTGAGCAAGAAATAGCCATATAGCTTACTAGAACAGTTACTCTTAACAAGAACACTAATAAATGATCAAGTTTTATTTATATGTACACAGAAAGGAGAAGCAACAGTTATACAAACTGATCCGTCTTATTTATTTATTTATTTATTTATTTATTTATTTATTTATTTATTATTTATTTATTTATTTATTACGTACCGCTGACCTGCTGTCCGGGCCTTGAGGAGTAGGCCTACAAAACTTCCTGCTAGAAGGGAAAGTAACAAACAGCATAACACAGGCATGTGACCTAATTATTTATTGCAAGACAGGATATAGAAAGGTGTCCTTTAACATGCACTGGTATCGTTCCTTTAACGTGCACTGACATCGCACAGCACACGGGCCTCAACATTTCGCCTCCATCGAAATGCAGCCGCCGCGGCTGGGATTGGTACCGCGACCTTCGAATCAGCAGCCGAGTGCCACAGCCACTAGACCACCGTGGCGGGGTGTAAAGGCCATGTAAGCTACCACTAAGCCCTACTGTACTATGCAAAGTACGTTAGCCAATTCTCAGAACAAAACTAAGCAGTCTATGTGTTTCCTTCGTTTGAGTGTGAACGTTTCACTCTTACTGAAGCAGAATCAATGATATTTAAAGAAAAAAGGTCCTGCAACACTTCATATAGGCACAAAAGCATGCCAATGAGTCCAGGAGGCTACTGTGAGCACGTGAGCCAATTAGTATTGTACTGTGCGCGCCAAGGAATTCGCAGTTCGATTTCAAATGCACTTGTGAACAGCGAGCCCTCCTTCCAACAAATGACGTCACATAGGAGCAGGGACCCCGAAACGTTTCTGAAAGCGGGGAGGGGGGGCAAGTATTGTCTTTGTATATTCTGTTTATTATTTATTTCTTCTCATAACTCGTCAATGTCAACTCATTTACATCACATAATAATTATTAATTTAGTTTTAATTACGCCAATTAATGATGCTTTAATTCATTCTGGCTGTATTAAACTTTACATATTAGAATATCCGCTTATTTTACATTGGTATACACTTAAGAATGGTTGAAATTTTGGAAGTACTGAAAACCAGCGCCGACCGCGCGACCCGCGTGGATGTATATATGGTGGTCCGCGTGGTGGTCCAGTGCTCTACCACACAAACACCAGCTTGAAGATTCTTGTCAAAAAAAAGTGGTGGGGGGGGGGGGGGGGGGAGGCCCTGCTTCATCTGTAAAAATGTTAGGAAAGCGAACGCCCCCTCCCCATCTGGTTCCGGAGTCCCTGCAAAGGAGGGTACCGACTAGGTCGCTTGAGACAGGACTATCGCAGCTGAGTTCACGATCGCAGAAAAACTTCCTCAGTAATTTACTTCATTTGCTCGATTTGAGGTCCACAGATAAAGGAAATGCTGGCGTCTTTTCCTAAAAAACGCCACAAAAATGTCGCGTCGGAATAGTCAGCGCTCCCTGTGACGCAATTTCTCGAAATAAGGGCGCCGCAGTTTTTCAGATATTGAAACGAAATTGGGAACTCCCCTGTGTGGGTGCAGTGCCGCATAATATTTGGCTCATACGTTCAGAGGAGCCTCTACGATTCGATTCGTATTTGAAAATTGTGGAACTTACATACCCCCCCACTCCCCGCTTATACGCATATACGACGTTGTCTTCGCTATTGATTTTCACCGACGACTTCCATTAATCCTCTGTTATATCTTTATCGTCTTCGATTCGTTTCTATTATTCAAGACGCATCGGTGCAACAACGCACACGATCTTCTTCGGTACACGCACTTCGAATGAGTAAACGGTCTTAATGCAGGATTTAGTGGTAAATAAGGAGGGGGGGAACAATTAAGCGCCTGACTGTTGAGAGCACTTCATGTGTTAGTTTGGTTCTTCTTTATTTTATTTATTTATTTATTTATTTATTTATTTATTTATTCAACAGAGAGAAGGAAAGCGAGGTCAGTGATCCCGAGTTCGCGCATTTTGAAGAGCCCACTTTTTTGCGGTATATATCTTGTTCATTCCCACAAGCGCGTGCAGTTTTTCGTGCAGCGAGGCTGCTAAGTTCAACGTGCTTTTGCGTGGAGTCAACGCCACGAAAACGCAGGTGGGGCGCACGTCGATGCACCTGCGACTTGAGGGAATTAACATACATACATACATACATACATACATACATACATACATACATACATACATACATACATACATACATACATATACAGGGTGTTTTTTTAGTTGCAGCACATTTTTTAAATCAGAAAAACATAAATCGCGGGAATCTCTTGTGTACCATACGAGTATACGGATTGGCGGCCTCTAGATACAGAATAACTTCCCCACTTGTGCGCATAATTAGCGTAATTACGCTAATTAACTTTTCAATTATCAGTAATTGGTGGCTACAGCAAATGAGTACTTTGGAGCCCGTCCTCGACACTACCTATCCCAATGATCAAATTTTGAATAGCGGAGCGCATGTCGGAGCTACGCGAACAATTAGTTCCCCTTGGCAGGCTCCTCGAAACCGAAACTGGGCGCGAAAAGAGCGCCTGTGACGTCGATGTCGTCGCCCCCACGACTTTCGTCACTCGCCACTCGCCCGTGGTCACCGCCGCTCCGGCAGCGCAAGCAGCTTGCGTTATCTCCTTGTTATCTGCGGCGTTGGGCCCCGCGGGCGAGTGACGAAATTGCTGTAGCCACCAATTACTGATAATTGAAAAGCTAATTAGCGTAATTACGCTAATTATGCGCACAAGTGGGGAAATTATTCTGTATCTAGAGGCCGCCAATCCGTATACCCGTATGGTACACAAGAGATTCCCGCGATTTATGGTTTTCTAATTTAAAAATATGTTGCAACTAAAGAAAAACACCCTGTGTATGTATGTATGTATGTATGTATGTATGTATGTATGTATGTATGTATGTATGTATGTATGTATGTATGTATGTATGTATGTATGTATGTATGTAGTTAATTCCCTCAAGCGCGTAAACATTGCAGTTTTGCGTGCAGCGAGGCTTCTAAGTTCAATGTGCACGCTTGTGCGTGGAGTCAACGCCACGGAAACGCAGGTGGGGCGCACGTCTACGCAACCCGTGTATACGTCGACTTGTGCTCTGGTGGTGTGCCACAGGTGCGAGCCAGGCTGTTGCGTGGTGGTTGCACCGCGTGAGTTCAGTGAACCCACGTCGCCGCGACTGCGACACGTGTGGAAAGGGCTACGCCGAATGCTTTATATGCGGTGCTCGACTATATAGCTGCAAATAAAGCGAGTGTTGCAGCATAGCCGAGCACCACAGTCGTCTTAAGAGATTTCCGTTGCGTAGTATACGCTTTCGTGTTCACTCTGTAATGGCTCCAACGTGGCTTTTTCTGGCCACCTTGTGCGCGTTTTGCGCTGCCTCCTGGGCCATCGCGCTTAAGAGGCCCGATCTTGCTGCCTACCAAGACCTGAAGGAGGTGAGATCTGTTGGTAACCACACTTTACCGGTGAAACTCCGAGGCAACGCAGTAAACAGGTCAACGCATGCGGTTGGTTGTAAAAAGTGGGGCTGCGAGTTGCTTGATGTTCATTATGATATCAGCGCACTAGGGACGGCAGAACAGGGCATAGAAAAGTGTACAGGATCTATTCTGAACTTGCAGTTGTCAGTTTGGTAGCAACAGGGTCTCCTATATGAAAGGAACGTGATCCTAGAACTCTCTATCCTTCCTTCGCCTCTTTTTTGCTCGTTCTGTTCCCATATGTATGTATGTATGTATGTATGTATGTATGTATGTATGTATGTATGTATGTATGTATGTATGTATGTATGTATGTATGTATGTATGTACAGCCGCCCATATTTTAAACCTGAACGCACGAGCGTCGACCGCCCAGTCCAAAAGCACCGTATAACGAAGCACGGCGGCGAAATGAACGACAATACGGGCGTATGCGTGATAAACAGTCCTGTGCAGCTGCCCTCTGCCAGGCTGTTCCAGAAACCGGACACCGGGACGCCGGGAATCGGCGCTGATTGACTAGGTGGTCGATGCTCGCGCGTTCAGGTTAAAAAAATGGGCGGATGTATGTATGTATGTATGTATGTATGTATGTATGTATGTATGTATGTATGTATGTATGTATGTATGTATGTATGTATGTATGTATGTATGTATGTATGTATGTATATGAGCGTACCTTTTTAATGGAACGGGGCCCCTAATACATTGCCTAAATGAATTACGATCCATTTTTAAAGGCATGTTTTAAAGCCACAACGCCTCACGTTTCACGCTAAAGTGTCCCTTGTTTTCAGGCTACTTAGCTTTTTTTTTTGTTCTTATTTCCCCCTGCTTTTCACCACCAAAACTTCAACCCTCTTCTAGTAATATCTATCGCGGGCCTGTTTACCTCTCCCGTGCTGTCCTTCAATCCCTCATTGGGTAGGCCAACGCATATGCATGAAGCCTTAGGAGATATCCGCCTGGATATGTCTACATTCAGCTTTAACTGAATGTGGACATATCCAGGTAGATATCTCCTATCTCAGTGCTCCGTCGCTTCCCATCTTCCCCACAGCAAGTATACATTTATCTTCGTCGTTACTGAATGTCGATTTCTAAAAGCGCGAGCGCCTCTCGCGGCAACTCTTTATAAGAACGCCAGCGGCATCCCGACACGCGGTACTCGGAGGCACCTTCGACCTCAGGTCACATGACTCTGCGGTACGGGGGCGAGTAGGGTGCCTCTATCCTGTCGAATAAAAGTGGTGAGCGCTCTCACGCGGCATCTAGCGGCAACGCTTGGCATGGCGCTTCCTAATGGGCAAGGAGGAAGAAAGAGAGGTAAGGAATGGCGTGGCATGACGATCTTACAGCCTGGTCGTAAAAAGAAAATGAAAGGAAAGAATAATCGAAAATAGGTCCCGGTCACGTTATAGGCAAGCGTTGTGTGGTCAAGTGTGTGGCCAAGCGCCACCGTCTCAAACCGAGTCCAAACAACCTTGAGCGACTATGTGGAGTCTAATCCTACTCGAGAGGCACCGCTCACAAGGCGGCAGAGGAGGTTGGCTTGCCGAGACTACGGACTGATTGTGCTTCGGATAAAGAAGGGACCCTAATCTCTTCAGCCCATATCGGGAGCACGGCTAAGCGTCCGCGGGGACAGGGGAAAAGGACTGAAAGAGATAGGAAGGAGAGAAAAGCCGTTTAGTGGAGGGCTCCGGAAATGTTGACCACCTGGTGTTCTTTAACCCGCATTGACAACGCACAGTACAGGGACCCCTGGCACTTTCGCCTCCACCGAAAATGCGACCCCCGCGGCCGGGATCGAACCCGCGTTTGTTTGCGTACAGTGCCTAGGCACTATAGTTTGCGTGGCAGCCGAGCACCGTAACCCCCGCGGCGGACCGAGGCTATGGCATCATCACGTGATGCCGCCTTCTAGTTCTCCCAGGCATATATAGTTTGAAAAGGAGGCGTCCATTCACGGGAGTAAGAAAGGTTGTTTTCTTTCTTCCATGCGTCTATTGAAATCGGGGGAGCATGGCCCAGCGTCCGTTGGGGTAGAGGGCCGTAAGGGGGTTAAAGAATGGAAAGGAGAGGAAATCCGCAGTCAAGGGCTGCGGAAGCATCTTTTCCTTAGCCGAACCACAATTACACTATTATTTTATTGTAATCAGGAAAGTGTAAAAAACACTCGCTTTGCATGCGGGCCCTCCAACTTGTTTAGCACATCACTCGAGGAGGCTTGAATCCACGGTCAAATAGGTTGCGGAGTTAAAGTGCTTCGCTTTTCCTCGTGTTAACGGCTTCGGCGATTTCGCCTGCTTCACGCCCACGTGCCTGGTAACGACGTGTCTTCTCTGAAACATCTGCTTAGAGCCACGTGAACGACATTGCCCTCACAGATGTAATAATAAAATAATTTCTTTGATCTTATGTTCCAAAAGCACGTTATGATTATATGAGGCACGCCGTAGTCGGGACGCCTGATCGACGTGGACCATGGGATTCCCTAACGTGCGCCTTGTACACCGTCGAATGAAGGCGTGTTGTTTGATTGTTGTCGTGCTAGCGTAGCCTTCCGTTAAGGTATGGGGCATCCGTCCAATATGGCCGCCGCAGTTGTACAGTGATTATGGCGCTCGCTCGGCCGCTAACACGAAAGGCGCGGGTTCGATCCCGGCCGCGGCGGCCGCACTTGCGATGGAATCGAAAATTCTGGGGGCCCGGGTGCAGTGCGTTATCAGTCAGCGTTAAAGAACCCTGCAGGTGGTCTAAATTACCGTAGCCCTTAACTACGACACACCTCGTGATCATATCGTGCTCTTAGTGCGTAACGCACCAGCAATTATTATTATTATGTATGTCTAAAGAACATGGTGCAACATTATAACGAAAGGATGTATATCACGCCACAAACACAGTATATGTAACGAAGCGACTGCGGTATTTCACAGACGACGGGTATTTTCCTAACTGTCCCGTCCTCGTCCAGCTAACTGTGGCAAGAACCCCTTAAACTTCGCCCCGAGATTAGAAAAGAAAATTAAAAAAAATCATTGTCTGAACCCTTGGCAATCTTCCGAAGCTGATTCGAGAGGCCACGTACTGTATTATGGCTCCAGTATTCCTCGCGCGGCCTAGCAGCCGGACTCGCGCATGCCTGTATCGATCGACATGGCAGTTTCAACGCTCTGTGCAGCCTCGTTGAAATGCGTGATGAGGCGACACCGGTCCACCAGGACTTTGCAGGACAAGTTTACTGTCCAGAAGAATGTCCTCCATTTATTATCGCAGCAAGGCTTACTTCAGACATTATGAACAGAGTTTCAAACCATTCTTAACTATGTTTAGATGCCCTGAGCAGTATCTTTGTAGAGGTTTCTTACCCTGCGGAGGAAAAAAAAAAGGCATGAATGTTGTAGCTCAAAATGCGAATGTAGACGCCGAAAGCGCATAAAGAAATATCATGCCGCAGTTCACACCTAGATGAGATGACATCCTCTATAAATGAGGTACGATGGTAACTTTATTTCAAAGACTACAATCAGCTCCTTACGACAAGAAAAGAGGTATCACTATAAAACTAGAAACGTAAACGATAGATACGGCGGACATCTCAGCACCTGTCTTGAGTGTTTTTACGGATTCCGTTCCTATTCTTGCTGTGCTATATTCCTAATAAAAATGACGTGTCTAGTGTGTACACTCAGACCAAGAAGGAAGGTATAACAAAATTTAGTTGGATCGGCTCAGTGGAGATAAATTACCTGCCCTTAAAGGGACCCTGAAACGGTTTTGACGATTTTGTGCAAACATGGTGATCCAGTAGAGCGAGTCATTAGGATCATTTGAGGGCTGATTTCAGCGCTTTGCGTAAAGTGTGGAATTTACAATAAGGTTTTACACGTGCATCGCAAAAGATCGCAGCGGCTCGCCAAAAGGCGTTTTCAAACGCCCCCGCCATCGACCGATCGAATGGGAGGCCGCTGATTGGCCCCTAACCAGTCACGTGCACGTAATTTTCCCAACCTAACTGCGAACAACGTGCTTCCACAGCGTGTTCCTTTGTTTCAGCCAACGGTATCGTCGCGGCATCTGGTGGCGTACACACGAGTCGCCGGCGCTCTATTACAGAGGCTAGCACTGCCGAGGTGGGCGACCTCAGTAAGGATATCGGGGCCCTATGTCGCCACGGAGGGCTCGGCAGAGCGGCTGACGCGGGAGGCGCCGTCGTCGCTAGCGCGCACTCCGCAGCAGGTCGAGTTGAGCAGGAACAGCAGTGGTAAGGAGGAAGGCGACAGAAATAAGCCCATAGCTGCATTAGCGCATGGTGCTTCGCTTTATTTATGGTGTGAATGATTTCATCATTGTGTTGCCTAATCAGTGACGCAATGTCAACAAAACGTTTCAGGGACCCTTTAAGACGGACTCTGCCTTAAGTGAACACTTAAGCGAACTTAAAGTTCCATTTAATAATTTTATTTTTGCACACACGCGCACACGTGTGCACACAATTATTATTATTATTATTATTATTATTATTATTATTATTATTATTATTATTGCTGCTGCTGTTGTTGTTGACCCAATGCTTGAAGTTTTCCGCACCTCACACAGTTTTGCACTGCACCTCTGGGATCGTCGCACAGTCTTCTGGTGCGGATACCATAAAAACCCAGGACCCTAGTCATAGGCAGCTTCGCTGTAAAACGGCAACCCACTGATCGCAGTGCGCGTTTCGGGGCTCCACCTGGTACGTGCTTTACCGCAACAAACAAGGAGCCTTGGGAGAGGATGACCACTGCATGAGGGAGACCCAGACGAGCGATCTGGTCAACGACAAGACCCGGGTTCGGGTCCGCTTGGGTAATGGCCATGGATGGTACGTATGTCTCCGTCAAAAGGGAGTTTAGCGCGTCCGGTATTCCACTATACCCAGAGGCGTAGCGGAATACAGGAGGGTACCGTTGGTAAGCTTGCGAACGTGTTAGTGAGCTTGACGTCCGAAGCCCGCCCACAACGCCCGCGTTGCTGTTTATCGCCGTCAAGTGGCGCTAGCCGCAGATGATACGACGAACGGAAAATAGACGTTAATCGCATGGAAGTAACCCACCGGAGGCTATGGGATCGGTGGCTAAAATCAAGACAAGAGCAAAATTTAACCTTCCACTAAGAGTAAGAAAAAATACTGTAGATGTTACCAGTCACGGCTAGACAGTGTGAGCCTTAAAAAGTCCAGCTTTATCCATCCATCCATCCGTCCGTCCAGTCCGTCCGTCAATCCATTCGTCCGTCCGTCAATCCATTCGTCCGCTCCAGTCCTCCCCCCACCCGCCTAACCCACAGCATCTACTTGGTGCTTCGCACGAGCAAGGTTAAGTCTCCAGAGATCATACACTGTCGCCCAGCCCCATGGGCAACCAACTAGGGAAATGTGACGAGGGGCTGGGTAGGTAGCAAGCGCTGGTCTAGCTACCGGTCGGGCGCTGGGTGGCCCCAGTTTGCGTCGCCCTCCGATTGTGTAAGGATGGGCATATAGGTCAGGCTTCGAATGAAAAGCAACAACTCACAGGCTCTGTTCCCTAGTGGCAGCGGAGGCAGAGTTGGTCCAGAGCCTGTGGTTCCCCTCGATTGAGTCTGGTGGCGTGGCAGAGGCTAGGCAGAGGCGGCATCGTGACTACGACGGGACCAGGCCGACGGGACCTATTCCGACCCGGCGGGCTCTTCGGATCGAGGTATATCCCACAGGTATGTAACGGCTGTCCCTCAATGGCAGCACCTGACAACCCATTACGTATGAAGCTGCAGGAACCTTCGGGTGAGGCAATGGAACTGGACGACTGGGACGAGCGGCAGAGTAGTGATGGTGAGGAAGGTAATGAGGAACGAGAGAACGAGCCAGATTTGACAGAGAACTGCTGCGGGCGGCACTTATCCAGGGTACCAGAATGATGGAGAAGAACAATTTGGTTCTAAAGGGAGACGTGAAAAGCGAGAAACTCGTTGGAAAAGGTCCCATTCTTCCAATGCTGTGGGCAGGAAGAGCCCACCTTATCAAGATGTTTGAGGAATACTTCGATGAATACTACAAGTTGACCATTGAGGACATCGTTTGAGAAATGCCAGGTCACATTCGGGACTGTTCAACTTCCTTGAACGAATTTGGCTTGACTATACAAGCGTTTTTTTGCAGCGAAAGAGGAGGTGCTGAATAGATGCCTATTTGTCAAGGAAGCCTGCCTGCACAGGACTGGAAAGGAAAGGACGCAGGACCTACGCACATTCCGGTCGCGAAAGATCTTCATCAGCTCCTATGCCAAAACTGCTAAGACGACGCCTGAGCCAAGTACATACGGTGAACCAAGAAACTGGAAAAGACGAAGAAAGCAAAAAAAAAAAAAGATCCGCGGGCTTGTCAGTGGAGCTGCTCCTACGACGGAGTATGCAGGATATTATTTCTAAGCACGGACGACGCCCGTGGAATTTCTCTCTCCCCCACGACCGGACTTGCACATTTGTCGGGGCGGAGGCTGTTGAATATTGTGCGCGTTGCGGTGAAGACGACGAAGCACTAGGGGAGCGTAGTGGGTAGATAGCTTGTTTGCCTTGGGTTTTTCTTCTTGGACGCCATGTTCGGACGGCACCGCGCTCCGCGCCAGTAAAGGCGGCAAGTTCAAACGCAATTTGCAACATCCTCCGCGCCCGACAAAGTTCAGTCGCCCACTTCCAACGGGAATAACAGTTGCACTGGCCTTGTCACTTCTATTCCTCCTGCTAAAACGACCCTACATGCCCTGATATGATTATCCTTAGACAAGTACACAGCAGTTACTCTTCCTATTTTCCAAAATGCTATGGGCACTTTGTTTTCCTTAATGGTGACCACATCGTTAACCTTGAGCCGGTTACTAGGCTGCACCCTCTAATATGCGCACTGCTAGGAGACAAAAGCTATTCTTTATACCAACGCCTCCAAAAGTCGTTCACCTTTTGCTGCCTGTAGCTCCACTGCTTTAATGTATCAGTGCGACTTCCGGATGGTTCAGCAATATTGGAGCTAGGCAATGTGGTAGACTTCCTGCCTGTTAGAAAATGCGAAGGGGTAAGCACCGCCGGTTCATTAGCACCGCCGGTTCATTAGGCGCTGCTGCACGTATGATCGCTTCCAACGCTTCTCGTGTAATCATGCTAGAAATACGTACGCGTAAAGTTATACCCACGCACGATTTATTGAAAACTCAACGAAAAATATCGTTTTGGTTTTCATCACACAAGCCTGTTCGTTGTGAGCATGTCGGTAGCAACGCTGCGTTGAATGTAGTTAACACTGAACTTTTGTTTTCATACGCGTTTTCTCAACTACGCGCAGTAGTTAAGTACACTGCAACGATCGTCGGGAATTTATTTATTAGAGTACTACAACCTCAGTCACGCTTTCCTTCCAATAACGGGTTACTGCAGGTGAGTTGATTTAACGAGGCAAATCAAAAGTTCACATGGAAAGCAAGCGAGGTTCAGGCGTCAATAAAAAAAAGAAAGAAGCACGCGTGCGAACGCCGCACATTGGGCATTGCACAGAAGCTGCGCGCGCACTCTTGGGGACCTGAACTAATGATGATGATAGTTTTTTGGTTCGCTGTACAAGAAACGATTTGCTAAACAGCTTGGCTGTTGAAATATATTCATTGCTTTTTAAGGCACAGCGGTAATATGTACATCTTTAGGGTTCTCGACGCCAGCGCTTTTATTTTGAGCAACAATAGGGAAATGTCTGAAATTCGTGCCAGTACCCCATTAAATGCATATTTACTTACATGCTGCTACCATGAGTCCCGTTCACCAACAATACATTTCAAGAACTTGTGTTTGCCTTAAGTGCTTTAACGCTGAAGAACACTGAGAGCGCTGCTTGTTTGGGAACGCTGATGGCCTTAGACAGCGGCAAAAGTTCCAGATCTTGCACAGCAAAACAGGCTTGACCTTCCGCCTGTTTGCTTGGGACTTGGCTACGAAGAACTACCTTCATAGTGGCTGCGCTGCTTTTTCAGCAAGATTATTGTGCGATAAGACAACGGAGCTGCCCTCCTTGTCAGCTCGGAAAGCTGGTGGTCCGAGGGTTATAGGTTGTCTAGTTGATTTGCGAACAGTTTAGGAACATTATTGCAGAACACTGCAGGAAACTCAGGGACGCTGAAAGAACAGCGCTCTGTTCTAGCTGGGCTGTTTCGCTGTCCTGCAATGAACCTGAAGGTTGTTCTTCATGAACTACGTGATAAGTTTCCTGGTTGGATTGCGAGAGCGAATGTATGTGCGCTATGGGTATCCTTAGAAAGCCTGTGTACGCCATCCAGTTTTCGCATCTGGCTCCTCTGTGTAGTTGTTAACCCACCCTTTAGTTGCAAAGGTCGTATGCCTCCGGAGGCTCGGTAAAACGTCGGGCCTTTCGCGACGCTGTGGACAGTCGAAGAATGTCCAGCGCACGCGCCGGACATTGCAAAGTGTCGTGACTCTGTGAGTTTGATGACCTTCGCTTGCACATTTTTCAGGAATGCGACGGTTACTTTCAAGACAAAGGACGGGCAGAACTACAACTCCTTCGAGGCTCATATGGATGACGACGGTGAGCAACGCGCGCAGCCGGTCGGTCTTACGAGTGAGCGTTGTGCACGGCCCTCGTGAGCAGGCGTGCGCTATGGGTACGCAAAAGTAAAACAAAGAAAGCGGAATCTAAGTCAGGAGTTAGCAAAGGCAGTTATCAAAAGCACAGGCTAGAACGTCCTGACTTGCAGTTGCATACATATGTTCTAGTTGTGAGTGCATTGCGACACAAATCTGTGATTGTTGAGCAGCTTGAATACATCCAACACTTTGTCATCCTCTTCTTCTGTCTTTTTTTTTTCTCTCTTCAAATCTAGTGCCGTACGCTGTTTCTCAGCCACGATTTGCGGCTGGGCTTTTTCAAGCTGTCATTGAGCAGCTTTTCTCCCGATCGTTTTACTCGCTGTGAATGTTTTATTTCGTGTGAAGTTTAAGTTATTTGATTGACTGATTGATTGATTTTTCTATTGCGACACCAGCCTGACCGCGTTAAAGGCGTTAAACAATGCATAGGTTCTACTGGTGTGCGAATATCCAACTTTCGAATACGAATCGAATATCAAAACATGAACGCGCCTTAAGTAATCGTTTCGGTAAAATGTCAAAGCATAAAGGGATTTGTACAAAAATGTGGCTGATACCCCTGTTAAAGGAATCGGTATAACACGAAAGTGAAATGACCGAACTACACCGAACTGCGCTTTCGGGGCAGGGTAGCCTAGCTCAGCGAGAGCGCTGACACTAGCCTACCCAGGCCGAACTATAGGTACTCTTTGGTGTTATGGCGATACTTCGCTGTACTGATTCTAGGTGGCGGCACGGCCCCCCAACGTACAGTTACTGTATATGCTACCGCAAACGGAGAACACAACGAGAAGGAGAGCCATGGAGGAAGTTTAAATTAAGGGTTATAAGGCGCGTTCGTGCTCTTTCGAACATTGGCGGGGATAGCTCAGTCGGTACAGAGGCGGGCACGTTTCGTCGCAGATCGTGGGTTCGGTTCCGGCTGCGTTAGTGAAAGTTTTTTCCCATTTGCTTTTTCTTTGTCATTGTTTGTGTAAATTTTACTGCATCACATCCGTTACGGTAGTGACGTATTGTGACGCAGTAAAGCCGTGGTGGAGCCCGGCGTAAAACACTTTCGTGTTAAAATACTGACAGGCTATCACGAAGGCATATTAGTTTATCCACCCGATCAGGCGGCTTTAATGCATTCGAGATCCTGAACAAGGACGCGGCGGCGAATGGCACGTTTAGTTGCCTATTAAAAGCGAGCCATATATTACACCAGCGTGGTTGCGTGGGCGCTGACAGCACTGTTAAGCACGTAGTTGAAGACGCTTTTCGTGGAAGTGCATATTGTGGATGACAAGTTACACGTAATGGCGCATCTATGGCCTCCATCACACATGTCTGCGCTACAGGTCCTTACCCGCATAGCATTGCCGGTGTCGATGACCTGCGTAAGCGCATTGTTGGCAAGATAAGTGGACCGCATATTCAGTCTTTACTAAAGGTTCGAAATCTTTGAATACCTCATCTCCGGATCGAGTACGAATATTGAAAAATGTAACAATCGAAGAATACTCAAAAATATTCGAACATTCGCTTACACCTGATTTAAATAACAGCATTTTTGTTATTTCTGTGTATACGCTGAATTTTCTCCCTGCAAGATATACGCACTGTACTTATGCAAGACCTTATTGTTTTCTTTGAATGCTTTCGCTGTGTGTGTTTCTGATCAGTGACCATCCACGTTTTCGTTTTTTACATTCATTTCTTTGTGCGTGTTATCTTACATTAATGTTATTGCGAGAGATTTTTCTTTCGTACGTGATTAGCGGCCGCAAGTTTGAAGGCGGTAAGCGTGTGGCATCTAACAGCTCTTTGCCAATGTTGCCTCTAGCTGTTCAAAGAATGCGCAACTTCTAGAGGTCAAAGTAAGTGTAGACAGGGGGTCCGCCTGCTTACAAGGAATACTTTCAGTGCTTTAAAGAGGTGCTTACAAGTATATACCTTCGTTAGCAGTTGGATGCTGAGTCAGCTGGGGACACTACGATTGCTAAACTGCTTTCTGTTGGTTCGATATTTATGGAAAATACATCAATCAATCAATCAATCAATCAATCAATCAATCAATCAATCAATTTTATTTGTGTCCAAAAGGCAGACAAAGGAGCGGTGCATGAAAGCTGTCCTACGACAGCTTGACGAGACAGCTGACCTCTTACAAGACTTCACGGCAGCACAGAGTCACGTATTTCATACAAATCAGAAGAAAAAAGAAAAAAAGACGGTAGAAACCATAGCGACCGAATCGCGTTGTACATGATGTGCAAAACGCCCATCTGTTTAAATTGAGTTGCACGTTAAGGGAACTGTCTACCGTCCTCCGTCAATTTCTATCAATTTCCTGTTTTCTTTTCGCAATAGAAAGCGCACAGTTTTTTTATTTTTTATTAAAGCTTCGATCCACGTAACAAAAAACTACGCAATCACTTGTTTGGTCCCATAGCCCAACTGGCTAGTAACGGGACCAATTGTGTGACATGCCCACATAATTGCGCAAGCGGTTGCAACAGTGACGAAATGCAGCAGGGTGGGATACAGATATTAAAAGAATACATGATTCAATTATACAGAGAATATCAACAGACGAAATACCCACTTATACAATTGTAAGACTTGAGAGTTGAACATGAAGCGCTTCATGACTGTAGAAGAATTATTCGCCTCTTTCACGTCGGTCGGTATGGCATTACAAATTAGAGCGCCGTGAAGTTCCACGAGCCTTCGACCGTAGGCATTTCTCGCCACCGGTAAATTGAAGCAATTGTTTGATGCAGCTCTTGTACTGCGCGCGGGTAACGTAAAGGTTCTTAATGGAAATGGGTTATTGTGGTTTATTATTCTGTGCACTATATCAGCAACACTGGACACGTGTACGAGCTTGATAGCATCCCGGGAGGGATTTTTTCAAAGAGAAAGCAAAAAAAAAAAAAAAAAACGGCGACGTGGCGTTCACTCACTGTTTCCTTTTTATTCCTTTTTTTTTTTGGTGCGCAGCTTCGCGTGTCGCAAAGAACAACCTGCTGTTTGTGGACTGTGCACATTGCAAGATCTTGGGGAGCGCGACAGGTAAGTACACTGGACGGCTCCAGCACAAAGCAGGAAGAACTCTTAGCGGAACTCGTTGCCGGGGCATTTGGTGCACCATCATCATCATCATCAACTCGTTCTTGGTCCACTGCAGGACGAAGGCCTCTCCCGTCGATTTCCAATCCATCCTATCCTGAGCGAGTTGGTTCCACTTTACGCCCACAAACTTTCTTAATTTCATCGCTCCGTCTAACCTTTTGCCTGCCTCTGTTGCGTTTTTCCTCTCTTGGTATCCATTCTGTAGCTCTTACTGTCCATCTGTTATCTTTCTTCCTCATGACGTGCCCCGCCCAGGTCCACTTCTTTCATTTAATTGATATAATAATATCAGCTACTGCTGTATGTTCCCTGATCCATCCCGCTCGTATTTTATCTCTTAGCGTTACACCTATCATTTTTCTTTCCATTGCACGTTGCGTGCTCCTTAGTTTCATCTCTAGTTTTCGTTATCCTCCATGTTTCTGCACCGTACGTTAGTACTGGGAGAATGCAGTGATTGAATACTTTTCGCTTTAGTTTCCAGTCATGATTTCTTAACGCCTTCCGAATGCGCTCCAGCACATCGTTATTCTACGGAGAATTTCTTTTTCATGGGTAGGAGTTCCTGTTGTTAACTGTCTCAAGTACACGTATTTGTTCACACATTCTAAGAGTTCACAGTTAATTTTAAATTCCTATTCTTTAGCTAGGCTATTGAACATAACTTTGGTCTTTTGCCTAATAATCTTTAGTCCAATTTTAATACCTTCCCGATTTAGGTCGTCAATCATGTTTTGCAGTTCGTCTCCATCATTGCTAAAGAGCACAATGTCGTCTGCAAATCTTAAATTCCTGAGATATTCTCCATCCATTCCAATTCCATTTTCTTCCCAGTCTAGACGTTTAACATAACTTCCAGAAAACTAGGCGCCAAACACCAACAGAAAGAAGCGGCTCAGTAGGGGAAACCGGCTTGCTGTAGCAGACGAGAGCGCTCCAGATGCAGTCCTGTACATGTCCATATGGGATGGTACGCACTTATTCTTCTGGGCTCTCGCAGATGGGCTGGCAGCAGCTCAGAACTGCCGCCGCACACGCTGGGAGAGGAGCACAGTACAAAAAAAAAAAAAAAGAGAGCAACCGCCGCCGCCGACGGTGTGTGAGGGAGAGGACAGGTAAATAAACGGCTCCACTGCTGTGGAACCTGAGAAAGTGCGTGGCACGCGCAACCCAGCGATTCCCGTCCCCTGCCGGTCCGCCGCGGTGGTGTAGTGGTTACGGTGCTCGGCTGCCACCCAAAAAAAGGCGGGTTCCATCCCGGCCGCGGGCGGTCGCATTTCCGATGGAGGCGAAAATGCCAGAGACCAGTGTTAGAGTGTACTAGTTTCTAGTACACTCTACCCGTGTACTGTGCGTTGTCAGGGCACGTTAAAGAACCGCAGGGGCGGTATCTTATAAGGGTTCCAGAAGTGGACTGGTCCACTTGCCCGCACGTGATTGGGTAAAACCGCGCTTGCGTCAGCAAAAGAGCGATTGTGGCCAATCAGGCGATGCCAAGTGAACCGGTCCACTTCGGGAACCGTTATAAGATATCGCCCCAGGTGGTCTAAATTTCCGGAGCCCTCCACTACGGCTTTTCTCTCCTTCCTGTATCTTTCAGTCCCATTCCCCTACCCCAACGGACGCTTGCCGCGCTCCCAACATGGCCTTCAGAAATGAGCGTCCTTTCCTCAACCTAAAGTGCCTAGATATTTTTTAGATGCGAAGCAGCTCTTTGACTAGCCTGTGTAACGCTCTACCTCCGTACGTCCGTACGAACGCGCCGCAACGCGCTCCCCTCGCCGAAGGTGTTTGAGCGGTTCCAAGTAGGTCACGCCGCAGCTGCGCGTTGACGTCACGCTCCCCTCGCAGTGCGCGCTGACGTCACTCTCTCCCTCGCCTGCCGCGCGCTCGCCGCAGCGCCCGCAGCTGCCGCCTCGTCCGTTCGCCCGCAACACCTGCCGCTACCGCCGCTCGCTACACCGCCGACTCGTCGGTTCACGCGCAAAATTAACACCATATTCCCAAGGGGAACCCTGATGGGATGCGAAGCACCCGCGTTAGCGCCGTTCAACCCGTGATGCCACCCGTGCGCAACGCTGCTGCTTCGCATCCCATCAGGGTTCCCTTTGGGAAGATGGTGTGATTTTTCCGTTTTTTAAGTAGCGAAAACCTTTGATGTACCGCTGGCGCATCTGATTGGTCGGCGTTGCTTTTGGCAGCCATGTTCTTCCTAAAGCCGTTACTTGAATGCTGCAGCGAGAGAACGTCAAAGAAAGTTGCGCGTTTCAGCAGGCGTTTCCTTACATATGGCACGTCCACTATCATATTTGATAGGAACGCGTATGTTGACGGCCGGACGCTATCTGCGCGCGCGTTCTGCGCTCCACGTGTTTAGGAAGCGGTGACATCCCTTCGCCTCGGTAGCTCGTCGAAGGGATGTCACCGCTGCCACCAGTAAATTTCGTGAGTTTTTGCTTCTGTTCACCCAGAGGCCGAACACCAGGCGGTAGTGATGAGTCCAACGGGGATGTTCTTGAAGAAAGACTTTATACAGAATATTCACAGGTAAAGCAAAGCAAGCAAAACTTATACACAGGGAGCAATATTTACAACATGGGACTTTCTGCCCGGGCCATGCCCGCCTCGAGCGACTCGAGTGCTGCCGCGCAGCTTGCCTGCCAGAAAGAACCCTTCTTCCAGCATCCCGTGCCGTTTTTGTAACGAAGGGGGAGGCGGCGACCCCACGTGCAAACAATGCCGTGCTGTCCGTCGCCTCACTGTTCGGAGAAGCGCCGTCCGCGCTGTGCCCGTCACGAGTTCACCTCCCCGCACGAGATCCCTTCTGAGAACGCCTCGTGTGCTCTGGGTTCGCGGTACGTCTTCTGCTGTGACTGGCGTGCCCGCCGGCCCCGACGGTCCTCCGCTGCACCTCCCCCGCTGAGTTCCTTACCTTACAAGCCTTGTCAGCAAAGGGAAAGAGGAACGCAGCAATAATGAAGCACAGAGCGTTATGGGGACACAATAGGTACGAGGTGCTTAGGGGTCTGTGGAAAGCGGTAATGGTACCGGGGCTTACATTTGGGAACTCGGTGGTGTGCCTGAGGCCAGAGATACAACCAGGAATGGATGTGAATCAAAGAACTGTGGGACGCCTCGCGTTAGGTGCTCACGGGAAAACGACAAACGAGGCTGTAAAGGGTGATATGGGATGGGCGAGTTTTGAGGCAAGGGAAGCGCAGAGCAAAATTAGGTTTGAAGAGAGGCTAAGGAATATGAAAGAGAGTAGGTGGGCAGTGAAGGTGTTCCGCTATTTATATAGAAAGAGCGTCGACACGCAGTGGAGAAAGGGAACTAGAAGGCTCACCAGTAAATATACCGCTCTAAGAGAACTGACAACAAAGAGCGTAAAAGGAAAAGTCAGAGAGGCGGAGAAGATTTACTGGAGGGCAGCGATGAAAAAAAAAAACCGACTCTGAATAACTACCGAGAGGGCAAAAATGAAATAAAGAGGGAGGCATTTTATGATAATTCAAGAGGAAGCGCTTTATTATTCGAAGCGAGATCGGGCTGCCTTAGAACGCGTAGTTATAAAGCGAAATTCAGTAAAGAAGAAGAAAAATGCACATGCTGTGAGGAAGATAGGGAAACGACGGAGCATTTTCTGATTGATTGCGGAAATATCCACCCAGGTGTACGTTTGGGCACCACCCTACAGGAAGCCTTGGGTTTTAGGGCGAACAACGGGAAGCTGAACATAGCCGCGATTTAAATAAGAGACGGTTAGAATACTGGTGGCAGAAAACTAGAGAGAACGGACAAAAGTAATTATAGGGAAGAATATGGAATTTCTGCCATAAGGCCGGGGCAGGGAACTGGGCTATGAATTTCCGTTTTTTGCTATAGTATGATCGATTTGAGTGAAGTAAATTTAAAAGGCATGGGGAAAATTTAAAGAGAGAGAGAGAAAAAAAATTCTGAAGTCTTCTTACGAGCCTGGTGGCCCACATGTCACCGCCCCGTTACAAAGGGGACGCTCATAGCATCCATCCATCCATCCATCGTCGTCATCTCCATTTCTCGTCTCGTTTCCGAGAGGGCGCTGTCCCATAGACATGCGTACAATATGGCGGTTGGGTGAAGGTACGCTAGATGGCGTTGGCGGTGCAGCTGCTCTCCGATTGGCTGCTGCGCGGGCTGTGCCTGGGTGCGCTTCCTCCCTCGCTACAGACACATAATTAAGGGCGAAGCTCCTCATGGCATCACCTGGGCGGTTCTCGGTCCTGCGTAGCCAGTAGCGTCTCCCTTAGCATACAATAGATGGCGCTGTCCCATAGAGATGCATGCAAACTGCGGTTGGGTGACGATACAATAGATGGCGCTGTCCCATAGAGATGCATGCAAACTGCAGTTGGGTGACGATACACTAGATGGCGCTGTACGCATTCTGTGTCATCTCATTTCTCGCCTCGTTTCCGAGAGGGCGCTGTCCCATAGACATGCGTACAATATGGTGGTTGGGTGAAGGTACGCTAGATGGCGTTGTCGGTGCAGCTGCTCTCCGATTGGCTGCTGCGCGGGCTGTGCCTAGGTACTAGGCACTATAGCCTAGGTGCACGGGGAACGAGTGCCTCTCTCTGTCTCCTGGATCGTCGCCGTACGTGTCAGTCTACTTTTATGAAAAAAGAAATTCCGAAAGTTGTGCCCGAAGCGGGGAATCGAACCAGGGACACCTCACTTCTGAACGCGCGGCGCTAGCCACTACGCCACTACGATGACACTAAATACCCAACTACGATGCACTACGATGACACTAAATACCCAACATTAACGAAAGACTGCCCGTTTCTAACGCGTTTGTGCTAGCGCGTTACGGCCCGTATAAGAAGCTGGTGTAAGACGCTGTGGCCTCTCCGCCTTATACTCTCTCAGCAGTCATGTGATGGCGTCGGCAAACGCGGTGCGCGTTCCGGCCTGTGTAAGCGGCTGCGTAAGACGCTGTGGCCTCTCCGCCCTTACTAGAGTGTACTGTACGTTTCTAACGCGTTTGTGCTAGCGTCCCCTCAAACGCGAGATCCCAGCGTTCGATTACAGTGTTTCTCACGTCTTTACATGATGATCGACTGGGCGAATTACACGGAAGATTCACGGTTTACCGATGATTCCCCCCGGAGCTTCGCCCACTCATCATCATTCACCCCGTCGATATGCTGTGATTTTTTAGATGCGAAGCAGCTCTTTGACTACCCTGTGTAACGCTGCAAGCGCGAGGCAACGCGCTTCCCTCGGCGCAGGTGTTGGAGCGGTGCCAAGTAGGTCATGCCGCAGCTGGGCGTTGACGTCACGCTCCCCTCGCACGCTTCCCTCGCAGGTGCGCGCGTACGTCACTCTCTCCCTCACCCGCCGGAGCGCCCGCAGCTGCCGGCTCCAACGCCCGCTCGCCTCCCGTGTCTGCGTTTCAAACAAACGTTTACACCAGTAAACGCTACACCGAGTTTCGCTTCAAACCGTTCTTCCAGCACCCGCGTTAGCGCCGTTCAGCCCGTGACGCCACCCGTGCGCAACGCTGCTGCTTCGCATCCTATCAGGGTTCCCTTCGGGGAGATGGTCCAAGTTTTTTTTGTTACGAGGACGCCCTGACATTTTAACAGAAAGCGCTAATATTAATGTTCTATGAGACCGCGATGCGAACGCGGCCCAATGACGCTATTGCGTTGCCCTCTTAAAGGGCAAAACTTAAGCGTCCTTAACTTTTTAGATGCGAAGCAGCTCTTTGACTAGCCTGTATAACGCTGTCCCTCCCACAAAGTCGCTGTCCCTCCGTACCACGATCATCATCATCATCCTCCTCCGCACAAGCGCGAGGCAACGCGCTTCCCTCGGCGCAGGTGTTGGAGCAGTGCCAAGTAGGTCACGCTCCCCTCGCACGCTTCCCTCGCAGGTGCGCGCTTACGTCACTCTCTCCCTCACCCGCCTGAGCGCCCGCAGCTGCCGGCTCCAACGCCCGCTCGCCTCCCGTGTCTGCGTTTCAAACAAACGTTTACACCAGTAAACGCTACACCGAGTTTCGCTTCAAACTTCTTCCAGCACCCGCGTTAGCGCCGTTCAACCCGTGACGCCACCCGTGCGCAACGCTGCTGCTTCGCATCCCATCAGGGTTCCCTTCGGGGAGATGGTCCAAGAACCAGCTTATGGTCGAGCCTGTTCTGTCTCTGCACCGACCACACCCCCACTGCACATGCGCAACAGCTGGCCCAAGCTGGCAAGGAACGAGAACGCGCCCACGCCCGCGAGAGACAACGCTGACGCAGGCAGCGTCTGCTAGCGAGTTTCTTGATTGAAAAAAGAACCCCAGGTTAAAGAACCCCAGGTAGTCGAAATTTCCGGAGACCTCCACTACGGCGTCTCTCATAATCAGAGCTGATTTTGGGACGTAAAACCCCACAAATCAATTCACAAACCGTCTCTTTCGTATGAGGCTCTTGCCTTTGGTCAACCGGCTTCTCTAATTACATGACCAACATCGTCATTGGCTGAAATAATTTCTTGCGAAGATTTTTTGCGTAAGATGTTTTTGTGAGTACGTGTCCAGTTTCTTAAGTTCGACGAGGGCACTGGGTCGGCCAAAACTCAGGATTACGCCATTTTACACGATCGACTATGTTGATTGCGAACATGGGTTGCAGTTTAAGAGAGCGATGGTTTGACCTGATATATCCTACTCTACTTTTCAGGCTCGAAATGTCTGATGTCGGTACGGCCATGTGGCCTACGTCATGGTGTGCCGAGGCACTGCAACTTCATCTACGACCTACTCTGCGGCACTTCGACAAGATACCAGGTTTCGGACTCCAGCTGCCTCGATGATGCGGGGCCATAGATTGGAAGACGTTTAATCTCTCACTCATCCACTGCGCGCAAAGAGAGAGAGAATAAATAGTGTGGCCTAAAAGTGCTGCGTGCATACGTCTTTGTCTGTTCTGTTCTTCGCGTACCACGCTCTTCTAGCGGGTCTAAAAGGCCTTTCACTTGGTTTGGGCATTGCAGACAGCCCGGCTAGATAGCGATCGTATCCGCCAATTACGAAACACTCGCATGAAGCGAAGACAGAAAGCCAGAGAGAGAGAAACATTTGTTTAGTCGGTCAGTCAAGCACGCCGGTGTTACATCGCCAGTCCGCTTCGGTGGTGTAGTGGTTACGGCGCTCGGCTGCAACCCCGAAAACGCGGGTTCGATCCCAGCCATGGCTGTCGCATTCTCGGTGCCAGGCGAGAATGCCAGAGGCCCGTGTACTGCACGTCGTCTGTGCAGGTTAAAGAACCCCCAGGTGGTCGAAATTTCCGGAGCCCACCACTACGGCGTTCCCTTCTCTCTCAGTACAGGGCAACTCCGGCGATTTTTCAATGTCCGCTGATCGCAATGAAATTTTATGTATATATTCTTCTCGGCGCTATAATAACATATGCCAAGTCAGTCAGGCGGTTGCAAGTCATTTAATTTTCCTGAAAATGAGTTTTTAAATTTTTAGCGGATTCCCATACGGGCCACCTTGTGCTTTTGATGCCATCACCTTCAACGCTGCCTACGTACCCGAGCTATAGGCACTGCACCCGAGCAGGCAAGCCGTCAAAAGCAAAACGGCGATACTTCAGCGCTAAAATCGCCACTGTCGAGTTCAGAGATGCTGGCATAACTCAATACATCGTCGGATGACATCGTCACTTCCATTTTAGATGCGAAGCTGCTTATGGTCGGGGCTAAGTCACTCCCTCCATCCATCCATCAATCCGCCGTGTGGCGTCCACACCCGCAATACGCATGCGCATCCTCCTCCCCCTCCTCTCCTTGTCCCACCTCCTCTCCTATCGGCATTCCTCCTCCCCGAACGGCACGCGTTGACTATGGAAACGCTCTTTCTTCGATGAACGCTTTACCAGCTCGCAAGGAACGCTGACGCAGGCAGCGTCTGCTAGCGTCAAACCGATGCAAACGCGGTGTGCACCCTCGTGCTGCTTCGCATCGCCTCATGGTCCCCTTTAGCGGGAGATGGTGTAATTTTTTTTTCTGGTACCAGCTCCACAATTGTGACGGCGGGGAGGCTGTGGTGCCACCGCACACGCTGAACAAAGCGTCTACACGTTTCCGTTTCGGTTTGAACAAACTGTTCAGTGAGTTAGTTAACATTGTTTGTGCGTTTCTGAGCAAATTGAACCATCCTGGCTGCCACAGGACTACCAGTACCATAGGAAAACATTGATATCAGAACATGGTTGAAAAAATGCACGCATCTCCACGAAGTGAACCATGACGAGTGGGCGAAGCGGGGGATCGTTCTGCGTTACCGTGAATCACCCGTGACATTGCCCACTCATGTATGTAAAGGAGTGACAACGCCTGTATATTTACACACGCGTTGTCATTTGTGCACCTGGTCTTTATGAGATTCCTGCTCTCCCACGTCGTAGATCGTGCCGAGTTCCGGATTACTCTTAGTTAACGCTCACGCTGCGATGATTGATTGATTGTGGTTCGTTTAGGAAAGGACGCTAATTTCTGCAGCCCATATAGGGAGCACGGCTAAGCGTCCGTGGGGGTGGGGGAAAGGGAGTGAAAGAGATAGAGGAGAGAAAGGCCGTAGTGGAGGGCTACGGAAATTTAGACCACCTGGGGTTCTTTAACGTGCACTGACAACGCACAGTACACGGGCCTCTAGCATTTTCGCCTCCATCGAAAATGCGACCGCCGCGGCCGGGATCCATATGGTTCAATTACGCATAAGAGATAGAGCGTTTCCATAGTCAACGCTCGCCGTTCGCTCTCTCTCACGACAGCAGGTGACACTTGGTGTACAGCCTCCGGGATCGGCCCACAGATGCACACACCGTCTGAGCTGCGCTGTCGAAGAGAGAGATCGCGTGCCAGGAGGCACGCGCCGAGAGCGAGCGAGAGCGGCCCGCACATGCGCACACACCGGTCCGCTGCGGTGGTGTAGTGGTTACGATACTCGACTGCCACCAAAAAAAAAAAAAAAAGAACGCGGGTTTGATCCCGGCCGCGGCGGTCGTCATTTTCGATGGAGGCGAAAATGCCAGAGGCCCGTGTACTGTGCGTTGTCAGTGCACGTTAAAGAACCCAGGTGGTCTAAATTTCCGGAGCCCTCCACTGCGGCCTTTCTCTCCTCTCTATCTCTTTCACTCCCTTTCCCCCATCCCCACGGACGCTTAGCCGTGCTCCCTACATGGGCTGCAGAAATTAGCGTCCTTTCCTAACCTAACCACAATCAATCAATCAATCAATCAAGGAGCTTCGCCCCTAAAACCGCCGAAGTTGCCAGTTCAGTCCAATTCCGCTAACCCCTACGGACGCTGAGCCGTGCGCGTGACATGGACTGCAGAAAACAGCGTCCCTTCCTTAACCGAACCACAAACCATCATTTCGCCTTAGATAACCAGCAGGTCAAACCTAGTGGTGATCTCACGGTGGGCCTGACCATTGGGAAGCTCTTGAATGTGCGGATTTGAACTGCGCACCACGGAGTTCCAGTCGCCTGACGCCGCGAAAACTTCTCCCTGTCCATGAGGTGGCGGAGGGGTCTGCGTTGGTTTGTATGCTTCTCTTATCACTCAGTGTGCTCTCGGGAGAAAAACTGTGTCGGGGACATACGCGAGAGAACTGCCGAGTTAAGGAAATGGTTTGATGAAGTCTTCAACTTGATACGGCCGGCGGTCGTATTTTGCATGGAGGCTAAAATGCCAGAGGCCCGATTTACTGTGCGTTGTCAGTGCACGTTAAAGAACCCCGGTGGTCTAAATTTCCGGAGCCCTCACTGCGGCCTTTCTCTCCTCTCTATCTCTTTCACTCCCTTTCCCCCATCACCACGAACGCTTAGCCGTGCTCCCTACATGGGCTGCAGAAATTAGCGTCCTTTCCTAACCGAACCACAATCAATCAATCAATCAATCAATCAATCAAGGAGCTTCGCCCCTAAAACCGCCGAAGTTGCCATTTCGGTCCAATTCCGCTAACCCCTACGGACGCTGAGCCGTGCGCGTGACATGGACTGCAGAAAACAGCGTCCCTTCCTTAACCGAACCACAAACCATCATCTCGCCTTAGATAACCAGCAGGTCAAACCTAGTGGTGATCTCACGGTGGGCCTGACCATTGGGAAGCTCTTGAATGTGCGGATTCGAACTGCGCACCACGGAGTTCCAGTCGCCTGACGCCGCGAAAGCTTCTCCCTGTCCATGAGGTGGCGGAGGGGTCTGCGTTGGTTTCAGGGTACACACATGTAAACGAGAGTATGCTTCTCTTATCACTCAGTGTGCTCTCGGGAGAAAAACTGTGTCGGGGACATACGCGAGAGAACTGCCGAGTTAAGGAAATGGTCTGATGAAGTCTTCAACTTGATACACCACGCCCACCCATTTCCGAGACTCATGGCTTCTGGTGAGAGTGAAAGCTCACGTGCACGCATGCATGACCGCGTCGCGAGCGTTCCTCCGCATGTACACTGAGGAGGACTCCGCCACTAAAAAGGGCTGGCGCTGCTATGCCCCGGGTGCATAGTACTTTTTGGTGATCTTTATATTGTACTGCGTGCGCTTCTATATCATGTGCTTAACCCATCTGTATCTTTGCGTTGTAGCTATCCGTGTTTACATGTGTGCGTAACCTCCAATCAAAATATATTCGTTTTCGACAACCACTGCATCTAACTTGGTCTTCGAACCACGTTCCGCAAAAGGGGACCTAAACCAACTGTTCAAGCTATCGTGGTGTGGGGACCGATACCTCAGTTCTTGGAATTTTCCTAGCGATTGCGCGTCACGAAACAGTGCCCATTTCGTCGAAGAACCCGTCGTCATAGGGAGCGCCGATAAACAACAAAGAAAGAAAACCGGTGCGTGCGCAAGCGGCGCACAAGTTTACGCAGCAGGTGGCCGATTTCTAGACGGCGATGTTCTAGAACGGGCTTGGAAATTGCAGAACGCGGGAGTGAGTCATCCTATCAAGGCGGCTGAGCGCGCGAGCCAGACGGAGAAACAGAGAGGAAGCGAAGAGTGCGTACCGACGCTCGTTGCGACATGTGAGGGAGAAAGAGGTGCCGCCCAGGAGGCGAATATCCAAGTTTTACCAAGAAGGTTCCCTCGGTTTCGGCGTGCTTACATCACTTGGCCCGGGCCGAACCTTCGAGAATGACTGTCGAAGGCAACATATACAGGGCGTTTTTTTTTAGCTGCAACACATTTTTAAAATTAGAAAAACATAAACCGCGGGAATGTCTTGTGTACCATTCGAGTATACGGATTGGCGGCCTCTAGATACAGAACAATTTCCCCCACTTGTATGCATAATTAGCAAAATTACGCTAATTAACTTTTTAATTATTAGTAATTGGTGGCTGCAGCAAATGCGTACTTTGGAGCCCGTCCTCGACACTACCTATCCCAACGATCAAATTTTGAATAGCGGAAAGGCATGTCGGAGCTACGCGAACAATTAGTTCCCCGTGGCAGGCTCCTTGAAACCGAAAATAGACGGAAAGAGAGCGTCTGTGACGTCGATGTCGCCGTATTCTCAGAATTCTGCGGGGAAAAAATGAAAGTTTAGAATGTAGAATCCCCAAACGCACGGCATCGTAGGGAAACGAAAATGTACCTTGCGTAGTCGCCGGTAGACATGACGTGCTCGTGCAAAGCTGTGAACAGTCACACGTCACTCGTCCGACCAGGGAGTAACAGGAATCGCCGTGCTCCGGGCGTGAACGGATGCTTTAACACACGAACGCGCATCCACAGCGACATCTCCCAGTTCAGAGCCAAGTCCACGAGCACGCTCGAAGCACGGACGCCGCCACGCGGTCGTTCGGGCCAGGCGAGTTTGCGAGCTCTGAGAAACTCGAGGAACCAACCCTTGTCCGCCTCGCTGGCCTCGCTGTTCTCGACGCAGGATGCGTACATGGCGAGCGGTTTAGCCGCCACCGACGCCGTCTTGGCGCCCTTTTCGAGCAGATCGTGTAAGCCGTCCAGCCAGGCGATGCTGAGGTCGTCCAGCGCCGTCTGGAACACACTGGGGAACCGGTCGTCCGGCTTCCACGTGGAACAGACGTACGCGTCGAAGTTCTGGCACGGGTCGATGCTCCGGTTGAGGTTGCGCGTGAGCAACGCCGCGTGGGCGCGGCAGTCGCTGTTGTCGCACCAGCGTGACACGTCGCCCTGAGGCTTGGTCGAAGGCAGCAGAAGCGACAGGATCGTGAAGGCGCACACCACGGCGAGCGCGAGCGTGCTGATCGTGATGAGCCTCTTCGTGTCATCGGGCCGCACGTGGTCGGAAGAGCGCCGTGCGGTGACTCCCTGTGTGTGGACCCACGACGACGTTGTACAAAACGCGATCTAACAGAACCACTTTGTGGGTGTGTCAGAGTTCGCTACTAGTGGTGGAAACAGGGTTTGGTAAAGCAGAAATGTGGGTCGACATCTCCGCTCTGTTCGCGCCCTTAAAGGGGCCGTACGACGCTTTCCCAAGTAAAATTAGTGTCATCACCTAAGGCATATTATGACACCACCATACCAACACGAATCATCTGCTGCAAGAAATTCTAAAATCGCTTAGGTATTAGCGCAGTTACAGTGTAAAGTTTGAGGGGAGTTCCGCCATCCGCATACGTTCTCCGCTTTCTTGCCGACAAGTGCTCCGGAAGCTACACAGACGAGTGTGAAAAGTGGTCGAGCTGGCGGGTGGGGCGGTGACCACATATAATGAAATTACCACTCTATATAAAGAAATAAGGCGCACCTACCCGGCGCCTCATCGAGACCTTACCAGAGCACAGGCTACAGTCTTACGACAGCTTCATACAGACTCATTTCTGAGTCTACACAGATTATCAATCATCACCAATGGGGAGTACAACGTCATATGTCAAAATTGTCACTTGAATGAATTGGCAACACGAGACCGCGTCCTCTGGGGATGTAAAGGTTCGCCTCCTCCACGAACGCTCTTGCCAGCTCCCCTCTAAACTTACCTGGCAGGCCCTACTAAGGGAAGCCATCGATCTAGGGAACGAAGTTAAATGAGTCACTTGGGCCGAAGGGACTCGCCCCCAAGAAGGGTCACCTTGAGGACCATCCTCCGTGATTATGAAATAAAGATGCCACCACCCCCCTGGTGGCCAGAGCGCTTCATGAGCGTGAATATTTTCTATACCATCATCCACTGAACGGCTTCCGGGGAATTAACCATTGGTATATATAGTGCCCTCCTCATCCGTATAGTACGTGCCTGCCTGTTGATGTGATTTGCTGAAAGAGCGAGCTCTTTCGAGCCGTATTTTGAAACCTAATTGCAAATTTCCTGGTGCATGCAGTGCAATAACATTTGGCTGAAATGTCCACAGGTGGCCTCCACGACTGATTGGCATGTAGACTTTTCTGGCTGTGTTCAAAATGTGTAGGACGCGCGCTGGCGTAGCTTCTCTTTCCTTTGGCAGCGTGCTCGTCGGAGCAGAGAAATGCCTTTGGATATACCGCTCACCATGGCGTCGTAGGTTGCAGACATAGCCGTATTCACGGATGCGGACGCGTTACTGAGCTACTGGCAATACCTTTGGTCGAATTAAACCGGGAACAAAAGAGCGCGTTGGCAGTTGTGCAAAGCAGTGAAGGCTGCATAACACCACGCTGACCCCATCCTGCAGTCTGCCCGAGCTGGAAACATGGACCGGAATGCGCAAACGTATATTTAATCTGGTGCTCACGCACGGTTTTCAGGATGCCAAGCAGATTGCATCAGTTTGCTTATTTTTTGACGTTTGACAAGATCACAGTTCTCAACCTTCGATAGCGTTTCACCAGTTATACCCGCGTGGAACGTGTGATGGGTATATGTATACGTTTGTAATGGTTTTCTGGAACCACTTTGGCAGTCTGCGACCGTCCCGTGTTCCTCTGCCTCTTTGTGCTGGTTCGTTCGCGCATCCTGTAAGTGTTTTGACGGCATATTCGCCTGAGAAAACTGCGTCCATTGGCGACGCATTTGGCGTCCTCTTCCGGGAACACTTCTCGCAGCTGACCACATCAAATGGCAGCGTGACTTCCCATACAAGTCAACTCGACTGGAGCGTAGATGAATTAAGTTTGATACTTAAATAGTGCGTTCAAGTGTTTCTAAGGGCCCATGGCCTGCCCACGGGCTTCACAGCAATTTTTCGACGTGCCCGGTATACAATGGGGAACTGTTCCTGCGAGCCGGTGGCGCAAAGATCGGTCTTTATCAAGGAGAGGGAGTATGTGGTGGATGAGGTCTACCGTCAGGGATTCAGTAATGCTGCACAGACTGCAGAAGTAAATCGTCCGGGACTCCTTATGCTTAGCGCAACATGAATAATAGATGTAGGGACGAAAGGTGTGCAGTAACACACGTGACGAGAGGCCAACTGCGTCGTTCGTACTGGACTGATACGTGGGAAAGTTGGAGCCATTCAGCCCCGTTCGCATCGCCGTCTCATGAAAACATTCGTTAAAATAAGCGCTTCCTCTATATAACGCTGAAATTATTCGAGTTTTCTCGTAACAAGATTATGTCTTCGTACACTCAAAATGCAGTCCGCGCTATCGTGTGTACAGGTCTTCGGTAGCTCGTAGTAGTTTTTCTGGCGGATATTGCCTAGAAAAAAATTACTTTTGTTTGCTAACGCTTTTTCTTAATTACCCTTTCTTAATACCAACAGCACCACTTGTGGCACGAGAGAACGCTTGACTAGCAAGAAAATGAACAAAAAGAAAACACACGTAGCTCGACGCCGCCTTCACGTTCCCGCACCAGCTGGCTGTGACGTCATATGTTTTGGAGACGCCTGCTATGGCGCCTCCACAAAATTATCTTCCGCTAAAATATGGATCAGGTTGTGTTGTATGGGGGCCTGAGACTTAACGTAGCGAGTTTCACCAAATTTCGTTGAGCCGATGTGGCCAAAACGCAAATACTTTGAAGCGCGTGACGTCACGCTTACGTTCACGTGTCTAGATTTGGGCGTGAAAATTCAAAAATGAAACTTTAACACCTTAGTTTTCTCTTTTAATACTAAACCTATGGTGGCGAAACCAACGGCAACTTAGTTTTCAGTTAATAATCTGTCGGCCTAAGCCGATTCATTTCTCTCTTTAGTGTCTGTTTAAAGGGACCCTGAAACGCATTTCACGCACATTCATTTTATTGTACCTTTGCTTTGTGTGGGACTTCATGATGGCCGAAACACCAGTGAAAGCGGCGAAATCTAAACGTATTATATTTTAATTTGTACCTGAAATCGGTTTCCGCGCTGACTGCAGCGCCATTCATCAACAGTTTTTCCGAGCGGATATGACATCACCATGCTCGCTTTGCTGCAGGTTCTTATTGGCCGGGAACGTTGGGAATAAAAACATGCACCGCACATGCTTACAATGCGTCGAATACAAGAGATGTCAAATTGAGGTGTTTTATGCTTGCTAAAGCTACTAAAAGGTACAAATTTGTGCATTAACATTTCATTTTGCTTGTAACTGACACAAGGAGCGCTGTGCGGCCCACGTGGTTGTTGTGGTAGAAATGCCGCAGAGGGCAGCACGGTTCTGGTTCTGCAAGATGTAAGCCGCGTTTTGATTGGTCTAAGTGGGAAAAAGTGCTACTTCGGGCACGGCCGGTCTGGACGCGCGCGCTTGCTCTCTCTTTTACGGCCTGCGCACAGGGGGCTCTTGCTACCTATCGCCGCAACTTGGCGGGGGCGCTCCGAGCCAACCCTCTCTAAACCAGCTCCCGGCCGTTGCGGAGGCTAGCGCGCGCTGGGAATGCTCGGCCTCAGACTTGCCGTGTCACTTTCTGAAGCTCCTCTATATGCTATGCATGGTACCAATGCGATGAGAATACGGTAGCAAGCATATACATGGCAACTCTGGTGCTTTCCGCTTTTCCGAGGGAGAGGCACAAGCCACTGATTCGCCCGCTTCTGCCGCTCGTGAGAGCACTTAGCGATGCGCGTCGCGCTCAGAAGGCTCGGCCGCATGATTCGTCACCGACCGTCAGAACAAATTACACGAAACATTCTTTTTTTGAAAGAAATTGGTTTCCAAAACGTTTACGTCAAATGCACATATCAACCATTAATGTACTTGAAAATGATAAAATATGGTCATTTTTATTCAAGCTGTCGCAATTCTTGCTTTATTATTAAAATAAATACCTCGAAAAGGGGAAAGTCACACTCCCCACAAGTAGCCGTGAGTCGCAATCACAGCAGAAGGAACATAATAATAATAATAATAAACTCGCACCACACCACGCTGAGTCCCTGCATGCATATAAATTCCCAAGCTCTCACGTGTCCAGACGCGGTCCTCAGCGTGCAAGAGATGAGAAAAATCTTTTTATGCAATAACGTACGCCGCAGGCGAAGAAAAATAAAAAAACTTTCACAGAATCCGTTCAGCATCACACAAAATGTTGTCCTTGGTACTAAAATAATATAATGCACAAGAAGAACTGAAAAAGAAAAAAAAAGCACTGCTGGTAAAACACTGTCGTGATGCTTACAGCTAGTTTAAAGTAGTCACATCGTTCACAGCCGGAAATGTTTCCGCGTGGGCTTGTGAATATAGCCAGAAGGCTTGTCATTCTGATCTGTTAACTTTTTTGTGTAGTTCACAAGAAGAATCCGGAGAAACTTTTCAGAGATGATGTGCGCCGACACTCTGGTGTGACTCTTGTCCACACCTTCCGGACAGTCCAGAAGCGGCGAATCTTCAAGATATGACTGAACAGTAAATTGCAGTGTCTCGAGGATTTTGTTTCGGTAAAGATATTTCACTGCCTTCTCGAAGAACGTCACAATCTCATATGATGGTTCCGGGAAACATTTTGACAATCACACAATTGAGCGGTTCGCTACAAGGCTGAGCAAATCCGTTTCATTGTAGAAACTATATAAGCAGAAGGACGCACTTCGGGACATCTGCATCAGCATGCCATCTATCATCCGAAAACTGCGTTATGTTTATGCAGGACGCCGTGGTGGAAGGCTCCGGGAATTTCGACCACCTGGTAATCTTTAGCGTGCACCTAAATCCAAGCGCACAAGCCCCAAGCATTTTCGCCTCCATCAAATATAAGATGGTCAAGTTTGACCAACGAACCAACCCATTCTTGTTGCTAGTAGCACTGAGTGTGCCTCTTCTTTTGCAGAGTGCATGAGTACCTAGAAAGCCAGACTGTCCCCACACGCACCTGTACTGCTTCCACCACTTTCTACATGCGGAAAAAATAATTAGCACGGTAAAGTGGCCGGGAACAGCTGGTTTACCATACGAAGCGCATGCAGAGCAACGCGCTTTGGGGGGTTGGCTCGCGACGCCCTCGCGCGGAACGCGCCGTCGTCCTGTATAGAAACAGATCCATTGTAGTCGTGGCAGCTGCTCAGGCCGTAAAAGAGAGAGCGAGCGCGCGCCTCCAGACCGGCCGTGCTTCGGGATGATTATTTGTGTCGGCCGTGGACGCCGACACAGGCGCTGCATTCTCTACGGCAGGGGCTCCGTAACTCTATCGCGTTGACGTCATGAGGACGCGTGCTACGTCACGCTCACCGTGCCTGCGCAAACGTATATTTAATCTGGTGCTCACGCACGGTTTTCAGGATGCCAAGCTTGTGATTGCATCAATTTGCTTATTTTTTGACATTTCATAAGATCACAGTTCTCAACTTTCGATAGCGTTTCGCCATTGACACCCGCGTGGAACGTGTGATGGGTATATGTATACGTTTGTAATGGTTCTCTGGAACCACTTTGGCAGTCTGCGACCGTCCCGTGTTCCTCTGCCTCTTTGTCCTGGTTCGTTCGCGCATCCTGTAGGTGTTTTGACGGCATATTCGCCTGAGAAAACCGCGTCCATCGGCGACGCATTTGGCGTCCTCTTCCGGGAACACTTCTCGAAGCTGACCACATCAAATGGCAGCGTGACTTCCCGTACAAGTCAACTCGACTGGAGCGTAGATGAATTAAGTTTGATACTTAAATAGTGCGTTCAAGTGTTTCTAAGGGCCCAGCCTGCCCACGGGCTTCACAGCAATTTTTCGACGTGCCCGGTATACAATGCAGAACTGTTCCTGCGAGCCGGTGGCGCAAAGATCGGTCTTTGTCAAGGAGAGGGAGTATGTGGTGGATGAGGTCTACCGTCAGGGATTCAGTAATGCTGCACAGACTGCAGAAGTAAATCGTCCGGGATTCCTTATGCTTAGCGCAACATGAATAATAGATGTAGGGACGAAAGGTGTTCAGTAACACACGTGACGAGAGGCCAACTGCGTCGTTCGTACTGGACTGATTCGTGGGAAAGTTGGAGGACGCATAAGGCTTCGCCTTTAAGAGTGGAACAGCGCCATTCAGCCCCGTTCGCGTCGCCGTCTCATGAAAACATTCGTTAAAATAAGCGCTTCCTCTATATAACGCTGAAATTATTCGAGTTTTCTCGTAACAAGATTATGTCTTCGTACACTCAAAATGCAGTCCGCGCTATCGTGTGTACAGGTCTTCGGTAGCTCGTATTAGTTTTTCTGGCGGATATTGCCTAGAAAAAAATTACTTTTGTTTGCTAACGCAAGAGCAAAACGCTTTTAGGGGCGAAGCTCCTTAAGGCGTGGGTCGTGTGTCCCTAGTAGTAGGTAGCCACCGGCGCGTGCCTGCCGGGAGGCATGCACGCGCCGAGGGCGAGAGACAACGTTGGCGCAGGCAGCGTCTCCTAGCGAGTTTCTTGATTGAGAAATACCGACTGCTCGCGTTGGAGAAGCGTTCACCGGCAACCCATATATATATATATATATATATATATATATATATATATATATATATATATATATATATATATATATAGGCACTATAGGTCTTGACTTGCAATGAAGTCCCGGTGGGAGATTTCACTTGTGCATTGTGCATAGTTGAACCGTGAGGATTCGTAGCATGCGCGAGATGTTATAAAACTAGATGGCGGTACTTGTAGTTGATGATGAAAGATGCGAGATGTTATAATAGTTTGATGACATTTACTCAAGTGTTTCACATTTAATTTTGGGGCGAATTCCACGGAAGAGTTTCACGGTTTACCGATGATTCCTTCCGGAGCTTCGCCCCACTCATCATCATTCACCCCGTGAATATGCTGTGATTTTTTTTCTTAATTACCCTTTCTTAATACCAACAGCACCACTTGTGGCACGAGAGAACGCTTGACTAGCAAGAAAATGAACAAAAAGAAAACACCCATAGCTCGACGCCGCCTTCACGTTCCCGCACCAGCTGGCTGTGACGTCATAGATTTTGGAGACGCCTGCTATGGCGCCTCCACAAAATTATCTTCCGCTAAAATATGGATCAGGTTGTGTTGTATGGGGTCCTGAGACTTAACGTAGCGAGTTTCACCAAATTTCGTTGAGCCGATGTGGCCAAAACGCAAATACTTTGAAACGCGTGACGTCACGCTTACGTTCACGTGCCTAGATTTGGGCGTGAAAATGCAAAAATGAAACTTTAATACCTTAGTTTTCTCTTTTAATGGTGGCGAAACCAACGGCAACTTAGTTTTCAGTTAATAATCTGTCGGCCTAAGCCGATTCATTTCTCTCTTTAGTGTCTGTTTAAAGGGGCCCTGAAACGCATTTCACGCACATTCATTTTATTGTACCTTTGCTTTGTGTGGGACTTCATGATGGCCGAAACACCAGTGAAAGCGGCGAAATCTAAACGTATTATATTTTAATTTGTACCTGAAATTGTCTTTGTATGTCTTTGTATGTCTTTGTATGTTTTGTTTATTATTTATTTGTTCTCAAAACTTGTCAATTTTTATTTATTTACATTACATATTATTATGTTATTAATTAGTAGATTTGATTGAACCAATTAATGATGTTTTAGTTCATTCTGGCTGCATTAAACTTTACATATTTGGATCCCCGCTTATTTTACATTGGTATACACTTTAAAAATGGCTGGAAATTTTGGAAGTACTGAAAACTTGCGCCGACCGCGCAATCCGCGTGGTTGTATATATGGTGGTCCGCGTGGTGGTCCAGTGCTTCACCACACAACCACCAGCTTGAAAATTCTTGTCAAAAATTTGATTTCAGCATAAACGGTTGGAAAGTGGGCGGGGGGGAGGCCCTGGCCCTCTGGAAAAATGTTAAGAGGAGGACCCCCCCCCCCCCCCTCACGTTCTCTCCCTATCCGATTCCGGAGTCCCTGCAAAGGGGGGTACCGACTAGGCCGCTTGAGGCAGGACTAGCGCAGCTGATAAACATCCTCAGTAATTTACTTCATTTGCTCCATTTGAGGTCGACAGATAAGGAAATGCGGCTGTCTTTTCGTTAACAACGCCACAAAATGACGAGTCAGCATAGTCGGCACTCCTTGTGACGTAATTTCTCGAAAGTAGGGCGCCGCGATTTTTCAGCTCTATTTGAAACTAAATTGGGAATTCGCCTGTATAGGTGCTGTGCAGTATAATATTTGGCTCACACGTTCAGAGGAGCCTCCACGATTCGATTCGTATTTGAAAATTGTGGCATTTACATACCCCCCCCCCCCCCCCGTTACGCATATACGGCGTTGTCTTCGCTATGGATTTTCACCGACGACTTCCACTAATCATCTGTTACCTTTATCGCCTTCGATTTGTTTCCATTATCGAAGATGCAGCGGTGCAACAACGCACACGATCTTCTTCAGTGCACGCATTTCGAATGAGTAAACCGTGTTAATGCAGGATTTAGTGGTAAATAGGGGGGTGGGGGTGGGGGATAAATTAAGCGCCGGACTCTTGAGGGCACTTCGTGTGTTAGTTTGGTTCTTCTTTATTTATTTATTTATTTATTTATTTATTTATTTATTTATTTATTTATTTATTTATTTATTTATTCAACAGAGAAAAGGAAAGCGAGGTCAGTGATCTCGAGTGAATGGCCACAAGCGCGTAAACATTGCAGTTTTGCGTGGTGCAGCGAGGCTGCTAAGTTCAACGTGCTTGTGCGTGGAGTCAACGGCACGGAAACGCAGGTGGGGCGCACATCCACGCAACCCGTGTATACGTCGACGTGTGCTCTGGTGGTGTGCCACAGGTGCGAGCCAGGCTGTTGCGTGGTGGTTGCACCGCGTGAGTTCAGTGAACCCACGTCGCCGTGACTGCGACACGTGTGGAAAGGGCTACGACGAATGCTTTATGTTCGGTGCTCGACTATATAGCTGCAAATTAAGCGAGTGTTGAGCCATACCGCGCAGCATAGCCGAGAACTGCAGTCGTCTTAAGAGATTTCCGTTGCGTAGTATACACTTTCGTGTTCACTCTGTAATGGCTCCAACGTGGCTTTTTCTGGCCACCTTGTGCGCGTTTTGCGCCGCCTCCTGGGCCATCACGCTGAAGAGGCCCGATCTTGCTGCCTATCAAGACGTAAAGGAGGTGAGATGTGTTGGTAACCATACTTTACCGGTGACACCTCCGAGGCAACGCAGTATACAGGGCAAGGCATATGCCGATAGAGTGCGATTGAGTGTAAAAAAAAATGGGGCTGCGGAGTTGCTTGATGTTCATTATGAAATCAGCTCACTAGGGACGGCAACACAGGGCATAGAAACGTGTACAGGATCTATTCTGAACTTAACAGTTGTCAGTTTGGTAGTAAAACAGGGCCTCCTATGTGAAAGGAACGTGATCCTAGAACTCGCTATCCTTCCTTCGCCTGCTTTTTTGCTCGTTCTGTTCCCATATGTATGTATGTATGTATGTATGTATGTATGTATGTATGTATGTATGTATGTATGTATGTATGTATGTATGTATGTATGTATGTATGTATGTATGTATGTATGTATGTCATGAGCGTCCGCTTTTAACGGAACGGGGCCCCTAATACATTACCTAAATGAATTACGATGCCTTTTAAAGGGATGTTTTAAATTCACAACGTCTCGCGTTTCACGATAAAGTGTCCCTTGTTTTCAGGCTACTTTGTTTTTTGTTCTTTCCCCCTGCTTTTCACCACCAAAACATCAACCCTCTTTAGTGATCTCTATCGCTGGCCTGTTTACCTCTCCCGTGATGTTCTTCAATCCGAATGAGGTGGGCCAACGCATATGCATGAAGCCTCGGGAGATATTCAGGTAGATATCTATTATCTCCGTGCTCCGTCCTTTCCCATCTTCCCCACAGCAAGTGTACATTTATCTTCGTCGTTACTGAATGTCGATTTCTAAAAGCGCGAGCTCCTCTCGCGGCAGCTCTTTGTGAGTACGCCAGAGCCATCCCGACACGTGGTACTCGGAAGCACCTTCGACGTCAGGTCACATGACTCTGCGTTACGGTAACGAGTAGGGTGCCTCTATAGTGGCGAATAAAAGTGGCGAATAGAGTTACTGTATATGTTCCCCTTGGGGAACCGTAGGGAGCATATACAGTAACTAGTGGCGAACGCTCTCACGCGGCATCTAGCGGCAACGCGAGGCATGACGCTTCCTAATGAGTAAGGAGGAAGAAAGAGAGGAAGAAAGAGAGGTAAGGAACGGCGTGGCATGACGATCTGACAGCCTGGTCTTGAAAAAAAATGATAGGAAAAAATAATCGAAAATAGGTCCCGGTCACGTTATAGGCAAGCGGTAGATTAGTGTGTGGTCAACACTGTCTCAAACCGAGTCCAAACAACCTTGAGCAACTATGTGGAGTCTAATCCTACCCGAGAGGCACCGCTCACGAGGCGACAGAGGAGGTTGGCTTGCCGCGGCGGTCGCTTGCCGCGGCGGCCGCGGCGGTCGCATTTTCGATGGAGGCGAAAATGCCAGAGGCCCGTGTACTGTGCGTTGTCAGTGCACGTTAAAGGGACCCTGAAACGGTTTTGACGATTTTGTGCAAACATGGTGATCCGGTAGAGCGGGTCACTAGGACCATTACAGGACAGATTTTAGCGCTGTGCGTAAAGTGTGTAATTTACAATAAGGTTTTGAACACGCGTATCGCAAAAGGTCGCAGCGGCTCGCCAAAAAGCGTTTTCAAACGCCCCCGTCATCGAGCGATCGAATGAGAGGTCGCTGATTGGCCCCGACCCAAGTGACGTGCACGTAATTTTCAAAACCTAGCTGCGAACAACGTGCTTCTACAACGTACTCCTTCGTTTCAGCCAACGGTATCATCGCGGCATCTGGCGGCGTCACACGAGTCGCCGGCGCTCTATTACAGAGGCTAGCACTGCCGAGGCGGGCGACCTCAGTGAGGATATCGGGGCGCTATGTCACTACGGGAGACTCGGCAGAGCGGCTGACGCGGGAGGCGCTGTCGTCGCTAGCGCGCACTCCGCAGCAGATCGAGTTGAGGAGGAACAGCAGTGGTAAGGAGGAAGGCGACAGAAATAAGCCCATAGCTGCCTTAGCGCATTGTGCTTCGCTTTATTTATGGTGTGAATGATTTCGCAATTGTGTTGCCTAATCAGTGACGCAATGTCAAAAAAGCGTTTCAGGGACCCTTTAAAGAAGACCAGGTGGTCTAAATTTCCGGAGCCCTCCACTACGGCCTTTCTCTCCTCTCTATTTCTTTCACTCCCCTTCCCCCACCGCCACGGACGCTTAGCCGTGCTCCCTACATGGGCTGCAGAAATTAGCGCCCTTTCCTAACCGAACCACAATCATCATCATCATCATCGAAGGAAGAGCGTTTCCATAGTCAAGGAGAGATTCTTGTAGAAAGGTGGAAAGGGGGAGGGGAGTGTCTCTCTGGAGAGGACACCTCAACCGGTACACTCAAGGGGAACGGGGTATGAAAGAATAGAAATGAATTTCCATAGTCAACGTTCGCCGTTCGGAGAGGAGGGTAGGAATGCCGAGAGGAGAGGAGTTGAGACAAGGAGAGGAGGGGATGAGGATGCGCATGCGCATTGTGGGTGTGGACGCCGCACGGCGGATGGATGGAGGGAGGGAGGGAGTGACATAGCCCCGACCATAAGCTGCTTCGCATCCAAAACTCATTAGGGAGTTTTCGAACTTTTGGGGCCCCAAAGTGCTTTGCGTCTGCAAACTTGGGATCACGTAGGAAGAACGAGTTTTCGAAGCGCTCACTTGCATATTGCGCTTGCAGCGCCAAGGTGGCCAAAAAGGCAGGCTACGATAAGTAAAAATTGAAGATTAGTATACGGATTTGACTGTCATTAGCATACCCTTTAAAACTGCAATTTAAAGCGTGCGGTGGCAATGAATTTACTTGTAATCCCCATCGTTCTGCAAGTGTTCAGAATATGGCATCATGAGCCAAGGAAATTCAGCTTTGAGCCACCGGTCGCCGTAAGCCTACGAGCTCTCATATCGGCAACCGATCTTAAAAACGCGGGCTATTTCACGGCCAGTTTTTGTTGCATGCGTGAGATGGAAGAAAGCGATGACCTACGCCACCATTTATTTACTGATAGTGTCGTCACTTAATGAGAAATCAGCTCGGTTTTGTCCTAGGCGACAGCCATGTCCTTCCCATGTCTCTTCACCCTACACCTCTTTCATCCCACACAATATCCCTCATACTGTCCCTACTGTGGAGCGCAGCCCACAGTTTATCACTGCACGTGGGAATGCCCATGTCCACCGGGCTGTTCCCCTATCCCATCACCATCACATTCCTCCTGGGAGACTGCGCTGACCAGCTCAGCGCCGCGGGAGCAGCGTCGGCTGATCCAGCGAGCACGTGGAGTGGCGCGAGCCAATGGGGCCCTGAACTAAGGGCTCCACCCTACGAGGAAGATCCCTCTTTTCATTCAAATAAATGTTTTCTCTCTCTCTCTCTCTTAGGGGCTCTTTGGGCTCACGCTAAATTCCAGAAATAGCGTGCCCAAACAGAAACCCAAAGGCAGTTTGTTTCTCGCGCATGCGCAGTGGTGTCGACGCTATTTCTTTGGTGTCGACGTCATTCGAGAACTCCCTATTGTCTGAACCCTTGGCAATCTTCCGAATCTTGTTCGAGAGGTCACGTACTGTATTATGGCTCCAATATTCCTCGGCCTAGCAGCCGGACTCGCGCATGCCTGTATCGATCGACATGACAGTTTCAACGCTTTGTGCAGCCTCGTTGAAATGCACGATGAGGCGACACCGGTCCACCAGGACTTTGCAGGACAAGTTTACTGTCCAGAAGAATGTGCTCCGTTTATTATCGCAGCAAGGCCTACTTCAGACATTATGAACAGAGTTTCAAGCCATTCTTAACTATGTTTCGATGCCCTGAGCAGTATCTTTGGAGAGGTTTCTTACCCCGCGGAGGAAAAAAAGGCATGAATGTTGTGGCTCAAAATACGAACGTAGACGCCCAAAGCGCATAAAGAACTATCATGCCGCAGTTCACACCTAGATGAGATGACAGCCTCTATAAATGAGGTACGATGGGAACTTCATTTCAAAGTCTACAATCAGTTCCTTACAAGAGAAAGAGTTATCACTATAAAACTAGAAACGTAAACGATAGATACGGTGGACATCTCAGCACCTGTATTGTGTGTTTTTATGGATTCCGTTCCCATTCTTGCTGTGCTATTTTCCTAATAAAAATGACGTGTCTAGTGTGTACACTCAGACCAAAAAGGAAGGTATAACAAAATTTATTTGGATCGGCCCGCTGAGATAAGTTACCTGCCCTTAAGACGGACTCTGCCTTAAGTGAACACTTAAGCGAACTTAAAGTTCCCTTTAATAATTTTGTTTTCGCATGCACACGCAATTATCATTATTATTATTATTATTATTATTATTATTATTATTATTGTTGTTGTTGTGTTGTTGTTGTTGTTGTTGTTGTTGTTGTTGTTGTTGCCCAATGCTTGAAGCTTTCCGCACCTCACACGGTTTTTCACTGCACCTCTGGGATCGTCGCACAGTCTTCTGCCGCGGATGCCATAAAAACCCAGTACCACAGTCATAGGCAGCTTCGCTGTAAAACGGCAACCCACTGATCGCAGTGCACGTTTCGGGGCTCCACCTGGTACGTGCTTTACCGCAACATGAAACAAGGAGCCTTCGGAGAGGATGACCGCTGCATGAGGGAGACCCAGACGAGCGACCTGGTCAACGGGAAGGCCCGGTTTCGGGTCCACTTGGGTAATGGCCATGAATGGTACGTATGTCTCCGTCAAAAGGGAGTTTGAGCGTGTCCGGTATTCCACTATACCAAGAGGCGTAGCGGAATACAGTAGGGTAGCGTTGGTGAGATTGCGAACGTGTTGCGAGCGTGACGCCCGAAGCCCTCCCACAACGCCTGCGTAGCTGTTTATCGCCGTCAAGTGGCGCCAGCCGTAGATGATACGACGAAGGGAAAATAGACATTAAGCGCATGGAAGTAACTAACCGGAGGCTATGGGATCGGTGGCTAAAATCAAGACAAGAGTAAAATTTAACCTTCCACTAAGAGTAAGAAAAGATACTGTAGATATTACCAGTCGGCTAGACAGTGTGAGCCTTAAAGGGTCCAGCTCAGTGGCGCACCGACGGGGGGGGTTCGGGGGTTGTAACCCCCCCCCCCCCCTGAGGCCGACCTAACCCCCCTCCCACTCCGTAACTGCTCCTATGTCCTAGAAGAATGTGGCGCTAATTTCTCTGCAAAACGTCGAAAAAAATAATAAAAATCATCATCATCATTGATGTTACTATTATTTGGCATTTTATTTACTTTTTTTACACACGCAACAACTGTGTAATCACATGCCCGGCCCTTCGTGAAAAATCGAACCGTCCGTCCGTCCCTCCGTCAATTCATTCGCCCGCTCCAGTCCTCCCCCCACCCGCCTGACCGACAGCATCTACTTGATGCCTCGCACGGGCAAGGTTAAAAGCGTCCACAGGTCATACACTATCACCCAGCCCCATGGGCAACCATCTAGGGAAATGCGACGAGGGGCTGGGTAGGTAGCAAGCGCGGGTCTAACTACCGGTCGGGCGCTGGGTGACCCCAGTTTGCGTCGCCCTCCGATTGTGTAAGGACGGGCATATAGGTCAGGGTTCGAACGAAACGCAACAACTGACAGGCTCTGTTCCCGTGCGGCAGCGGAGGCAGAGGTGGTCCAGAGCCTTTGGTTCCCTTCGAATGAGTCTGGTGGCATGGCAGAGGCTAGGCAGAGGCGCCATCGTGACTACGACGGGACCAGGGTTTCACCCATTCCGACCCGGAAGGCTCTTCGGATAACTGTATAACCCACGCGGATGTAACGGCTGTCCCTCAATGGCAGCACCTGACAACCCATTACGTATCGCTACGATACTGGGAGCATATCAAGCGCTGAGCTGCTCCATTTACTCTGGTGTGCCTGCTTCCAAGAGTCCCTTCCCACCCGCCAGTGGACCAAGTAACACAGGTCCTTAAGTACATTGTTTTTGTCTTGTCATTCTATTTTGCTTAGCTATTGCGGGCCCGTTATTAGGGTTCATGCTCCTGTCACGCTGACAACAGTGAACTCCTTCGAACACCGTAAAGGTAAAACTTCCTTAAGGAGTTCGGTGTCGATGGAGTTGTGATCATGTTGCACGTAAGTTTTACAAACTTCGCACTGACGCCTCAAGGGGCCCATTAGGCGCTTCTGCACATATGTTCGCTTCCAATGCTTCTCGTGTAATCATGCTATAGAAACACGTGCGCGTAAAGTTATACCACCAACGATTTATTGAAAACTCAACGAAAAATATCGTTTCGGTTCTTATCACACAAGCCTGTTCGTGTGAGCATTTTGGTAGCAACGCTGCGTTGAATGTAGTTAACACTGCACTTTTGTTTTCATACGCGTTTTCTCAACTACGCGCAGTAGTTAAATACACTGCAACGATCTTCGTGAATTTATTTAATAGAGTACTACAACCTCAGTCACGCTTTCCTTCCAATAGCGGGTTGCTGCAGGTGAGTCAATTTAACGAGGCTTATCAAAAAGTTCACATGGGAAGCAAGCGAGGTTCAGGCGTCAATAATAAAAAAGAAAGAAGCGCGCATGCGAACGCCGCATATTGGGCATTGCATAGAAGTGATCTCACACTCTCGAGGACCTGAACTAATGATGGTGGCAATTTTTTTCGCTCGCTGTACAAGGAACGATTTGCTAAACAGCTTGGCTGTTGAAGTATATTCATTGCTTTCCAAGGTACAGCGGTACTATATATGTAGTGTTCTTGTCACCAGCGCTTTTATTTTGAGCAACAGTAAGGGAGAAGTCTGAAATTTGAGTCAGTACCCCAATCAATATATGTTTACTTACATGCTGCTACCATGAGTCCCGTTCACCAACATTACATCTGAAGAACTTTTGTTTACCTTAAGTGCTTTAACGCTGAAGAACACTAAGAGCGCTGCTTGTTTGGGAACGCTGATGGTATTAGACAGCGGCAAAAGTTCCAGATCTTGCACAGCAAAACAGGCTTGGCCTTCCCCTTGTTTGCTTGGGACTTGGCTAGGAAGAACTATACCTTCTTAGTACCTGCATTGCTTTTTCAGCAAGATTTTTGTGCGATAAGACAACGGAGCTGCCCTCCTTGTCAGCTTGGAATGCCGGTGGTCCGAGGGTTATAGGTCGTCTATTTGATTTGCGAACAGTTTATGAACATTATTGCAGAACACTGCAGGAAACTCAGGGATGCTGAAAGAACAGTGTCCTGGGCTGTTTCGCTGTCCTGCAATGAACCTGAAGGTTGTTCTTCATGAACTACGTGACAACTTTCCTGGTCGGATTGCGAGGGCGAATGTTTAGAGGGCGAATGTTTGCGAGGGCGAATGTTTGGCGTACACAGGCTTTCTAAGGAAAGCCTGTGTACGCCATCCACTTTTCGCTGTCTCGCTCCTCTGCGTAGTTGTTAACCCTTTCGTTGCAAAGGTCGTATGTCTCCGGAGGCTCGGTAAAACGTCGGGCCTTTCGCGACGCTGTGGACAGTCGAAGAATGTCCCGCGCACGCGCCGGACATTGCAAAGTGTCGTGACTCTGTGAATTTGATGACATTCGCTTGCATATTTTTCAGGAATGCGACGGTTACTTTCAAGACAAAGGACGGGCTGAACTACAACGCCTTCGAGGCTCATGTGGATGACGACGGTGAGCAACCCGCGCAGCCGGTCCGTCTTGTGAGTGAGCGTTGCGCACGGCCCTCATGAGCAGGCCTGCGGTAATCTATGCCCGGATTTAGCAAAGGCGGTTATCAAAAGCACAGGCTAGAACGTCCTGACTTGCTGTTGCATCATATGTTCTAGTTGCGAGTGCATTGCGACACAAATCTGTGATTGTTGAGCAGCTTGAATACACCCAACACTTTGTCATCCTCTTCTTCTGTCTTTTTCTTTCTCTCTTCAAATCTAGTGCCGTACGCTGTTTCTCAACTACGATTGGCGGCTGGGCTTTTTCAAGCTGTCATTGAGCAGCTTTTCTACCGATCGTTTTACTCGCTGTGAATGATTTTATTTTGTGTGAAGTTTAAGTTATTTGATTGACTGATTAATTGATTGATTTTCGTATTGCGACACGAGCCTGACCGCGTTAAAGGCGTTAAAGAATGCATAAGTTCTACGGGTGCGCGAATATCAAATTTTTCGAATACGAATCGAATATCAAAACACGGACGCGCCTTAAGTAACATTTTGCGAACACATAACTAGAACATATGCTAATAATTACCTATCAGCGCAAAATATATTGCTTTCAGAGCACACCGTTTAGACTACCTTGTCATGTTGCATAAACGTTTCGGTAAAATGTCAAAGCATAAAGGGATTTGCACAAAAATATGGCTTATACCCCTGTTATAGGAATCGGTATAACACGAAAGTTAAATGACCGAACTGGACCGAACTGCGCTTTCGGGGCAGGGCAGCCTCAGCGAGAGCGCTGACACTACCGTACCCAGGCCGAACTATAGGTGTTCTTTGGTGCTATGACGATATTTCGCTGTACCGATTCTAGGTGGCGGCACAGCCCCAGCCAACGGAGAACACAACGAGAAGGAGAGCGATGGAGAAAGTTTAAATGAAGGGTTATAAGGCGCGCTCGTGCTCCTTCCAACATTGGCGGGAATAGCTCAGCCGGTACCGAGGCGGGCACGTTTCGTCGCGCTTTGAGAGATCGTGGGTTCGGTCCCGGCCGCGTTAGTGAAAGTTTTCCCGTTTGCTTTTTCTTTGTCATTGTTTATGTAAATTTTACTGCATCACATCCGTTATGGTAGTGATGTATAGTGACGCAGTAAAGCCACGGTGGAGCCCGGCATAAAACACTTTCATGTTAAAATACTGAAAGGCAATCACGAAGGCGTATTAGTTTATCCACCCGATCAGGCGGCTTTAATGCATTCGAGATACTGAACAAGGACGCGGCGGCGAATGGCACGTTTAGTTTAGCAAAACGTTTTCTTGGGCTAGTTGGTTCATGACTTCTTGAAAAAATTGTAGCGCAAAGGAACACACGGACAAAGAGCACAGACGTTCGAGAACGGGACCGAGCTTCCAGAGATGCATTAAATTGTGTTCTCTCAAGAGCGGGCTCTCACCAATCCAAGAAACCTCCCTTCAAGTACGTCGTTGACACACTGGAACAGCGCAGCCTAGCCATACTCCAAGCCGACAAAGAAGGAGCTTTTGTCGTCATGGGCAAAGGAAAGTTCAATGAAAAAGCCGTAGCTGCCGTGGAAAAGAACTTCGTCTTGCAGTTAGTGCCGGTCCTGTGCTCTTTGTCTGTCCGTGTGTTCCTTTGCGCTACAATTTTTTTCAAGAAGGCACGATTAGTTGCCTATTAAAAGCGAGCCGTATATTGCACCAGCGTGGTTGCCTTAGCGCCGACAGCACTGTTAAGCACGTAGTTGAAGACGCTTTTCGTGGAAGTGCATATTGTGGATGACAAGTTACACGTAATGGCGCATCTATGGCCTCCATCACGCATGTCTGCGCTACAGGTCCTTACCCGCATAGCATTGCCGGTGTCGATGACCTGCGTAAACGCATTGTTGGCAAGATAAGTGGACCGCATATTCAGTCTTTAGGAATATTCGAAAACTTTGAATACCTCATCTTCGGATCGAGTACGAATATTGAAAAATGTAACAATCGAAGAATACTAAAAAATATTCGAACATTCGTTTACTCCTGATTTAAATAACAGCATTCTTGTTATTTCTGTGTATACGCTGAATTTTCTCCCTGCAAGATATACGCACTTTACTTATGCACGACCTTATTGTTTTCGTTGAATGCTTTCGCTGTGTGTGTTTCTGATCAGTGACATCCACGTTTTCGTTTTTTACATTCATTTCTTTGTGCGTGTTATTTTACATTACTGTTATTGCGAGAGATTTTTCTTTCGTACGTGATTAGCGGCCGCAAGTTTGAAGGCGGTAAGCGTGTGGCATCTAACAGCTCTTTGCCAATGTTGCCTCTAGCTGTTCAAAGAATGCGCAACTTCTAGAGGTCAAAGTAAGTGTAGACAGGGGGTCCGCCTGCTTACAAGGAATACTTTCAGTGCTTTAAAAAGGTGCTTACAAGAATATACCTTCGTTAGCAGTTGGATGCTGAGTCAGCTGGGGACACTACGATTGCTAAACTGCTTTCTGTTGGTTCGATATTTATGGAAAATACATCAATCAATCAATCAATCAATCAATCAATCAATCAATCAATCAATCAATCAATCAATTTATTTTATTTTATTTGTGTCCAAAAGGCAGACAAAGGAGCGGTGCATGAAAGCTGTCCTACGACAGCTTTGCGAGACAGCTGACCTCTTACAAGACTTCACGGTAGCACAGAGTCACATATTTCATACAAATCAGAAGAAAAAAGAAAAAAGAAAGGTGGTAGAAACCATAGCGACCGAATCGCGTTGTACATGATGTGCAAAACGCCCATCTGTTTAAATTGAGTTGCACGTTAAGGGAACTGTCTACCGTCCTCCGTCAATTTCTATCAATTTCCTGTTTTCTTACCGCAATAGAAAGCGCACAGTTTTTTTTATTTTGTATTAAAACTTCGATCCACTTAACAAAAAACTTCGCAATAACTTGTTTGGTCCCATAGCCTAACTGGCTAGTAGCGGGACCAATTGTGTGACATGCCCACATAATTGCGCAAGCGGTTACAACAGTGACGAAATGCAGCAGGGTGGGATACAGATATTAAAAGCATACATGATTCAATTATACAGAGAATATCAACAGACGAAATACCCGCTTGTACAATTGTAAGACTTGAGAGTTGAACATGAAGCGCTTCATGGCTGTAGAAGAATTATTCGCCTCTTTCACGTCGGTTGGTATGGCATTACAAATTAGAGCGCCGTGAAGTTCCATGAGCCTTCGACCGTAGGCATTTCTCGCAACCGGTAAATTGAAGCAGTTGTTTGATGCAGCTCTTGTACTGCGCGCGGGTAACGTAAAGGTTCTTAATGGAAATGGGTTATTATGGTTTATTATTCTGGGCACTATATCAGCAACACTGGACACGTGTACGAGCTTGCTAGCATCCCGGAAGGGATTTTTTCAAAGAGCAAGTAAAAAAACAAAACAAAAAACACAAAACGGCGACGTGGCGTTCACTCACTGTTTACTTTTTTTTTATTGGTGCGCAGCTTCGCTCGTCGGAAAGTACAACCTGCTGTTCGTGGACTGTAAATATTGCAAGATCGCGGGGACAGGTGAGTACACTGGACGGCTCCAGCACAAAGCAGGAAGAACTCTTAGGGGAACTCGTTGCCGGGGCATTTAGTGCATCATCATCATCATCATCATCATCATCATCACCACCATCATCATCAGCCCATTCTAGGTCCACTGTGGGACGAAAACCTCTCCCAACGATTTCCAATCCACCCTATCCTGAGCGAGTTGGTTCCACTTTATGCCTGCAAACATTTAGGGGCGAAGCTCCTTAAAGCGTGGGTCGTGCGTCCCCGATGTATGTAGTAGTAGTAGTAGTAGTCGTAGTAGTAGGTAGCTACTGGCGCGTGCCTGCCGGAGGGCACGCACGCGCCGGGAGCCACGCGCTCCCCGGCAAACTCGACACTGCCCCGGCAAACGCGAGAGACAACGTTGGCGCAGGCAGCGTCTCCTAGCGAGTTTCTTGATTGAGAAATACCGACTGCTCGCGTTGGATATATATATATATATATATATATATATATATATATATATATATATATATATATATATATATATATATATATATATATATATATATATGAGTAGTAGACCCTCGGAATTGGCAACAAAAATGCGGAAAGCGTTTATTCAACGTTTCAGCCGGAGACCATTCCTGATGGAGGCCGGTCTCCGGCTGAAACGTTGAATAAACGCTTTCCGCATTTTTGTTGCCAATTCCGAGGGTCTACTACTCAGCTCTGCCTTCACGCCTCCGGCCTATTCACCACCATGACTGCTATATATATATATATATATATATATATATATATATATATATATATATATATATATATATATATATATATATATATATATATATATATGCGCACTGGATCTTGACTTGCAATGAAGTGCCGGTGGGAGATTTCACTTGTGCATTGTGCATAGTTGAACCGTGAGGATTCGTAGCATGCGCGTTAACTAAATTAATCCGGAACTCGGCACGATCTATGATGAACATCCCGAGCTTCGCCCACTCATCATCATTCACTCCGTGGATATGCTGTAATTTTTCATTGGTAGGCGCTCCTGTTAGTAACTGTCCCAGGTACACGTATTTGTTCACACATTCTAAGAGTTCACTGTCAATTTTAAATTCATATTCTTTAGCTAGGCTATTGAGCATAACCTTGGTCTTTTGCCTATTGATTTTTAGTCCAATTTTAATACTTTCCCAGTTTAGGTAATCAGTCATGTTTTGTAGTTCGTCTCCATCATTGCTAAAGAGCACAATATCGTCTGCAAATCTTAAATTGCTGAGATATTCTCCGTCTATTCGAATTCCCTTTTCTTCCCAGTCTAGACGTTTAAAGACTTCCTCTAAACATGCAGTGAATAGCATCGGGGAGATCGTATCTCCTTGTCTGACACCTCTACCGATCGTGATATCTCTGCTTCTCTCATCTAGGAGTAGTGTGGATGTGCAATCTATGTATATGTTGTTTATGGTTTGCACGTATACGTCAGGTACCCCTTGTCGACGTAAAGCTTCTAGAACTGCTTGTATTTCTATGGGGTCAAATGCTTTCTCGAAGTCTATAAACGCCACATAAGGAAGTTTGTTATATTCAGCGTACTTCTCAATAGCATGGCTGTGGTCCATTGTTGAGTAACCTTTCCTAAAACCAGCTTGTTCTCTTGGTTGTACGACTCATAATTTTGTCACGAGGACGCTCTGACGTTTTAACTGAAAGCGCTAATATTAACGAATGTTCTATGAGACGGCGATGCGAACGCGGCCCAATGACGCTATTGCGTTCCACTCTTAAAGGGCGAAACTTAAGCGTCCTTAGCTTTTTATTGATTAGAGTTTTGCCTCTCGTTGCTTTGAAACGAAACGAGTAAAAGAAAAAAAAAAGCTCCCGTGGCGGCCTTTTCTGTCACTTAAGCGTCTTTAATGGCGCCCGCGTCCCTAGCATTTGGTTCAGTATTGATTAACTGTAGGAGGAGGAGGAGGAGGAAAAAAATTATTGTAACAATCTGGCGGCCGTGTTGGGCGGCCTCGGTCGTGCGGTTCCCACGCCAAGAGCCCTCGAGTCCTGACGACGTCCTCGGCCTGTCGAATTTACTGGAGTGGACATTAGCTTAATTTTAGGTGGACTGGCTCATACATATGAAATTAAATGTGCACCTACCTCTATTTTTCATCAAACGCCTTCACGGTTAAACGCCTATATTTTACAGCGTAAGCTGTTATGAGATCACAACACGGGCCGTTTTTTTTTTCATTTTTGCATATGTCTTTTTGAAATTTCGGTAACAATCCCGATCCTGAGGTGAATCGCAAGTGCTGAGCAAGAAACATGGCGTCCCTGCAGGGTGCAAGCGCCATGAAAATTCGAAAAGTCGTCTGTCGTATAATTTGTCGCCTGCCGTCCAACAGGCAAGTTCATCGTGCCCTTTACTTGCATTAGGGACATCAGGGGCCGAATTCGCAAACCGTGTGGTTATGGCGCTCGGCTGCTGACCCGAAGGTCGCGGGATCGAATCCCGGCCGCGGCGACTGCATTTCGATGGAGGCGAAATGTTGAGGCACGTGTGCTGTGCGATGTCAGTGCACGTTAAAGAACCCCAGGTGGTCGAAATTTCCGGAGACCTCCATTACGGCGTCTCTCATCATCAGAGCTGGTTTTGGGACGTTAAACCCCACAAATCAATTCACAAACCGTCTCTGAGGCTCTTGCCTTTGGTCAACCGGCTTCTCTAATTATATTACCAACATCGTCATTGGCTGAAATATTTTCTTACGAAGATTTTTAGCGTAAGATGTTTTTGTGAGTACGTGTCCAGAGGCCGAATTCACAAAACTTCTCTTTCGTAAGTGCTGTTTCCCATTGGTCAACCGGCTCCGTTAATGATATGTCCAGCTTTACAATTGGTTGAAATATTCTCTTACGAACATTTTCAACGTAGGTTGTTTTTGTGAATACGGCCCCAGTTTCTTAAGTTCGACGAGGGCACTGGGTCGGACAAAACTCAGGATTACGCCATTTTACACGATCGACTATGTTGATTGCAAAACATGGGTTCCAGTTTAAGAGAGCGATAGTTTGACCTGATATATCATACTCTACTTTTCAGGCTCGAAATGTCTGATGTCGGTACGGCCAAGTGCCCTCCGTCATGGTGTGCCGAGGCACTGCAACTTCATCTACGACCTACTCTGCGGCACTTCGCCAAGATACCAGGTCTCGGACTCCAGCTGCCTCGATGCTGCGGAGTCATAGATTGGAGGCGTTTGATCTCTCACTCATCCACTGCGCGCAAAGGGAGAGAGAATAAATAGTGTGGCCTAAACGTGCTGAGTACATACGTCCTTGTCTGAGGTGCCATAGTCTGTTCTTTGCGAACCATGATCTTCTAGCGGGCCTAAAAGGCCTTTCACTATAGTTTGGGCATTGCAAACAGCCCGGCTACGGTCGTGTCCGCGAATTATGAAACGCTCGCATGACGCGAAGACAGAAGGCCAGAGAGAGACAGAGAGAGAGAAACATTTGTTTAGTCGGATAGTTAAGCAGGCCGATGTACATCGCCCGTCCGCCGTGGTGGTTTAGTGGTTTCGCGCTCGGCTGCAACCCCGAAAACGCGGGTTCGATCCAGGCCACGGCAGTCGCATTCTCGATGGAGGTGAAAATGCCAGAGGCCCGTGTACTGCACGTCGTCTGTGCAGGTTAAAGAACCCCAGGTGGTCAAAATTTCCGGAGCCCTCCGCCACGGCGTTCCTCCTCTACCTCTCTCAGTCCAGGGCAACTCCGGCGATTTTTAAATGTCTACTGATCTCAATGAAATTTTATGTATATATTCTTCTCGGCGCTGTAATAACTTATGCCAAGTCAGTCAGGCGGCTGCAAGTCATTTAGTGTTCCTGAAAATGAGTTTTGAAAATTTTAGCGGATTCCCATGCAGATAACCTTGTGCTTTTGACATCATCACTTTCAACGCTGCCTACCCGAGCAGGCAGGCTGTAAAAAGCAAAACGGCGATACTTCAACGCTCAAATCGCCACTGTCAAGTTCAGAATAGCTGGCATAATTCAAACATCGCCGGCAGACATCGTTACTTTCATTTCTCTGGCACCAGCTCCATAATTCTGAGGGCGGGGAGGCTGTGATGCCATCGAACACGTTGCACAAAGTGTCTACCCTTTTCGGTTTCGGTTTGAACAATCCGTTCAGTGAGTTATTCAGAATTATTGGTGCGTTTCTGAGCAAATGGAACCACCCTGGCTGCCACAGGACTATCAGTACCACAGGAAAACATTGATATCAGAACATGATTTAAAAACCGCCGAAGTTGCCCTTTCAGTCATCAGGCTCTTAACTCGGCAGTTCTCTCGCGTATGTCCCCGGAGCACTTTTTCTTCTGAATGCACACTGCGTGGAAAGAGAAGCATATACTGTCGGTTATATATATGTGTGCTCTGTAAATCAAGGAAGACCCCCTCCCCCACCTCAACGATTGCGAGCTTTCGCACCAGACGACTGGATCTCCGTGCTGCGCAGTTCAAATGCGCACAGTCAAGCGCTTCCCAACGGTCAAGCCCACCATGAGATCGCCACTAGGCTTGACCTGCTGGTAATCTAAGGCGAAATGATGGGTTGTGGTTCGGTTGAGGAAGGGACGCTATTTTCTGCGGCCCATGTCACGCGCACGGCTCAGCGTCCGTAGGGGGTTGGGGAAAGGAGAAAATTAGCATCCACACGTTTTGTAGCGCAAGGCTGTACGGCACCGCGTTCGCCGACTTTGCTTGCGTCCCGCGATCTCCTCGTGGGACTGTGACTAGGGGCCTGGTGTCCTCTCGTGCGTGGTGCTGCTCCGATTCCTCGTGACGCAACCATGGACGAGTCGGACACCTTCCAGGACGATCCGAGCCTCTCCCTCGACGAGAGCCTGAAAAGGTTCATGGCCTGGCAGAAGAAGCAGAAGCAAGTGCTAGAGCGGCATGCCGCGTCGGCAACTCAGGAGCTCGCCAACGCTCCTGCGCCTACCGAGCCAGCACCTCCCAGGGATGTAGCTGCCACCCCTGCATCGAGCACCGCCGACGCTGCCGTTCCTCTTCCCGCGACCCCAGATGAAGAGGAGATGGAGTGCACCATAACAAGGAAGCGCCCCCACGAAGCGAGTGACGACGACGGCCCACGGAAGCAAGCCATGAGCGACGCTACCGTTCCACCGTCGCCCGCAGCCACCATGTGCGTAGCGCACTCGTCTACCACTACAGCCAGCCCCGTCGACGTCGCGGTAGCCCCCCCTAAGGCGGCCGTGTATTTCGTCGGCAGGAAAGCCCGGCGGGCAAGGAAAAAGCGGAAGAGGCAGCCGCGAACGCAGCCCCGCGTCTCCGCGCCCGCAGCAGCTGAGGCCCCGCCACACACGAGACCTCCCAGCACTCCGGCAGTCCGTCCGCGCCCGAGCCCCCTCCCCGTGCCTGCTGAGGACGACTTCCAAGAGGTCGTCTCCAAAGCTGCACGCCGGCGAGCGAGGGCACTGGTAGCCGCGGCCATTGCCACCGACCCGGCAGCGGTAGCGACCGTGCTCTACCGCCCTTCCTGTCCCGGTGGTTCCTTCGCGGGATCGCCTCGCCTCGCGCTGGCTGCGGCGCTCTCTGTGCGGCCGGGTGTGACGGCGGTGCGTGTCAACCACCGTCGAAACATCGTTGCGGCGGACGCGTCGTCGTCGGTGTACCTAGCGGAGCTCCTCACCATCACGGAGCTCAACGGCATCCCTGTTACCGCCCGGGAACCAACCGATCGTCGCTCCAGCCTCGGTTGCGCCTACGGGGTGGACGGCGACATCACCATCGAGGAGCTGCTTGACGAGATGGACTCGGCCGCACCCGTGCTCTCGGCAACAAGGGAGGGTAGCGCCGTCAAGCTGCGATTCGGAACTTCGGTCCTTCCTGAGTTCGTCAAGCTTCGGGGACTGCGGCTGCGAGTCCGACACGTAAGGCCGCGCCCATTACAGTGCCGGCAATGCGGGCGCCTCGACCACGTTGCCGAGGCATGCCAGCGAGCCGGCGAATGCATCCGCTGTGGCCGTCGACATCAGGCCAGCGAGCAGTGCAAACCGCGGTGCGTCAACTGCAGCGGGAGCCACGCCGCCGATAATCCTACTTGCCCCAGGTGGCAGGAGGAAAGGCGCGTGGCAACTCTGCTCGCCTCATCGCCTACCCCGCTCTCGAGACGGGCGGTCAAAGCGGCAGTACCGCCGGAAGAGACCCGCGAGGTGCGCTCTTATGCTGCTGCTTTAAAGGCCAGCCCATCCGAACAACACCGCGACGACCACGGCAGCCGCCGCCCGGTGCCTGCGCCGCGCCGTCGCATCACCATCGCAGCAAGCCCAGCAGCTACGGCGCCGCCTGCTGCCCCACCGACCGCGCCCTCAGCGGATCCACGAGATGCCCTCATCGAGCACCTCCTCGTCACCCTGAGGTCCGTCGCCGAAGAACTTCCGGCTGACAACCCGCGGCGCGGCGTGATCCTTGCGCTTACGAGCGCGCTGCCCAGTGCCGTGCCGAGCGAGTAGCCACACTTGCCGGCGGCGGAAACGCCATTACTTTGGTGCGGCCACTGTCGAACCACCGGCTGCCTGTGCGCGCGGCGGGACGTGCTTCTTCGTGTTGCTGCTGACACACTCTCTTACTTCTCTTTTCTTTCTACTCCTATACCTTTATGTCCCCTATCCCCTTCCCCAAGGCGCTTAGCCGTGTCCCCAGTATGGGAGACAGAAATTAGCGCCTTTTTCCTTTCCTTTATAATCTCTACCACCACCACCACAAGGAAATGCATAAGGATTTTTCAGAAATGAAAGCTTCCTAGCTTCCCCGGACGAGGGCGAATTTTGCGGCAACTAAGAAGCTTTTATTTCTGTGAAATCCATAGGGATTTCCTTGTAGCCTTGTGCTGAAAAACGGGTGGATGCTAATTTTCCCTTTCATAAACGTTACTCCACCTTGCGGGTTTCCGCAGAACTCATTTGCCAACGTTCAGTTTGAGATTTGAGCCCTTTTCGCGGCGCGTGTCGACGTACGCAATTCTTGGCGGACACGATGGTGGGCGTGCCAGGTGTGCATTGCGCTTGTCAGCTCAAAACGGTCAGCCCTAGTAAGGAGACATTGAAGTAGAACAGAGGAGGCAAATGCTCGTACAAGGGATACGGATCAGAGAGAAGTGGAAGTATCGCACCGCAACAGACAGGCTCGCGCGAATCGGTCCCTGAGAAATTACGTGATCGCTCCGATCATATAGCAGTGGTTATCAACACTATACAGCGTTAATAAGGAGCTCTTGTCGCATAAAGATCTGTCCTCGGCGTAGGCGACTGGCGGAAATAATTTCGAACTACCGCTACCGCCGTATCAACGAGGAGCAACGCCATGCAAGCTCCCCACCTTGGGGCAGGCACTCCGGTGAATCAAATTCAATTTCTCCAAATAAAATCCGCCGAAAAAAATTCGTAAACTGCTATTTCAGTAACACCTAGACACATGATAGATCGGACTGATAACTCTATCACGAGGAGACTTATTTACGTTACTGCGAAACTCAAACAGTTCCAGCACTTTATAGGAAAGGTGCCAACGCGGCGCCTGTGCGGTGCAAAGCTTTCACTGCTCACGGACGTCCACAGAAGGAGCTATGACATGAGTGGGCAAAATACGCCGCAGCGCTCACTCTTCACACTCTTGTGTTGGATCCAGTACCGCGTCCTGCTGCCGGGCGCACTGCGGAACCTTGCTCATCGGCGAGTACTGAGTACTCATGGGGCATCCATGTCAACTTATACCCGTCCCCGAGGGAGGCCACGAAAAACGGAGGCAGAGTGTGAACTAATAAAGGAATGTTGTGCGATGACACCTATGCGCAGTTGTGTGACTCAAGACATGAAGAGCACGGCAAGCATATCATGGCATGGCAGCAAATGATAAGGCGATACCAACGGGCACGAACGAGGAATTTTTAATCGCAAAGGCAAAGCTCAAGAGTCGCCCCAATTATACTTTATGGTAGTATGTACAACGAAGTACAGGCGATTGCTTACTGTCACGGTCCACAATTCCGTGACGCATGCACTCACCATGCCAATAGGCGGTGAAGTCGATTGGCGCCCGCCACAGCCGGCAAGCAAACGCAGTGACTGAGACGGAGGCATGTCAACAGAACAAGCTAAGATTTGTATTATCGAGACGAGGAGCGATTCATAACATGAATACGTTTAAGGGGTGCAATTTACAAGTTAATAGACAGTGAGGCAACGAACATAGTCAAAGAAGTTAAATATTGGAGCAAACGCTGACATGATTATACGAATTGTGAAGAGAGTCCAAATATTTGCAGGCGGAAATAAGCGTTCATAGTCCGAAGGAACATAGAGTTGAACGGGGATTGCGGCGACGCTCCGTGCACGAAGACGACGCAACCTGCTGCCCCCGAAGACATCGTTCTCTTCCGGGGCAGCAGGTCGTGTCTCGGGATGCGGTGAGGCGCCTTAGGTTTCCTCGGGAGCTGCGCGGCGGCTCTCTCCGTCAGTTAGGCGGTCTGCTTCAGTGGCGTGGTAGACCGCGCGTGCTGAAAAAACGCGGGTTCGATCCCGGCCGCGGCGGTCGCATTTTCGATGGAGGCGAAAATGCCAGAGGCCCGTGTACTGTGCGTTGTCAGTGCACGTTAAAGAACCCCAGGTGCTCGAAAGTTCCAGAGCCCTCCACTGCGGCCCTTCTCTCCTCTCTATCTCTTTCACTCCCTTTCCCCCACCCCCACGGACGCTTAGCCGTGCTCCCTACATGGGCTGCAGAAATTAGCGTCCTTTCCTAACCGAACCACAACCATCATCATCATCATCGTGCTGGTTGAACAGCGCTTGCAGAACTGGCTCACGCGCAGAGTCGCAGTATAAAACACCACACACGCAAAATCTCTGCAATTAGTTCACACACAAAACGGTAGGCGTGTAGACACGTAACTTTCACACCGCGTGACCGTCAACGTTACGTCACAAAGAATAACGAATAACCAAAAGAAAAGCGAGGTTCTGGGCACAAATAGGGTGATATTGAAACGGAAAAATTAAAATATAGCCAAACAGGAGGCACGTACGCCAACAAGCTCTGTCCTGCGAGATTCGTAGACGAGAAAAATTTACGCATAAACAAAATGGAAGTTTAAGGCTTTGACTCTAATAGGGGCCACCTTGAGCTGAGAAAAAGCAAGAGAGACAAAACAAGCAGTACGTGTGCCCCCGCTTGTGGACTGCGAGGTAAGGCTAACCAGAAAGCGATCAATGAAGGTGCCGGTGATGTCTACAAGTAACGTGTTCACATGTCCACAGTACCAAACTCATCCCCCCGCCCCTCGATTCGTCAGAGTGCCGCTTATGCATTCCACAACCTCGCGAATACAGTTTTCACTTTCGTGTTATACGGAAGTGAAACCTGAAGTGTTCTTATGACAGAGGGATCAACCACATTTCTTTTTCTAGTCCATCTCTCCTGATAACAAAGACGGCGTCAAGGCAGAAGCTGCTTACGTCGATGTGGTGGATTTCGGTATCATCGTCGAAGTGCGCAAGTGTTGGCAGTGACTGCGCGTGCGCTTCTGTTCTTGAGATGCATCAACTTGCGGCGTTTTCCAGTTGATTTCGATGTCTTCGTAAGCTTAGTCAGCGCCTCGGCGATCCATGAAAAGTCTTTGATGAAGCCTCAGTAATAGGATCACAGTCTTGCAAGAAATTGCACACTGCCCCTTCTCACCGGGTGGAGTAGCCCACCGACATGATGTCATGGCCCGAAAACAAGAGCTTCTCGTATGCAAAGGGGCATCCTGCTGGTTTCAAGGTGAGGCCGATAGTCTTGATTCCTTGAAGTAGTGCTTCAAGGTACCCGAGGTGTTCCTCGAAGTTTGAGGCAAGTCTGCCACTTCAAGCCTGACACCACTGCATTCACGACGCGATGGAAAGTCGTAGGCGCCGTGCAAAGACCAATGGGCGTGACCTTCATCCGGAACAGGCTGTCCGGTATTTATAAACGCAGTCTTATGTTGGTTTATGTCATCGACTTCGATATGCCAGCAGCCGGTATTCCGGTCCATTGGCGAAAATCACTTTGCGTTGTAGAGCAGATCCGCGTCCTCTGTGCGTGGGAGGGTGTATACGTTTTTCCTCGTGATTTTGTTCAGACGGTGATTATTGACGTAGGAACGTAGGGCTCCATCCCTCAAGAGACACCCATTGACTCTTGGAAGCCTGTATGATTTCGTACCGCAGCGTTTCGTCGACTTCGGTCTTTATGGCCTCGCGTTCCCGCGCGATCACTCGGTACGGGCTCTCCCCGCCACGGTGGTCTAGTGGATAAGGTACTCGGCTGCTGATCCGAGGGTCGCGGGATCGAATCCCGGCCGCGGCGGCTGCATTTCGATGGAGGCGAAATGTTGAGGCCCATGTGCTGTGCGATGTCAGTGCACGTTAAAGAACCCCAGGTGGTCGAAATTTCCGGTGACGTCCACCACGGCGTCTCTCATAATCAGAACTGGTTTTGGGACGTAAAACCCCACAAAACAACAACAACATCGGTACGGGCTCTGGTGGAGTGGTCGGGGATGCTCTTCCATAATGATGCGATCCTTTGCGCGACGTTCCAGTCGGATTCCTGATGACTTCGAGAAGGGTGGGCAGATACACCCAGAAAAGTATTACAGAATACAGATAACAAAGTTCGTGTACTACGAGGGAAAAAGGAAATCGGTAGATCCCACGCACTGTGGGAATCGATATTGCTTGTGGAAATTGCTTGTGCCGATTCGTGTGGCCTGCGGCCAAGTGTTACGAGTAGCATCAACGTCATTGTGCAAGTTTACTAATTGCGGGCGCAACGTGGACTTACCAGGCTGGTCGAGAGCACTATGGTGTCATCGACATTGCTGTCTTTTCGACAAAACAGGCGTCTGTGCACTAAAGTGAACAGACGTCGGTTTTGTCGAAGAGAAACTCTGCAGTGCACTGATGGGCGTATCGTAAGCGCAGTTCGTTGGAAGATGCCTACGGGGTTGTCGAGCAAAACCGGACGACAGCCTGCTGAGTGACAGTAATACATGTTCATTGTCTGCTTAATAAATAACTGGTCACTGGTCAATTGAGACTGGACAATGAGGGACCTGCTTATGAACAGTTCCTTTACCTCACGGTGTTCCGTCGAACCCTTTACTATATTAATTCCTTATGGCATTGCTTTAAGAGCGGTTAACACACACCACAGCAGCAAGGGAACAGCGTAGGTAGTAGCGCACTTGCTTTGCACAGCGCTGAGATGTCCCAACTACGCAGAAAGGGAGGATGCTGTCCTACTTTTTATGGAACAGCCCCGAACTACACTCGCTCAGCACCCTTTGGTCACATATCTCAACAAACAGTTAACCAAACCGGATTCGTGCTCGGGCTGGGAAGAAAAGAGGCAAGAGGCTTTCCTATTTAACAAAACAAGTAATTTAGTGCAGCTTAATACTTAGCAGCTAAAGTAACAGTAAAACCAGGGAATTAAGATGACAAACAAACTCATCGATGAACTATCGATACAGAGGGTAAACAGTCTATAAACTATCTCAAGTACACATTCTGTCGTAACTAAACAACGCTTATCTTTGAGGGCTCCATCCGGCGCATAGGTCTCGTCGCCGGCCATGTGGTGCTTGGGTAGGAACTCGGACGTCGCCCTTGAAGTCGCTGTAGCTTACGGATTACCTCCAAACATTGCTGCTGACAACAGGCCTTCGCAGCGACGACCACTACGTCATCTCTGCGAGGTCGGAGTGCTGAACGGCGAGGCTTCCACGGGGGCGTCGGAAACGAGGCGCACTTCTTCATCCGAAATCAGACGGAATGTCACCGCGTGTATCCGAGCCTCTCTAATCCTCGGCCTTGAAGTGACTTTTTCTGCCTTGCCAGCCCCGCCTCACCAGGGCGTGTATCTATCCGTTCGGTACAGTGACGTAGCCAGTAGAAACGCACCAGTCGAACTCGCCATGGGACTGTTGTTCGAGGACCACCTCTACATTGTAATGCAGTACAAACTCCTCTCCCAAAACATAACAAAGCAAAATATAAACATACATAAAACTCAGCATACGGAGAGGGCGAGGAACAGTTTAACCGGCGACACACGTGTGCGGTAGAGTCACTGGCAGTGACTCTATAGTGTGCGGGTTACCGCAACGCGCGTTAGCTATTTCACCGTCGTCATTCACAAACACTCCAGGTGGAAGTAATTGGCACCGTCTAGACGCTCTCATGCTGGAAGTGCCCGGTGGTAAAAAGCTCCTGACGGCAGTCGCTCTTTGTCCGGTTTGCGCGCCCGAGAAGCAGTTCCTATTGCACTTAACGGCGATATTGAAACATGCCATCCGCTGGGGGTTCAAGAACACTTAGGGGCGCACGGGAAATAATGCCAGAGAGAGGCGGAATGTTGACCTCCTCTTCCACCACTTTCAAGACACGGGAACCGATGTTCCCATCCAGCGGTATCATATTGTCCTTTGAAGGCGTTCTATAGTTGGATCTCAAGACGATGATCCATCGTGTTGATTAAGGAAATTCATACCAAAGATCAGGACCTTCGAGCAATGTTGTACGAAGACATACATGCTCGACAGGTAAGTTAGGCCGGCAATCGTGCCTCTCGTTGTGCAGACTCCAGCCGGGCTTATAAGGTGATTTCCAGCTGCCTGGAAATCGGGTGCTTTCCAGGCAGTCTCACCTGCAACCCTGCGGAGAACAGGTCTCTGTCAATGGAGTAGTGGGCTCCGGTGTCTGGTAGAGTGGTCGTGTCCATCGATAAGCACGCCAACGTAGGTAGATCGTTGTTTGGTATTGCGGTTAGCTTGTGGCGTCAGATCACGGCTGCGTCGCCTTCCTCCATTGCCGGTATAGGTATTTCAGTAGCGGCAGCACTTCGCAAGACGGCAGCACTTCGGCAGCACTTCGCGAAGTGCTGCCGTCTAGGTTCTCCAGGCGACGCGCCCATATGTCGTCAGGATGATCCCACGAGTCGTCGTCGGCGGCGGTGGAGGATCTTAGGAATTTTGTCGTGCCATCGGCTCAGCTTTCACTTAACTGGATAAAGGCCGAGAGACCGGCTCTGGGTTGGGCCGGTGTACTTCTGCCGGTGCGGCGAGATTTCGCGGCCGGGCGGATGATCGTCGAGAGTGCATTGTGCTCCGCCGACGTAGTAGACGATGTCACGTGGTCATTCACCTGGCTGCGGATGCAGCTCATTCGCACTCCCATCTCGCAGTACTGGCAATGGCGGTATGCATGGCCAGCTTCTATACGCAGTAGTAGGAGAGTGCGGCGGAGGTATACGCGCTAAACATCGCTCTTCCTCAGAACGTAGCACTGCACACAGAATACAGCCTTCCCCACGACCGCCGTCGGCGGCGGCAGTGTCGCTGGAGACGGAACTGCGGCGGCGCACGGAGCAGCAGAAGGGAAGCTTGATCTCTTCCGGTTGATTCTGCGGTGGTTCGGAAACTCCTAGCGATTGCAGGACTTGTTATCTAACAGCGTCGGCGACTGAAGCCACTTGAGGCTGCGAGGGGGGAACGTTGCGGCTCCGTTCACCACAGTGGCCCTCACGTAGATCGTCTGAGCCGATCGACTTTTACGTAGTCCGGCGCCGAACGACGATTGTACTGCTGGGTGCGCATTTCCGGTCCTTTCCCAGTTGTCGCCACCTTGGACCGAAATTCTTGGATGGTCTTGGGTGTATTCCGCACCCTGCAAACAGTTCCTGTTTGACTTCCTGAATGAGAAAGCGGTCGAGTTCCTTTTCTTCGGACATAGCGGGGTTGACGTAACGGCAAAAACGAGTCATAGGTGAACATTGAAATGTTCTCGTTAGGGAGCTCTAGGCGGGTCTCAAGGAAGTCCTCATCCTTTTCCTTACGGACGACGCTCCTTAACTTAGGCGCCCAGGGATGCCATGCGAAATAGGTCCCTGGTCGCAAGAATGAAATCTCGGTTCTCGAAACACGTCTTGGCACTGTCTTCGACGGCGAAGTCGACATGGCGCAGCGTCTCGTCCTAGTCTCATAAATTGAAACTGGCCAGTGGGTCGTATGCTTAACCCAGCCAGCTTCCGGCGTCCTCCGAAGGCGAATCACGGAAGGTCGGCGGCTTCCTGGGTTGTTGCACCACGACATTCTTCGAAGACATTGCGGCCGCTATTGTGGTTGTCGCGTGCGCCGCAGCTTCAGTTTTCTTAAGAACCCCGCATTCCGGCGGTAGACCTTGCTGTCTGCGGCTAGTTAGGAGGGGCTTCGATAATGGCTTGACGCGGGTGTCCGGTACCTGAACAGAAAGGTACCTCCACCAGATACCTGGTGCTCGGCACGCTGGAAGACGTAGAATGTGGACCTCTAAAGATCGAATCACTTATTGGCCGAAGCTGTGCCCAGCAAAGCAAGCAAATCGCACTATAAAGCGATAGCGGCTTGCTCACTTGTTGGTCTTCGATAAAACGGATCTGCGGCAAAGTGCTTTGGTTTTTATACATGCGTGATATAGAACATTCTAGCTTTATCACTTATACTGCCAAGCTCTGGAACGTACTCGCACTTACGCCTCGTGCGTGCAAGGATACACGATGCGCGCAGTGATAGCATCAAACAGTGAAAAAGACGGTCGCCATGAAGGAAAACGAGATAAGTACTTGTGCTATTATAAAGTGCAGACCATTTCATATGAGACAAGAGTTGAGATATCATGGGGTGAGACCACCATTCGTTTATGGTCTCGTGAAGTGACGACCATAATGGTGTGAGTGTTCCTTGAGGGTAGATCCTTTATGACATGGCAAAAGAGACGTGCAGCGACTTTCAAGGCATTCATCGGTATTGCCTAGAAACCAAGCAAATTCACACGCAGTTGGGAACAGTCACTGAACATTGATTACACCCCCTCAATCACCTCTTTAGTTCTGAGGAACATTGCAAACGTCCTCATACGGAAGAAAATGAGTTGGCTGTTGATATGCCAAATGCGAACCTTCATTTTCATTGCGTGTATTTTGGAGAAAAGAAAACAGTGAAAACGCAGCGCGCAGGGGTAAAATATAAATTAAATGACTAAAGCGGGTACTTGCAGGCACCGTTTTAAATTGTCACCTTGCTTCTTTTTACTTTCTTTCTTTAGTAAAGGGGGAGGGGGAGATGTGATAGGTGAGTGAACCTGAGGGCACTCATCTCGAACTCCACGGCGCACGTGTCGTAATGGCTTCGGATTTCCCATGCACGCCGCAGGTTCGCGTAAAACGCGACTGCCGAGTTCAACGCGCTCTCGTGCGCAGAATCGACGCCACGCAGACGCAGGTGGTGCGTACAGCGCCGAAACCCGCGTGAACCAGTGTTTACACTGGCGGTGCGCCACAGGTGTGAGCCAGGCTGTTGCATTGCGGTGGCTGGACCCTGAGTTCACTGAACCAACGTCGCCATGGGCGCGGCAGGTGTGTAACAGGCTACGCGCAATGCGTATGCGTATATAATCCTCGCGTGGTTCAGTGGCGTTCGAACCACCACGAGACATCGCTGGCATTCCCAGTCTTCTCCGAGATTTTTGTTCTGAAGCATACGTTCGTGTTCACTCGATGATGGCTCCGTTGTGGCTTCTCCTGGCCAGCTTGTGCGCGTTTTGCGCCAGCTCCTGGGCCGCCGTAACTTTAGGGCCCGAGTTTGCTCCCTACCAAGACATGAAGCAGGTAAGGTGATTGCGACGTCTACATTCTACACGTAAAGCTTCTACGCAGAAGAATGTAATGCATTGAGTCACGCACGAAAATAAGGTGCGCTGATGTGTACAAATAAGGAAGGGACCAGGGTGGCGTCGTATACATTGTAAAACGAGCACTGTAGAGACGGGAACAAAGCGTAGAGGTATGCAGGAAAGGCGAGGAACAGTGAACTGAAAGAGTTATTGCGGTCTCGAAAGAATCCGTGTAAAGCGGTCAGTCTGTGTACGCATCATCGTACACGATACTGATATCTAATACAGTTTTTTTTTTTTCGATGGGGCTGCTTTCATGTTCGCACGCATTGATAGATGGGCTGTAAGTGAAGCACGCCAGTTTGACTGTTTCGGCAACTTTCTGTGGTTATTGATCCACGCGCCTAATAGGGACATGTGTTTCTTTTTCTCAAATTAATGATTTGCGACTGCTTGAAGGAAACTGACATGTGTTAAGGTTATTCTGTGTTCTCTAGGCTTAAAGAAAATGTCTAGGCGAGCCTCGCATGAAATTTCGATAGATATAACTGAGACCCTCCGGGTGGTGTTGATATGCTTACTGTGTAACAAGGAGCCGGCAGCTACAAGGAAGGTATACTGAACAAAAACGACGACCCTGTGATCGCAGTGCTTGTCCAAGGGCGCAAGATGGTACGTGGTCCATCGAAACGTGAAAGAAGGAGCGTTCGGGGAGGATGACTACTGCCTGAGCGACACCCAGGAGAGCGATGTGGTAGATGGCGAGGCCCGGTTCCGGTTCAGCTACGGTGATGGCCATGAACGGTACGTTCTGTGTTGGCCGCTGTTTGGCTGTATTAGCAGTGGGTCTGTATAAAGAGACCGAGTTGCTCCGCTGAAAAACTGTTGGACGTCACCTAGCGGGGACAACATGATGTGGTCCTGCGCATGTCGAGAAAAGCTCAGCGACATTCCGGCCTGTACGGTAAAAGGTTGCGAATTAAATTGAATTGAGCTCAAGCTGTATTTTCACGTGGTACATGATGAATGGCGTAGATAAAAGCTGAATTTAAGGGGCTTGACCAGTTCCCACTACCTGTACAAGGGTATAAGTAACAAGCAGTGACAAAAAGTGTAAAAGTAACAATGATGAATAAAACACATGAAAATTTTAAAACAACCGTACAAGTCAGTTCTTCAAAGCGTGAAAATTTGATAGAACACAATTGTTATTCGTCAAGCATCACAATGCCGACTTGATCAAAGATGGAGGAGACCTCCTGTCTAGAAAGCTCGCGACATTATACATACAGTGCCTCAAAACTTCAAATGTACCAAATGCAAATGCGTAAAAGACTTGACAGATGTAAAAGAGTTGAAGAACTACTGGCAGGCCGACCAGTACTTTACTCTAGGTACCTTTACTTTAGGTACTCTACAGTACCAGTACTTGACTCTATAGGTACTTTACAAAACATTCGGAAAGGTTATTCCAAACAGAATAATGCTCACGCTTTAATCAACCAAGAAAGAAAGCAGGGCTCAGAAAAGGATACTCCACCATATACTACCTTCATGTGATCAACCAAGTAATCGAGAAATCCGCTGAATACAACAAACCCCTCTATATGGCTTTCATAGACTACGAAAAGGCTTTCGACTCGGTAGAGATACCAGCAGTTCTAGACGCATTACGCTGACAAGGAATATGCGATAGCTACGTAAACACAATAGCCAATATCTGTGAAGATTCTACAGCCACCCTACTCCTCCTTAAGAAAAGCAGAAAAGTCCCAATACAGAAAGGTGTCAGACAAGGAGGTACAATTTCTCCAATGCTGTTTACTGCGTGTTTGGAAGAAATCTTCAAAAGACTAGGCTGGGACGAGACAGGGCTAAGGATTAACGGCGAATATCTAAGTAACTTACGATTTGCAGACGACATAGTACTCTTTAGCAATGATAGCGACGAACTGCAAAAGATGATTGAAGACTTAAGCCGAGAAAGCTCTAAGGTAGGATTAAGGATGAACATGCAGAAAACAAAGATAATGCTAAGTGGCACGGCGAAAAAACGTGGCTTCACGATCGGAAACCAGACATTAGAAGTGGTAGAAGAATACCTATATCTAGGACAGCTGCTGGCAGGAGAGCCCGCCCATGTAAAAGAAATCCACCGCAGAAAAAACACGGGATGGCGCGCATACGGGAGATATTCCCAACCCATGAACGGAAACCTACCACTATCTCAAGCGGAAACTATATAACTACTGCATTTTGCCAGTACTGATATACGGGGCAGAAACTTAGAGAATTACAAAGAAGCTAGAAACAACTTAATGAACCAACAAACATTGAAGCCTAGGAAAGCATAGGGGAAGTTATTCGAGTTCATAATTATGGTATTGTAATTTTTTTGGGCTGAGTAGAACGGAATGAAAGTTGACGAAAAGCCTTCGGTGGAAACCGTACCCACAACCTTCGGATTACGCGTCCGATGAAGTTAAGAACCACACAGCGACCGATGGAACCAAAATTATAGGCGGTACATTAAGAGATAGGAAGACAGCCGAGTGGATCAGAGAACAGACGGGGGTCGCCGACATAATAAACGATGTTAAGAAGAAAAAAAAATGGACATGGGCAGGCCACGTGTTGAGAAGGCTAGATAACCCATGGACAATTAGAACGATACAATGGATACCAAGAGATGGTAAGCGTAACCGTGGACGACAGAGAATAAGGTGAGGTGAAGAAATTAAGAAATTTGCCGGCATCAAATGAAATCAGCTCGCGCAGGTCAGGCAAGGATGGAGAGCATTGGGAGAGGCCTTCGTCCTGCAGTGGACATAAGATAGGATGATGATGATGATGATGATGATGATGATGATGATGATCATGATGACAACGACGCTTACAGCATATGTACTTGGACATCTTACTCTGCAATGTGTTTATAGGTATACATTGCCAAGGTCCGGGAAGGTCACGCATGCATATCGAGGAGGCTTGCGCCGACACGCACAGAAACGCATTCGGCGGCTACCGTATGTCGCGCAGTTCTAAACATGATGCATTGCAGGTGTGCAGCCTGGCTTGCGCATTCTCGTGCCACAACGGCGTAGCAGCTGCCAGATTTTTTTTGTTCTTAATATAGAATTGAAAAGTGAGCTAGCTGTGTGCTGCGCTCGCGGAGAGCATGGGCCGAAGAGGAGAACAAGACTATATGGTTGTTCGACCCGAGTTCACACGTAGACCGTATTCGATAGAATTGTTCGCAAGCCATAGAGCTCTGCCTTTCATGAGTGAAACGCTGTAGTGCCATTGAGCACCGTTCGCATCACCGTCTCATAAAACGTTCATTAAAATTAGCGGCTTCTGTTAAAATGCTCGAAACATTTGAGTGTCCTCGTAACAGGATTGTGTTTGCTCGTACATTCAAATTACAGTACATTCAAATTACAGTCCCAGCTATCGTGTGCCTGGGCTTCAGTCAAGTCGTATTTTAGAATTTTTCTGACGGATTCTTTTTGAGAAATTTATTTTCTTTTTGTTCACTAAATTACCCGCGCCACCGCGGAGGCCCTGCCTGGTCGTGTGGTCCGGGTAACGGTCGTAGTCCGATACGATTATTTCCGCCGCGGACGTCTACGCCGACACCGACGCCGATGTTTCTGCGACACGGGCTTTACTTAACGATATCGCGTTAAAACTTTAGCCAATCTTGGCACCGGGCATGCATATCGCCAGCGAAACCAGCACAGTCAATAAAAATAGCAAGACAATAAAAATTTGGCCGCGTATCTACGTGCTTCGCTGCAAATATCGTCGAAAGACGATGGTCTTCTGCCGGCCGTACTACGCTGCGTGAGATATGGACGCCATCTGGTAGCGCCGCTGGGAAACATGAGCATAATTTATTTTTGTGCAGAATCCCTGGGCAACTGCCAGGTGGCAGCACCAAATCGTCGGCAGAGGCCTTTTTCGTGCATAGCGTCGCATCTTTAGCGCAGCCTAACAAACACTAGGGTATTTAGAACTACGTATCTATGTATTTTCTAGTAAAGGAACACACGACTACTTACTGATGTTGCGCCTCAGATATGCGTAATATTTGCTTCTTGATCGACAATGTTCACAAATTTGAACGCAGCTACCAGTTCAAGATGGCTGGGACAGACCAAAATTTCTGCGTTCAAGTATCCCAAGAAGGTCTATCGCCTTTAAAAATGTTTTGTTAGTAGGGACACCCCCTCTTCGTTACGCATCTGAGCGCGGCAGGGCCGATAATGTGCCCAATGTAAAAACAATGTCACGCTTTCATACCGGCTTTACAAAGCGTACTCTCACATGTACAAGATCGTGACCCTGTGATTGAGCGTCCTCCGCTTGCAATTTGCAGGAACGCCACGTTCGTCTTCAAGTCGACTGACGGGATCCATTACAACACTTTCGAAGCTCACGTGGATGGCGGTGAGTATAGCGAGCGCAGCGAATTGCGTTAGGTGAGCATTCTTTATGACGCACATCAGAAGATGTATCTGGTATCTATTCAGAAGTAAAGAACGACGGCGAAATGTAGGCGAGAATTTAGGACCGTTATTCATCCAGTAGACAGACGTTTTGCATTGTTTAAGGGTAACGTTGGTGTGTTGTTCGCACCTACTTGGCGTTTCAGTCGTGTCCTGTTTCTTTCTTTCTTTCTTCCTTTTTTTTTGCAGTTCAACTTGTACATAAAAATTACACCATCTCCCGCTAAAGGGTACCATGTGTGGATGCGAAGCAGCGGGGAGATGGTTAGCTTGAGCGGGAGATGGTGTAATTTTATTGAGAGGACGAATGAGAATATGTATAAGAGAAGAGAGAGAACGCTGTGGTTGCGTGATGGCCCGAGCGCTCATCGCGGCGCTGCACAGGAGAGAGAATGAGGCGCGCGTGCTCCGTCATTTTCATACCGCGGAACTACCGTGGCGCCCCCAGAGGAGTATGCAGCTGTCGCACCACCTGTCGTGCGCGCCGCTCCGTAGAGTAGAGGATTCCTAGAGGAGAGAAAGGGGGAGCGTAGGAGAGGAGAGAGAGGGGAGGGGGCGCGCATGCACAGTGGGGGTGTGGGACGCGGGCGCCGCTCCATGGAGCGGATTCCTAGAGGAGAGAGAGGGGGAGGGGACGCGCATGCACAGTGGGTGGTGGACGCCGCGGGACGGTGGGATGAGCCCCCGCCATAAGCTGCTTCGCATCTGAAATCTATGATGTCACGCATTTAAGTGCGGCTAGGTTAGATCGCAGTCACCACTTGTATTTTCTATCCCGCGCCTTTTCTAACCTGTAACAAGCAGCTTCGCCTCCCAACGGTGGTGCTGGCGGTATTGTGGAAAGGTGATTTGCTACTGCGAGAAAAGATATTTTTCACTTTAGGATCCCCTTAAACAACACCAGGTATTCTAGAATTTATTCTGCAGTGCCCCCCCTATAAGGAGTCCCTTTTAGCCATATTGTGCGTCTGGTCCTCAGCGTCACCGAATGGTCAAATGATTGAAATGATTAGTAGACTTTCGCCGCACATTAATATTTTGACACGTTATTAAGATACTTTGTGTAAATATTTGCTTCTTATTTTACTCACCTTGCTTCGAAGTGCACAATTTTTTAGTATTGTATGAACAAACAAACAAACAAACAATAAATAAATAAATAAATAAATAAATAAATAAATAAATAAATAAATAAATAAATAAGAAGTTAATCTTTTCTACGCTGACCCATATAAAGATACTTTTTATAAGGGCCAGCGTAAAAAGGCGTCATGGCTTTGGCTTTTATGTTCGTTTTACACTTTATGTGCAGCGCCGAAAGCCGTGAAGTACAACATGCTGTTCGTGGACTGCGACACCTGCAAGATCATGAAGTGCCCGACAAGTGAGTACCCTGCCTGCCGACTCTGGTTTAGGCTCTGAAACTGGGCAGCGCCACCTATTTCAATTGTGTTTCGCGTGAACTTCTAAAGGTCCGCGGAGAGGAACTTCAGTAAGGATGGTGGGCAGAAAGTACAGAACGGACTTGCACCGCGCGCAAGCAAGCGTCCGTGCGTCGGCCTTTGCAGACTTGCTCTTTACAGAAAGAAGATGCGCTCCGGTAAAATTTTAATAAGAGGCGCGACGAGCTGGGCAGGAAAAATGCGGTGGCCCGCAGGTGCTCGCTACATATACGCGCTCACAGATTGAAACATGTAAACATTGAATTAAGCCTAAAATGTGAAATTGCTCGCTGAAACCGCGTCATGTATAGCAGTCAATTTGGACTCTCAAGGTGCCGTTTTTTCTCGGGCAAGTATACGAACCAACACTACACCGATAGTACACGAATTGAAGATATGTAGAAACAAAAGTAGGTGCATTAATTAGCCCTAACTTTTCCTATTCCAATCCGTGAGTTCTGTACATTTCAGCAATGCGGAGGTACGGTCGTTCAGCCATTCTTTTCCATTGACCAGCTGTGGCAGTGATAATCGGTGATCGATCTGTATTAAGTCGTCGTCGTCGTCATCATCATCATCATCCGCAGCAGCAGCGGCAGCCTATTTTATGTCCATTGCGCGGCAAAAGCCTCTCCCAATGATTTTTTAGGGGCGAAGCTCCTTAAAGCGGCACCCGTTCGTCCCTCGTCGTAGTCGTAGTCGTAGTCGTAGTGCGTAACCAGTCTTACGCTTTGACCTCCAAGGTGGTGCCGGTGGGAGATTTCTCCTGTGCGTTGTTGAACAATAAAAAAAATTCGCAGCGTGCGCGTTATCTAAAAGCCGAATTCTTCTGTCTCTCATTCCCCATTAGCAGCCATTGGCATGTTACAGTAGGAAACGTTAGTAGAAGTAGAAGTGTTAAAAGCCGACTTCTGCTGTCTCTCATTCCCAGTAGCAGCCATTGTTTACCACCAAGGTAGTGCCTGGTGAGATTTCTCCTGTGCGTGATTAAACAATAAAAATTTTGTTCGAAACGCCGTTGATTGATGAAATAAACCAACGAAAGACGCCAGATGTTTCTAAAGCAAAACGAAAAGACGCCAGCTGCTTAACGAAAGACGCCAGGTAAAGCAATGGTTTTCATCTGCAACCAGTGCAAGAACCACTTAGCTTACATTTCACCGACCACAAAGCGGTCATAATGAAAGGACAACGGAAACCAGCAATAAAAGTTTGATAAAACATTTAATCAATCGTTTCACGTCATTTTTATCGGGCGAATTAACGGAAGAAATTTCCAAGGGAAATTTCACGGTTTAACCGATGATTACTTCCAGGAGCTTCGCCCAATCTCATCATCATTCACCTCGTGGATCTGCCGTCAATTTTTTTTCATTACTCTTTGCCCTGGGCAAGTCGGTCTCACTTTATACTCGGTAATTTCCTAATTCCATGGCTTCGCCTAACCTTTTGCCTGCCTCGCTGTATTTTCCCGTTGCTGGCTTAGTTGGTTCATATAGTCTCGAAGAAATTTGCTAGGCGCAGCTCAAAAGACACAGAGAAGAACACGCCGAGCACATGACAGGCGTTACTGTCAACTAATTTTTAGTATTAAACGCTTCCCGACACATATATACACAGCAAAGTCAAAGTACCCTCTCTTGGTATCCACCCTGTCGCTCTCGCTGTCCATCGATTCTTTGTCCCCTGCATTACATGTCCTTCTGAGGTCCGATTCTTTCTTCTGTATATTGAAAATGAAAATAACGAAAGCCTTGCGACTGCTTCGGGTGAATTACCCCATTAATTTCCTTTGAAAGGGGGGCAACTTTTCCTGCTTAAACTTTTAAGAGCAATGCTTCGGCCCGAGCGTGTGTGTGGTGCGTCCAGCACCACAGCACGGTACCGAATCCACCAGACGAGTGTGATTGCGCGGTTCAGTTAAGGAAATGATGCTAATTTCTGCAGCCCATATCAGTAGCACGGCTAAGCGTCCAAGGGGGTAGGGGAAAAGGACTGAAAGAGATAGAAATGATCGAGATAAAAGCCGGAAGCCTCGGGAAATGTTGACCACCTGGCCCCTGTGGTTCTTTAACATGCACTGACAACGCATGGTACATGCGTCTCTGGCATTCTAACTTCCATCGAAAATGCGACCGCCGCAGCCGGGATCGAACACGCTTTTCCTTTCCTTTTTTTTTTTTGGGGGGGGGGGGGGGCGCAGCCGAGCACCGTAGCCACTACCACACCGCGACGGACGCGCAAGATAACGTTGGTTATGAGCGTCCACATTACAACGGCGCGGCGGCCCGCGGGCCACCAAGCTGCACCTTTATTGTTTCCTCTATAAACTCTTGCTTTCCCGAATCAAGCATGTTACCCCAGAAATTATCTCTGCATCTACGTGTTCTAGCTTTTCGCTTTCCGCTGTGAAGTTACATATGTGTTACGCAAACTATCTTGCGTTTATATGCATGTGCCCCGCAACTTTCCGCTTTTGCTTATCTCTCTCGCCGACATGTTCAGCGTACCCATTCTATTACTGAAACCTATGGCCTCTTGCAGGGTAGTATCCCAACACACACCTGAGTGGATATCTCTGCATCAATCAAAACATGCTGTGTCGTTTCCCAAGCTTTTCCACAGCACGTATACATGCATCCTCTTTATTGTATTTCGCTCTGTAACTTCGTGTTCGCGGGCATCAGGACCTTTCTTCAAACAGCATAATAATAATAATAATAATAATAATAATAATAATAATAATAATAATAATAATAATAATAATAATAATAATAATAATAATGATGATGATGATGATGATGATAAAAACTAGTGCTTAGGGTGTCTTGATACACGCTACTCTGTACAGGGTGGTGGCACGTCCGGCAGCACCGCCATATTGTGTCGGAGCACGCAGAGGCACGATATATGGCAGATACATCAAAATGAATGTCGGAGTCTGCCGAATCTGATCGATCGCGTTACTTTTGCCGTTTTACACGTGCGTCTGTATATATTATATCTGCACCTCACTACGAAAGTGGCATCGTCCGCGTGAAGTACTTCGGCACAATATGGCGGCGCTCCATGGATGCCATCAAGCCTGCTACAGTGGGGAGGGTGTGCTGGCATCGAGGCACCTTACTAGATAGATAGATAGATAGATAGATAGATAGATAGATAGATAGATAGATAGATAGATAGATAGATAGATAGATAGATAGATAGATAGATAGATAGATAGATAATGTGGCCAAAGTACCCTTGCAAAGGGTGGACTAAGAGGGTCCTAGCCAAACTGTAAAAAAAAGGAGTAAAAGAAAAACATAAATAATGACATACACACACACACGTATCAGAATTCACAGGTCACGCACTTCCGGCGCTGGGCGTGTCCGCTTTGTGTCCTTCCACCACACTTCGAGGCGAACTTTCGTGGTGCGCACGCTTTTGCTGCAGTGGTTACCCTCTGTATCGAGAAATCCGAGGGCTTGCGGCAGGGTGGTGCCCTCTAGCGCTGAAGTCAAAGCGCCTTCTGTCGGCAACCACGAGCTGTCGGAGCTTGACGCGCGTATGAAAATGTCACACACAAAGGCGCTGCGCTGGTGCATTCTCTATAAAGTGCTGTAATTGTTTGAGTTTCTTCGTAGCATAATTAAATATCCCCGTAACAGAATTACAGTACGAGATATCATGCGTGTAAGTGTTAGTGAAAGCGTAGTTAACAATTTTTATACGGATTTTACTTTGAGAAATTGAACTTTGTTCGCGTCGCACAGTGAAGGCTGCCTGCTCGTAAAGAAAAAAACGCAATGCAAAACGATGCCCTACAAGAGCTGCTAGCAGCGCTTACGATTTCGATATTGTTCTCTGATATGGACGTGTCAGGGACCCTTTGTGGACAGATGGAAATGATGATGGTTTCCTTGCAGTGACAGAAACTGTGGGAGGTGAGGGGGGTGCAGGATGTAGGCGGCTCTAAGACGACACAACTAAAAACACAGCATACGGCCTTTGGCGCTGAGCCGTGCTACCTTTACGGAATGCAGAAACATGCGCCTATTTCCTCTCATTTGAACCACTCTTCTTCCGAAACAGCCAGTAACTGAGAGCAAACGAGGCAGTGTCGTTGCACAACAACACGCAGGAAACTGAACGATGTACATCTGTTTGCTTTTTTCTCTGCCCCATTCACATTATGTATGGGAGCCACCCTGACAGTTTCTAACTTCGGGGCTCCCTGTGTATCACCAACCTTGTAGGCACTTCTCTGCAAACTAACATCGTTGTTGAATAAACCTTAAACCTGAAGCACCTGCAGATATGGATCGCTGTGGCCTGTGACAGCCCATGCACTCTTCCTACTCTTTGTACGCTTCACCGCATCGCATTACTGTGTCTGCGACACAGCGAAAGATTTTATTGTTGTTGAGACTAGGTTGCTAAGCTGACTTCGCCACGTGGCACTACAGTGCCACAGCAAAGCCAGCTTCACCGCATCGCATTATTGTGATGCGGCAAAGCTGGCTTTGCTGTGGCACTGTAGTGCCACGTGGCGAAGTCAGCTTAGCAACCTAGTCTCAACAGCAGCAGCAGCAACAACAACAACAACAACAACAACAACAACAACAACAACAACAACAACAACAACAACAACAACAACAACAACAGCAACAACAACAACAACAACAACAAAATCTTTCGCTGTGTCGCAGACCTCCAAAGTGGCTTCACGGACTTTCTGAAGTCCTTGGGCTCCCATTTGAGATTCACTGGTTGTAGCCAATGGACAAACAAAGCATTGCTGCCACTCGCGCCCTCTGATTTCCTGAACATAGAAAGCGCGCTGGCTTCGTACCTCGTGCTTCCGCCGACTGGCTTGCAGGCGCGTCGAAAAATGCCAGGTTCTGGTCCGCGTTTCCGATTACGTCAGTCGAGGAGACGTGCGAACGCTGTAGCACGACTGCGAGCCTCGGGAAGCCAAGCTCGTGACACGACTTCGGTCACCTGTCTAGGTGATTGCAGAAGATTGATTCCCAGAGTTTCACGCCCCAAAACCACGCCGTGATTATTAGAGGCGCCGTGGTTTCCGGAGCCTTTTACTACGGCGTCTCTCGTCATCGTAGAGTGCTTTTCGAGACTTGAAAACCCGGGAGTCCATCAACCACCATCTAGACAGGTGGTGCTCTGGTAGCTATTGGCGAAGGCAAATCCTTCGACTCAGCTCCAGATGGCCTGCGGCGAGCTGTACGATTGTTATAAGTGAACGCGCGCGAAAAAAAAATATAAAGAAATAGAGAGAGAGAGAGAAAGAAAAATAATATGGTTGATCCCTCTGACCTAGGAATCGGTAAAACAGGAAAGTGAAACCTGTCTTCGCACATAAGCGGCAATCTGGCGAATCGAGGGGCGGGAGATGGATTGGATACTCTGGACATGTGAACCCCTTGCATGTACACACCAGCGGCACCTCGACACTGCACAGGGATGTACAGGTTGCCTGTCGGGGGCCGTCTTTGCGTTCCTGGGGTACAGCCAGTCTAGTTGGCGTTGGTAGAGCACGTCGCAAAGCAACTGGCTATCATATACGTCGCACAAAACAAATTATGTAGCGGCCGTGGCTGAAGCAACGCACGGGCAGGACGCCGGAGCTTATACGCGGCGATAGAGGTGTCGAGACTACTGAAGCGATAACTGCTTGCGCACTTACGGGCGCAAGGAGAACGTCGTAATGGGTCGGAGAAAGCATAGAAAGAGAAGGGGGGAATATCATAAGTGCCACGTACTCGACTATTGGATGAAAGTTGGAGAATGAATGAAAGATACTTTGGTAAGAAAGTTGCAGGGCACATTCGCAGGTAAACATTAGTTGCGATGGCATCTATCTATGCAACCAACGTAAGTATGCTAGTTAAAGACATTGATTCCAACGGAATCTAGAAATTTAATAATCAATGCTGCGCGTATGTTTTCACTATACAAATACGCGCCACCAAGGGCAGCATCTATTTACTAAAGCTTGTAGGAGCGTTCGGCTATTTGTTTACATCGGCAGTTGGCGGGAGAGCATCTAAAGAAAAAAAAATCATGGCAGATGATTTTAACGTGAAACCAGGGGAGGTACGAAGCTTGCGGTGATTCGCCGGTGTTTCCCACAGGAACATGTCAGCCACTGCTAATGGACTTGCTTTACCGTTTCCACGACGACGACGACGACGACGACGTTAGACGCCGACAGCCCGGTTGCATTAACACAACTTCGTAACGCTTCCGACACGACAACCCTGCGCGTACTGTCTGACTGCATTGCCTCCGTGATCGGGCCACACATGCACACACATTCTCTTGACTGCACTGCCTCTGGGATCGGCCCACGGGGACGCGAGCATTAGCACGACAGTCTGCTTTACTCTATCGTTCCTAGATGGCGGTACCACCAATGCGAACCAAGAAGTGCAGTGGAGGAGAGGCGATGTTAATTTAAGAGTAATTTTGCTTGCTAAACACGTTCAGTTTAGCCTCGCATCACTCAGACGCAAATTGTAAAGCTGCCTGGTGAAGACATAAAGCCCGGTTTTTCCGCATACATTCAATTTGGTGTACCGGTAAATGTATACGGAACATGCTGTCTTAGAGGCCGCTCACAAACAAACATGCACATTGCCCATACAGTACTGGAACATTGTTCCCACTCATATGAACAGCTGGCAATGCTCCAAGTAGATTTAGCTATTTGGAGTTATATCGTGCCTGTCATTCTTTTCCGTTTTCTCTTCTAGAACACGCTACGTTGTATCCATCCACTATACTTACAGGAGTAAAACCTTGCTATATAAGGATTCTTTCACACGTTTGACTGTTAATGGTCACCTGTCGGAGGCTGTGTTGATTAGCTCTCCTGTGAGACAAGATTGTCCGCTGTTGCCTTTGCTTTTCGCCCTTTACTAAGTGTGATTCGCTCTTGCAACGTTCGTGGCTGCAACGCATGTATAGGAGGGAGGTAAAGGTATTGGCGTATGCCGATAACCTTGCCTTTGTTTTTATTTCTTTTTGGTACTGATAGTCATAGCATCGAAACGGTGATGTCCATCATTGAGCAATTTGAAAATGATTTATGGTGCAAGAATGAACTGTGCTAAAAGTTTGGGACTCTGGTTTGGTCCACGGATCTCCAAACCAACGCATAGTGCGGAGATCGAACGGTCCTGTGTGTCCCCTAAATGCATTTGTGTTCCGCTGCATGCGATAAGCCAAGCGCGAATTATTGGAAAGAACGTGTACTGGCCCTAAAACGTCAATCCCAAACTTTTGTTCCGCATAACCTCTCAATTTTTGGCAGAGCCAAAGCATGCGGTTTATTTTTGGCAACGAAACTTTTCTACGTGCTGGAAATAGTCCATTGTGCCAGTGTTTACATTCAGAAGTTCCACAGTATATTTACAACCTTTATTTGGTCTTCAACTTTCGAACCAATGAGGCGTGATAACGTTTTCAGGCCAATTAGTGCCGGTGGTCATGGTTTGGTGCACCTTTTTGTTAAAGAAGTAGTGTCTCGTTTTTTTTTTTCTTTTTTCGAGACTGTACTCATCCATTACTCAGGACATTTTTGCAAATTAATCTTGTCAATGTATTGCCAAGTCCAGTGGTGCTCGTTAACAAATTGTTCAGTGCACCCCTATTTGATGGGATTCTTGCGTCAAGCGTGCTAATCAGTGCGCTTTCTGGCAGTTAGATTATCAAATGATGATTTGTTCTCTATCGCAAGAAAAAATCTATATAATGATCTCATAGATATGCTTTTATCGCCTCCTTTGTACCTCTAAATGTACAATGGGCTGTCTGGACATGACGTACTTGCGCGTGTAAAGAAAATACATCTTCATGTTGCAAGAAAATTTTTTAGCGCGAAAGCGTTTTATGCCGGGGTCCACCACGACCTCATACGTCACTACCGTAACGGATATGATGCAGTAAACATGTAGGAACAATGAAGAAAAACACTCAGAAAAGCTCCTGTTGATGCGGTGGGGCTCGAACTCACAGCCCCCGCGCCACGACGAAAGGTGCCCGGTGCGATACCGTTGCTCTAACGCCGCATATGCTCGGTGCTGTACGAACGCGCCTTCTTGTCCGGCTCAGCGCGCGCGCCCAGGCGCACATTGCCTCGAACGGTGCCGCCATCCAGGAGAGACAAGGTAAATCACTGCAGCTCTACTTCGTCTCTCCTGGATGGCGGCACCATTCCAGGCACGTTCCATACTCCGCCTCGATGAACGCGTGCAGAGCCGCGCGCATAGCCGCGTTCGTACAGCTTCGGGCATATATGTGCCCATAGCGCAGTGGTAGGGCACCGGTCACCTTTCTTCGTGGGTGGCGTTTCCCCGCCGACCGCTCTTCGGGCGTGTGGGGAACTGTGCTTAATGTTTGTGACTCTGGTTTGGTCCACGGATCTCCAAACCAACGCATTGTGCGAACATCGAACGGTCCTTTGTGTCACCTAAATACATTTGTGTTGCGGTCGTGTTTTCTGCCCGAGAGAAACCGCATACGACATCCACTCACGTTCTTCAGTTACCTTTCTTGACAGGGGATGCAGTACACAACAAGAAGAGATTTTTATTTGTTTTGCTTCTCTCTTTGTCATCTGGCGTTTTTATCAAGCGAGAAAACGCCGCTCCGTTTACGCGGACCTCAGCAGCGACGTGGCGTCTCCGTCTTCAAGCGAGCATCCGTCACCGTCTGGCTCTTTCGCTGGACTCGCCGCGGAAGCTTCTGACGAAGATCACCAGCAAACCAGTCTCTTAAACCTTAATAAATTATCTTTGCTTGACTTATTCAAGCATGCACGCGAGTTGTGGAAGGGTATAGAAACATTAAAACGCGCGCCAGAACGAATTAACTACTACCCGTGGGAGTACATGAGCATATGCTTCGTCCCTGTATACATATACAGCCTTCAGAGAAGTTGTGCGCTAGTTATATAATGTGCGTTCAAGTTTGAACTGATATGTTCGGCTCTATACTTTTGCAGGCGAGAAATGTCTGATGTCGGTACGAGAATCCGCCCTCCGACATGGCGTGCCCGACCATTGCTACTACCTCTACGGCGTACTCTGCGGTACAGAGAACAAGCACGAGGTCTCCGACTCGAGTTGCCTCGACGACTGAGAGAAATCGTGGGTTTGAAGACGAGGCGTCTCTCACTCGCACAGTTCACTGTATACACACCGCGGCACGGAATAAACGGCGTGGTCTGAAAGTGCTGCGCACATATTCCATTCTGTATGTTGTCATGTACTATCATTGTTGTTCGATTAAGGAAAGGAGGCCATTTTTCGGAACCCTTCTTGGGAGCACGGCGTAGTGTCCTTATGGGTTGGGGAAAGGGAAAGAAAGAGTAGAAAGGAGAGGAACGCCGTGGCCTGGTGCTCCGGACATTTTGACCAGTGACTGGAGACTTTGGTTAGTGTAGTGCATGGTCATGGTGCTTGGCTGCTAACCCAAAAGCGCGGGTTCCATCCCTGCCGTGGCGCCGCCCAGAGGCCCGTGTACTGTGGGTCGTTCGGTGCACGTCGTCGAAATTTCCGGTGCTCTATAATACGGCGTTTCTAATAATCGTAGAGTGGTTTTGGGACGTAAAGCTTCATCGATTAATCAGTAATTCCATTTCTCGCGATTGTAATGATGTGTTTGTCATGTTGTACTTATGCAATACGAGATTGCTTGTTCCGTGTGTTTTGACTTTTTCAGCTTGCAACTGCTTGCTGCAAATATCGTATACCCCCCGCTCCCTAGAACTTAGCATATGTGCCTTATATTTTCTCGCCGTTGCACATTGACAAGAAGTGTTTCACAACTAATGTTCAATGATAGAGTTCAGCACATTCCTTTCCTTGGTGCCTCCGCACTTGATCTCTGCAACAAGAATGCTTACTCAGCCGTCCAAGGAATTTATAGTAGCATAACAGGCTTTTAGATAAATTTGACTCCTGACCGCTTTATGGTGCAGGCGCCTGTTGACATTATGTGTTACTTGCTTGGCACCTCCGATTTACATCCAGATGGGGATTGCTAAGAAAATAAAAGCTCTGCAAGACTAAAGTCATATAAAAACATCATAGTTTCGAGCTAGACGTATAGTATCAGCAAGTAAGTTTAGTACAGAGAGGATTCACTAAACCATGAGTGTTATCAATAATTATGAATTAAATGGACGTAAATGCATGCAGCATTAGATATGCGGAGGGTAGGCCACGTGTAAGAGAAAAAGAAAGAAAGGTGTAATCGCGTGTGGCTTGTCGTAGAGTGGATACAGCATTTTTCCAAAACGGATGGCGCATCAGCCTGCGGGAAGTCTGCACCTAAAGCTGAATATGGGCTGCCAACAACACCAAGAGCAATAAACGTCATTGCAGGATGGTGCCTGAAAATTGAAATGCTTTCGTTTCTCTCCTTTTTTTTAACTTGGAATGCTACGCTGCCGAAACAAACCAGAAATATGGTTCAAAATGCGTATTTTCGAACACAATCACAAATTTTGCCACAAAGTTTAATTCTAGTCCCAGTGCTTCTATTATAGGATCACTTGTGAGGGTGTTTCCGAGGTAGGTCTTTTCCTTGGGGTATACGTAGAACATTGAAAGAGGGGGAGGGGGTTCCGGACATATGAACCTTCCCCCTCGGACCCCTTTCCGGATCCGTTACTGAACTCATACACGTATTGTACATGTGGGTATGACATGTAGTGGATACCAAAATTAAATCAAACTACAGTCCACGAAACTGATTCAACTGAAAGTGCATCAAACGCTCTAGCGTCTTAGCATTCTTTTTTTTTTTCATCATGATTAGAGGTTCTCAGGAAACCAGCTGGTGAGCCACATATGCAATGCCCAGCCATGTTACGTGGAAGTGGTGGGAACGGCCCTCCCAATTAATTACGTCAGGAACGTACCGCGTTCCACGACCGGAGCGCCGCCAAGGCTTCGCGCTGTCCACTGTCGTCGAGGGACGCGGCGGCCTCCAGACGCTCTCTCATAACCCGTTTCACTCGAGCGAGATTTGCGCGTTCCGCTAGCCGATCGCAAGGTCGCGCTTTCGCGTCCGGCACGCATACTTCTCCGCGGTATTTATGTGGCACAGCACGCGCACAGCGCCGAGAAGTGACGCTCGGGGTCTCCTGCTGCAGGCAGCCGCGATCGCTGCAGCACAGCTACCGCGGTGACGTCATCAGCTGTAGGCGTTTCCCCGAATGACACGACGGGATCGCAGCTGCAGCTAGAAGGATAGAGAAGCGAAAAAAAAACACACAGCTGTTCGTTCGTCAAGGCGCAAGGAAGGAGAGCGTCTTTCAGTAGAGTTGAACAATAAAGGAAATTGAGAAAGGGAGCCAAAACGCAGGTGTGATCCGCGGCCACTGGGCGTGGTGCTTCTTCCTAGAAAGTGAGTTTCCTTGTGGCACACCCAAACAGTTGCTCTTTCGCAACTCCGCCCTGGCGGAGTTGCAAGAGTACACTGTAGGTATGTGTACAAGTGAGTGCTGTGCATGTATTTCAACTTACACGCTTAACGTTGAACGCCACAAAGGCATTCGACGCTCGTCTGTGTCTCGTGACTTTCGCTGTTACCTCAGTTTTCAGTTTACCCACCTCCCCCGCACAGCGACGCGCGTAAATTCTTCCTTATCATTGCGAGACCGCAACGCCCGTTTCTTACTCACAGCCGGGATACACGCTAACACACGAATAAATAAAGCGCAGTAGAAGGGGAGTACCGGTGACCCGCACATCACAAACGTGCATTTGATGGGCGCGCGTGTTCTCGGCTTGTTTGCGGGCGCCTTCGATCGACGACTAACCGACCCTACGCGCGCGCCGGCGCACTTCGGCTACTGCGCCACGGCCGGCAATGCCGGAACGTCGTCCCCCGACCTTTGCGCGACGTCGACCAGAGGCAGCCAGCGCTGCGCCGACGCCCCGATTCTTCCGGGAGCCGCTACGCCGTGCGCACCCACGACGGGCGCCGCCGAGTCAACCCCGCTCCCCTTTCTCTCGTGCACATATCTTTGATTATTTTTTTTTTCTCCGGCTCGTGCCAGCCACGCAAGCTGCCCAGAGGCATACCACCCCCTGTTGGCTGCTCGCTGCAGACAAGGACGTACGCTCAACCAGAGCGAGGGAGGAACGGCAAGGCACATGACGTCAGCGGTGAGAAGGGAGGGGGAACTTCAACATGGTTCAACCGGTTCAGCGCGGCTTCCAAGACGCGCACGCAGTACACATACACTGACCACACGACCACACGAAACGCAACTGCTCACTACCAGTGTTTTGACGCTGCTCTTCGGCGACAGCACATAGCAGCGCGGACACGTTTGCGCAATAAATGTCCGAGAAATCGTTTTTAATTTCGATGCACAGGTGTCGCAAGAATCGAGCTTTATGCATTCGAACTTGCCGTAATGGGGCGCGTTTTGGCGCACGAAAGGCAGGGAGGCGAGTTTCCCCACATGCGGGGATTGCCTAACCGCGCTCACCTGACTCCAGACTCCGGCGACGCCAGACCTGCCTGGCGGCGCACCTGCGAGGCCATTTCAAGGTAAGCGCGCGCCCATTGGTCGCAGGCGTCGGCGCGTCTGCGCGCCGTGAGACCAGATGGCGCCACGGCCGCGCGCGATACGCCGCTCGCTGTCCTCGTCCAACGGCGGCGGCGCAGACGAGTTCCTGGCGAACCGTTCGCGACTGTAAACATGGACATGGCGCCGGGCGGGCGTCGTCGTATTATTTCCAGCGGCCCCCCTTCCCTCGTACGCCGTCGCTGACGGGCTTTCCTATGACGTCAGCGCTCAAGGTTGTTTGTAAATCTGTGGCATTCTGTGCTGCTGCGACGAAACGACGCGGTGTTGGTGGTGGTGGTGCGTGCGTGGTGTGTATGTGCGCAACGACGACGAGGTGCTATCCCTGGGCGCGAGCTCGTGAATGGTGTCGGTGGCCGTGCGTGAGGCGACGATGAGTGCGACCGCGACGAGGCCGCCGCCGAAGCCCGGATACGACGCCGCGTCCTGGACGACCACAGCAGCGCGTCGACGAGCTTGGGCTGCGTGCGCGCCGCAGGCCCCGTGCCACGTCGAGGAGCAAGCCTTCTTCCCACGACTCCCAGCAGCAGCAGGCAAGTCGCGCGAAGGTTCTTCAACTAACCCCGCGAAAGCGCGATCGCCCGGCGGCAGCAAACCCGCGATCCGCGCGGCCGTTGCGATCCAAAACTCGCGTTGTGGGAGCACAGCGGGCATCTTTATTTTCTCTCCTCTCGCCGAATTTCGGCCGCAGAGCGAAAGGAACGAGGTGGGCCGGGCGAAGGCGTGAGTCACGGGGCGCCCGCCGTTGGGAAATACCTTATTTACCATGCATGCCATTGGAGAGGTGGGCGAGAACGTGAAAGAGCGGGTGGTGTGGGAAAGAGAGAGAGTGTGTGCGTGCGTGTGCAGCCCGGGGACGCCGTCTTCTCGTCTGCCGAGGGGGCAGCTGGCCAAGCTTGCACGGCCTCGCTTACGTGCCCCGAAGCGGTTGTTGCAAGCCTGGCTAGCTCGCCGTCGTCGACTCTGGCACCGGCGAGTGTGAGGTTCTGCCTTTCGCTTCTGGTTCTGCTCTCTCTTTCCCGCCGCAGCCTTCGAGCACCTACTAACCAGTCGGCGGAGGCAACCCTATCGCTTCGCCCTATCGCGCACTAAACTGCGGTGGCGACCACGATGATTCCGTCCGCCCGGCGATGTCGCGTCGCGGGGCGATTTCTGTTTTTTTCTCTTTTCCTGCCCTCCCTCATCGTTCCATGGCGCGCGTTCCTGCGTGCTCCGTGTCACCTCGTTCGTCCTGCCTGCGTACTATTACGCACGGGAGTTTTCGTCGTCGAAGGGAAGGGAGGGCGGGCGTTCGGCGGTTTGCGTGTCCGGCCGGCGGCGGCGGTAGACTCGGGGAAACTCCGGCGCGCCAGCCAGCCAGCGGCGGCGGCGTCGTCGCTCTCTCCGACGTCAGAGCTGGTCGTTGCCCGAGGCGACGGCGAAGTGCGGCGCAGCCTTCGTTCGACCTAGGGTCAGTGTGCCTCCGGCCGAGATCGGGCTGGAATGGGCGCGCGGAGGGAAAGGGTGGGAGGAAGTCTCGTTATGTCGGGGCCCGTAAACGACTGCACCCCGAGTATCCGGTGGATTCGTCGTTGCAGCTGTTAGATTAGCCCTGTTCAGGCGGGATTGGCGTGCGAGCGTTGTGGTCGCACCGCTTGATTGGGAAATGTGGTTAAGTCGTCCTAACCCTTTTAGGGGTTAGGTTGTTTGTTAGGGGTTTAGGTTAGGTTCCACAGTTCGTTTGGAATCGAGGCCTTGTTTATTATGTACGCGTCGCACTCTTGTGTGCAACGCACCTTCGCCTGGTAGGACAGTGTTGATAATGGAAAGATGAAGTGTAAAGACAAAGAATCAACAAACACGGAGCTGTGTATGGTAGCGATTGCTTTTGTAAACACATTCGCGGATCAAGGTGACGACACCGTTTGCACGCCAACATAACGCCGCAGCACATCCTGCTTGTGTAACCAGCGCTTTCTTGCAGGAATGGATGTATTCGACGTTCGAAAAGGAAAAAAAAAAAAAGTTACATTGTCTTGCTTTACTTTCAAAACCAAACCACTCTGATTATTGGGCCCCGCCACGGTGGTCCAGTGGCTATGGTACTCGGCTGCAGATCCGAGGGTCGCGGTATCGAATCCCGGCCGCGGCGGCTGCATTTCGATGCAGGTGAAATGTTGATGTCCGTGTACTGTACCATGTCATTGCACGTTTAAGAACCCCAGGTGGTCGAAATTTCCGGAGCCCTCCCAACTACGGCGTCTCTCATAATTGTATAGGGCTTTGGGACGTAAAACCCCAGAAGTTATTATCTTCAATTAGATATTGGGGTGACGCATGGATAATGCATTTAAACTAAATGAATGCAGAGCAACATCTTTTACCAGGAAGCATTCAAAATCTAACCTTCTGTATACTGCATAAAAAAGCAGCAAATTATCCCAGGCCTCGTGTTTCAAGTGACTCAGCATCAGTCCTCGCCTCGAACCTTTCCTGGACTCGCCTTTATTAGCATGCATATGCTAATGCTGCAGAGTCATTAGGGTACTTACGTCGTACTTAACCTCGGAAACTCGCTTTCTCAGATTCGCAAGCTTGTTTCTCCAACATTCGTCCGGCCACAGCTTGAGCTTTCCTCCTCGGTGTGGTCCCCCTGTCAGAACTGTTCGATTATTTCATTAGAATCGATTCAGTATAGACCCCTGCAGTTACAGTGCCTGAAATTATGATTACCGCTGCACTGTAGTGCAAACGAAGCTTTCTCTCGAGCTGCTAACTAGACGCCGTGACGTTGCTTCCTTGTCGTTATAACATAAACACGTGCGCCAGCGTTTTAACCGTCATCTCTTAGGCCTAAAGAAACTTCACCGCACATACGTCTCGTAGGCTGCACAATAACTAAGGCTTTCACGCGAGTTTACGGTGGCATACTAACGCATTGAACTCGTCGGCGCTTTATCGTGTCGTGTACGCTTGTATATAGAACAGCTAATTACCTGAAAGCATTCTTGCAGAAGCTAACCCAGTGAAATTTCGGCCGTCACATAGCGCATATGTCACTAGCGAACCCATATTAGTTTGCCAAACTTTGTCACATGCTGGAAAACGGTGTTTTCTGGCGTCATCCGATTTCCTGCGCAGTCACGCGGGCGTAAGGCTGTTTCCTTTTTTTTTTTTTTTAGCGCTGCACTTGCTTTCATTTCCGCTTTTCACCAGCGAAAAGTTGCGCTCGCATCTTCGATTTTTCATTGTTTTCAATTTTTCTTGTGCGCGGTCCGTGTATTATCCCATTTTCTGTTATCGTTTTGTGGGGCTTAATGTCCCAAAACCACGACCTGACAGACGCCGAAGTGGAGGTCTCCGGAAATTTTGACCATCGCACAGCACACGGGCCTCAACATTTCTCCTCCATCGAAATGCAGCCGCCGCGGCCGGAATTCGATCCCGCGACCTTCGGATCAGCAGCCGAGTGCCATAACCACTAGACCACCGTGGCGGGGCAGTATCCCATTTTCTAAAACGATATTTTCATTGTGCTTTAAAGGGCAACTCCGGCGGATCTTTTTTTTTTTTTTTTTCACCATATTCTGATATCAATGTTTTCCAATGATACTGATAGTCCTGTAACAGCCAGGGTGGTTCAGCTTGCTCACAAACGGACGGGTTTTAAATAACGGGTTTAAATAACGGGACAAACGGGTTTTAAATAACCGACTGAAAGTCGTGTTAAAACCGAAACGGGCAGATGCTTCGTGCAGCGTATGCAATGACGTCATAGGCTCCCCACTGTCAGAAATATGGAACTGGAGCCGGAAAAACTCCAGTGGCGAGGTCATCCGACGATATATTGAGTTTTGCCAGCTTTCTTCTGAACTTGACAGCGACGATTTGAGCGCTCAAGTATCGACGTTTTGCTTTTGATGGCCCGCTGGCTCAGGCAGGCAGCGTTGAAGGTGATGACGTCAAAAACAGGGAGGCCCGCGCAGTAATCTGCTAAAAGCTTTTAAAATTCATTTACAGGAAAACCAAACGACTTTCAACCGCCTGACTTGACATATATTGTTAGAGTGCAGAGGAGAATGTATACATTGAAAGTTTCATTGAGATTACTGGACATTGAAAAATCGCCGGAGTTGCCCTTTAAAACATGCTGTACCTTGGATATCTTTTCTCAAGTGCACGCTTGAGTTTTTCGTGTCGACCACGATGACGCAGGCTAGATTAAGAAAGCTCCGCTTTATTAAAGAAAGAAAAATGCCCTGCTGATCCCTCGCAATGTGGGAATCGGTGCCGTGCGAGCTGTTTCAGCCGGCTGTCCGGTGTCAGCCGCGAACTGGGCCGATCCTGGGGGCAGGGCACCGGGGTGACTTGCAGAAAACTTGAGGCGTCGCTCAGAGTTGCGGGTTCGATCCCCCCACAGTAACGGCGTTTCACGTCCCTATTTACCGCAGCCCCGGCATTTCGCGTGCCTATTTTAGTTTGTTTTGTAAGATTGATTCTGTAAGACTCAAAGACACCTGCGGCGCATACCTGCTTCGCGTGGGCCGAGCACTACTGGTATATGAGCCACAGGGGATTGCAGTGTCATTAATCGTGACGTATATGACCAGTACATCAGTTTAGTGATGCAAAGATGAGTCATTCATGTTCGTCATATATTTATACCCTATGCCTCCAAACCATCGGGACAGACAGACAGACAGACAGACATATAGATAGATAGATAGATAGATAGATAGATAGATAGATAGATAGATAGATAGATAGATAGATAGATAGATAGATAGATAGATACAATGACTCCAGTTCGCCAGGAAATGCTTCGCATTAAAGAAGAAAAACAAATGGGGCAGAGGAGAAAGGTATGGAACAGTTGGCCGGACGTCGAAACTAGGGGGGGGGGGGGGGGGCGCGAACAAAACACCACACAAGGTGAATGTGTCTCGATAAAGAGGCGCAGCTGAGACCGCAGTTTTGCGAAAAACACGGTCCTTGAGCCTGCCAGCCAGCCAGGGCGGTCGCGGTACCGCGTATGTATGCTTGGCCGTGTGCAGTTCTGCGGGCAAGGTCTCGTGAGAGCGTTGTCGCGTGCTCTAATTATAGACGCAACGCGAAGGGACGGTTTCGTGCTATCTGACGCCGCCGACACCGCCACTTGGAGGAGAGAACCGACGTCGTCGCTGAAGGACTGCCGTGACAAGCCTACAGTAGCAGTTGTCACTTGAGGCGAAGAAGAACAGAAACAAGCAAGCGGCTTCGCGCTTGCGCCCCTAATCTGCCGTGGACGTGGAGTTCGCTACTTGATGTGGTAGCTCGCAAGAGTGAAATCTACAGCGATAGTGGGGCGCATTACTTTTCTTTCGTTCGTTGGGCTAAGCATTGACCGTGGTTCGGTTGAGGAAAGGATGCTATTTTCTGCAGCCCATACATCGGGAGAGAGAGAGAGAGATTCTTTAATTGAAAACAAGAGAAAAGCACAGGATAGTAAGTGTCTCTGGTCGAGGAGGACACCTCAACCGTCCTGTGCGGGGGATGGGGGAGGGGGACTAAAGCAGAGAAAGAAAGATAAAGAAGAACTGAGAAGAGGGAGCACAGCTCAGCGTCCATATAGGGGGTAGGGGAAAGGGAATGAGATACCTATAATACTAGAAACGAGGGAAATGTCGCAGTGGAGTTTTTCGCTTTCCCTTTTTTTTTTAAAAAAAAGTTTTGCAAGGGCTCCTTTGTGAGAAGCCCAGGAGATGAAAACTTGCGGACCCTTGGTAATGTCCGCCGAATAATTACGGCGTGCCTCGTGGGTGTATAGATTCTAATTTTTCAACGTGAAATGCCAGAAGTGATTACATCGAAGGTTCCCTGCAACGCTTTTTGAACACCGTCACAGAAAAGTGCCGATCAGTCGTGGAGCCTCCTGTGAAAGTGTGAGCCAGATATTGTTGCATTGCACGCACCCGAGGGAATTCGCAGTTTTGTTTTCAAAGGCAGCTGGAAAGCGCCCGCTCTTCTTTCGACAGAGGAACCTACGCGACTGATCGGCACCGTTTCCTATGTGCGAAAAGTGTCGCAGAGCCCCAACTCTTTAACGATTTTCCACGACAAAAGAAGGGAGCATGGTTGCAACACGGCGGCCTCCCGATTGCCGAGATAACGGCCCCGCGACGCTGACGGACGCGGTACTTGACACGTTCTCTCTAAAAGCTGTCGGCCGCTTTCTTTTATAATTTACTTTTCTCGTCGCACTCGCACTCTCGAACGGCACATTTACAAAGCCTGCGCTAAGAGGACAGAGTGGACTTGTGACCGCGGCAGCTTTGCAACAAGTGCTGCGCAGCAGTAGCGTGGCCGCTACAGAAACGTTCGCAGCGCCGGTTTAACTCTGTTTACTATAACGCCAATTGTAAAGCGGTGTAGTGAAGCTATAAGTCCCGTTTGTTCCAGGTGTCGCGTATGTGTGGTATAGTGTGACCGGCGCAGTTTCCAGCTCCTGTAGCGGCGCATCCCGGGTATATGGTTGTTGGTTCGAATCCCTGCGGGTGGTACTTTTCCTTGTCAGCTGCGTGCTGATTTTTTCACCATAGCTTGCTTTACCGTGACGACGACGGCAGGCCACGCCGGCAGCCCGATTGCATAAGGGGCTTCGCAGCTTAAAAAAAGAAAGATCCATAGCGGTCTTGGTGTCAGGTGCTTCGCTAGATTTATGGTGCCAAGCGCTTTATAACGACGTAGCCTGCACAACCTGAAGGAAGACAAAAGAAAAAAAAAGCGTTTCAGGAACCATTTAATCAAACGGACGGCGGCTTTGCTTTCCTACACATTCTTCACGTATTTTTTTTTTTTTTTTGCATTTGTCCTTTGTATTTTATCTCGAAGACTGTATTTAATTTTCATTCTTCAAGCCTATCTCTGTCTTTCCCTGAACTTCTGTTCGGTGTTCCAGCAGTAGACATTTGGCAGTAGGCAAGAACCCCAGGTGGTCGAAATTTCCAGAGCCCTCCACAATATACGGCGTTTCTCATAATCGTATCGTGGTTTTGGGGCTCCGTAAGTCAGTCATCACCAATCTGGCGCGTGCAGGGCAATAATATTAGGCAGAACAGGTCAGCGCGTTTCATTTTATCACACTCTCATCGCTCTGGCAGTGTATATATAATGAAATCAAACTTAGGCTTACCACTACTAACACACCGTCGCAAGATATCGCGAATCTGCCTCTTTCACATAACATTTTATCACGAAACACTGCACGGCGAATTGCTCCTGCCACCCACATATACATATGATCGCGCCTTGATCACGGGCACAAATTGGCCTAATTTCGTGCAATTCAAAAGTATTCTATGACTCATTTATACCACGTACATCTGTGGACTGGAACCATCTTCCTTCTTCGATAGTAGCAATTAGACAGCCGCCATTGTTTCAGTCATCAGTGACCAGTGTTCTTCAGGAAAACCTATAGTGTTTTAGCACTTATACTGCAATGTATTATTGCTTCCGCCGCACATGTTATCTGGACAGTGTTCTCTTTGCTTTTGTTCTTTGTTGACCACTTGTGTATTTTGTTTGTGTGCTGTATTACTGTATAGCAAAGCGCACTCACCTCCGTAATGTTTACCTTGAGGGTGTCAATAAAATAATAAATAAATAAATAAAATTAGTGTTCGCAACAACGGCCACGAGTGATCATCACCATTTTCGGACTTTGTTCTTAAGGTTTTGCACAAAACCTCCTTAAAGCGCTGATTCGAGAGACGGGTGACAGAGAATCCGGGTCCTTAGAAGCCTTGCTACCCGTGCGTGTTATAGTTGCGCGGGATAATGTGCGCATAGGCGTTATTAATGAAGACGAGTATAATGCGGTAACTCTTTCGTAACATTCCTAAAAGACAAGTTGCGTCAAACTAAAAGTTATACCAACAGAAATATTCGTAATTGGATAAATGACCAACGAATGGGAAACCGAAAGGTGCATTTTTCCTTCCCTCCTTGTTTCTTTATTTTTTTTTGCGTGAGTACATAGTAAGAAGTATTAACTTCGCAGTTAAAAGAAATCACATACTATGATTGCGTTCCAGTTCGGCGAGAAATCGAGAATTCGTTCTCTTTTTCTATAATGTACTTAACAACCGACTCATGACCTGAGTTTGCCGTGTGGCAGGTTTCAAGGGGTGTGCCCGTAACACTGAAACGGGGTCCTCTTTGTGTTTGGTGAACGACGTAGGGACCTATATATTGATTGATTTGTGGGGTTTAACGTCCCAAAACCAGCCCTGATTTTGAGAGACGCCATAGTGGAGGTATCCGGAAAGGAAATTTCGACCACCTGGGGTTCTTTAACGTGCACTGACATCGGGACCTATGTATGTATGTATGTATGTATGTATGTATGTATGTATGTATGTATGTATGTATGTATGTATGTATGTATGTATGTATGTATGTATGTATGTATGTATGTATGTATGTGTGTGTGTGTGTGTGTGTGTGTGTGTGTGTGTGTGTGTGTGTGTGTGTGTGTGTGTGTGTGTGTGTGTGTGTGTGTGTGACATGCAAGCGGGCGGGCGGGTGAACTCGCATTAACGTCAGCGAATATATCGTCACCTTCACCTTTCGCCCTTATACCTTCACGTTCGCTTTTCACGAACTGACGTCCCGGCAGCGCATTCCCAGCGAAAGACGGGAGTGAAAAGGAGCAGAAAATGTGGCATGTTTGCTTGCTGTACGGTTTTTTTTTTCTTTTTTGGCAGCTGTGCTTCTTGGAAAGGTGTACACAGCAGGTGGCGGAATGCCGCCGATCTTTGCACCGCCGTGGCGCCCCTGTGTTAGTACAATAATAACGATAAAAAAATTCGGTTTTATATTTTAATTTTTTTCGTCTGGGCATGCACTGTCGATGAGTGGATACTGTGCGCTGTCTGCAGGCGTCTGCGATGGCTGCTCAACACTGGGACTCCATCTTCGCCAAACGAAAGGTCAGGTCGTCTCATGCGTTTCATTTTTTGGCGTTCGCGTATAATCGCCCACGTTGTGCGAAGACATTCGGTGAAGGGCAATGCCCCCCCCCCCCGCACACACACACGTCTCCAGTGTGGTAGAGACTCGTTTGACCTAACCACAATCAATCAATCAATCAATCAATCAATCAATCAATCAATCAATCGTTTGAGCTACGGTCGGCGTCTCGCAATTATGCGCCGTTTCTGCATCGAAGCTACTTAAGCTAACCGGAAAAAGCTCTGTCGTGCCACTTTTGACAGTGAAGCTGTTTAGGATGGTCGTAATCTGTCGGGCGTGGTGCAGTACCACGTGACATTGCGTTACGTGATGTTGGCGGGAACATGTCGCCAACATCGGAACATGTCGCATGGCGTGTTCTAGCCAAAATCGTGTAACGTGGTGTCACGTGACATGTTCCCGCCGAAATATCAAATGACTTATCAAGTGACCTCTTTCAGTGAACTAGCGGAAGCTGCGTGCACTTTCTTTTCCTCTTTTTTTCCTTTTTTTTCCTGTTTTGGTAAGATTTGGGTAGAGCGTACTATAAATTTGTGTATGCGTTCGCGGCCATGTTGCGTTCATAGGTTGTATATTTTTATGTTGCTTTCATATTGTGCAGCTACATTTTGCTTTGTAATTGAACGCGTCCAAGCGTCCTTATGAATTGTAACCGAGGTTATTTGCGCTATACAGTTGGTGTACCGGGTACTGCCTTTTCTTTTTACTTTTTCTGCGCGCGTAACATATTGTACGCTGTTTTTTGTATGGTTTTCGTATCCGTCCGGCCATCGTTGCGTTAATGGGTTGTATTTCATTTTGCTTTGGTTCTATATGCCGCCTATACTTTGGTGAATCGGTTGCACGTTTGTTGTAAACACATATAATACTCTCTTCACTGTAGTATAACCACTAAATATTTTTGTATGTTCTCTGCTGTCCTTTTCCATGTATTGCTCATCTATGCCCAAAGATTGGCATTCGAACTGGCAGTATATTCCTAAATAAATAAATAAATAAATAAATAAATAGATAGATAGATAGATAGATGGATAGATAGATAGATAGATAGATAGATAGATAGATAGATAGATAGATAGATAGATAGATAGATAGATAGATAGATAGATTTTCACGACGGCTTGTCTCATTTAACCAAGCGTCGGCGCTAAAGAAACCTGCAAGCGAAGCTGTCTTTATGGCCAGGGCGTATCGTGTTTATAACGAGGCAGCCTTCATATGGCTAGGGCAAATGCATACCCCTAGAGAAAGAACCAGTGCTGGTAATAAACCAGGCATATGCGGGTACTAACCGTACGTTATTGATTGAACGTTAACATTTACGGCCTATGCCCAATCACATTCCAGGGATGTTCGACAGCCAGAGGAACCCCTATGTCCCCGGTTCCACCACTAAGGTCCTTGCTTTGGCCGTCACTTGAGCAATAATAATAATAATAATAATAATAATAATAATAATAATAATAATAATAATAATAATAATAATAATGCAGGAAGGATTATAGTTCACCCAAGTATATGATGGAAAAGGTCGGTCTAAAGTGCCGCACCATCTAAAATATGGCGTCGGTGGCGTCATCGCGACTTCTACGCGATGACGTTGCCACTTGGTCGCACGACCCTTGGTACCAGTCATGTGCACACCGGGACGTCGTCGTTGCCTTCGATCGTTTCTTTGGGACTTTCTTTCTTTCTTTCCTTGTGATGTGGTTTCTCGGTATTATTTGCGGCACTGAGAGCTGATGTCTCGCCGGGTATAGACTAGAACTTGAGTCGTTACAGGAACAAAGTATAGATTCTGTTCCGCATAAATGTAACGTATGGCGGACTTTACTTCATCATCATCATCAGCAGCAGCAGCAGCCTGTCTACGCCCTCTGCAGGGCAAAGGCTTCTCCCATAGATCTACAATTATCCCGGTCCTGTGCTGGCTGTACCCAATTTATCCCCGCAAACTTCCTGATCTCATCTGCCTACCTAACATTATTTTGTATTTTGTAACTTTATTTCGTATACGGTATTTGTATAGCCTTAAATTACACTTACTGTGTGCTCTCCCTTTGGGGAGCGTATACATACAGCTACGCTATCCTCGACTGGAGTTCAGTAATTGTGGGATGAAGCGTATCGATGGGAGACGGAAGAGGAACTTGCCGTCGGTGGGGGTGGGGATCTCACGCCGCAGCCTTCACATCCATAGCGTGCGATGCCCAGCCGATTGTTCCACAGGTGTGTGAGGAGCCAGTGTACACCAGCGAGTATTAGTCGATGCGATAGTGTTGTACGAGTCTAGAGGCCTCGCGCATCCTCACTTACAACTCCCAACAGAGGCATTGCTTCGAAAATAATCTCCTGTAATTTATATTTCATCCTTTTAGTAGTTTGTCGACATAGTTTATGAAGTTCTTCTACGTTTATCGTGAGGACAGTGCTTCTGTAGGTGCATTCAGAGGAATACTGCTGGAATCCCAGTTTTACCGCATGCCGATGATGATTTCTGATGATTTCTGGGGTTTTACCTCCTACAGAAACCATGCAGCTGTGATTACGAGAGACGCCGTAGTGGAGGGCTCCGGAAATTTCGAACCACCCGGGGTTCTTTATTAACGTGCACTGGCGTCGCACCTCAGCATTTTGTCCTCCACCGAAATGCGGCCACTACGGCAGGGATTCGATCCCGCGACCTTATATACTGTATACCGATAAGCGTTCACGCTTCGGGCCCGTTCATCTGCATTTAATTAATACTTACGCAGCTCGCGTGAGTGGCTTCGGGCGATTTTCAGTTTGACTCGAGTCGACATAGCTGTAAGTGCACAGCTGCTGCACTTCGCGAAAAGTTCACGCTCGTCTTCGACCACGGCAGCGCACCTGCATGGACGCGTGTTCAGGGGAGATGTCGCGTCAGCTGCGCACGTTTGCTGCGGGAACTGTGGCGTGCGTGTATGCCGAACAGCTGTGCGCGACGCTAATGAATTAATGAAATTTTTCTGCAGCTTCGCGGGGCATGATGTGTCATCGTGCGCTGTGCGCACGAGCGCTTTTGCAACAATGGTCGTCGGATGATCGGCGGCTGCTGAAGATTCGAGGCTGAAGTTACGCGCGTATGTGTGTGCGCACTCCTGTAGGATGAGGAGGAGGAGGAGGCGTGGAGCGTTCTTCACCGTGCGTCGCGAACGTTTTTTTTGCATCGCGCGACAAGCAGCAGCGCGCCGCGTCCGCGATTTGCCTTTACGTAATGCTGACGTCATTACTTCGCGCGGTCACACATCCGTCGTTGTCGACGAGCGGCTCAAGAGGTGACCGCTACGTGCAGTCCTCCACGCGGTCGCAGTTATATGCACCAGGGTCCCTGAAGGAGCCTGGCAGTAGCGCGTGTGTATATATATATATGGTAAGTACACTATATATATATATATATATATATATATATATATATATATATATATATATATATATATATATATATATGTACGCACATAGAATAAGTGGTTTGGCAGAAAGGTGGAAGAGGAAGACGAAGAGCTTGGGGACCGAACTGCGATATCACCGACATCCATCTCCTGTTAATAACACCATCCTTTCGCAGCCCTTCGTAACAGTTTTGGTGGAAGGTGCTGGGTAACCGACACCCGAAGACGGAGGTCAGGCCACTACAAGCTCTTCGTCTTCCTCTTCCACCTTTCTGCCAAACCACTTATTCTATGTGCGTTACTATATATATATATATATATATATATATATATATATATATATATATATATATGTGTGTGTGTGTGTGTGTGTGTACTCGCCCAATAGCATGATCGTCGGTAGTACAACGCAATGGTAATGTTCCTTTATACGCATGCTCCACAGTGATGAATGTAAAGCCTGGTGTTTATGACGCTCGTTTTTGGAACGCGGGTAACCGGGTTCGAATACCGCTTCGCCGAAATATTATTTCTTTATTTGGCTCATTCTCTGCCTGTCTCTGTCCCTCTGTCTCTCTGGACCTCCTCTCCTCATTCCGCACTCTCTACACCTCGCTCGACACTGCGGACGTCAAGGCCAACTTAGCGCTAAATCTAAGGGGGAATAAAATAGCAATAAAAGAACATCAGTAACGCGACACGAAGCGGACGACATGGCAGTCGAAGGTCGTTGAAGGTCACCTTATTCGTCACTTCACTCCCTGAAGGAGGTTCCGTGGCGAAAAGGTCATGCGACCTATACCCTACAGTAGTTCCTGCCCTTTCCTTGCTTCCTCGAACTTACGCTGTGCGCCTGGAGACACCGGCTCTCCGGTCTGGAAAGAAATGCAGGGCGTCGTACGATGCACGTGCCGTTGAAGAGACACTAAAAGAGAAACAGTAAATCAATGTCTGCTGATGGATCGCTCTTTAAGAATTCTACTGTCGTTGACTTCGCTATCATGCATTGAATACTAGACGAGAAAATGAAAGTCAAAGTTTGATTTTTTCGAATTCCGCACCGAACCCTCAGCGCGTCAACGCAAACACGGCGTCACGGACTTCAAAGTAACTAGGGAATTTTAGTTTGGCCCTAGACATCAGGGAGTTTTAGCAGCGCCGGCTTACCGTACGGCAGTGACGGTAATAGAGAGTTTTAGCAGTGCTGGTTACCGTACGGTAATACCGTACCGTCGTGGTCCGCACGCAGAAAATTGAGCTTGTGAGAACCTTACCAGCAAGTTTTATCATCTGATGACGTTACGGTACTACCCTAGCAACTAGTGCAGGTGTTTCCGACTAAAATAGCGACGCGCCGACCACGACCGTACGGCATTACCGTACGGTAACCAGCACTGCTAAAACTCTCTAATGCCGTACCGTCATGGTCGGCATGCCGGTATTTTAGTCGGAAAGAGCTGCACTAGTTGCTCGGTGAGTACGGAAACGTCATCAGATGATGAAACTTGCTGGTAAAGTTCCCAAGAGCTAAATTATCTACGTGTACCACGACAGTACGGCATTATACCGTACTTACCGTACGGTAAGCCGCCGCTTCTAAAACTCCCTAGTAGCTCTGTGCGCACAGCAACGTGATGAAAGGTTGAAGGTGCCTGATATGCTTTAGTCTTTCGGGCTAAAGATAACCATGTAGTAATAACGAGGGAACACACCAAATGACTTGCACACGCTGTATACCGAGGAACAGAAATGTGAATGCTGCATTTCTTTCTCTCTCTCTCTCTCTCTCTCTCTCTCTCTCTCTCTCTCTCTCCCCCCCCCCCCTTTTTTTTCTTTCTGGGTTGCCCTTGTTTACACCTTGGCGTTATCGCTTCTCTGTTGGTTTCATTTCTTCCTATTGCGCAGCGTAGAGGAACGGAGCGACGGAAGCTTTCTGTATGTCGAGTTGTGCGGATATCTGCATGTAGAAGACAGACAAACAGGAACCCGAGCGCTTTGAGACACTTCTCATTGAACTCTTTCGAAGGGTTCACGCCTCCGCGTCCGCATACCGCGTCAAGGACAAGTTTAAATATATGCAGCCGCTGTATCGTACGGCTTTAAACTATCGTAGCGTCACATCATTTGTCAGCGCGATTTATGTTTGTGCGTTCAACTTACGATACCTCACTCATGTAGTCGTGTACGAAGAGCGCGCCGTTGAAGCTGCCAGCAGAGCCCGTGGGGGAAAAAAAAAGAAAGAAAAGCGCATCCTCGTTGTGTTAGGGAAAGGGGGCGACCGACGTATGTAGTTCGAAGAAAGACGCGCGTGCTTCGCCGTCGTTGCATACGTTAAACGCTGACTGCGCATGCGTAATGAACGGCTCGTCGCACGCGCTCCCGATGAAGACGTCATGCGGTGCAGCTCCTTCTTCGCTCGACGGCACTTCTTTCCTTGTTTCCTTTTCCTTTCTTTATCTTCGTGTGTGTGTATGTGTGTGTGTGTGTACAGCGTATACCGGTGGTCGAAAGTGCAGAGGAGCAGCAAAGCTGCAGGAAGCCAAAAGCAGCTGTAACGTCGTGTCGGGGAGAGCTCGCCAGCGGCTCAGGGACGCTCGTTTCTTGCACCTTGTGTAGGCTTGTGTGTGCTTCTTTCTTTCTTTCTTTCTTTCTTTCTTTCTGGGGGTTCCTTTCTTCTTCCTTTGCCCATCACACTGGCAGTTCCTGGAATTCACTAGTTCGTAACCGGTGCATAGGTAGGGTCCTTAGGTGCATATATAACGAAAGGGAAGGGGTCAAGGGCTCGTTTATTTGTTAGAGACTCCTTAAAGAACCAACAAACATTGAAGCCTAGGAAAGCATTGGAGAAGTTATTCAAGTTCCTGATTGTGGCAGTCGCCGCCCTGACGAAGAGAAATCCACTTGTCGAAACGTTGGCTCCTGCGACATTCCCTGTTCTGAACTGTATTGTGCGATCTGTTCATAATTGTGGTATTGTAATTTTGGAGTAAGCAGAAAGGAATTGAAGTGGACGAAAATACATACCTGCCTTCGACCTTCGATATATATATATATATATATATATATATATATATATATATATATATATATATATATATATATAGAGAGAGAGAGATAGAGAGAGAGAGAGAGAGAGAGAGAGAGAGAGAGAGAGTGGACAGGCGCGCACTTACCACGCTTGTTTTAGAGAGGGTCGCCATTGTGGCTAATGCATGATGAGTGTGTTTACTACGCATTTGTTTCTCAATTTTTCGTTCTGAGTGCGCCGCTGACCTCAGTTTGACCTTGCGTTTGCTGCAGCCAAAATCTAAGCGCTCGTGCGGTGGTGGTGTAATCCGCGCGCGTCACAGTAGGGGATCCTTTCCGCTCTCAACTTAGCGTCGCGGCCCCGCTTACCGCAGCACTCACGTTGATCGTCACGAAGCCATTTAGCCTGTTTGAGTGCAGTTGTCCAGCAGAGCTGTATCACGTGGTTACGTGTACGAAATAGTGTGCTTTATTCATTTTTTCTTTCTTTTTTGCATGTGTTTCTTTCGTTCTTTATCCCATGACCGCCTACCGAAGGTGAATCCGTACGGCGAATTTGGTAATGTTTTAAGTTATAAATGAAGTCGTATACTTTTGCAACGCACATCGGGAAAGAGGGGGGGGGGGGGAGGGACTAGACGTCGGAACCAGACAATTAACGAGCGCAATCTATAAATTGCATGTTTGGCATTGACGGTCGACATTCTCAACGGTGTGTGGTGCAACTTACGCCTTTTTTAACTACTCTTTCTTTTTTTTTTTACTAAATGTATACAACGGGCATATGTGAAATCACGTCAATACCCGGTCACTTGACCGGGAGGGGAAGGTGACCGGACACTGCATCGCGTTTTGACGGAAATGGCTTCAGTGGAGAGAAGGTTGGGAGAGGAGTGGGGCGCAGCAGTAACACCCCCCCCCCCCTCCACACACACACACACACACACACACACACACACACACACACACACACACACACACACACACACACACACACACACACCTTCATGGATTTTTGGAAAAGCCTTCGCACGTATATATGCTCATCGATACCCGCAGGCCCGGTTGACGCAAATCCTGCGGAAGTGGCGCCACCTTGGTAGCCAGTGCGCGTCAGGTAGACGGAGATGAGACCAGGAAGTCTGCGGCGACTGCGCGCCCTGCAGCGCTTGACGTTTCCCTCGTTTTGATATCGATCCGCCGAGGGTTGTATAAACAGCGCGTGCAATCGCAAATATGTAGGAAGCTTTATGTTCAAAGTTCGCGTTGCGTATGTCTCTTCTCTCCACTCCCTGTCGTGTTATACGTTGCTCACTGTTATGTGCTCACACCATGACAGCCCAGCAGCGTTCATTTGTTTATATCAACCGACGACCTGTTAACATGGGGTGGAAAACAACAACAACAACAACAAACCAGAAACGGCGTCACATGATTCCGCTTGCCTAGGCAAGCCAATCTCCTCCTGGCGTTCCGTGCGCGGTGCCGTCCACATAATTGGCGGCCCGTTCGAGGTTGTTTTGGATGCGGTAACCTTTAGTGGCGCTTGACTGCGTTAATATACCGCCTGCCCATCACGTGACCTGGGTCCATCTTTCCGTATCTCTAAACTTTTTTTTTACTACGGGCTTCAAAATTGTCACGCAGACGCCCACTCCTAGCTTATTTTTTTCCCTTCCACTATGCCCGTGATGATGATGTTATGTGAATCAGCACTGTGAATCAAGTGGGCAGCGAGCGCCCTCTGGGAGCACGTCACAACACAGGACCGCGCATACGTACCGCGTGCCCCTTTCGCAGCAGCACCGAGAGAGCTAGGAAGGGGAAGGGGGGGAGGGGGGGACTGGCAGCGCTACGGTATGCGCTCGCCGTAACGATCGGGCGAGCCAGACGGCCGAAGGCTGCCGCGACGGCGGCGGCGGTTTGCGACGCGAAGGGCGACTTGTTTTTCCCCGAGCCAACGGCTTCCTCCGAACTCTCAAGGCGTCCTTTCCTCCTCCCCCTCCTCGTTCCTCGCGAGAAAACAGCGCCCAGGGTCGCGCCGCGATGCTTATCTCACCGCTGCGGCGGCGGTGGATCGAACGGCCGAGTTTGCGAAGTCTGGCCAATGGCGACCGAATTCTCCCTCTTCCCCGGCGATGAATTTTGTGCTTTTTTTACGCCCTGGCGGAAGTGAAGCCTGTTGCACAACAGACTTCACTTCCGGTTATACGCCGGGTTCACAGGTTCACCAAGAACAGGTTTGTCACAATAGCCTGTTGTTGTTGTATTTGTGTGTAAAGGCGTGCTGTAATGTGTAACCCTGGGTCAGTTATGGACGGAAATATTTTAAGGAAAAGCCTTGTTCACCTGGCGTCCAGGTTACCATGCCTCCACCTCATTTTTTTTTTAAGCGCGTACTAAAGGAACTATATGCATACTAAAGTGACACGAGATGGGAGTGCGATTTGTCGCGTATTAGCAAGTAATATTCTCACAATACGAAAAGCACCGCAGATGACGCATTGATAACCTATAGAAAACGCGCGAAAAGTAAACACTAGGTGGTGATGCCGCTGTGAGTTTAGTGAACTAAATATGCATGACGTCAAAGCTCCTTGACTGCATCTGCTAAAGCCTACCCAGCTGTTTATTGGCAAAGAAGGTGTACAGTACATTACCTTCTAAGCAAGGCAGGTACTAGAAAGTGCGTTTCAGAAAATTTCGTTCAGCGAATTTCACGAGACTATCGGAAAAAAAAAAAAAGAAAACAGTGTGTATTCTTACGTCATAAGGGGCAAGTTCCGGAGCGCAATTCGAAAATGAAACAATGCCGTTTGCTTCTTTGTAATATGAAATGTAACGCGGCGAAATTAACGACCGTACGTATAGAGATGTCGAAATATAATTTGTAGGCCCCATCACAGTTCGACCATATATAGTCACCTTTTAAGATGCGAAGAAAAAAAAATAAAAATAGCCGCCATCCCGCCCGGCGAACCTGAATGTCCAGAGCAGGGCCTAAAGTCGGGGGGCGGACATGTGTCACATATTCGACAAGTGCCGGAGTTAATCCGTTTGGCAGTGGTGACTTGTGCGGGGAAAACTGTAGCTGTCCAGTTTTCCAAATAATGATTTATTCCCGACTCTTCTGTTGATGTGGTGTGAGCTAAGCAGGAGAGTGTGCCCAAACTTGTTGCTGACCGCATGATAACATGCTTGCGTATGGAACGACCTACCCAGCTCGCATTCCTGGCACTGACTTCGCGCTGGAGAAGCAAAAGTGGGAACTTGTTATAAATATATATATATATATATATATATATATATATATATATATATATATATATATATATATATATATATATGTTACAGGGCCGTGTTCAAGCTCCCCGGCGCGAAGTCGGTGAAGGGAACCACGGCAGTTTCGGTCGTTCCGTACGCAAGCAGACACAGTGAAAGGATCAGAGTCGTGGTTGAGAAAACAAAACAACAAAAATTTAATCTATAGTGATAGGGCGGCACGTAGAATACAAGGCGAAATAACACTTCACTCAACTAACAATGAACAGCAATGAAAAAAGCTTAACAAAAATACTAACGCGCGAGAACAACACTCAAATAGGAACAATAAACTAACAAGCAGTAACTAGGGCAATGTAAACAATGAAGAGTCTAATTTACAACAGCTGTGAAAGTTCAGGCAGAGAGTTCAGGGAAACAAGCGATGGCATACGTGATGTGATGACCGGCAGCGTCGAAGGGTCCACGACGGTCTGGTGCGGCACAGCCTGGTACGGCACAGCGTTGAGGTCGATGGAGTTGCGGCGCTGATGTTCCCGGGGAGCTAGTGCTTGACGGCAAACCCGAGCAGTTTTAACTAACTCGAGCCGAAGTCCCGATGCCTACGTTGCAGACGGTAAGCGCACATCTCAACTAGGCGAAGCGGCTAAGGTTAGGTGGCCAGCCGGTACAGAGCCACGCTAACAACTTCTAGAGCGATACGATGATCGGCTTCTACGCCGTGTAAGCCAAGCGACTAGAACCCCGTGCTCCTCAATGCTCCTCGCTTAAATACCCGCATGTTTTTCCTGATTCGCTGTCTTCGGAAACGGGGCGTGTTTGTGAGACAATTGTTCTACAACTTCATTTCTGGCTCCGCCCAAAATATCCCTCTCGTAATTACTGCACTGGAGAGGGCGATGACCAAACCCTTTCTCGTGGTCCCCGACGGGCCTCTTCCTTCTGCACCCCCGATTGACAGGTCATCAGCGTGGCGGGGGGTGCCCTTCGCCGGTCAACAACGGTATGCATACTTGTCCCCTTTGGACACTGTGGCCGACGATCAAACAATAGCGTAGGTCCCCACGTGGCCCGTGTACGTCAAACGGCTGCTCGCTGTCTTGCCCGGCATTGTTGGTTTCAAGAATCTCGCTGGGGGGCTCACGTGGAGAAGCCAAAAGTTCAAGCTTCCCAGCTCAGAAGGCCATCTTCTCCATGTATTCTCGGAAACGGGCCGATTGCTTCTGACGGCTTTGGAGAGCGGTCGAAGCACTTCCAAAATTGCACGTGCGGCCATGCCGTCAACCTTCAGTTATATTAAACCACGAGGCAATGTCAATCCGTGACAATATATATATATATATATATATATATATATATATATATATATATATATATATATATATATATATATATATATATATATAAGAGAGAGGGGCTAGTAGCGTGACCACTATGTATTGGTCGCCACTTTATGAGCCCCCCCCCCCTCTTCCTGCAGGAAAAGGAGACTTCAGGCCCTGTTCCAGAGAAGCTGTGTCAAACACCACACATGCTGATTGTGCGGTTTGTGCATCCTTCACACGAAGGCTTTGAATAACGTCAAACGGCCCTTTCGAAAGCAGCTGGAACCCAATCTTTACCGGGAGCGCGTGGCATGGTGTTCCCATTGCTGACAGGCATGTTATCATCCATCATGCGGTTATGATACTTTCCGTGGCTATGATACTTTCCGTAGTAGTGGCACAGGGACTCTTATTAAGATCTCCTTGGTCTAATAATGCAAGCTGGGAATATGTCTGTATTCTTTCAATCTATAATGCTAGTTTCCACAACTAACACGAGAGCTTTTACCCAACAGTTTGAGAAGTGCAAGCAAGCCCTCATGTGCGCAGAATTGTTATTCGTGAAAACTGAGCTCCATTCCGTATGCCTGCTTGCAAAGAAAGCCGCTTGCCTTCAGTCGTTAACCTGGCGTTTTTTGTTTACGCCATGAAAATTTCTTACCAACGAGCGATACGCAGCTCCGCTGTTAAAAAAAAAAAAAAAAGCTAAGTCCAAGATGTGTAATGGGAACAGCACAATATGTGTTTCTTGCTCAGCACTTTCCATTCACCTCCGGATGGAGGCTGCCGCAGGAAAAAAAAAGAAAGAAAAAGCTCTGGACAAATGGAGTCACATAAAGAACACCAAGTTTAGGGACGTGTGACAGGTGAAGGTGAAATGGGAGCAAACGTTTAGTTCCTGAAAGGGCCATTAACCTGCCAGGGCAATTAATGAGAATTGATTAAATATCAGAACATCCCAAGAAATCTTGCGAGTGCTCCATGCCCCTACCCTGCTGAAAAATGACTAATAGAGTGCTTAGATGATGATGATTGTGGTTCGGTGAAGGAAATGACGCTAATTTCTGCAGCCCATGTCGGGAGCACGGCTAAGCGTCCGTTAGGGCGGGGGAAAGGGAGTGAAAGAGAGAGAAAGGAGAGGAACACCTTAATGGAGGGCTCCCGAAATTTCGACCACCTGGGGTTCTTTAACGTGCACTGACAACGCACAGTACACGGGCCTCTGGCATTTTCGCCTCCATCGAAAATGCGACCGCCGCGGCCGGGATCGAACCCGCGTTTTTGCTTATACGCAGGCAGTAGCGTATCCCCGTCACCGAAAAATGCTCCACTGCCCTGCATCCCCACCGTCCTTCCTGCTTTTTCGTTTTTCTTTTTTCGTTCTTTTTACGGCTACGCCCATGCCCCAGGCGTTTACTTTCTGGTTGTATTTGTAGCTGCGATATGTAGCGTGCGATAAGAGCGATGCTGGCGGCCCATCCTGACTCGCAGTGTAGTGCATACTGAACTGAAAACGCTAACTGCAGTGCCCCCAAGCGGCCCCGTGATAATGCATTAGCCACACATGCAAGAAACGGGCGGCATTGTAAGAAGTATACGGGCAATTACGTTTGGGCGTTGTTCTGACCTTCGCTATCTGCCGGGATGAAAGAATTTGCGTGAAAATGGGCACGTGCGGTGTCGGTGCAGCATCATGGCGGCCAAGAGGCATATGCGTAAGCGACGCATATCGAAATATGTAACGCCTGTATGCACGAGGAACGCCCTTCGTTGCGTTGCACGAGATAGCGGTACCGTATGAATATTTCTGCTCACTCGCGAAAACCCCGGCGTTTTGTAAACGTTGAGCGGTGGCGTTCCGACATACTGTGCTTACCGATTTATATCAGCTTTGACTGATATTGGCTAGTATCTATCTATCTATCTATCTATCTATCTATCTATCTATCTATCTATCTATCTATCTATCTATCTATCTATCTATCTATCTATCTATCTGTGTGTGTGTGTGTGTGTGTGTGTGTGTGTGTGTGTGTGTGTGTGTGTGTGTGTGATCAAGTGACTGCGGTTGCCTCGGCAAGCCAATTGACCTCATATGACGCCGGCCCTGTGCGCTGGCTATTTGTTTGGACGCGGTAACATTTAGTGGCGTTTGACCACACGTGAATCGGTACCGCTTTGCTGCCGCGTGAGCAGGATTTCTTCACCCTTGACTCTTGCCCTTAAGCTTGTTCATGATTAAGCTTCCAAACTATCACGTCATGTCCACTTTATATATATATATATATATATATATATATATATATATATATATATATATATATATATATATATATATATATATATATATATATATATATATGCGTGATCACTGCATTCGTACTCTTTGCTGTATAACCTCTGCTCTACTTCCGTGAAATACTTATGGTCCCATCTTTCCGCGCTGTGCACGGCTAGTTCGGCCTAATTAAAGCAGGATCGGTTCGTGTTCTGCTTGACATTACAAAGCAGCGAAGGCTTGTGGAATGTCGCAATGCGTTGGCCGACCATCATCTGTATGCACGATGGGCTGGCTAACCTTAATTGCTCTTTTTCGTTTAAAGCGTGTGCAGCTTTTTTCAAGACAAGCTTCGACGTTGCACCAAAACAACAGTAGCGGCGACTGTGGGCTAATTCGCGAACTTTCGCGCGGGCTTAAAGAAATAGAAAGAAAAGGAAATCGGACCGAGTTCAACAAACTAAATTCGCAGTGAAGAAGTTAAATGTCACTTCCGGTGGATAGCTCCGGCCATTCGCTCTGCTTCGTGCTAAGAGCTTGACGTTGTCGCTGTGAGCACTTTCGTTGATATTGACGGGAGCGCATCGCTGACGTGGGTGCGGGAGAAGTGACGCTGCGGGCCACCTTTCTTCAGCGTTTATTATCTTTTAGTGTGCAAAAGATTGTTTCATATTAATATGAACGGGCTTCCGACTGCGTTGCACAAGGTTCTGCGAATTCTTCCATGCTTCGTTGTAGTGTAGTTGTCGTAGCCTTTTGCTCGACGCTAATGTTAAGTGGGGTGTTTTAGCTGTGGAGGATTACCGTATATACGATATAAGCACGCTATAATACAGTTCCCTTGTTGCCTGCACATGTTTCTCTCTCCCTCTATCTCTTTCTTTTTAGCCTGAAATACTTGCATATCAGGCACCTTGAACCTTTCGTCGCATTGCAGTACACATAGAACTATACACTGTAGCGCATGTGTATACCCGACTGAAATAGCCACACGCCTATTCCACGACGGCACGGTGTCACCGTACCAGAAAGCACGGCAGTAAAGTCGCCACTCCTAGAACACCCTGACATCATCATCATCATCATCATCATCATCATCATCATATCTGCGCCCACTGCAGGGCAATAAAGTCCCTAGATATATTTTCCGTTTTTTTTTTAAATAGCGAAAATCTTTGATGTGCCGCTATAGCGCATCTGATTGGTCGGCGTTGCTTTTGGCGGCCGTGTTCTTCCTAAAGCTGTTACTTGAATGCTTAAGTGACGGAACGTCAAAGAAAGTTGCTCGTTTCAGTAGGCGTTTCCTTACGTATGGCACGTCCACATCATATTTGATAGGAACGCGTATGTTGACGGCCGGACGCTATTTGCGCCCGCGTGCTCCGCACCACGTGTTTAGGAAGAACATGGCTGCCGACGCGGGCTTTGAGCGAGAGGGTGCCGGGAAAGGAGGTAGTTGTCGCTACTTAAAAACGAAAAAAAAAAGATCTAGGGATTTTACTGGGCGGAGGTCTCCCCCATAGATCTCCAATTATCCCTGTCTGGTGCTATACCGTGCCCAATTTATCCCTGCAAACTTCCTGATCTCATCTGCCCGCCTAACTTTCTGCCGCCCCCTGCCACGCTTGCCTTCTCTAGGAATCCACTCGGTTACCCTTAATGACCAACGGTTATCTTGCCTTCGCATTACATGGCCCGCCCACGCCCATTTCTTCTTCTTAATTTCTATTAATATGTCCCTAACACGCGTTTGTTCCCTAACCCACTCCGCTCTCTTCTTGTCCCTTAAGGTGACGCCTGTCATTTTTCGTTCCATAGCTCGCTATGGTAAGCTATTGAGCCTTACCCCGATGTGGGTTCGAACCCGGCCACGGCGTTCGTACACTTTTCGATGAAGGTATAGAGACCCGTGCATTGTGCGACGCAAGTGACATTAACACGTGATCACATTCTCTGCGTATGTTGTTGCACGTGGCGTATGACGGGGGTATTGAAGTAAAGTGAAAGACAATTTTTTTTTTCTTATTAGTAGGCTAGATTATCGCAATACCAAAAAACACCAGTCTTGCAAGCAGAAGGCGCTCGGTAACATAGAAACCACGCAAAGGAAAATAGCGGTGGCGACGTAGCTTTGAAGTTTCAGCACGAAAACCCGTGACAGCCCCGCCTCGGTGGTCTAGTGGATATGGCACTCGGCTGCAGATCCGAGGGTCGCGGGATCGAATCCCGGCCTCGGCGGCTGCATTTCGATGGAGGCGAAATGTTGAGGCCCGTGTGCTGTGCGGTGTCAGTGCACGTTAAAGAACCCCAGGTGGTCGAAATTTCCGGAGACCTCCACTATACGGCGTCTCTCATAATCAGAGCTGGTTTTGGGACGTTAAACCCCACAAATCATCAAAACCCATGACATCACAGATCTTTGACGGCATCTGCTAAGGCCTATATGCTTATACGCTAGGTGCTTATATGCTATATGCATATATGCTTATATGCTGCCAAGGCCTAAAGGCCTATATGCTAGGCCTATATACATTGCGTTCTAAGGAAATGAGACTTAACGCGGGGAGCTCCAGAAAATTTGATGGAGCGAATTCGGCGAATACGAAAAAAAAAAGGGAAAAAAAAAAGGAAATTGGCGGTCTGACTTCTTGAGGCCAAAGTTTCGGATTTCAAAACTAGAACTGTGACGTTCATTTTCTCCTTTTACAGCGGACACAAAATGAAGAAATTAACGACAGTTGAGTTCTCGAAATATAAGTTATTCTGTGAACTACTTCATCTTTTCACTTTAGGTGGTATCAATTCGCGGCGCCTTCGCCTCGCCGCGGTGGTCTAGTCGTTACGACACTCGGCTGCTGATCCGAAGGTCGCGGGATCGAATCCTGGCCGGCTGCGGCCGCTCTTCGATGTAGGCGAAATGTTGAGGCCCGTGCGATGTCCGTGAACGTTGAGGAACCCGCAGGTGGTCGAACATTTCCGGAGCACTGCACTATACGGCGTCTCTCGTAATCAGGTCGTGGTTTTGCGACGTAAAACCCCGGAAATCAATCAATTTGCCGAGCTTTCCACCACCGTGTGCCTCTTAATCATAACGTTGTTTTGGCGCCCCGGCAGTTACAGCTTTGTAACGAGCCAATTCTGTGCTCCTCCTTCGTCCTGCCATAATTTCGTTATCGATTCGGGCGCCTGATCTCGCGGTGATCAGCGTGTGTGGCGCGTTGTCCGAGGAGCAGGGAGGAGGAAAAGGAGAGTCGGAAACGAAATGGGTCGTTGCGAAATGCGGCCGCGCAGGGTTTGTTTTCTTCCTCTCTGGGGCCAGCCAGGCGTTTCCGAAGCGTCTCGTGTGTGTGTGTGTGTGTGTACAAACGGCGACCGGAACGATATGTAGGTCGTATCGCGGCTGCGGACAGTTCGGAGGGAAACGAGATGTGCGCGAAAAATGTTCTGCTTGCTACGGTGAAAGCCGGCTTCCAGAGAAACCGGTCAGAGAAACTGTTAACGAATGATTTAATTCGTGTTTGTCGCTATCTATCTATCTATCTATCTATCTATCTATCTATCTATCTATCTATCTATCTATCTATCTATCTATCTATGTCTGTCTGTCTGTCTGTCTGTCTGTCTGTCTGTCTGTCTGTCTGTCTGTCTGTTCGTTCTGTTCTGTTCTGTTCTGTTCTGTTCCATACCGTTTCGTCCGGTTCAGTTCGATTCAGGTCAGTTCAATTTAGTTTTCAGTTTAGTTCAGTTATTAGTATAGTTTGCTTTAGTCGTGTTCTGTTCTGTTGCGTACCGTTTACACCGTGCTTAACTCGTAGAAGTATAGAGCTTTAAACAGAAAGAAGGAAAAAAAATGTAATCGAGCCCCTTACTTAAGCGGCGCGAGCTCTCTCTTCTGGCCGACCTCCTCCTTAGCAGTGGACAGGTGTTTGACGCTTCTTAAGAAACCCTCAGTGCCGCTGACCGACAACCGCTTGCACCCGCCTGCACTGTCACCTACGCTTTCTTCGCGCCTCCTCGTGGATGTCACGCAGTGGCCACGCCGCTGGCTTCTGAAGAGCTGTGTGTTCCTTTCATTCTTTTGTTTCTTCTTTCAGACTGCTTTAGCCTGTTCGATTGTTTTTGCTTCGCGAAGGTCGCGTTCGTCTTTCCCATCTCTCTCTGTCTCGTTCCCACCTAACCCCACCTCCTCCCCCCTCCCCCCCCCTCCCCCCCTTCCCATTTTGCTTTTCTTTTCGCCTTTGTTTACGTGAGCGCGCATCACGCCCGATATATGTCCTCTTTCTGCGCTTTGTGTTGTTCGCCCGAGGACAGTCGTTCCGTGCCTTCGCTGTTCCGCCCGTCGCTATCTTGCCTCCGTTATTTATGTATTTATTGGCCTGTTGACGTTTTCTGAATGAGTCCGGGCTTACCTATTTATGCACCCAGTTTCCTTTGAGGGTCTGCGTTGTCTGGGTCTCCTCTGCCTGTCCTGCTGCAGCTTGTTCTTAGGTTTTTGGTTGGGTATAGAGCTTATAGCCATTTCTCAATGGACGCCTCTCACCTTTATTTATTTATTTATTTATTTATTTATTATTTATTTATTTATTTATTTATTTATTTATTTTTGAATGACGAATTGCGAAATGTGGTCGCGGTTTGTTTGGCTAGCCTCACCCTCGCTCGATGTTAAAGTAAGACCTTTCTTTTCCTTTTTGTTCGTCTGTATTTGTGTCGTGATCGAGTGCAAATTCAGTTTGTCTGGAATAGAAACACCTTCGGGAGTGTTCCTATTCCACTGTGGGCCTGCGTGTGTAGTAGCGCCCGTGTGTCCAGTGTGTGTCTCCTCACTGTCCTTGTCTTCACTGCGCTAAATAAAGAAAATTGCCATTCGATATGCGCCATACAAGCCGAGCTGTCCACGCTTGTGAACTCTTACGATGCTATCGTTCTTGCTCAACCAATATCTCGCTTCGTCTCGCTGTTGCGGGCTTTCAGACTTGTTAAACGAACAAACAAACATTATAGGCGATCCTGTTAAGTGTCAGAAATGGCGCTGAAGGGAGTATCTACTATAGCGGCTTCGAAAGTCTACAAACGCCGTCTGTTTGAGGAAGGTCTTCGACTGTGCTCGCCTGTTGTGTACAAGCACAGTGTCGTCAGTGTGCCACGTTGACAGAAGCGCACGAACACGTCTGCTTGCGGTTAATTATCCTCGTCGAGCCAGTTCGCGCGGAGTCATTGACACCTTCTTTAAAGCCGGTGGTAGGGCAATGTGGAAAGAGAGAGGTGGAAACGTTGCAGCTGTGCATATCCCAACTCTGTTTGTAAACACAGAAACGTGTCATCGTGTGTGTGTGTGTGTGTGTGTGTGTGTGTGTGTGTTTACGTGCCTTTTACGCTGTAATTCGTGCCCTATGTGCGAATGTAGATAAACAACGAAGGGATAGAGCAAATGACGTCGGCCCGAGGCGGCTTTGATGGCGTTGCACGAATGCACGCACCTTTATCGTAGGTGTCGGTATGCAGCGACTGCGTAAGGAACGCATTTGAAGAGTGATATAGCAGAGAAAATTCAAAGGGAAACTGAATACAGATTATTTTAAAGCGTGCTGCCGGGTGATTTTCCGAAGCCCGAGGCTGTGTAGGTTACAAGACGTAGAGATAAGAACACTTCGAGTACAAGTCGCGGTGGCCGCCGCGGTGGTACAGCCCGCGGTTACGTTGCTCGTCTGCTGGCCCTAAGGTCGCGGGTTTGATCCCATGTTACGGCGGTCTCATATTTCGACGGAGGCGAGTTGTACTGCGCGATGTGAGAGCACGCGCTAATGAATCACATGTGGTCGATATTTTCGGAACCCTTTCCCTGCAGCATGCCTCGCTGTCATATCGCGATTTTGGCAGGTAAAACATCGCTTTTTTTTTTTTATTGCGGAATAGGCTTGCCGTTAAGGCATAGTTTATGGTGTGTTAAATGTGTGCTGCAAGTCCTGTGTTGTGTATGAAGTAGTGCTTCTTAGTCCTGTCATTCCTGCGGCGTCAATGGGAGATGCGTACGAAATTTAGTGCGTCTGTTATCGAGAATCGCTGATGTTTGATTGCTGGATGGTTTGTTTATGAACTTCGCTGTTTGGGTGCCGGAGGGTCGGACAAACTGACATTTGACATACTGACATTTGAACATATTGACATACTGTCATTTTTGGCGCGACAGAAAAATACAAAGAAAAAGGAAACAGACCAGCAACTGCGCAAAGTTGACACAGGCCGTCGGGAGTGAAATGGACAGTTGATCGATCGCGCGTCTTTCTTTTTGTTTTTGTTTTGATTTTTTTCTCTTTCTTATAGGGTTTAGAAAATCTGAACATAGCGGAATGAGACTCGGTAGCTTACTGCTTACCGGGCGGATCCCGAAACCTGATACTTCATTAAGAAGGGGAAAGAAGAGTTGAACCTCTTAGCTCTTATGTGCCAAAACAACGATATGATTATGGGGAACATATAAGTGTGGTTGACTAGGTATTAATTTCGACCGCCAGGGGATTCCTTAATAAATACACACATAATGTTCCTCCATTTAAGCCCTTGGGCATCGCAATAGGCGTGCGACAATGCCGCTGCTCTCTCGTAAAACAAAAACTCTGTAACCCCGGTCTCGGAAAGCGGCCTGACACGTAGACTGATACGTTTCCCGCACATTTCCGAGAATCCAGCAGCTCTCCGGGTCTGCACGCGCGCTGTATGTAAACAAGGAAGCGTTGCGACATACGTGCAGGAAGGGGGGCTGTTGCCTCTTACACAGCAGCATGGCTGCTGCATCGGGGGGTGGTGGTAGAGAGAGATAGAGAGATGGCTATTACGCAACGTGTCGCGCCACCGTTGAAAGTGTGAGCCTGTCCCCCCCCTTTCCTTTCTCTTTCTCACACTGCCACCCTTTCCCTATACGCGACATGTTTCGTATTGAGGATTCTGCCGCCCCCGGTACGTACTTAACGCTGTTGTGTGAAAGTGTGCGTGTATGTGCGCGCGGCTGTACCGAAAAGAGGTCACACTGCGTAGCGGTATTGATGGCGAGAAAGTGTTCCCCCTCTCCGAGCCGTCGCGGCTCCCGCTGGAATGCGGTCGCCTGTTGGGCTGGCTTTGCTCGGAGATTGTTACGCCGCCGACACCTTTGTTTGTTTGTTTGTTTCGAACGCGCTACGCCCTCGTCAAATCGATGGCTTTATAACCGTTTGATTACGTCTCACTCACGGTACCCGTGCTCGCAACTTCCGACTGTGCCATAGGTCTGTTTGTTGGTGGCGGGGGCGAAGTGTAGTATACACATGGCTGTGGCCGTGATTTGCCGTGTTTTACGTTCTCTGTAATTTGTAGTCTTTATAACCAGCCGCTTGTTGAGGAAAGAAAGTAACGAAACAAATAATACATCCTGAGAATTCCCTAGCTAAGGACGACGACACATTTACGAGGTGTTTACAGGTTTACGAGCACTCTGGATGAATTTTTGGCCAGCTGGGGCTTGCTGTAGTGTGCGCGTCATTCTGAGTGCGCAGGTGTTACGGCATTTCGCCCTGGTCGAAATGCTGTCGTCTCGGTCGGGAATCGCACACTCACCCTGACATTAGCTGCGTGGCATCTCACCTGACATGCTACCACGGCAGGTCAGGAAAAAAGAAAAAAATAAGCAGGGAAGGTGATGGGCTCCAAGACGTTCAGTGAACAACCGATGTTCGCTACTTTGTACGTGGCCATTCCTTCGGAATATGGTGAACCAGCTGCTGGCGGAACGGGACAGAGAATGTCCCTATATACTGGGCTAGTATAGTACACTGTAACCGTGTCACTACAAATTTCGAGGTGCGATGACCGTGCGGTCTTAGCCGTAACTAGTTGAAGCGTTCGCATAACGTGTATGCACTTCTGACCTCTCGCGCAGTCTGTGCAGCTTTCGATCAGCACATTAGGCGTATCGCCGGGGCGCTCCTCTTCCCATTGGTCGAGCACAAGTGTTCGCTCTCGTCTGATACGTGCATTCACGCGTTTATCCCACATACGATTGTAGCGTTCCCAATGCCGTCCGTAAACGCCAAATCAGTGTGCGTACCAGCATTGGGCACGATTTCAAGCACCGTTCTTCGGTGTTTTCGTTTTCTTGTTGTTCTTGTTATTGTTAAAGAGGGAGCAGCAGACAAAGGAAAAAGAGAAAAGAAAAATAATTTCAAGCTATATGACCGTAATCGTAGTCATAATTTAACCTGACTGCAAGGGCAAAGGCCTCTCCCTCACTTCTCGAATTGACACTGTCATTTGCATGTAGCTGCGGCCGCATTGGATCCTCCGCACACTTCGTGGTCTCATCTGGCAACATGACTTTCTGCTGTAACGCTTGCCTCGTCTTGGAAAACAGTCCGTATATTATCAATAACGTAACCATCCATTATCCACTTACGCCACTTCCTTGTTGCCACTGCGATTTCATTCGAACGCGTTTGTTCTCGTGATCAGTTATGTCATATCGCGTGCCATAAAGGGCGTACGCACTCTGCGACAGTATGTACCTTGGCGGCGACGCTGCATGCGCGTCAGTGCGGCAAACTCTCTCTCTCAGCCGCTGCGGCGCGCGATGGCTTCCTCCTCTTCCTCCAGTCATGAGGGACGGTGATAGTCGCGACGCCTCGCTGTGCGTCTCTCTTTCAGAAGTTCGGCGCACCACTGTGGAAGCTGCGGGCCCCTTCGGCCAATCCGGAAGACGAACGCGTGTGTCCTTCCGCGGCTTGTCATGTCTGCCAATGGTGGGCGCTGCAGTAGCAGCTGCAGCCTTGGAAGGAGGAGGAGGATCGCAGGTGGTGAAAATGCCAGAGGCCCGTGCAGTAGCAGACCCAGGATCTCTGCCAGGGGGGTGGTTCAATTTTTCACGAAGGGCCGGGCATGCGATTACACAGTTGTTGCGTGCGTAAAAAAAAGTAAATAAAATGCCAAATAATAGTAACATCAATGATGATGATTATTTTATTAATTTTTCGGCGTTTTGCAGAGACATTAGCGCCACATTCTTCTAGGACATAGGAGCAGTTACGGAGTGGGAGGGGGGTTACGTCGGCCTAAGGGGGGGGGGGGGGTGGGGGTGTTACAACCCCTGAAACGCCCCCCCCCTCCCCACCGTCGGTGCGCCACTGGGCCCGTGTGCTGTACGCCGTCAGTAACGTTAAAGAACTCCAGGTGGTCGAAATTTTCCGGAGCCCTCCACTACGGCCCTTTTCTCTCCCCTTTCCATTCCTCTCAGTCCCTTCCCACCACCCCCACAGACGCTTAGCCGTGCTCCCGACATGGGCTGCAGAAATCAGCGTCCTTACCTCAACCGAACCACTATTATCCGAACGATGTCATTTCGTCTCGTTTCGGAAGGAATCTGCTGTCGATGGCCCCCGCAGCGTTGTCTCTGCTGCACGGAACTAGTTAGACTGAGTATTAGTTAAAGGGGGGGGGGATACACCGGCAGGTTTATTGGGTGAGGGCGAGAGTTTGCGGAAGACGCACTTCCGTCGTACCTCCCATGGCGCCGATAGTTCGCCGCTCGCACACACACACATACACGCACACTCGGCTGTGGTCGTGACTCGCTCGCTCTTCCGCGCGCCCACCAGCCGTGTCCGGAGGCGGAGAGAGAGAGAGAGTTTGTGACGTCATCGGGAACGGGAGCGAGGGCGCATCATCCCACGACTGTAAACAAGCTTCCCGTCGCGTGCGATAGCCTCGCCTCGTGCGCTAAAGCCGCCCCAGCGTTGGCGCCGCCGCGGTGGTCGGCTCGTCGCGACGCTCGCGAGCCGCGCCAACAACAGTTCGATGCATGCGCCCGTTATGTGCACGCTAGCTTCCTCCTTTCAAAGGCGCAGGGGCCCGTGTTGTCGGCCGTGTGTGGGCGTCACGCACAATCAATCAGTCAGTCATTCAGTAAATGAATGCATGCATTTATGCATGCATGCATGCATGCATGAATGAATGAATGAATGAATGAATGAATGAATCAATCAATCAATCAATTAGTTTAGTTAAACGTGCCCAGGAACACCCGAGAAGTCCTGGTGCTGGCGCAAGCAAGGAAGTGGCTATACTGTAAATGAAATGGAGAAAATATGCACATGCCCCGCCACGGTGGTCTAGTGGCTAAGGTACTCGGCTGCTGATCCGAGGGTCGCGGGATCGAATCCCGGCCGCGGCGGCTGCATTTCGATGGAGGCGAAATGTTGAGGCCCGTGTGCTGAGCGATGTCAGTGCACGTTAAAGAACCCCAGGTGGTCGAAATTTCCGGAGCCCTCCACTACGGCGTCTCTCATAATCAGAACTGGTTTTGGGACGTAAAACCCCACAAAACAACAACAACAGAAAATATGCACACGTACAAATAAATGTATTAAAAAGAGCAAATCTTAAAATGTCTTCACGACAGGGCAGAACCAATATTAGACCAAGAGAGGGACAAGAAAGAGATTCAGAACAGCATAAAGGCAAAAAAAGAGGGAAAAAAATGCAAGAAAACAACAGAGAAACGTCGGGACGACAAGACAACCGATACAACAAGAAAAATAGATATACAACGATAAGGGCAGTTCACACCAAGGCGTCATGGAACAATAAGTTCACGCCAAGAAAAAAAAAAAACGTACGATGGGCGATATTATTTTATGACAGTGTTAGTCTCGGACAATAATAGTAATAATAATAATAATTTATTAACACCTTGAAAGAACATAAATGTAATGCAAAATTGGCCTGCCAAAGCCTCATTGGGCTTGGAGGGCAGAGCAGACAGGCAGCAGACACAGGAATTGTTTACAGCTAACACCACAAAAATATATATATATATATATATGGAAGGAAAATAATACAGGAAAAAAGTTTTTTATTCTACACAGGGTACATGCAAAATATAGACGCATGCGTATAGCAGTGCGCGAAACGATAAACTTATACAGCGCATATGGCATCACGTAGCCTTATGTAAATTAAAGGGTTCATACACGCAATTGTGACATAACAGTAATACAGTAATAGGACACCCCAGTCCTTCGAGGAGGTAAAAAGCGGAAAAAGACAGCGAAAAGAAATGGAACGCATGAAATGCATTGTAACATCACTGACAAACAAAATAAACACGCACAAAACACAAGCCTGTAAGGCGTACACTGATGGAAAGTAAAGTGAACAAATACATATTAAAGGGACACTTAACTAAGGGGGAACAATGAATCGGTTTAGGCCGATAGATTATTAAAAACGCCGTTGCCGTTGGTTTCGCCACCATAGGTTCAGTATTAAAATAGAAAATGAAGCTTAATGTATCATCTTTTTAAATTTCGCACCAAAACCCCCGAACGTGACGTCACGGATTCTGAAGTATTTTGTTCGTCTTCTGGCCACATTAGGCTCAACGAGATTTCGTAATCGAATCGTCGTTATTTTAGCACGCAACGACCCAAAATTATGAGCTTTATTTTTTCCCTCTTTTTTTTTTTAATTCTTGCTCCATGGCTGTGCAGATATTTTATACCTGTCCTTGCACCGTGTCATTGTATTAAAGCTTTCATTTCCTTGCGGCTTCCACCTCGAAACTGCTTGTGACCCAAAGTTCCCTTTGTTGTCTGTCGTAGAAGCGCTGTTTGTTTTTGGTCAAGCACTGCTTTGCGAGCTATCTATACTGCCTCTAGCATTATTTATTTATTTATTTATTTATTTATTTATTTATTTATTTATTTATTTATTTATTTATTTATTTTTGAAACACACTGGCCCGACGTTCTCACATTGTTGTACAGGGCGAGAACGGACATCGTACCGTATATACGGTACCATCACATTTATATTTAATAAATACAAAAGACTAGATTCCCGAACTCAACTCATGAAAGCTCATAACATCGCCCCACTGGCTGTCCGCAGAAAAATTAGCCGACCTAAATTCTTGCGTAATATCTTGAACGGAAAGCTAATTAGTACATCTCCACCTTCATATTTAAAAGGCGCTACAGCGAGACCTACGCGCAATGCTCTCAAACACGCATTTCAACTTATTTTTGCTAAAACAGGGGCATTCAGAGCTTCGCCCCCCCCCCGCACTATTTCGTATTGGAACAGTCTGCCCAAGTTTGTTTACGAGGCAGACAATTTTGATGAAGCCCTTGAACGACAATTGTGACGTTGTATACTGAATTGCTGAAACTGTTACATAACTTAATGTGCGAGTATTGTTGTACTCGTGCTGTTTTTCATTTCCTTGTTGAAAATTACCTTAGCGAAGCCGATGTATTGCATGTGGTGCCAGTATTGTTAGCAATTATTTCTGTACCGTTCTCCTTGCTTTGTAATTCCACTCCTGCCTGGGCCAGGCTAGCCTGCAGTATCGTGAAAAAAAAAAAATAATAAGAGGGCGGAGACGACCGACCTCTGTATAGCCCTGTCGCGTGGCGGGCTCCTATTGGCTGTCTGATAGCTTTGGCGGCCCGTTTATTACCTCGACCTGGCACGGCAGGTGCATACGGCAAACGCCGTGTCATTTGTCGTACAAAGCGCAATGAAAGCGCACATACAGTCTCTGCCCCGTACGACTCATTATCGAGCCCCGTGTGCATACCCTTGCAAACACTGTCATTTAGCGCTTTCAGCAGCCAAGGTTCTTGTACTCTGGCCGCTGTGCATCGGTGGCTCGGAAGGGAGAGAAGGCGCTCCTAACGTGTGCCTGAGGTGGACGGGTCCCTGCGACCGCCCCGAGACGATGGGTTAGTGAAAATGTGCCAGAGATTGCCGCGAGCACTCCCTTCCTTTCTGTTTCACCCCTTTATCCCTTCACCCAGCGTAGGGTGCACAAACCGGACGGGCGTCTGATTAACCTCGCTGCCTTTCCCCTCCCTGGTATCTCTCTCTCTCCATATATATATATATATATATATATATATATATATATATATATATATATATATATATATATATATATATATATATATATAATGAGAGGGAAGGGCGTCAAGGGCTCGCTTTATTTGTTAGAAACAAGTTAATGAAACAACAAACATTGATGCCTAGGAAAGCGTAGGGGAAGTTATTCTAATTCGTAATTATATTATAATTTTGGGGTAAGTAGAAAGGAATTACAGTGGACGAAAAGACAAACCTGCCTTCGGTGGGAACCGAACCCACGATGTGTGTGTGTGTGTGTATATATATATATATATATATATATATATATATATATATATATATATATATATATATATATATATATATATATATATATATATAGTATGCTATTATGGCGTACAAAAAGATGAACTCGCTTCTAGTTCGCTAGGTGTACACGGTAATTGGCATGGAACTAAACGTATATGGACGCAGGACCGGCACGAGTGATATAGCCACGACATCAGCAACGTGACATGCTCGTCACTTAGGTTACACGGTTGGCGATAATCAAGCCGCGTGTACCCGCGTTTTGATTGGCGGGTGTGAGCCACCCGTGGTTGAACGTGCGGCTCATACCCACAAGGGTTAACGTTCAATCACGCCAACCTTTGCAGCCTGTACGCCGAATTACGTTCGCGTTGTTCGAATGCCAAGGGTTTGGGTTTCGAACACCTTTATATCCTCGGTTCGACCATATACCACAAAGGTCTTGGTTTTCCCCTTGACGTGTCGTACCAACAAAGGACTTCTAATAACCTAATTTACGACTTTTGTGTCCAAAAGGGTGATTACTTGTGCCGCGGTGTTCGAACCCGACAATGTTTCGGGGCATTCATAATGTCACCGGACACCATTAGGCAATGAATGAGATTCGTGTGCTCCCACCCAGATTGTTCGAGGCGGTGCGCAGTATAGCGTTCGCCGATACGATCGGAACCATTCATACGCAGGCACCATGGTATTGTTCAAACGCGTCGGCGAGAGTGCCAAAGTGTAGTCCACAAGTGTGGGCAGGCTTTTTTTGACCTGCAGGAGGCGGGGAACCCCCCCCTCCCCCTTGCATCGCGGCAGGAGAGGGTGGGGGTGAAAGGACGGGGGGTGCTGTGGCTAGTGTCCGTTTTGCAACCCCCCTGCCAGACTCCCATGGTATCGTCGGTCAAGTTTTCTCCCTCAGTGTAAACTTTATCGCTTACCCCGATCGGTGCGCAGTCGCTGTCACCGCGCGTGACCGCGGAGAAAGATACGAAACGGACAGGAAGGCGACAGTTGCGCGCTGGCTTCGCGGAACGCGGAGTGTTTTGATAAGGTTGTCGTCTTATCTCTACGGCGCATCTTGCCTCGTTTGAGATCGGATGAGGAGCTCAGGGTCGTCGCTAAAAGCAGCACCGGGTTCAGTGTCCCGAACGGGTCTTGGGCGTAAACATACGATATTTTCACATGCAGTCGTTTGGTTCGTCCGATCAGTCCGAGTCCCTATATAGGGTCTCCCTTTTTGCAGTGACATTCGGAAAGTGTATACCTTCTCCTGTCCGTTATCGAGGTCATGTATCTGTCTATAAGTGGATCGTATGCTCTGGCTGGATAAACAAAAGCCCCGCCACGGTGGTCTATAGTGGCTGTGGCATTCGGCTGCTGATCCGAGGGTCGCGAGATCGAATCCCAGCCGCGGCTGCTGCATTTTGATGGAGGCGAAATGTTGAGGCCCGAATGTGCTGTGCGATGTCAGTGCGCGTTAGAGAACCCCAGGTGGTCGAAATTTCCTGAGCCTTTCACTACGTCGTCTGTCAGTAATCACTATCGTGGCTTTGGGACGTAAAACGCCAGAAATCAATCAATGAATAAACAGAAACAGGCTAGGTGCCGGTCGTGTCAGCCCTGAACGACTGTTGGCAGATGTCATTCCACTCTTACGGACAAAGGGGCTAGTCAATCAGAGTCCAGAAACTCAATGTTGCGCACTTCCGGCCTCGGTTCGGTTTCCGAATGTTCGCTTCTCGCGACTCGGCCAGAAGCCAGATTCACCGAAGACGACAGCAGCGGCTTGGGAACCCGAAACCGAACGTTCGAAACCGCCCCGTAGTTTATTTTAAACGATAGAGATCTTTCGTTGCCTGCTTTTCACCCGCTTTGGCGGCGAGGGCACCACCTGACCGCTATACCTCCGTGAAAAAAGAATTTTTTTTTTACTAAAATAAAGTTGATTCTTTCTCTCTCTCTATCGCGGTCGCGATATGTCGCTTCATTTCAGCGCGCAGAGAATAGAGAGCGCGAGCTTGAGTGACGTCATAGCGAACGGAGATGGCTTGTAGGCCCGAAGATGCTGTGAAGTAGTAGACTTGGATCCGCAAATACCGGCGCAGACATCACGACAGTAGTGGCCTATACATACAAGTAATGATAAGAGATAAATCAAGAAACGACCCGCCGTTGTCTTGCGGTGTTGGTCGTCATTCCATTGTTGTGTAATCGTTATGATTGGTCGTTTCATTATCGTCGCCCTAACCTATATAGCAGCTGTGAGATATACGCACTGAATACGCGGTTGGACATATCTTACATGAGGCAAATTAATGTATAATACGAAGAATTCACACTAGTAATTATTCCTTAATGATTAAAATTAATTTTGTGCCAGTGTTACGCATACCGGGGTGCTTGAACAATAGTGCGCCGCTGTAAGTCCCGAGGGCACGGGTCCAACTTCCCAGGTATACAGCGGCCGCGTATATCGATGTGGACGATGTATTGTGCAAGGACGTACGTGTACTCTCTGGACGCCCAGAAAACCGCGGATTGTCAAGTTTGATCCGGAGTCGACGTCGTTCTCCGACGTACTTTCACTGCTATATTGTGGTCTATAAGTATCAGCGAAACCCCACAAAGTAACTTTTCTGCCTGTTTATTTATTTAAACCTTGATGATTTGTGGGGTTTAACGTCCCAAAACCAGCTTTGATCATGGGAGACGCCGTATAGTGGAGGTCTCCGGAAATTTCGACCACCTGAGGTTGTTCATAATGTGCACCGACATCGCACATCACACGGCCCTGAACATTTCGCCTCCATCGAAATGCAGCCGCCGCGGCCGGGATTCGATCTCACGACCTTCGGATCTGCAGCCGAGTGTCATAGCCACTACAGACCACCGCGGCGGGGCATTTATTGAAACCATACTGTAAATCCCCGATGGGACTATAAAAGGGAGGGCAAGAAAACAGTGGAAACAGCTGGAAACAGTCTCATTTAAAATACAAATAGAGCGCGCAAGCGTTAGTGTTATCGCAACGCCTTGATGACTAGTGGTATACAGCGACCACCGTTGTATGCCCGGGGGTTAAGCAGGGTTGCATGCAGTGCATGGAAAATGCAAGATAATGGCAATCGGTATACTAATAGTCGCTGATATTTTACGTGGCAAAGCCATGACATGATTACGCGCCGTATATAGTTGAGGGCCGGATTAATTCTGACTATTATACGTGAAGTTGTTTAACGTGCACAGGGGTCGGACAGTATATACAAGCGGCACCGTGGCCTATATCGCCATCTAAACGAGGGCACAACGGCCTGGATCAAACATGCTACATTCGGGCTAGCAGCCGGACACCGTGATCACTATGCCACCTCAGCGGTAAGGAGACATGCGTTTTAGAAACCTGCAGGGCCTACGAAATGTACATACAAGACGGGCAAGTAGATAGTAAGATAGTGTACCTGTATAACCTGTATATGCCCTGCCTACCAAGCCAGAGGGGGAAAAAGCTGATCCACTCTTCCTGGTGGACTCGCTTTACCCATACTCTTGCGCTCCCCCTCCCGCCCCCAGCTTCCAGCCCACTTCACTATATGATAGTGAAGCCCCGCCATGGTGGTCTATAGTGGCTGGTACTCGGCTGCTGATGCGAGGGTCGCGGGAATCGGAATCCCGGCCGCGGCGGCTGCGTTTCGATGGAGGCGAAATGTTCAGGGCCGTGTGATGTGCGATGTCGGTGCACATTATGAACAACCTCAGGTGGTCGAAATTTCCGGAGACCTCTACGGCGCATCTCATAATCATACCGTGGTTTCGGGACGTAAAACCCCAGAAATCGATGAGTACGTGATAGTGAACTTAAGACCGTTTCCTTTAATAAATTTTATCGATGACCTCGAGGAGCGCCTCATAGACGATATTGTATACGGGCTCGTAAAGAAAAGAGAGCTTTTATTCGGTGCGCACGCGGCTATCGTTTATGACGCCTCTTGTGCGATCAAATTTCTGCATGGAGATATGGCGAAGTATATAGGATTGTTCTGTTTGCTATACGCCATAAGTCATGCACGTATACCGCGCGCCCGTTGCTATGCGCACTTGTGTGCCATGTCTCTGACGTCAGCGTCTCGCCGTGCCGCGTCGTGTTTTGACGTTGCGGCACCTGTTGCTGCTCGCTGTCGCCGCTGACGTCACGCGACGCAGACACGCGCGTATATAAGTGACTTGATGAAGAAAGAGGCTGCTTGGCGATTCGTCATTTCTGAATCAGGCGATTGTTTTTTACCGAAAGAAAAAAAAATTAAAAAAAGGGAATTGGTGCATTCGCTTCACTCGTTCTCTCTTTCATAATTCATATCATAGAGCTGTCTATTAATTATCCTGCTTTCTCGGCGAACGTTGGGGATGCGTTGAACTGTGTGGCCGTGTTGCAACCTTCATTTCCTTTACAGCGAGGCTGCCACGCCATGGAAGTCTAGTGGTTATGGCACTCGTCTGCTTATCCGAAGGTCGCGGGATCGAATCCCGGCATGCGGCGGCTGCATTTCGATGGAGGCGAAATGTTGAGGCCCGTGTGCTGTGCGATGTCAGTGCACGTTAAAGAACCCCAAGTGGTCGGTCTTTCCGGAGACCTCCACTATGGCGTCTCTCGTAATCAGAGCTGGTTTTGGGACGTTAAACCCTAAATATCATCAGGTTCTGGCGGATCCCGTACGCGGACAAAGCGATGCGCAGAACAGTTATTTCACAGGACGATCCCAGGGCCAAAAAAAAAAAAATAATAATAAGATAAGGGGGAAGGGGGGAGGGGGTGCAGAGCATAGCTGTGGAGCATTGGTGCATAAGCAATAAATAAAAAATGTGCATCGCGTAGACTAAAAGTGACTTGATGGTTTAATCAAATGTGAATTAAGCGAATTAATTGTTAAAGTGGTTCTAATGTATGCCAAGTGAATCAAGGGTATAATGCATTCACACGGCCGCTGTGGCCGTGGCATTTATCAGGTTGTATGCGGCTGTATAGGTTCTGACCAAAAGTGCGCCCTATGTCGAATATGCATATATAGGCACAGAATTGTACACAGCGGCTGAGCAGGCCTATCCCAGCGCTCCACGGCTTGGCAGGTGATATCCTCCTTCACAGTGGAATGGTATATTTCTTTTTTCTGTTTTTCTGTCCGCGCCGTAAATTCAGTATAATCTTGCATATAATGCATTTCCTGTGCATGACGCTTGCTTGCGCTGGTTCTTTTTTTTATGCAGTATTTTGTGTGTGATCGACTCGACATCGGGAAATGCTGGAAAATTGTCGTGCCTTCTGCTCGTTATTGTGAAACAGTCCGCGACGTTTGCTCGGTGCCACGGATCGTTGCGGATTATTTGCAGAGCAGATTCCGGCGTTCGTCAGTTTTTTAAGTGACTGAATCATATCTAGCGAAATGAAAAGGATAGCTTTTCTGTTCGTAGCAGTTATATAATTGTTGCGGTCTACCCATGTTCAACGTTGTGCGTCTTCAGTTTTTGCGTATCTATAGGCCGTTGTATTGTCGGAGGAAACTTTTCAACGAAGGCCGGACTCATGGCGACATGAAGTCCAACTCTTCACTACATAAAGCGGTTACTTCCCTGCTCTGCCGCCTTCGGTTTATATCACTGTGTTGCTCAGTTTTATGTCGATATAAAGCGCGGGCTCCTATTCGACGCGCTTGCCGTGTGTAGGTCATTATTAAGCATCTTGCTGTGACGTCAGCGCGCATACCTGCTGTATCTGTTATGTACACGCAGGTGCGTGTGTACGACGTCGAACAACCGCGGCGCACGTTACTCCTATCTGCCCCCTGCAATGTATGTAGCTGTGCCTTCGAGCGTTTCACTGCATGCGAGCGCATGTCCTGCGTATATACTCCCTATCGATTATCTCGTGCCATTGCCTTTTTGTTCGCGCCGCGTCCGTTATCGCACCGTTTTATCTGTGCATGCTGATTGCACGTGTCCATAACGATTGCACACGGGCCAAAGCTGCGTGTGCGGTGCGGCTTCCACCACTGTCTGGTCACGTGTACCGTCTTTGAACGAGGGCGCTCTCAAGCGAGAAGCAACGAAAGGCCCATAACGTGCGCGTGTATATAAGTAAACTGGACGCTCGCTCGTAACCATTCATCAACGCCGTATACAATTTATTACAGTATATTAGAAATCCAAAAGGTATACACAAGTTCAGGGGACATCAGGCTCGAAGTGACGTTTCGACTGGTGGGCTTTTGTTCTTCAGGGCAGCGTCGGGGTTGCCCGGACGAAGACCAATCCACTTGTCAAAGCGTTGGACTTAACCTGTTTTTCATCGTCTTCAACGACATTTTCAATTAGAGGGTGCTAGCTTGTTCGTAAGCTTTCTGACGCTCGCGGATGCCAGGGCCGCCGGCGGTAGCAGCATGGCTTCCGGCCTTTTCAGCTTTTTTTTTTTTTTTTGCCCAAGCCATGTTAGTGCTCTCGTGGAAAGAACACTGCGAAAGTATGCGCGAGTTAGCAATTATCTGCATGCCAGTGCTCTTTTTGTATTTGTTCTTTAATTTCTCCCTACCTTTCCGCTACCGCAGCCCTAGAACCGCATTTTACTGATGTCCTTCCTCTTTACCTTTGCTACCTTTAAATCCTGTTGCTATGATATTAAAATGCTTTACAATGTATTTTTGGTGCTTCTTTTTGCCTTGTATAGGCGTTTCTAAATAACTACAATGTGCATTTTTTTCATTCTTTTCCGTTTGTTTATTTCCCTGTATTTGTATTGCTTATTTCTCTGTATTTCTTGACGTTAGTTCTATTATTTTCTTTGTACTTGTCCCCCTTACTCAATGCACTGTTGGACCCTGTAAGGCATCATAAGTAAATAAAGAGATTTCGTGTGGCTAACGTCCAGCCGTGCATCTGCGTCGATATATTATCTCCAAATGGATTTAAAGCGAGTTCCGTTGTTTCCCTATAGCTTTCTATAACAGTAAGTGCGTCTATCTTCGCTTTTACCGTATAAGCCGCTTTGTAACTGTTCGATCTAATCCTTCAGTGTCGGCAGTTGCTTGATGCTCGTTGAGTGGAAGAAACGCTTCGATATTTACACGTTACTTATTTACACGCATTTACAGTTTTAAACAAACGTACTTCCAAGTGCATCAAACAAATCTCTTCGAAGCGGTCGTCGTTGGGTCCTTTCTCGTCCGCTCCTCCGAGTCGTTCTCGTCGTACTCGTCGTTCTCGTCGTTCTGCTCGTTCGTGCTCACGGTTCCTCTTCTACCGTCCTTTTGTTAGCTCCCCCCGTCATTGCTTCTCTCACTAGTTTGAGTGAGTCGTCGTGCAGTACTTAGAAGCATCGTTAGAAACGGCAAAGCCCCGGCTAATGGTCGTTCCGTGGATTTCAAGAAACGCAAAAAATATACATAAAAAGGAAAACGAAGGGCGCGCACATGCATGCATTCTCAACAGTAACTACCCGTTAGAAAGCAACTCGACCTCTCTGTAAACAGGAAGGCGCTTCCGTTTTTAACTGTCATAAAATGCTTCTTTGGTTGTTATGTCGTTAACCTTTCTGCAGTTGCTCGGAGCTGGCTTTAGTCGGAAAACGCCCTCCACGCAGGCAGCTGGGGCGCTGCTTTGTGTTCCTGCGCCCCCCCCCCTTCTTTTTCTCTTTAATGTTAATCAAGTCAGTTTTGTTATTTACTGTAATAGCCGCATCTGTGTACCTATTCTGCACCGGTGTGTATAGGCGTAACGTCGCGATTTCTAAAAACCACAACGACAAGTTCTCTGCAATACACACGTTGGCTCGAGCTGAGCATAGCCTTGGCATAAAACGTGGACTCTTGGCCGAAGCTTGCATATTTATTATTTAGTAAGCGCATATCATCACCGCCCGTTTTCCCCTTTTATGCCACTCATCCGCAGCGCGAATTTAAGCGTCGACCAAAAAAGATCACACGCCCCTCCCCTGCCGAGAAAATGGGGGTTAAGTGAAGCTTGCTCGTGTGCGTAACTGACCTTCGTAACGTGAGACAAAGTTTGCGACACCCGCTGGTAATGAAACAAACATTTAAGACGGAGAGGTGGGCTAGTTGGTTTGGAATTAGCGCACGCTGAGCGACGACGCAAACACAGAGAACACAAGACCAGCGCAGGCTATCAACTGAAGTTTATTCTGGACAATGCACACACGCACACACACAGATATATATATATATATATATATATATATATATATATATATATATATATATATATATATATATATATATATATATATATATATATTGCGTGACACCGCCGCCGACGCAGGGTGGACAACGCAAGGTTCGCTTGAAGAAGCGGACGTCATCTCCTCAGTGTTTCGGCTCGGAGTTCAGAGACGAAACATTGGCCTTGACTTTATCTTCTGATATTGAACACGAAATGACGAAATTAATGCAATGTGGAGGTCCTGAGCAATAACATATCATTTTGAACCAATTTATTTAGTATTTCATTTTAGTGTCACTTTAAAGAACTCCGGGTGGTCGAAACACGCCGACTACGGCGTGTCTCATAATCATGTCGTGGTTTTGGCATGTAAAACTCTAGCAATAAATAATTTCACGCTGTTCTCGGTGCTTTTTTTTTTTTTTTCAGTCAGAGATGGCAGTAGAGTGCACAACTCTTATGACGCAAGGATCGTGGAGGGCGACATCGATAACGATTGCAATTGCCGCCGCACGACTTGATGTTATCGAAACGGATCGTGCGCCGGAAGTTAGGTGGCTGTCATTGCCGGTGGGGGATCTCCGCGTATTAACTGCTGATGTCTCGTAGCGCGACAATAGCGCCTCGGAAGGCCTAGGAAACAAAAGTTCGTGCAACTTGGCCTTTAATAACGAGCAGACATTTGCACTTCATAACCATACACCACGCAGGAAGATGAAGATCGAATAAATTTTTCATTCAGCGAGAGCTGCGGACACTCGAACTAGCAGTTGACAAATAATTAAATATATCAGGGATAGCTTTACTCTATCAAATCCATATGTGTCAACAACGTACAGGAATACAGAAGGATGACGTCCCAATCGGGTACCTTTTTTCTCCCTTCTTTTTGCAAGTATGGGACCGCACACAAACCATGGGTTTATCAGGAATTTCGATAACCATTACGCGACGGAGCAGGGCGAGGGGATACCAAGTCATTGGCTATCTTGAGGACTTGGAAAATTTTGGGGGGAGTATGAGGATCCATTGATAGGGTGGAGGTGTTAGGGCGGTGCCCGGGGGGCTATAAATCAAACTCAAACTGTGCAGCGGATCTGCCTCTGCAGTGGCAAAACATGGCGCCTGTGTGCAACGCCTGTCGACAGGCCACGACGTTGCTGCGAAGGCATCAACAGGAGTGTCAAAAGTAGTGGTCACCGTGTCCTGAACCCCCCCGCCCTCTTCCCGCAGTGTGTTTTATAACACCGACAAACTGCGATCGAGCCCGTTGCGTGGGATAGCCAGAGAAATATCGAAGCGCTCGCGTCGAGTGAAGCAAGGGCGCAGGGTCCGACGGTAAGGGGATTCCCCGCGTTCGCTTTTTCTGGCCGTACCAGCGGCGGCTCGCGTGGGCGTAGTGGATGGAGGAGCGGCGAGTGCGCAATCCTCTGCGAAGCTTTAGTTGTGTGCAGTGTCGCGTGAAGGTTGGAGTAAGCTTGCGGCTTGAAAGAAGTCCCGTAGGAAATGTCAGGGGCCCGTTGGACGTTCGCTCTCGGTTGTGCATTCAGTTTGGTTATACATTCGGACTCTGATTCGTACAAGCCGTAGCGGTGATCTTTTGTTTATCGAAATAAACAATGCAAACGGAAAGAAAGGGAACTAGATCAACGCTTCACCACGAAGGACGGTGAGCATCACAGTGGGAGTGACTTCAAGGACACGCAGATAAAATGGGAATAATTTTGCGCGCACACAACAGGGTCGCCAATTTAATTGCAGTTTCGCTTCTCTGGAGCCACTTCGTAGTGAAAGTTGGTCATCTAGTCCTGCACACCGGAACTGGTCAGGTCGAGGAACCACCACCGGCACCCCTCTTCGCGTTCGACCTCTGTCGATCACCTCAACCTTTCCGCCCTACTCCGAGCCTTCATACGTTAGTGAACGGGTTCAGTAGATGGCGCGAACGCGGAAGTCTGACTTCAGAACATGCCTTGCACGTATATCTGAAACTGTCGTTTCCTTCTGTTCTTCATCGAAGAAGGAAAAGGCACTTTCCGAACTTGGTGCTGTTCCGAACATTTTAGACGTTTCAACCCAGGCCTGTACAGGTACAATTCGGTTGTGTTGCACCGCATTGCCTAAACGCAGAGGAATCGTTGTTCAGTGTTCGGTGTAAGCGAATACTTCCGGAGTTCGATTTTCGAACGGTTACCAGTGCGCGTGATGCGCAGTGAGCGCCTGACCCCGAGGAAGTGTATGTAACACCTATACACCACCCTCCGGAAGTTAGGCAACGCGGTCGTACTCTGTTGCCCCACCGCCTCATGGGCGCCTCCGGAACTGCTCCTGGCAGTCGCCAGGGGGGGGGGGGGGGGGGTTAGTACTATATATTGCGTCACTTATGCCACGCCTCCTTTCCAGTCGTCTCCTCTCTCTCTCTCTCTCTCCCCTTCCCACAAGTGTCCTCCTCCTCGACCGAGATATACTCTTCGCAGTCCGCCAAGCGGGCTTGCTGAAGAATCCATGCCGTTGAGAAACTCGTGCCTCTCGCTACTCATTGTGGGGAAACCGTTCACCCTCGCACACTTGCCGTTCCTCCTTCCCACCGTACGCCCATTTCATCCGCTCTCCATTTTGTGCGCGGCCTTGGGCGTACGCGGCGGTCGCTTGCGTAAGCCGGGAAGGCAAGGACTTGCTGCGGCGCACACAGAGGGGGGGTTTCCTTCGTTACCCCTCAATGCTTGCGCACCAAGCGAACAAGGAGAGGAGGGTATGCTTTGTGGGGGAAGGTTTGTTCAGGGTCTCGGTTTGGCGCCTCGTTCCGCTGCTGGCAGGCGACGAGAGTCGTGGGCCCTTGGCTTACATTGCGGTTCATTTTTACCGAGTGAGCCGGTGGGGCATGCGCGCGCGGTGGGAGTCGTCGGACTGTGAAGAACTTGAACTGTCGCAGTTCATTACGACGACAAAACCGAGAGGAATGCGATGACACGTGTTTTAGTTTGTAACAGCTTTCTCCCGTTACGCCTGCGTCGTGTAATGGAGGGCGACGACCGGAAATATGAGCCAGTACCTGAAGGCATCGCAGAAGGGATTTGTGCGACCCCAAAAGGATTCCGCCCCCGCCCCTTTCTCAATCCCCACACCAAGAAAAAAACAGCTAGAGCGAGTTCCATCGGTCTTCTTCCTTTGCCTTTACTATTCAGACATGGATTACTTTCTCTGCTAGACGTATAGCTCAAGTGAAACACCACAAGTGGTTTTCACTGATCGTATGTTTTTCTGGTGCTCTATTGTCATCTCGTGTTGAATGTCGAAAGGCAAAAAAGAGGATCAAGTTTCATGTTTGGATAACGAGCGGAGACTGCGAGCACCACGACTTGACGACCTCCTGTAATAGTTTTTCTTCTTTCTTTTTTTTATCTTGGCCGCATTGGCTCACGAAAATTTCCGGTACACTCTTCTCTAAGTCTCTCCTTGAACGCTGAGTATATTGTTTTTACCGAAAAACAACTTTGCATGTCTTAGCAGACGCCGTCAGAAATCTCTTGACGTGAGCAGCGCTAGTTGTGAAACAGAAGCGACAAACGACACGGCTGAATACAAGCAGAAGCGCTTCAGAGCTCGCGATGTTGAAGCGTATAGTTGAAAGGGTTTTGTTTTAGAGAGAGAGAGAGAACAGAACCGGCTTGTGTTGTATTAATAAATTGCAATTTCGCAGTACTAAAGGCCTTTTCAACAGAGGTGAAAATGCCAGAGCCCGTTGTATACTGCGCGACGTCATCACTGCACGTTAGGGTAACTGCTGGTGATCGAAATTTCCGGAGCCCTCCACTACGGCGTCTCTCTTATAATTATATCGTGGCTTCGGGACGTAAAACTGAAGCAATTATTGGCGATATACTGTAAAGAAATTAACGCTCTTAGAGCTAGGAGCAGCGTGATAAGCGATAAAACGCGCACTTCGGTGTTACGGAACCAACTTGCCGTGGCGTCACAGGTTTTCGCGCAGTCTGCTCTCTCCTGCATGATTACACCCTCAAAGGAGGCCAGTTACTTAACGTACCAAGTTTCAGGGCGCTGTGCTGAGCATGTGTGGTGAAAAGACACCACGACAACAACAACGAGATGCACGTCAGTTTCACGCAGTGAAAGCTCTCGGGAACAGCTAAGCCGTTATTTTATAGTGCACATACAGCTGTTGTGGCTGTGAAGTTAGTGGTGCGCCTTGCCTTTCTCACCATGGACTTCTTGTTCCTTTCCTTACGTTTCACGGTATGTGGGAATGCGGCTGCGCGGATCGAACCAGCAACTTCGAGTTGCACCTTTGGTGCGCTTCATCGTGTATATTGGGCTTCGAATAACTCCGGCCGTGCGTGTAGTAGTGCGCCGCGGGCAACAGAAGAACGCTCCGAAGCCCGCAAATGTTCGGGCGAGAAAATTTCTGTGAAAAATTAGAAATCGAGCTTTGACAGCTGACGCGCGTTTTCCGAACGCACGCGCGCGCAATGACACGTGCGACCTCCCTCTTTCACTTCGCAATTACCGCGTGACAGCGCGCATATATATATATATATATATATATATATATATATATATATATATATATATATATATATATATATATATATATATAAAGAGAAGGAATTATCCGCAATCCTCTTGCATTATTTTGCTTGCAAAAAACCCTGGCAGTCAAGCGGCATATGCATGCATCTAACGTATCAGGTGTCTTTAAAGCGAGTTCGCGTCGCTTTTTTTTTTTGTCTATTTATTTTTATCACGTTGTGACCGCGAGGCCGTAATTCCTGACTCGTGCATTCCAGCTGCAGTTGGAATGCGGGTCAAATTCGACCTCGTCGTGACCTTGCGCTGCAGACTCTATCTGCAGGCGGTCGCAAGGGTTCCCTTGTCTGACAGCCCGCTGTAAACCGCTGCGGCTAAAAACCTATGCTGCGCGCCGGGAGCCTTTTTTTTCGCGGCGGCATATGTTCGTCAATCGCTGCTGCACCGCGTTGTTTGTTTAGAAGACGCACTCGGCTCGTTGGAACACTGCCACAGTGCGCCGAGTGGTTTTGCACCTTTCTTTTTTTATTAAAGACAGTGCGCCTTCCAAACTCAGAGATCCTTAAGCATATCCGATTTCTGAGGAATGCGGACCAATTCCGAAGAGCTATATGTCGTAGCGTCTCACGAAGTCACTTGACTGCATATACTGCACTTACACTTGCGTACAACCTGGTGCCGTACTCTGACAACGAACGCCTTTGATGCGCGCTCATTGGCTATAGTTGAGGAAAGGCAAGGAACTTAGTCGCTTCGTCATTGGACACACCAGATCCACGTCACTCAAGGCGACACGGTCGCCATTGGCGTTTGTCTCAGCGTGCTGTCCCCACTCTCGTTAGCGCGTGGACGAATTTTGGCGAACTTGTGGCCAAATGCGTCGATTGGCTAGAGTTTGTGCAAAAGTTCGGTAAAGCACTGCAGGGATCGCAAACGGAGGAATTTTAATTTTTTTCACGTGGTACTTTCATTGCGCCCACACATAAAATACACGTGCAGTTAACGACGTGTTCTCATGAAACGAGACTGTCGATCATGGCAGGTCGTTCTTAGCGGTGGCGTATCCGCGGTTGAAGTATAATTTCTCAATATAAAAGATACGTTTGTCAAAAATCACTCAGATTAGAACTCGGGAGTGCGGATCGACTCGTCGCGAGGACCACAAGGGGCGCGGCCCGTCTCGCCGCGAGCTTTTCACGCGCGGTGCACAGCAACTACACAGCGCCCGTCTGACGGGGAGCGCCAGAGGAGAGACGCAAGCACCTGCAGCAGCAGCAATCGGCTGGTCTCGCGGCGGCGATGAACGAGGAATTCGCCGCTCACAGGGACCGCGTGTGACGCACGCGCCGCCGCAGTGTGTCGCGAACGGTTCGACGAGAAAGAAAAAAAGATATAATAACGCAAGTGCAAAAACGCAGAGCGCACGTGTGTGTTCTTTGTCTTCTTCTTTTTTTGAGCGAACGGTAAGTGCGACAGCACATCGTCGTTGTACAGCTGCTGTTGGCACGAGGAGGGGCAGTGGTTGGGTGCTTTCCCGCGCGGCATATGAGTAAGCGTCACGCGCCTGCATCGAGTCTGCCGGTCTTGTTCGGGTCGGAACTACTGCTTCTCTCTCTCTGTTGCTCTCTCTCTCTCTCTCGCCTGTCTGAAATGTGGGCGCTGCTTATCATTTTTTTTCCTGGCGGCATCGTTCCGCTTTTTTATTTTTTTTTTCGTTATAGATTGTGTGTGTGCGTGTGGTGTGGGGGGCAAGGGGAGGGGGGTGGGGTGGATGTTGTCATGTTGTCTCGGTTCTGCCACAGCTCGTTGCGAGGGATCGTGCGTCAGCGCCGTAACGGTGCGCGAGACTTGGAACGTGTGCAATCTCTCTCGCCCCCTCACCCCTCCCTCCTAATCTCACGAGGATGGACCAAAGGCGGCGCATCATCGTACGTACTTGACAAGAGGTTGCCAAGCTGCGCGTCAAGTCGCTGGCGAAGAGCCCTTTAGTCTAGCGGCATCGCGTTGCAGTGTTGCCAGCATCTCAGTTCCGGAGTAGAGGGGCCGCTGTTGCGTGGGCATACCGTAAGCATCCGTAGTACAAGGGTGGTAGTCTCGTACTATGGCTCTTGTACTCCTAGCGCCAACCGTCAAACGGGTACACGTTCTGGTGGCGCCACCTGTCAACACGGCATGTTGACAGGTGGCACTCTACCATTCCCGAGCATGCGCAGATAAACGGTGTGGCCTCTTTCTTTTTCAAAAAACCTTGGTGCCCTTCTTCAGTGCATAGTCGGCGTTCGTGTTGTCCACTCCCCTTCCTTCGTCGCAGTGCTTTGCAAGCTCCTTTTTTTTTTTTCATATATGAATCCTTACCAACTCGCACAGGTTTGTGAACCTGGAGGTGTATAGTAGTAGTGCTTGTATCAGCTGTATGTCGCGCGATACTGCGCTCTGAGTCTCTACATTCTATAGCGTCGAATAGGCCCCAGCATCCACGTCGGACGTCTACATTTGACCTGCTGAATTGGTACGCAGGTACAGCTCCTTACGTAATGCGCTGGGCGTTACAAGAACGCTGTAACTGGCACGTTCGCGTAGCCAGAAATACTTATCTTGGCGGGAGGGGGGCCGGGGGGAGGGGGGATGATATGCAGTCTTTTCCGGGGATTGTTTTGCGATATGCGGCGTGTAGAGAAAAGACCATGTGCGGATGGTCGAAGGTAGGGTGATAGGGCGGCTATGCAGCTCACAAAGACATTTCGGACCTGTTATGACGTCGAGACCCCCCTCCCCTCCACGTCTGCGCCTATGAACTGGCACATACTTCAGATATAGTTCCTGCACTTCAGATGCGACGCACTCTGTGGCCTCAATGGCGGCTGAACGGATACTTAGAGGGACATTACAGTGAAATACGATTTTCCTCGTATAAGTTAATTACCTTTTCGCAATACCGCAAGCGCCACTCTTGTAGGGAGAAAGCGCTTGCTAAGCTAATAAAGATAAAGCGTAGAAACAAGACGTGACTGGTGACATACTGCTCTGAGGTTTCCGCAGTAATGTGCATGACGTCATCCACGTTTGACAGCGTCTGATAAGGTCTGCATATTAATTTGCGGGTGGAAAAGATATGCGTATAACGTTCTGAGGAAGCTGGGGGTCCCAACACGGCATGCTTCAGAAAATTTGTCTGAACGTGTTTGGCAAGAATACAAAAAAAATATATAACACGAAAGTGAAATGTATCTCCACCTACACAATTAAATGTTTATTCTACATCGATGTGAAGTTAGTAGAATGGTAGAACATCGGCTACCTGTCGTCGTGGCGCGTCGGGTTCTGCGAGATCGATTCCCACTGCAGCACCAGAAATATTTTTTCTGTTTTGTTTTGTTGTTCTTGTATGTATTTTACTCCATCACTTCCGTTACGGAAATGACGTAGTGGGGTTGCGGTGAACCCCGGCATAAAACACTTGCGTGTTAAAAAAAGAAGGTAATGGGCGTCCTGACGTCACAAGGCTCAGTTTCGACACGAAAATAAAAAAAAGAAAAGGAAACCTTCGACATTAATATTGCAGCGAATCTGTATGCGACGAGGTTATCTGGCTTCTCGCGTCCGCGGTTGGTTGGTTGTTTATTCAAAGAAATATATACAAAAGGTGGAAGGAAAGACGCAAGAAATTACTGGACACCGCAGCAACTGTCTAGTTCGTCAGCTGACACCTGAACCGGGGTCTCCAGAAAGTAGGGAAGGGCGAGGAGGTTTAAAGGGTGAGACCAGGAGGAGAACGGGATAGGAAAGAGGAACTATTTACATATTTACATGAAAGTGTCAGTTCGTTTCCGATGCGGCCTCATTGAGCGAGTTGTCACCCGGCACCGCACACAGGCATTACTAAGAGAGGGGAAAAAATACATTGAACAACAATTCTAAAGGCGCCCAGTGGGCAGTGCGTGGTGCGGAGCACTGGCTCATTCGCAAAGTGAAAGTTTTAATAAAGTGAACTAAGTGAGGATTTGAAAGCGAATTGAAGGCGCACTAAGTGGATTGAGCGTGACTTGATGTTGATGATGAAAGGTGAATTAAGCGAATACCCCACGTCGCTGTTTTAGATCTGGGAGGTATGCGTAACGCAGTAGCAGCGCGGCTGAGTAAAAAAAAAAGAGATATTTAGAAAATTATATTATATATCTTATATGTGCACCTGTATACAGCGCACCACTTGCCGCGCTGTGTGCAGGTGTGCTGCACACAGCGGGGAAAGTGCGCTTGACGCCGACTATAGGGCCACGAGACCTGTTTTTGCAACCATTGGCGGGCATCACATTATTGTTTATATATATATATATATATATATATATATATATATATATATATATATATATATATATATATATATATATATATGAACAGTGTCACGCTCGTACACGAGCTATATAGGTCGGCTCAAACACCTGCATGGCTGCGAACACGGTAAGGCAGTCCGTCGCATTGACGCGGTGCCCACCATTACATTCATGCACGAACACCTTACAGACTATTAAAAACAAAACACTGAATTGGTTTAAGGTGATTATCTTTCCAACTCTTCACTATCTTTAAAGGGGTCCTGCAATACTTTTTCCAAGTAATCCTAGGACGACATCACCAAAGGAGGAGTGCATTGCCTTTCCAATCGCCTGCCGGCGAAAAAAAACTTAGAAAGTCGTTATAGGTATCAGCGGAGTTAATTGCAACGTCGACTTTGAAGGGGTTTTCCACCGCCTGAGCGCGTTGTAAGTACTTTCGTGCTGGAGGGTACACAGAGAGCATTTTCTCTTCTTTCCGCTTTGATTTGAACGTACCCGCTCCTACCTCCGTAACGACGACACGCTGGGACGTGGCTTCATGACGTCATATTCACTGCGGGGACGTGGCGCCTCCCCACGGCACCCGTTGTAACTGCGTCTGCGAATCGGCCAATAGTTCTCGCTCCTCCTATGTAATTCCGTGCCCCGCGAGTGGCATGGTTTTGTTGAAAGAAGAGCGAGGGCTTTCCAGGGGTATAGTTTGAAACCAAAATTTGCGAAATTTCCATGGTATGCGCGCAGTGAGCAATAATATTTGCTTGACATGTCCACAGGAGCGTTCATGACTGACGGGCATCATTTTAAAAGTGTTACAGGACGCCTTTAACGCCGATCGGGACGATGGGGGTATTGATTATTAGAAGAAAGAAAAAAAAAACGCTCGAGTTACTTTTCGGGAAATATTGAGCCACGGGTCCAGCGCGGACTCGGCCAATTTGAAGCGCGCAAACTTAGCACTCCTTTCTTGGCACGAGGGCCTAGCGAACACTCCTGTTTCTCGTGCGGCACTTCCGATCCGCTTCCGCTGTCGCATTGAGACGAAGTCAAATGAAACGTAATTTTTTAAAGAAACTCACTATAAGGAAAGCAATCGTTCACTGTTGCTCATGGTATATAAGACAGCATACTTTCTTTCTTTGCTGGTATCTCGTATAGTTAAGCGCAGGGAAGCGAATTGTGTTGCGCAACGTTGCGTGTTGTCGCGCTGATCCTTCGATGGGGCTGGCGAAAAACGAAATAATAAGCGATACGGTATCGGACGAAAATTTCGGTTTCCACCGAAGGCAGGTTTGTCTTTTCGTCCACTTTAATTCCTTTCTACTTATTCCAAAATTACAATACTACAATTAAGAACTTGAATAACTTCACCTGTGCTTTCCTAGGCGTCATTGTTTTGTTGGTTCATTACGTTGTTTCTAACAAATAAACGAGCCCTTGTCCCCTTGCCTTCCGCCTTCGGAGTTGTAATACTAATAAACAGCTCCAGTGCTGTGGAACACGAGATAGACTCGCGAGCAGCACTCGCAATCCAGCGATTCTTGTTGTGCGCCGAAGTGGGTGGAGGAATCTCGGCGAGGCGGTGGCGCCCTCTCTGGCGCTTCGCGGTTGTCGGCCGGAAGCAGGAGCACGCGACGGAAGGAGACGGTCGTTGACAAGGCAAGACCGTAAAGCGCTACACACCTAAAAGGGGGGAGGGGGGAGAGGTTGTGCGGTTCGTTGGCGTCTCTCGATGGAGGAACAGGAAGCATCATAACTAAATGCATCATGAGCGAGCTGCACTTGTGAGCCCAGTTTACTGAACTGTACATACAGTTCCAGTTGTTGCGGTTTCCTTTGTTTTCAGCACAAAGCCGACGTGATTTCTTCCGCAGGCCATTTGCAGGGCAGTGACGTGTCCTTGCGGTCGCCCCCGTAAAAAATAAAAGTACGTTATGCCTTTCGTTTATGTCTGTATGCACGTCAATTGGCTGCGGTAATTGCCCGAATGACGTTTATGTGAATGGGAATTTTGGCCCGTGTATCATACACGCACACACCTACGCGGTCGCTTCGCGAACCGCGCGCTTGAATCGTCAGAAAGGCATCTGATCGAACGCTGTAATGACGATGTGGTAAAATATATACAACCAAATATTCACTCGTCCCTCACCCTGTCGAGAAAATGGGTGGGCGAAGCTTTTCCGCGTATACATCTGAACTCCTGCTCCTTCTGCTTTTGCAGTTGCATGAATCTGAGGAGGGAACGAGCCGCTCGTGATTTATTTATTTCTGTTTCCTTCTGCGTGTGGCTCGTACGCGTATGTAAAACGCGGGTATATGAGCAAGGAGAAAAGGACGAAAGTTATGAGAGAGCATCATGTGACATTCTTGAAGCATATTCATGAAAAAAAAAAGAATGGGAGAGAATCATGGGAACTGGTCCCCGGTCACGTGGCTCAGGCAAGCGGAAGAGTAACGCACGGTCAAGCGTTACTAAATATTGGTTACCGCGTTCAATCAACCTCGAACTACGTACGGTCTAATGCTACCCGACAGAGGCTCTGCGCACAAGACTTCATAGGAGGTTGGCTTGCCGATGCTATACTCAGGTACAGTTCAAGAAAAAAGCGCCGTCTCCCCGCCAGAGGATGCCCCCCCCCCCCCTCCCCCCAGCCAATGGTGCCGCTTTGTCAACGTGACGTCGCGGCAGACTGCCTCCGCGCCGCGCTTTGATTTCACTCTTGAGCTCGGCGCGGAGGTGGTCTGTTACGACGTCACGTTGACAAAGTGGCATTATCGGCTGAAGGGGGGGGGGGGGGGGGGTCCTTTGGCGGGGAAACGGCGCTTTATTCTTGACTTGTACACGGATATAGCGGAATCAGGTGACGCCGCCTCCTAGCATTCTTCTTTTTTTCCCTCCATGAGTATCAGCAACACTCTTTGGCAATATACATTTTTCTTTTCGTATTTTCCTTTTTTTTCCATTCCTTCTTTTCTTTCCCGATGCTGCTCCTTTGTTTCTCTTCGAAAGAGCTACTGTTACAGAAAATCCAAGGCATTCACTTGGTTCAGACATATCTTCGCTCCTCTCCAACGTGACAGAGATATATGTACCAGCGTTTGTATGCCTCCAGGCATGCGCATGCGCGTTGCCAACTCGAGCGAATTAAATCCACGTGTTTGCGCCCGCTGTATACACATTCAACGTTCATTCGTGTCCTGCGCCCCATCTAACCCCCTGCGAGGCGGCGTATTCGCGGTCGTGTGTGTGTGTGTTGACGGGGGCGAATTGGAGGAGCGTGCCTCGAACGTCCTTGCGCGCAAGCAGTTTCGTGACCCGTATCGTGCGTCCCTATATAAGTCGAGCGTTGCAGCGAGCCGTCGAAGCGAGCTGCGACGTATACTATACGTCACGGAGTTCGCGATAAGGTATCCGGGCCAAGAAAATTCATCTCTATTCATGTGCCCTCGCGGTGGCAGATATTTTGATGTATCCTCCTGGGGTTGGCTCATTTAGTAAGGGGCGACATCGCCTTGGATGGCGGTCGCTTCGGGGTGTTCTTCCCCGCACCAGGGCAGCAGAATTTTCGGTTCTTCTTTCTGCAAAAGCGTATGGGTTTTTCACGTGGATTTGTGCAACGAATGGGTGGTCCTCCATTTTTGCTTTTCATGCATGGCAAGGTATACCATAGTGTCACCTGCGCTTGTTACCGAACATTACCTTGGGGGAGACGGTCTCGCGTTGTATCTTAAAGCGAAGCGTTATTTGGCAATCTGGCATTGTATTGTTCTTCCTTTTACAGGGAAGCTGTCTATGTGGCTAGGACCCGGGCGGAAAAAAACCGTGGGCGCGCAGCGACAGCAGTGCGAAACCGTGCATGTGATTTGCAGAACGCTTTAACCTTTTCGGCCGATAATAATAACAATAAAAGTCACAGTTTCGCCAGTAGGGCGAAGCACTGAATTCAGTAGCAATACATGTTATAATAATGCCATACGAAATGAGGCTGGCAACTAGCTCTTTTGGATACGATCTCACGTAACTCTACAAAACGCTGGTGTAAGAGAATACGGCTGCTCCACGGACACTTTTCACAGTTCCTTCGCGTTGAGAGCGCAGCACGTAGGAGGGTTTACGAGCCGCCCGCTGATGGCTGCCGAGATAGCGCGCGCCAGCGATGGCGACCGCGCGAAGTCCACAATTGAAACGCGACATCTTGCACGCGTCGCCTTTCCCGTTATACTTATCATCATGATGCACTCCGCAAGTGTACGTGTGCGACGGTCTATAGGACACATGCGACGCGAGGGCGTTTCAGACGTTGACTGTTTGCTTCTTTGCTCACGTCAGCGTCGGTGCGAAGGAGAGCTCAACGGAGGTACTCTAAACTAAGGCAGGGTGTAGCGTTTGGACCTCAGCGGTGGATAGAATATCTCCTTAGCGTTGGAGACCAGACGTGAAGCATACCACAATTCAGGCCCGTAGGCAATTTTTTTCAGGACGAGGAAGGGGGGGGGGGGCACTTTCTGAAGGCTTTCACTATTTTAGAAAAAGAAAACATATTTTCAGTATTTATTGTCACAGAAACCGCGGTATGTACAATAAGTGACTTTTGAAATGCAACGTTATTAATAGGCTTAAATTTTCAGGTATTAGCTTTATGCTATGTTGTCAACACTACCCCCAACCGAAATTTCTGGAAGGGCCCTGGCTTCTAGGGCATTCCTCCCCCCCTCCCACCCCTGGCCACGGGCCTGCCACTGTTGATAATCCTTTGCGTCCATACACTATTTTGTATATATGCAGGTTTTTTATCGCGAGATCAATTATATTGACAGTGTCGACAGGTTTTGCCGTCGCCGTCATGTCCCGTATCAAGTCCAAATTGTTAATAAACCCCCGCGCATCGTACGTTCTACCCGCGGGTAAAAGCACGCGAGTGGGGGCGACGAACACGGCTGACGCAGAGCTCCAACGAGCCCGCCCCATCTTCGTCGCTCGGAGGGCGCATGTGATAACATCACCCTCTCGGGACGCCGGCTGTCGAAGCGGAGAGGAAACATCCCGCCAGTTAAAACGCGAGTAGGGGGCCGGGGGGTGTAAGGTGTCGTGCGCTAACTGTGGACTTCGCGCGGTCGCCATCGCTGGCGCGCGAGCTACTCGGCGGCCATCAGCGGACGGCTCATAAACCTTTCTACGTGCTGCGCTCTCAACGCGACGATACTCGATAGTGTCCCTGGAACAATCGTGTCCTCTTACACCAGTGTTTTGTACAGTTCATTGATTTGTGGGGATTTTACGTCCGAAAACCAGCTGTGATTATGAGAGACGCCGTAGTGGAAGGCTTCCGAAATTTCGACCGCCTGGGTGCACTGACATCGCACAGTACACGGGCCTGAACATTTCTCCTCCATTGAAATGCAGCTGTGACGGCCGGGATTGTTTTGTAAGTTGCGTGGGATAGTATACAAAAGGGTTTAGCTGCCAGCCTCGCTTCGCATAACATTACAGTTTCTTGCTATCGCGTGCGCTGCTTCGCGCTTTCGGTGAAACTGATTTTTTTTTTCCTAGAAGGGCTAAATTCAGAAACGACGGAATTCAGAAGTGCCGAAGGGACACCCGCGTATGGTATGATTTACGGCTTCCCAGAAACGCGGCAACGTCAGAGACATGCAGCTTTCAATGATGGTCAGTAAAGTTGGTATACACTCATAAACCGCGCATGCGTGTGCATGCATTGAAGCCTATGTTTCTGGGTCCCGTGAAAGGCAGCGCCCCGCTTCCGACTGATAATGAGCTTCACAACATTGCATTAGTTATTTCAAGGCGAAGCAGCAATACTGCTACTATAACTTATTTTCCACAGTCAACATTCCAAAAATCGTAAGGAGAATCCAAACTCATATATAAATGTAAAGGGTTTGAGAATTTGCAGTTATTAATTAATTAATTAATTGATAGCACTTCACATACAGAATCCTCCAGAAGCGCGTGTGGCTGTCCGCCGGTTATCGCTGCCGCTTTAATTGGCTTCATCTCCACCAGCCGGTGCTGTCGGTCAGGGTCACGGCTGAGCAGGAATGGCCGCCTTCCGCTGATTCTCGGAGGCGTTTCTTCGGAATGGGGTCAACTTTAGGACTGAATGTACCAGCTGACCAATCGCCGTCGTGTGCGAACGCGTCACCACCACCACCCTCGAACAGTCGCGGTACACCGTGTACATATATAGGCGCGATATCCGCATGCACGGCGCGACATCGGCCCGCTCGCGCTGTACATGGTCGATATATGTATACGAGGCTTTTTTGTATACGGACAGGCATGCTCGTCACGTCGTGCACACCTTCTGCTGTAAAGAAGAGGGCGCCGTGCAGTGCCAGGAACTTCCCGGCCGTATTGCGCAACGAAGTGTCTTGTTTCGCAAGCGCGCGTGCATGCTGGACAAGGGAAATGGCGTGAGAATGGCGCCATTTCCAAGTACAGCCCGTTTTTTTTTTACTCGCGGACAACCGAGTTGGCGAGGTTCGGCGGAGTGTAGCGTATACAGTGCCTGTGTAAGGGCTCCGCAGTTCCCGCTGCCTGCCACCAATCCAGCGCCGCCGCTACGGGCGGTGCGTCTAAAAATACCGCAGGAGGGCGGTTTGGTATAGTTATACATAGCGACGACGCTTGGGCGGTCCCGAGGAAACCTTCAGGCGAGTGGGGGTTTGTTGTTTTCAACGGTGGTTGGCTATCGTTATAGCGAGGTTACCGCGGGTTACTGGTGCACGGAATGAGCAGAGCGACATCTGCCGAAGCTTTGGCAAGCCGGAGAGCGTTGTGAATTATCCGGGATGTGAGAATGTCCCTATTTGTCTCTAGATGGAATAGGAATCGAATACGAAATGGGCGTTTTTTTTTTTTTTTTCGAAGTAATGTTAGGTGATGTTCAAATCTGTAGTGTTCAACTCAAGGTGAACTAGGGTGCATGCTTACTATGAACATTGAATGCGAGCTTCTGCAAGGGGAATGTAAGAGCAGTGATAGCTTTGTGTTGTCCTCTGTGGTCGAAGTGTGCGTCCACACGGTGACGTTGACGGCGCAATCGCCCACTGATATTTATTTATACATACTGCAGCGCAGAAATGCGCTATGGCAGGAGTGGGGTTACAAAGCAATTCAAGAGCGAAATCTTAACAAACAGCAGTGAAAATTATACAAACATTCCCGGAAAGTGTCGGTAGTGCTTCCTTCTGTACTTGCGCGTTTAATTAAGTGCCTATACTGTATCCTATATTGTACTTAATTATTGCTTCGTTGTCCCTCTATGTATTATGCTCCCTTGGATGACGTTATTACACTTTCGCTGCTGTCTCAGTGTTTACAAAATATTCATCTGCATTTTACTATGTTCGTGCCGATTGTTTGACGAGTTGTTGCAGCTATTCCTGTCATGTCTGTACTGGTACGTGAACTGTCGAAAGGAGGCTACACAGCAGACCTTGACTTCGGGACCTCTTCGTGTATATGAGTATTGTTTAACTTCATTGTTGTCGCAATAAAATGATAAAAGGTCATTTCAATATAAATAAATAAATAAATAAATAAGTAAATAAATAAAAGACACAGCAAACGAGGTCTTGCCGCGGCGATGTATTTCAGCCACCCTTTAGCCCCAACCTCTCCCCCTCTTCCCTCCCCACCTGTCTCCTCCTTATCGTTCTGCAGCAGGTGTCGAAAGGAGGGCTTCGACGGGCTGTGTGACACTGTCAGTGTGTTCAGAGAGAGCTAGCGGGCGGTGAAAGAGAGAGAGATAGAGTGGTTTGAGCGAACGTCAATCTTATCGTCGACGGTCTCGACGCTGTTTTTTTTTTTTTTTTTTCTCGCAGTGACGCAAACGTCGCAGTAGCGGCACCACCCCCTCTGCCCTCCGCCTCGTTGTGTGTCCGTCTCCGGGGCCTCTGTTGTCGCGACAGCGTCCGCTCCATTCTCGAGAACTCGCGCGTGGTCAGTGCACTCCCCAGCGGTGGTCCTTTTGGAGCAGTCCCTCTCTCGCGCACGCGTATCGCTTGTGTGTACTATAGCTGTACACCCCGCGCACTTTTATCTGAGCGTCGTTTATCGCGCGCACTGGCGCAACTGAGTATAGGGGTTATCGCCCAAGGCGAACGAGGATGGCGGCAGCACGTGAGAAAACGTTTGGAAGTGCGTGAGCGCGCTTTATGCTTTGCCGTACGGTGGGTGCTGTCGAGGTCGAACTCTGTCAGTGATGATGATGATGGTTATAGTAATTTCTGCAGCCCACGTCGGGGGCACGGCTCAGCGTCCACGGGGTAGGGGAAAGGGAATGAAAGATATAGAGAGAAAAAGCCGTAGTGGAGGGGCTCCGGAAATTTTTGACCACACGTGGTACTGTGCGTTGTCAGTGCACGCTAAAGAACCCCAGGTGGTCGAAAATTTCCGGAGCCCCTCTACTACGGCTTTTTCTCACCTTTTCTGTCTTCAGTTCCTTCCCTCTACCCCCACGGACGCTTAGCCGCGCTCCCGACGTGGGCTGCAGCCAAACCTCGATATAACGAACTCGACTTTAACGAATTATTGGTTATAACGAAATAAATGAAAAGTAGTACTGCCACTAGAACAATGCCACAATTATACGTGTGTAACGAGTTATCGGCTATAACGAAGCTACTTAGATGTGTTGAATTCGTTATAACGAGGTTTCACTGTAAATATATATATTGTCAAACCTCGTTACAACCGTCAAGGGCGCTCATTTATTTGTTAGAAACAACTTAATAAACTAACAAATAATGAAGTCTAGGAAAACATAGGGGAAGGTATTGAAGTTAACTGTGGTAGTGTAATTGTGGAATAAGTACATACATACATACATACATACATACATACATACATACATACATACATACATACATACATACATACATACATACATACGTACATACGCATTTTGTTGATCACCACCGTGCGGAGAAAAAGGGCAATTTTCAGCGACCGAAAATCACATTTCCGTCTCCGTGTTTTTCAGAGCTGCAACAACACCTATACTCTGGCCTCTTTATACAGCATTTTTCTTCTCTTCGTAGCCTCGTGCGCACGGTTCGGCAGGTGTGGGAAAAAAAACAACAACACATTTCTCGCGTATGCGAACTGCACGGAAGACAATAGTTGAGCGAGTCGGTAAGGAATGACGTTCCTGCAGCGCGCGCACAGCAGTTGTTTATGCCGAGCGCGGCACTCGATCGCTTGTAATTACAAATGTTCTTTCTTTTTCTCTTTTTTTTCTTCAAGCAGCCATTATAACCCGTGTAAACCGCGATGACGTAGGAGTGTGACGATTGTGACGCAGACGACGCGCCCATGTTGTTGTTGCCGCAGCGCAGATTGAGAATCGTCGCCGATATATTACAAAGTTAGAAGGAAAACCGAACAATCACCCGTTGTCTAACGGCTGCCTCCACCTCGCGATATATATATATATATATATATATATATATATATATATATATATATATATATATATATATATATAAGGAGATTCACGCGATTAACAACATAATTAACTTTACTGGCGGCAGTAAAGTTATATTGTTAATCGCGTGAGTCTCTCTTTTTGGAAATATTTATTCGGGCTCAGGACAATCTTCTTTGCGGACTATATATATATATATATATATATATATATATATATATATATATATATATCGCGTGCGTATGGCCATTTTCTTCACCTGGTGCGCTTGTTACCTGTTTTACCGTTATGATTACTTGAAGTAATTTCGCAGTGTCGTCACATATATGCCAGCTAGAAATCACAGTAATCGCACGGTGGTCTAGTGGCTATGGCACTCGGCTGCTCATACGACGGTCGCGGGATCGAATCCCAATCGCAGCGGCTGCATTTCCATAGGGGCGAAGTGTCGAGGCCAGTGTCGATGTCAGTGCATGTTTAGAGTACCCCGGGTGGACGAAATTTCCGGAGCCCTCCGCTATTCTTATCATCATAGCGCGGTTTTGGGACGTAAAACCCCAGAAATCAATCTATCAGCAGTCACAGCAGCCTCTAGGCTGAACTGTTATTGCTATGATATATATTAGTCGTTCACGCAGAATTTTTCCGCGTATTTCGTTTGCTTGAAGCGTATATAGCTTAGTGGCCTTCAATATGAATATAATCACAAAACAACAAAGCTTTTAGCCTGGCTCGAATGAAACAAGTGAGATTGTTTTCCTCACTGCACAGCTGTTTCTCTCGGCATTAATTAAAATAATGCCTGTGCAGACTGTGATCGCCACATTTTCCGATGCTGCCGAGCCTATAGACACACAAACGGGGGACTCTTTACTGTGCATTGACTGCGTTACAAACCTGGCGTTACGAAGGCTCGTAAGCTTTTCTTCATCACTTTACTAAGAGCTTTATTTATTTATTTATTTATTTATTTATTTATTTATTTATTTATTTATTTATTTATTTATTGTTATAATTGCGCGTAAGTTGCGCGTACAGAAGTTGGCAGTTAATCTGCCGCAGCCCTTATTGCCAGCACACAGGCATCGAGCGAAACGTAAATGAAATAGGTGTTTTCATTTTCACATACCAGTGTTCGAACTTTTTTATGCGACCACTTGCGGCATGCTACAAAAATCGTCTGGCCAGGAACCTTGAAAAATATACAGAGAGAAATAAAGAGGCGGAAAAAGGTCGCGATGAAACTTTTATGTGTTCCAGGAAACCACCACTCACCTTTCTCTCCTCTCCCCCCCCCCCCTTCCCCTCTGTCCTTTCATTTTTTTTTTTTTTTGAAGTGATTCTGCGTTCATCGTGTGACGTCGTGGCATTGGAAAGACGATATTTGCTTTTTTTCTGGCTCTGTATGGGCTGTGTTGGTCACACTTCATAACCGTGTTTATGAAGTTTATTGGGGTGTATGTGTCACTTGAGTGAGGGACGGTGGTCAATGAACTATGGTGGCTATGTGTTCGAGTAGGTGAGACGACTCACAAGTAATCTTTTTCTTTGGCTCTTCTGTATACACCCCCTCCCTCTTTCTCTCTCTCTCTCTTGACACACACACCGTAATGCTCGTTGGTGCTGTGGGTAATAAGTTATATTTCGCTGTTCGGCGTAACGCTTACCATTCCTAAAGACGAATGCTTGTAACATCGCTATCTCTATCTTAATCATAGACGTACTCTTTGTTAATAATACTCCACATTTGTTTTATATCTGACGCACTCAGTCGAACATTGTGCTATGACCTCTTTCCGGCCAACGCAAGCGTTTTGCTAAAGCACGTCGCTCCCTGAACGTTTCGGAATGCTCCTCGCCATGACGCAGACTCAGTGAATTGAGGGGAGCGAATTTAATATATTTCACCCTGGCTGTTGAGCTTCTCTCCGCTGTCTGGAAGGTGATGTAGTGATGTCATACTGCTTATAAGAGAAAATCGCAATACTAGTCTATATAAATTCTCTAAAGAGTCTATAGTCTCATGACCTTTGATCGTTCATTTCACAGGATGCGGAAACACGGAAGACGGGATGCTCACAGGCACACAGCGCTTAGTCAACGATATAACTATACCTTGCGTAGACTTTAAAAAAATAAAATAGAAATAATGTACACATTGGAAAGGGGGTATATGACAGCTGCAAAGACTGCATGACGAGCTGAAGCAATGACGGTTTTGCCCAGCGTCGACAGCTCACGATCAGATAAACGTTAAACCATAGTCGAAACTTTAAAGGAGGGTTATAATAACATTTGTGGGTTATACATTTGCGCTGGTGTTTGAAAACAGCAGGGGGCGGGGCCTGCGTGTTGCCATGTCGCGGGACCCTACATGAAGCATCCTACAAGTGTCACTCTTTGTTCTTTGACGGCTCTTGCGCATGGAAAACGGTGCTGATCAGTCGTGGAGGCTCCTTTAAACGCGGGTGCCAAATATATTGACACTGCACGCACTAGGGAAACTGCAGTTTGGTTTCATATGCAAGCGGAACGCGCCTGTTCTTCCAACAAATTACGTCACTAGGAACGCCGGCTACGTCACATGGGACAGAACTAACATTGGCCGACGTCATGATCACGGAAACATCCTCAGTTCATATAGGAACCCCCAACGACTGATGGGACACCGTTATCATTCTTACGTTCAAGAAGTTTTGCGGGACGTCTTAAAAAAAGAAAAAAGATGTCAGCGCCGGACGCGAACGGTCTCTCCTTTAGAAAGAAAGGATGGGAGTGAGACACGTGACTCTGTGGTCCTCTCCTCCTCGGTCTTCGGCGAAGGCTACCGTGCGTCGTGAGGACTGGAAATATCCCCAGAGAAAGAGAGAGAGAGAGAGAGAGAGCGCACTCTTTATTTTTTCTTTTTTGACCGGCGGGGTTTGTTGCGCAACACGCGCCGACCTTTCCACGTGCGGCTGACGCTTGCGTTCCGTCGGAGACGGGAAAGGGGGAGAAAGGAGGAGGAGGCACGGGGAACGCCCGTAACCAAAGTGGCTGATGGCGGATAAAAAAAAAATAATAATGCAAGATTGGCTGTGAGGGTGCAGGAGAGTTGCGACATATCAGAAGCGGCAGCAGCAGCAAATCCCTGTGATGACGCGAGTACCGGATCGGTCGGCTGCGCCCGAGTAGCACACGAGTGCGGGCGATATCGCTCTCGACTGTAGCTGGGCGCAGGGCGGAAGAGCGTGGCGGGAGTTCGCCAACGACGTAGCGCTTACGTAGACGTCCGTGCGCGCGCGCGCGCTCTGTGGCGTCGTTCTGTGTAGCGTGCAAGAAAAAAAAAAAAAACCTGCGAAAATGCGTGATGCTCGCTTTATTTATGTTCTCTCTCTCTCTCTCTCCCGCTGCTGTCGCGAACGCAAACAGCTGTTCGCAAAGGCTGCGATCGGTCAGTCGTGCCTGCGGACCTCCTGCGAGCGCAGGGTCGCGCACAGTTGTTCGCTGCTTCTTTTCAGTGACGAAAGCTATGCCTGCGTCGACGCCTCCCGTTTGCGAACGCCGACGACGTTCGTCGAGAACGCGGCGCTAGACGACGGAAAGAATGCGTGCCGAGGCCTTCTTGTACCCGCCTCGCGGTTATCCCCCTCGCGCCACCGCCGACGACGACGCGATGTCCTTTCGCGAGGGCGAAGTGGCGGCGAGTCGACCTTGGAGGTCGTCTCACAAACCCGTTCAGCTGGTGGTGGATAACGTCGATCACATGATTGGGACAGCGGTGGCCTCCCCCTTGTGGATGACTAATGGAGGCTGCGGTGGCTACTACCACTGCAGGCAGTACCAGATGGGAGTGAGTATGGTTTCCCCCCCTGAGGATTGACGTGTCCATATGCTACCTGCGACGTGTGTCGTATACTGCAGCGCTGAACGCTGCTTGCTCGAACGCTACTGGCAGCTTGTACGGTTGCGGCCTTCGTAGGAATGTGTTGCACCTGTGCACCTGTCTGCTGATGGCCGTGTATAGTGAACGCTTGGTTAGTACGAGCGCTTTGTCTGCGCGTTCCTTGGAATGTTTATGGAGGTGGTGATAGGGCATGCGCCTGATAAACAAGGAACGCCCGCGTGTTCCGTATGTAACGAACGCCGTTTTTTTTTTCTTTGCGAATTAGTGGTGCAAGGCATCAGCGGCCCTGTTGTGTAGACGTTCCGTGGAATAGCGTATATAATATGCAAGCGAGGTAAGCCAAGCAGAAACGTTACAGTGATGCCTCAGAGACGTTACGCAGCGCTCGCTTACACAGACCGCTTGACTGTTGTGGACGCTTGAAGCGTTACCTTTCTTCGTGCGTGCAGCGTTCGGCCAGGTTTGCTCGTGCTTTCGCTTTGTGATGCGCAATAACGACGTATTGATGTATGCAGCGTTTCTGCATTTGGGAGCCGTTGCGACAGACGCTGACGCGCGTCGGTTGCGTTTGTTGTTGTGGCGATCGCAGCATTCGCAGTCGCGTCCGGCTGGGACACAACAGTATGAACACATTATTCTTCGTACGTCGAAGGCCTCTTTTGAGATGAACGAGCGAGATTACATGTTTGTAGGAAAGGACGTCATTGGGAGAAAACTCGCTTTTATATATACATACATGAGTTTACGTGTGTTTTTCGGAGCGTCGTAAGACCCGCGGCCACATAGTTCTGGCGACACGTCTGTTGTCGGCTGCCCTTGCGTAATCCGCAGCTTTCGAACGTCAAGTGTTTGCGTTTGTACCATATGACACGTACGACCATTGTGCCCGCTCAGAACGGCTCACCCTTGCGTGTAGACAAAAGGGGCCCGTTTTCTCGAGTTTGTTCAATCGAGAGCGGCATTTGTTTGCCTTGACACGTACAGTTATAATGTTAAAAACAATGTTTATTGCATTGTTAATTGGTTTGAGACGCCGCTTTAAGCTCCAGCACTAGAACACGTGACCAGATATTTCATGGTTTCTGCGAAGCCCTACATGTATCGGTTAGAAGACCTACACTGTGTTCGAAGGCAGCCTGAAAATTAACACATGAAGTTTCACAACTTTTGATGGAGCAACTATTGTCTGCAAAGTCAGCAAAGCAGGGAGACCATAAGTAGTCTGCGGCATTATGCACGTTTTCTGTCGTGTAGTTATTAAATGTCATATGGCGAGAATAAGAAAGAAAAGGAAGTCGGCCTTCTAACGTCATTGTATTTCTGAAGTTCCGGCGCGAATTTCAAAACTGAAACTTTGACATTCATCGTCCTTTGTAACATTGAACATAAAATGGCAAAATTAACGACGATAGAGTTCTCGATATAAAATTTGTTATTCCAAATCATTTCACCTTTTCACTTTACGTGTCCCTTTATAATTTTGGGCAACGGCCCTTTGCTGCTTTATATTTGACCACGTCATCCAGTAGCACTCGAAGTGAGTGGCGTAAATCCAGAACTGCCACAAGGGGGAACACGCATCTTGCCATAGTGGCCACTTCTTTTTTTTTTTTTTACATAAATATGGATTTTGTCTTTAATTGTTTGAAAACGTAAGTCATGCTTTGAAATAAAAAAATCGAGGGCGTGAGCATTGATGGGTCCGTGTCCCGCGTAATCCTACTACTGTGCTATCGAGTCTCTTTCGGAAACCTGTCGAACAGCACTTGCAAGTTCAGTATAACCTTGCACAGCTGAGGAGTACCGAACACAGGTACACTATGCAATATGAAAAGGCGTTAGACGTCGCTTTTGTGTTCATATATATCCTGCGCAAGAGGTAGACCTCTTGCTCTAACTTCAGCTCCACTCCTCCGTCGCGTATATAGAACAGAACCATCGAATGCCGCCACGTCGGGAACGCGGAGATCGAAGAAAAACGGATCGAACGACGATTCCCTCCAGTTATCGGACAGACAATCAAATTTCCGAACGGTGAATGGTTCGAAATTTTCTTCGACGGAGGCGAAAGTGCATGAGGCCCACGTAACTATCAGTGCGCGTTATAAAAGAACCCCGGGCGGCCAAAAAAAAAAAAAAAATTCCGCGCATCTCCACGAAGTGGAGCATGACGAGTGGGCGAAGCACTGGGTATCGTTCGGTGTTAAGGTAAATCACACGTGACATTGCCCACTCGCGCATGTAAATGAGTGACAACGTGCCCCGCCACGGTGGTCTAGTGGCTGTGGTACTCGGCTGCTGATCCGAGGGTCGCGGGATCGAATCCCGGCTGCGGCGGCTGCATTTCGATGGAGGCGAAATGTTGAGGCCCGTGTGCTGTGCGATGTCAGTGCACGTTAAAGAACCCCAGGCAGTCAAAATTTCCGGAGCCCTCCACTACAGCGTCTCTCATAATCAGAGCTGGTTTTGGGACGTTAAACCCCACACAACACGAGTGACAACGTGTGTGTATATTTACACACGCGTTGTCATTTATGCTCCTGGTCTTTATGAGGTTCCTGCGCTCCCACGTCGTGGATCGTGCCGAGTTCCGGGTTAATTTAGTTAACGCGCACGAAACGAATCCTTATGGTTCAACTATGCACAAGTGAAATCTCCCACCGGCACTTCATTGCAAGTCAAGATCCAGTGCCTATATACACACACACACACACACACACACACACTATATATATATATATATATATATATATATATATATATATATATATATATATATATATATATATATATATATATATATATATATATGGCCGGTGAACGGTTCTCCCGCGCGAGCAGTCGGTATTTTTCAATCAAGAAACTCGCTAGAAGACGCTGCCGGCGTCGGCGTTGTATCTCGGCTTTGTTAACCTTTTGTTCACAAATGTTTCGGTTTCGATTTTACACGATGCTGTGCCGTGGCGGACGGACGCACGCACAACAACGGACGAGCCTTGACCTTAAGGCGCTTCGCCCCTAAAATACACCGCAGCCCAATATGCGGCGTCCCTTTCAACCATAACGTTGCTTTGGCACACGTCAAACTCCGGCAATTATTAATATTTCCAAAGGTGCCGGAGAGCACAGCGCTCATATATATGCGTGGGCTGCTGCTTCGTTCAATTCTCACATGCAGGAAGTGTCTTCTCCGGATAGCATTTCGATGTCGACGACAAAAGGGCGGCTGTCGTAGCGATGTCGTTATAATTCGTCGAGATGTATAACAGAGTCGACGATATATGGTGGATATATATGCGATGTCAGTTGTCAACTTAATTAAAAAAAAAAAGGCCGCGAAATGCGTCAGTATATTCCTCTCTATATGCTCGGGCGTTTTGAACTTTTTGAACTTATTGCGAAGACTACGAAACTCGCATGTGTTCTGCGCTGTGTGCGTGCGCATTTGTCTGCTCTTCCATGCTTGCATATGAGCGCAGAATACACGCGGTATATATATATATATATATATATATATATATATATATATATATATATATATATATATATATCGTTCTCTGTGTCCCCGTACTGCGGTATAATTGTCTACGCTGTAGTACAGGCGCCCTCTCCATTGGGTGCCTGTAATAGTTTACGCGTTCTCCGCATTTTAACGCTCGTTAGAAGGTGCGGATCGGAATATGTGTGGTCGGAAAACGTACAAATAAATAAATAAATAAATAAATAAATAAATAAATAGCTCGCGATTCGTTCACCATGGTACATGACAGGTCGTGACATCGATAACTCGCCACGCTTGCCAGTTACGTCACCGGTTGACGGCAGTACAACCGCTTGTGGCCGCGTTGGGCGGCCAGGGATATGCGGTTGCACAGTATACGCGCCACGCATTACTGAATGTTACGCTTTACAGCCTGTCCCAAATTACATTGACGTTAGGTTAGTAAACACCCGTCTCCTTAACCACCCTGTCTGCTGTGATTGCCTCCCGTGCGCCGTATTCCAGAGGCGATGAACCTGGCCGTAGCACGTTTTGCGGGTCCCCGTAGAGAGGCATCGCGTATACACTGTCTTGACTGCCCTCAAAAACTTCGTGGGAACCCGTCTCCACAAGTTATCGACTGTTTCAATTAAAGTTTGCGTGCCGTTATGGCAAGCAAATGTGCATTGTAGACTCTGCGCCAAAAGTGCTTGCTATATTGCGCCCAGTTTCCTTTCTGCCTGCTCCAGGACCTGCGCCCCAAGGGTGAAATGGCCGCTCCACCACTGCCGCTACATTGATTGATTGATTGTGGTTCAGTTAGGAAAGGACGCTACTTTCTGCGGCCCATGTAGGAAGCACGGCTAAGCGTCCGTGGGGGCAGGGAAAGGGAGTGAAAGAGATAGAAAGGAGAGAAAGGCCGTAGCGGAGGGCTCCGTAAATTTCGACCACCTGGGGTTCTTTAACGTGCACTGACAACGCACAGCACACTGGCCTCTGGCATTTTCGCCTCCATCGAACATGCGACAGCCGCGACTGCCGCTATATCAAGAGACCTCTATAGATGAAGGGGGGACCTTAGAAGCCGCCGCTGCTGCGCGCACTTCCCTCCCCATTCATCCTGCTTGACTGCCGTGTCGCAAGGTCTCGAGCGTCGCACGCGCGAGCCGCGTCGCGCTGTCGTGCGGACCTTTGGGGGTGACGCAAATCCGCCGGATTGTTCGAGGAAACGAGACGGCCTCCACTCGGATCGTCGTCAGACGAACCATATAGGCGACGGACGTCAACACACAACTAAGCGAGCCGTGGTCGCTATATAGCTGCTGTGGGGGGTTAGTTATAACGCGCTAAACGTGCACCAGGTCGCCGGGTTCAAACACAGGTCGCAGGTGTATACGCTAGATAAGACATAGGAAGACAGTATATATAGAGCGGTTCGGAGAACAGACAGAACTTAGTTCAAGAGCGCACACGCCTGGGCTGACTTCAGACGGCATTGCATGCAGTGTACGATTTTTCGAAACTATAGCTATCAGTCATGTTATAGTAATGCACGTGTAATTTAGTTACAATTCTCGGCACGTCACTTATCCCAGAAACTGACAGATCGTCAGTGACGGCCTATTTACATTTCCGCATGTGGGGAACGGAAGAGCATCCAGTTCACAGTAGGACGACGTGGTTGTGCGTTGCATTAAAATTGACGAAGGACGCGTAGATGAAGGAATCGTTTTGATTGGCGCTGTCTGTGCTGTTTCGAGACATTGAAACAGCTTGGAAACACGTGCACATGTACGTGATTAATAATAATAATAATAATAATAATAATAATAATAATAATAATAATAATGGCAGGGCTCGCTAACTGAGTTCGCTTCGTCGTTTAAAACACCTCGTCATGTATGCTTTGCTAGACATGCAGTCACTTTACAAAAACAACGAAGTTTCGATAACTTGGGCGTGATGAATTTCGCCTAAATTACGCAAACTTTGTCGCATAAACGCATTATTATCTCCGGAATAATGGTTTGTCAGTGCCGCAGACACGAACATTTCCTTTGGTGGCGCTGTCTGGCGGCGTAGAGCCTAAGTAGAGGGGACGTATAGTTACGATTGAAGTGATGGAAGCACGTCTCCAAAAATGAAAGGCTCGGTTGGACGTTTTCGTTTTTTAAGGTATGTTTCGTCGAGCAGCCCCTCATGGACATATAAACTTCCATGACTAAAGCACGTTCCGTTTGGCTGCTTGTGTAGCGCTGTAAAGGGTTGTCGCTACATTGGTCGCTACAAGATAGCTTCACCATCGTTATTATACTGCCACTCGCGTCTTCCCAAGCCCAGTATAGTGAGTAAAGAGTAACATGTCATGTTAACAAGGCAACCCTCTTAATTGTGTGGAGTTAATGTTACATACATACATACATACATACATACATACATACATACATACATACATACATGCATGCATGCATGCATGCATGCATGCATGCATACATACATACATACATACATACATACATACGCTAGTACAAGTGGTTACGTAACGGCGCACGGCTGCTACCTCCGAAAGTTCGATTCTGGCCGCGGTGGTTTGCATTTCGACGAAAGCAAAACGATGAATGTCAGAGTGGTCGAAACCTTCGCAGCGCTAAATATACGGCGTGCGTCGTACTCATATCGTGGGTGTCTGGGCACGCAAAACCTTGCCATTTATTGCGTGCATATTTCATATCAGTACACCAACAGACCCTCTAAAGCTAACTTTCCTGCAATGCAGTTTGTCCATCAACTAATAGCAGCGTAGTCGAGCCTGCAAACACTTGTGTACTAGCATAATTTGCTCGTGCTTAGGTGTGAAATGTAGACCCAGCCCTTCTGACACAAAGGTGCACAAAAGAAAAGTTCAGTACGTTCAACTGGACAAATTTGTCAGCATTTAAATCGAGACAGGCGCCGCCATTGTTAGTTGGGCAACATGTGCAGCGCAGAGAAGCGCACCTGCGGAAACGGTCTATTCCGCCACACAACCGATCCTTTTGAAGGGTGCTTCCGGCAGCATGGAGTCATCTACAGTGACAAATAAAGCTGTGTGCTTTCGCGTGTGGGGAGAATCATGGCATGCGTGCTTTGGGTGTCACCCCTTCAGTACTCGGCGCGTTATATGTGAGTATACCACGTGAAACAGCGGGGAAGGTCGTCGTTCGACGTCTCAAAACAGCGTCTGTTTGCACAGCAGGTGCTTCCGCTTAAGGATACGAGCTGCGCGTGCATTGTCGCGTATAACGTGTGCACGCATTTTCTACGTGCCTTTCTTTTGTCTTTGGCTCTAATATAAAAACAAAAGAAAACAAAAAAAAAGGAACGAGAAAAGCTGCTGCAGGTGCAGCCGTTATAGATCCAGGGAAAAAAAGAAAGCTCAGGGTCGACGACAGCAAACTTGACTTTACCGGTTTATTTTTCTTTATTAGCTTTTGAAATCTGCGAATAACTTGAAGACTCGTCAGAAGGTGGTGACGGTGGTTGTGTACAAGGTCCGGCGTTGCGATTTCTTACTCCGCTTGCATTACAACGTGGCGGGGGGGGGGGGGGGGGGGGGGGGGAGGGTGGGTGAAAAAATTATGTAGAGAGCGCGCGAAGGAAACAAAATGTGGGTTATTTTGGAACGAATTGCACCGAAACACTGAGAATAGCGATGCATTGAAATGTGGACATGCCAGGTTGGTTTACACTCGTTGCCTTGGCGCAGCCCCATTGGCCACAGTCAGCAAGTCACAGCGGTTTTTTGTATTGAACAATACAACACGACCTGCCCCAACGCTGTTGCGCTTCTGTCATCGCTGTATGATGTCGCGGCTTCAGATTCTTAGAAATTCACAATGACCAACACGCATAGACACCGCACGCTACATACATACATACATACATACATACATACATACATACATACATACATACATACATACATACATACATACATACATACATACATGCACGCGGTGGACGAGGTCAAAGTCGAGAGAAAAACAACGTTCACTTGTGTTTTTGTCTCTGCTCTCCATTATGGCGCGTCTTTTGTCTTCTTTTTTTGGCTATTATAATCGATTTGTCTTTTTGTTTTTTTTGTTCCGTACACTCTCTTTCGTCGCCGCCGACATCGTCCGAGCCGCGCGCGTCGGCGCCACGACCTGGCTGGCTGGCTCGCGTGTTTGTAGCTTTTTTTTTTCTCTTTCTTTTTCTCTTGCCTGTGTTTCTGTGTGTGTGTCTCCGTACACGTGGCCGACGTGGCTTCGACTTTGTCGCCGAGGCGAGACGCCGCCGCGGCGCACAGCTGGCGTGCCGAGCTCGGCGGCGTTGCGATGTGCATGCACGGCGGCGCAGATGCCCGTCGCCCGTCGAAGTCGTGCCTCTCACCCAGCCTCTCCTCTATCTCTCACTGTCGCGGCTCTAACACCGCAGCTGTTACACAGTGCGCTCTCCTTCCCTCCTCCCTCCCCCACACAATGCACTTGCAACATTCGATGGCAGCTATGCCCAGCTGACCCGTTAACATTAATCGCGGTGACACGTACGCGAAAAAAACCAAACCATTACATTCTCCCTCATTTTTCTTTGTTTTCCGTTAAGCAGAGTGGTCTGCGTCTGTTTATATTTATTATCTTATTTATTTAGAAGTACTGCAGTCCCTTTTAGGGATTGTCGCAGAGTGGATTTACTCGTTAACAAGAATATTTTTATAAAAGACAACGACCTTGACGGGTCAATGCGGCGCAAGTAAATATGACCGATACTTTTGTCGCGCGGCATATACTAAAGACTGTGCCCAGTCATGAGGTAAATTACCTCAGTTACCCCAAAGGGTTGGCCCTTGATGTTATGGAGGCGATGCGTGAACGTGGGTTCATCCACGTCAAACGGTGCCATACCAGACAAACACCGATAGCAGTGGGCAAAGCTCACCTCGATGCAACAATAAACACTCAACTCCTTATGCGAGGAGACATTTCACTTTGGTGTTATACCGATTCCTTTGACATAGGGATGAGCCACACTTTTTTTTTTTTTTAGAAGCACTGCAGTCCCTTTTAGGGATTGTCGCAGAGAGGGTTTACGCGGTAACAAAGAACATTTTATATACAAAAGAAAACGCGCGAAGAAAGACAGTATATAAAAACACGAAAGTAATATTCGCGAGACATCTCAGAGCGAAACGAAGCGCTTGCATTCCGCAGTACAAAAACTCGTCAAACGTTTATAATCGTAGTATTGTGAAAGTCCCAGTTATGAGAGGCGAATACCGATCCGTGCCCAGCTAACGGAAGCCGTGACCGTCGCAGTCTTCTTCGCTAGGGGATTAAAAAAAAAAAAGCGCTCTTTCTTACTTCTCCCCTCCTTCACTTTTTGTTTTCTTTCCGCGAAATCGAACCTTCTGCGCGCGCGTTTGTGTGCGTTTCGTAGGGATCCGTACACAAAGAACAATGCCGCGGCTTCTCAAACTGAAGATTCCAGAAGAGGATGCTTTCGTGTGGTTGTAATGGACACTGCTTTTGTTGATCGCGGTACGCTGTGCCGTGCTGTATTCAGCGCGCCTTGACATTGGTTTGTTCATGGTGCCTTATATCCGAAGGAGCTGTTGACGCTTCGTAGTGTATAATAGAGCTGTGCACGGGCCGTCTTTCCGAGCCCGAGCCCGGCCCGGGCCCGCTGACTTTGTCGAAGGCCCGCCCGAGCCCGACGGCAAAGGGCTGCGAGCCCGCCCGGCCCTGGCCCGACGTACGAAAACACAATCCCGGGCCCGGCCCGGCCCGGCTTTTCGACGCTAAGCACATCAGCTGTACACCAACAAATAACGTAATAATTATGCACGTGCATATAAAAAATACTGCGAGACGACGGTAAACGTTTTACGTACCAACATGCAACATTTTTTTTTTTTTTTGCATTGCATACCTGCGACAGCGCGGCACTTTGCCTCATGCCAGCAACAATGGAGTTCGCTCGCCAAAGCCGTCACGCGTATGGGGTATGCCCATGCAAGCGTTAGCTTGCACGAAGGCGATCTACATCGGGTCGCTCGTCGCTGTCGCGTGCATTTTCACTCATACGGGATTTGGCCTTAAATCTAACGCGAACAGTCGCGTGGCGCCGTCACTAGCTCGGGTGGTGTTACTTCTCTGTTTGTCGGAGTGCAACAGAGGCAGTGATTTACCTGCTCCCCTTATGTTTAAAGTAGCGAATGGAAAAGAAAAGCGGTAAAGGGCGGTCACGGAAAAGGCGCTGTATGCGTGCTGGAAAACAATTCCCGCTCATTCTCTATATTTCGGGCTTGAGTCGGGCTTTGCGCCGGGCCCGAGCCCGGTCCGATAAAACTCCAAGTAGCCCGAGCCCGGCCCGCGCCCGAGGTGAAAATACGTCGGCCCGCCCGAGCCCCGCTTTCGGGTTACCCGGAGCCCGTGCACACCTCTAGTGTATAACACCGTGTAAGACATGGAGGTTCAAAGACTGTTTCCGGCTCGACAGCTTATCCTGAAAAGCTTGTGCCGGATGAAGGAACGGGAACTTGAGTGAAAGGCAGTTGATATGAATATTGCCAGAAAAAAAAAAAAGGAAGAAAGGAAAGGTTGTTTTTCTCCCCATGTGTGCATGCCACACGCGCCTTGGTTACCTGCGATGACTGCTGCGTGAGGCGCGCGTGTTTAACAGGCGTACGCGAGTGCATGTCGGGCAACCACTGAATACCCTGGGAGACTTAGACACTGGTCAGCGGCCTTGTTATGATCACGTTTCATATGCCCATCTGAATGTCGTGTCTTGCTGTCCGATGCAGTATTTTAATTCTTTCCGTGGGTGATGGTTACTATTTTCGACTTTTAAGCCTCCCTCCGTATAACTTCATTTCAAAATGTACTACTTTTACTATTATTGCGTTGCTTCATTGATTGAACACCCCCTGAATAAGGTGTTGTTCAATCAATCCATCCTTCAACCAATAAAGATGTACAACAGCTCATGTTTCCTTTATTGTTGTTGTTCAGAAAAAACAACAACAATTGAAACATGAGCGGGATCGCAACTTGATTGATTGAACACCACCTGCATAATGTGTTCAATCATTCAGTCAATAAATAAATAAATCAGCTAATCAAGGTGTAACCCCCCCCCCCTTTTTTTTTGTGTGTGTGTGTTTGTTCAGAGAAGTGTGGGCAATGTGCACCTATAGAACACCAAGGCAGAGAATAATCCGATGAATGAGCAAAAAAGAAAGTCACCGTAACGTCGGTCTTCAGTTGCCTGGTATACCATGTTGATGATGCATGCCCTGTTTTTTCTCTCGTCCGATGTGCGCTGCCCTCGCGGAATACGTCGGCTGCATTGTTCCGCGGCCAAAGCTCATTGTGCAATGTGTCGGGTGTCGCGTGTGCGTGTGCACGTCTCTTCCGCATATCGATCAGTCTCGTTTCCACAACACTGTCATGCTCATGCGCTGTGCTTTCCCGAGCCGCTGCATGCAGCCACCGTTGACAGCGGCGGCTGCATATATATATATATATATATATATATATATATATATATATATATATATATATATATATATATATATATATATATATATATAACGCAGCGCCTGACGCTCTCCAGAGTATTCGGCATCGCTTTTGGTATAGAGAAATTGCTGCGCTGCTTTGTGCAAGTTGAGTTCGCAGTACTTCAGAACTATTTACACAATCTGCTTTCTGATTGAGAATGTTTGTGTGCTTGTCAAAGACTGAAGCCTTTTGCTGTGTCAAAAAAAAAAACAAAACAAAAAAAACCGTCAATTTAAGCTTGGAACTACGTGCAACGGTGCATACATACATGCATACATATTAATGACACAGGCGCTCCAGCTCGAACGGCGGCGTTTGGTTAGTGGTCAAAGGGCGCAAACGTCATTTGACGTCAAAAGTGAGACTCCTTCCCTGAAAATTTGTGTAATTTCAATAAGCACTGCCTTGACTTGGTTAGTCAGGCGTTGCATTTCGATGGCGGGTGAATGTGTGAACGCTTGTGTGGCATGCATTGAAAGAGAGAGAGGGTGTGTGAAAGAGGGGTAAGCAAGGCAGGGAGATGCGATGCATTGAGTGCTCGTCAGGAAGTATGTCAGCTGACCAGCTCAAGCCCTGGTCCTATTAGTCGTGACCTTTCCTGCGTAGTTCAGGAACGTTACAACAGCCCACGTTTGTGTTAAAGTGTGTTCCTCTTGCTGTATGCAAGCGTACAACATTCATGGTTTTCCCGAAGCTTACTTATAACCCGAGGCACACCGAGGCTCCGTATTATGCGTGGTATTGAAGTGCTTTATTGCAATACTTTCACGATATAGTACTCATCTGGTAACCTGGTCCCATCACACGTGTGCAGGCGGTGAATCGTCGGTGCCCGGTGGTGATCGCTGCCCTCCCGACCCGTGAGGAGGAGGGGCTGGCAGGCGGCCGCGCCATGAACGGCCCCGAGGGGGGCGGCGGTGGCCCCGCCGCCCCCGTCGCCTCCGGGGGGCTGCCCTGGGCGCCCCCGCGGCACGCCGTGCCCAAGCGCAAGATGGCCGTCGTGCACGGCCCGCTGGTGCCGCGCAACGCGTCGCCCGGCCAGGACCTCAGGCCGTGCGCCGAGATGTTGCAGGGCGGCCTGCTGGTCGCCGGAGACCTGGCGTCGCCCCCCGCCAGGGACCCGGCGTCGACTTCGAGGTGAGTCCCCGCAATGCACGCATGAAGCTGCTGGGAACGCGTGTGCGTATACGAATGATAGATGCATAGACAGACGCGCCTTGCCCGAGGAAATGGTCGGAGGGTGCGGAACCTTTGCTGTACATCGGGTGCAACCAAGGGGGTCTCATGACGAATGTGCGCGGCTCGGTTGCGTTGTGTTTCTGCCTATGCTAAGATGGCCGCCGCCCGCTTAGCCCGGCTTCACCCTTTAACACTGCACCTCGACTCCAGCAACATTTCTTCTAACCTCCTTGGGTGCAACACTGTGAACGGTGCGCAAGTAGTCCGCAAGAAGACGAATAAGGAAAGGTGTATCGTTCCGCCAACGAAACGACAAACATAAAAATACAAACTCGAATATTTCGATTATTTCCCCGTAAAATACAAGCGTGTTTTGTCAATCTGATGAGAAATGTGATATGATTCAATTAAAGCTGCAAGTGAGGCATTTATTTATTTATTTATTTATTTATTTATTTATTTATTTATTTATTTATTTATTTTTGGCTTTCCGCAAGCAACGCCCTACTTTTTGGTCGCGGAAGTGCACAGCGTAAACATGAGCACTAGCTTTGACAGCGTTGCACCTGATGTATGGAACGGAGTATATAGCGGAGGGAAATGAAGAGGAATGACGGGGAACTTGCCAGGTGGTGTTATTTGCCTGAGGGCTGCTCTACAGAAAAGAGCAAAGAAAAAAGAAATCTAAGGAGTGATACGGGGAGCAGAAGCCAGTGACAGAACGAAGTGATAAGCAGCGTGTTCGTGGACATATGTGTTGTGTTCCTGATGGCGGCCGTTCTCGATATTTTTTTCTTTTTTTCCTGTATGGGAGCTCCAAACGACGCGATCCAGCACTGCGAGTTTGTTATTGATATAAAACGCGCTCCGAATCCCCCCCCCCCCCTCCCCTTTCTTTTTTATCAGTGCTGGAGTTGCTACAACAGTGCAATCATTCAGAGCAATCGAAATCGTAGAACGGCAGGAAGTTGCATTCAGTTTGTGGGGTTGCGTTGCTGAGGAAAGCAATGCGCGGTGTGTGAGGAAAATGATAAGAATAACGGCACGGACAGAATAGAGGAAACGAACAATTAACACACACAAAAAAAATGTTGGCTATTTTCACTCGTGTCTAGGGTTGCCACCGTTCTGCGAAATAAAAATCAAAGGGAAAGGAGTGGGGTGCGCGCTTGAACCCGTATGGCAAACAAAATGCCACGTTAAATACCGGGATTTCTTGTAACGTTGTTTTCCTGTAGAGAAATCGATATAATGCATATATGCATGCCACCAAACTAATGAACTACTCTGCTGGATGGCATAAAAAAATACCAGTGAGTGGAATAACGTTTGTGCTAAAAGAGACGAGGTTTTGGTTGTTTCACATGTGGTTCACTGGAAATTGCGGGCATAAAAAGCTCTCCTTCGTGTCTGAGACCCCCAGACCACAGTGACACGGTATGCGAATTCACTGCTGTCTGGTGTAAGTGCAAGCGAACATTACTAACATTAAAAAAAAAAAAAACGAAATACAATGCATATTCCACAATATATTACATATTCATATATGCATGCACGCGCAGTTACACGAGCAACTTAGTGACGAAATTTCCGTAAGGTAATATTCTTCTCAGGTAATATTCTCAGGTAATATCTCAGGTAATATTCTTCGCATCTAGCGTGTCCTTGCGGTGCTGATTGTATGTGCCTGCACAAGTTAGACATTTTTCTTCGGCAAATTTACCGATGTAGCTGTCAAAAAGACGTCTACGAAACGCCCAAAATATGATCGGTATGCTACAGCCAAAAACGGCGAATGACGGCCGGTCTTAGGTGTGGATCAGCAACTGACTTAAACAAAAAAAAAAAACAGTCGTGTTGCTCAGGAACAGGGAAGGTAGCAAACCTATACTTGTCTCCGTGTATGCGTGCATTTAAATATAGTACATAATTTTCATGCATGTCTCCTACCAGCCCCCCCACATTTAACAGCACTATAGAACCTTGGGAGCTTCGCATGCGGTGTCTGACGCATTCACGTTGTCAACACGAAACAAGAAGTTTACTGTTCCGAATCAAAAGTACTGCACATGATGAAGTAGTACCGAATATATGTCGCATTTTCTTTTTCTCCGACCAAAGCGCGAATTATTTTTACGTGCTGATTACCTTTAATCTGTTAACCACGTGTACTTGTGCAGTAAATGTTGCTCGGCTAAGCGTACTTCACGCCGAGGAGGAGTATTAAATGTACGCGCCGCCGCGTTGTTACGAAAATCCACTTTTAGGTCCGACGGCGCCAAGCAACCGGAGAACACCATTTCGAGAAGACTAGGGTGGCAGCGAGTGCGCTCTGTGTGCATGCGTTGTGTGCTCCGGTGAGTTGCACGAACAAACCACGAAACGAACGAACGCGCGCTACGGCGGAGTTCCCGCCGCCATGACGTCACTTGCGAAAGGGCGCCATGGCGCCAGGAGGCCGTGCTCCTCCGCCACCGAGGAGGCGCCGAGGCGCCCGCTGCGCCCGCTTCGGCCTCTCGCCAGAGGCGCCGGCGCTACCTGTACTGTCCCGCAGACGCCTCTCCGTGTTGCTGCTCTCGGAGCATGCAGTAGCTTGTCTCTGTCGCAGGCTTTCGGCGCTTTGAGCACGCGGGAGGAAAACTAAAACTACGTAGTTTATGGGGTTCCGCGAAGCAGCAACGGTTAGCAGAGATTGGAAGCAGCCGTAGAAACATTTCTATTTTCTAGGTTCGTAGAAAACTAAAGCTGAATTCGTGTCAGTGACACCGGTTTGATCCGCGCTTGCTGCTTACAGAGACCTACTACTTCCCGGTGGAGCGTGTCGAGTGGCGTCGCCGCGCGAGTTCCACCGACCTTCCAGGGAACACCGGTCGTCGAGGGATTCTCGGGACCTCCCGCTGAGAGTGGACGTTGGTGCAAACCAGAGAGACTGTAGTCTGTCATCGTCCCCCAGTGAATTCTGCTTCTCCCCGAGGGACGTCGCCAGAGACGTCGTCAACTCGTCTCCCTCGGCGAGGCACTCTCGGAGTGGCGGCGACTCGACACGTCCCAAGGACTCGACGTCGTCGTCGTCCGGCAGTGGTAACGGCGGCATCATGAGTGCCTCCTCGTCCTCGGCGACCCCCGTCGTAGCACCGGTGACCCCACCAGCGGCGGTGACCGGTTGCAGCGGCGACGTGAACATGCCCAGCACGGTGTACGGCTCCAGTCCCGGCCGCAAGCTGGAGGACACCCTGGCCGGCCTGAGACTGGCGCCGCCGCGCGAGAGCGTGCTGGTTCGCGGTCCGGGACTGTCGTCCGCGACGACGAGGCCGCAGGTGACCAGTCCTCAGATCCTCGAGCAGCACATCAGCAAGATCATCTCCGAGAACGCGGCCATCGTGGAGACGCTGGACCCCCTGTGGACCAAGCGGTACATGCGCCACAACAGCACTTCGAGCAGCAACGGTTCTTCCACGAGCAGCGGCTTTGGCAGCGGCGAATCGTCGCGAAGCGGGAGCCTAGGCAGCAGCACCACCAGCAGTTCGCGGAAGTGGAGCCTCGACCCTTCGTCGATGGGGATGCGGGGCCGCTCCAACCCGCGGAGGGTCTCCGAGAGCGCCCTGGTGCGCGCGTCGGTGCCGTCCTCCTCGACGGCGGTGCCGGCCGCGTCTCCCGCCGTCACGACGACGACGTCTACCGTTGCCGCCTCGGCGTCGTCGCCTCCGGACGCCCCCGACGGCAGCATCATTCGCGACCTGCTGCTGCGCCACCGGGGCGAAGGTGGCGGTGCCGCGGAGGGCGCCGCGTGCCCCAAGTGCGCCATCTGGTTCCGCAGCGCGGCGACCCTGGAGGTGCACCTCGAACATTACTGCAAGGCGCCCAATCCGCCGCCCAAGAAGCGCAAGATATCGGAACCCGTGCTGTCGTCGCACCACGCGGCGGCCGCGTCGCGCTTCACATTTCCCCCGGTGTCCACGCGGGCCGCCGACGACATGATGACCGGGAGGGTCGCCGGCAATAATTCCGTCGCCGGCGGAAGCTGTAGAAGCAACAGCGTCGCCTCTTTCCTGCCGGGCCCTTCGAGCTTCGACAAGGCGCCGCCACCGCTGCCTGGACCACCGCAGCACGCCGCGTTGGCCCCGCCGTCGGCGCCGGCGCTTCCACCCCTTCCGCCACTGGTAGCGTCCTCCCCGCCCGCGTCGTCGCCGCCGGTCCAGACGGCGCCCGCGGTGACCAGCGTGGCGTCCCTTCCGCCGAGCGCCAACCTCCTGGCGCCACCGCTCCGGGCGAACAGGCCCACGTCGCTCGCCCTGGGCGGCGGGGCGTCGACCCTCGTCGGCTCCACGCTGGTCAGCCCCGAGACGCCCCGGCCCAAGAAGACCTGTCAGCAGCTGTACATCAACGGTCACGCGTACACCTACCTGGGACTCAAGTGCTCCACGCGCTCCACCTACTGCTGCATCTACCGGCCGCAGCCCATGTACGTGGCGCAGGAGGCGGCGCCCCCGGGACTGTCCATGTACTCGGATTGGCGCGTGGTGCCCGTCGCCGACCCAGTGCCTGGCGCGACTCACGTGCGCCTCCTGACTCACTATGACTCGCGCCAGTGGCTCCACATGGGTGCCACCCGCACCACTATGAGTCCCTGTGGGGCGGCAGCACCCTTGGTGACCCACTCCAGTTACTGGCTCTACCGCAGCCGCGCACCTCCTAAGGAGTCGTCGAGCGAGGTGAGTAATCCTGTGTTGGCTGGGCAGAGGGCTGTTGCAAACTGCCCATGGTATTCATGGATGCATGAATGGAGGGAGGTTGCAGATTTCCTTTGAGTGAGCATGAATTAAGATGTCAAGTTTAGAAAGATTTAGAGGGCAAGAAAAATTTATCCTTTTTGGAGTATCAATTCCAGGACCTGTGTCTTTACAAGGCACTTGCTGTGCAATTTTTAGGTGATGGCCAAGTGAAGCCATAGTGAGGCTGACTGTACATATGGTACTTGATGTACAGGAATACAGAATAAAACCTAGTGCAGCGACCAGACAATGAAGTCAGGGAAGGTGTAAACAAGCCGGAACAAAACAGCGCAGAAAGGACAGGACACTAGAGAGAGAATGACACAAAACAGCACAAAACCAACGTGCACAAGCTTGAATCTGAAAGTAAACAAGCCCTTGACCCATTCCCCCTTTATTAGGAGTACAGAATGTGTCACTTCTGGGGCAGTTTGCAAGGTGGTGGTAGTTCAGTGAAACTGTATTTTTGACCCCATGCAATTAAAGTTGCCTTGCTCTGATAACCTTCAGGCATAGTGTAATCACTTATTTGACAAGAACGACAAATGACAAACAACAGCCACATGTGGCTTACGATAACGACAGCACTTTTCCTGCTGTAGTCGTTGCAGCGTGACAGCTTTTACACTACGTGTAAGAGGCTTTGTGTGAAGAGCTGTCAAGTAAAATAGGCATTTCGTGAAAAGGTCATAGGTGCTGCACGTGCGTCGGCCAGCACCTGCTTGAATTGCGTGGCTATTGTTGAGATCGCTTAATGTCTGCGGCAGCTTGTGCCCGTTAGTTGAAGGGCCGCTGCCTGTGCGAGACAGCCGAACAGCAAACGAGACTTCACTCCTCGCCGTCCATCACAATGTTGTGTTTGTGCGTATTGTTTCTGCATGACAACATTGCAGCTAATGGGTGTATAATGTGATGCCTGCAGAGTTTGCTATGTTTTGTTGAAATTGTGCATACTATAAGAACTTGTGCTGTACATCATGGGTTTTTGTCTTACTACTGTAACTGTATCTCCCATAAGTTCATTTTCTGGCTATGATTGTTGGGTGGTTGTGTTGGTTGATGAACTCTCCAGTCCCGAAACATGGTGGAAATGTGAATTCTCTTGCTCTGTGACCTTTCACATTGGCACATATTCAGGTGTCGGGCAACATGTAGCAATAACGAAAAAAAAAAAATTCAGCATAGTTCCTGCAGCATTAGTCTGAGGAGTGTGCATTTAGACGCACAAATACTGTAAGATTGAAGACGGTAGCCCTGGCACTTTCTCTGGTGTTGATTAGTGCATGGAGGTGGTGGAATTGGTGGTCCTTTTTGGTTTCTTTGTTGCTGTTCTATCCCTGTTACTAACAGATTTGGTAATATTTGAAAGCTGAAATAGAAATTAACTTGCACAGTACTTACTATTGGCTTCAAATGAAACACGATCAGCAGATTGCTTGGCTGAAGCATTAGCAACGGGACAATGCATGCTATCCAGTCATCATAGGCATGTGCGTACTCAGAACTCCAGAATTTTGAGGGGGGGGACAGTACTGTCGTCCTTGTATGTTGTGTTTATTATTTATTTGTTCTCAATATATTTGTCAGTTATTATTTATTTACATATTATACATTATTAATTAGCAGTTTTAATGGCATCAATTAATGTTCTAATTCATTTTAGGTATATTAAATGGTACATGTTTGCATCCTCGCTTATTTCACGTTCTTATACACTTCAAAAATGGTTGGAAAGTTCAGAAGTACTGATAACCTGCATGACAGCACAACCCATGTGGCTGTGCAGTCCATTGCTTTGGAAAGCACTGAACCACACAAACACCAGCTTGAAAATTCTTGTCAAAAATTTTATTTCAGTGTAAACGGTCGGAAAGTGGTGGTGGGACATTGCCACCTCTGGAAAAATGTTAGCAGGTGTTAAATGAGTTCTGCGGAAACCCGCAAGGTGGAGTAACATCATATGAAAGGGAATATTAGCATCTGCCCATTTTATAGCACAAGGCTACAAGGCAACCCATACGGATTTCTCAGAAATGAAGGCTTCCTAGTTGCCGAAAAATTCGTCTTGGTCCGGGGTTTGTAGCCTTGTGCTACAAATGGGTGGATGGTAATTTTCCCTTTCATAATTTTCCCTTTCATCTGCCTACACCTAAATGAAGGAAAAAGTAAGGTGTGAAGATTTGTCTAGTATGCTTCATCCTAGCAAAACGTGCTGGCTTCATCTGGCAAACGGTGACAAATTCTTGCTCCTTCATAATCGGAGCTGAGGCCACGATGGGCCTATGTCTCTGCAAGGCACTCTGCTGAAATCACCATGTTCTTCTAGAGATTACAGCCTCCCCGAAGTGTGCTTATCTTGGCTGTTATCAGTCCGAAGGGTGACTCAACTTGGAGCCTCTTTGTGAGGTGCTTTCGCGGCCTCTTAAGTAGAATCATGTGGTATCCAGATGCTTCGCGAATACTGTAGTCACAGATGCAGCCGCCAAGTATGCTTTACTCTCCTTCTCTATGTTTTGTAGACTAGCAGATGACTCAGGGAAGAGAAAAAAAATGGTACTGTGATAAGGCATGACTCACACCTACGTCTCTCCATAGGATGTGTTATCAGTGAGAAGCATTTTCGTAGGAGTATAACTTACGCGCAAGACCGTTCATTGAAAAGTGAAATTCCCTGTAGCATCGTGCTTTTTTGCTGGTGAGCATGCTCTCTGTGGATCTTTAACACATATGTATTGCAAGTAGTATAAAATTTATATTGCTGCGCATTCTTTGCTCTTTTGCTCGGGTAAATCACTACGCAAGAAATGAGTGGCTTGAAGGCTACGCTTTAGGCGAGCTGGGTAAGCAAGAAGGAAGGGTCGATATGATGCAATCTTTGCCCCATGTGTGATGCCCCAAGGTTGCTGCTGCATTGTCAGGCTGTTGTGGCATATTGTTCAGTGTTTCAAAGCGTTAGGTGGGGACACTCCACTTCAGTGCATATATTTTATTTTTTAATAAATCTTGACGAAAGTCCATATGTTTGTGTAATTATGTGCTGGCTTTAAATATGCAGTTATTTTCTATTACATTATGTCGTTCTTAATATGTGCAACATTTCATTTGCCATGTTGGGAGCAAGATTTTTTCTTAAACTGGGAGAATTAGAATGCAAGTCAGCATGCATCACAATACAGTAGAACATTATAACAAGCTGGGGTGTAATGAGCTAATGGATATAATTAAGCAATTGTAATTCCTCTTGAAATTCCCATAAAGGACATGGATATTGGTTACAGTGAATTGATGGTTATAACAAAGTTTTAACAAACCCATTTGAACACAAGATATGGTATGAACATTCGTGGCTGAGTCTATTGTTGAGCTGTGACATCTGCATTGAAGTTCAACATTCCACAACATTTCAGTGGGCTTAGAGCATTCATTCTTGAACTTCTGCATACAGATCACAATCCAGATCATTGTGTTTCTCTGATTTCATTTGTAATTTCTCATGGTTGTAGACCCAGAGATTTTTCCACGTTGCCATTGTTTTGCAGTTATGATTTGCCTAAGGGGAACCAAGTCTACCCTTTCATATTTCTGCAGCATTAAAGTCAATAAACTACACAAAACAATACTTTATCTAATGCCACACACCACTTACATAAACTAAAATGCATACTAACTAAGGCAAAGAGTAAACTATTAGGTAACTGCTTCTATTAGTAAAATGTCGTCAGATGTTGAGTTTGATATTTCATTGAAAATGTTCACAAGAAATATTTAATAGCTTCTCGCTTTTGTTATTTGTAACGCCATTTTCAACTGTTATGACTGCACCTTGTGACACCTGCAAGTGCAGCTGATTTTGAATTTAGTATATTGTTATTTTATTGTTATATTATCAGTTATGTGTATGTGTTTACTTATGCCAGACTGCACAGGGGAGCCAAGGCCTTCGTCAGGCATTCCAGCCCTCAGTGCCTTGGCTTCCTCCTTTTGTACTAAAGGAAAATAAACTTCCCTCTTAAATTTAGTAGAAAAACATGCTGTCAACAAGGCACATCAAATGTTGATATTTTAAGAACTACGTAGTGGTCATAGTTGAAGAATAACTGCATATTGGAACTTGGGACATAAATATAGATAAATTAGCATGTTTCATCAAAACCTATCTAGAAATAATACGAAATAATGTTTTAAACAGCAGTGTCTCCCTCTAACAGGAACCTTGAGGTATTTTTCTGCTGGATGTTCTGAAAGAAGAAGCAGCACTCCTGTTACCTGTGTTTTGTTTTCGGTTGAGCTCCTGCATAGCACGTCCAGCAAGCGAACCTCGTTGCAGGGGCAGTGGCATGACAGTCGCATGAACTCTTCGCTTCATCCACTTCTACAAACCGCCATGGTAGCCTAGTGGCTGGGGTGTTGGCTCGCAGCATCTCAAGGCCGCAGGATCAAATCCCGGCTATGGTGGCCTTAATTCGATGGGGCGAAATGCAAAAAAATGCCCGTGTACTTAGATTTGTGTGCACATTAAAGAACTCCTGGGGTGGTCAGAATTACTCCAGAGCCCCCCACTATACGGAGCATGCCTTGTAACCATAGGTCGTTCTGGCACATTAAACTCCATCAATTATTATCATCATGCACCCCTACACTGGGATTGTTCCGTTCCTCATTTGTGTAGACAAGGCAAACGCGTAGTAACTTCAAAGCTCCTAAGCACAGCTGTTGTAGCAGCTTACACATAGTGCAATCATCACTGCTGTTTTACTTGAGAACGTGACAAAAGAACAGAGACAGGCTTGCCCTGTACAGGCAGAAAAGGTGGGTGGACCACGAGATGAAGAAAGTGAGCAAGAAGGAAACATATCTTTCCTTTAAAAAATTGCACGTGGCTCTTCCATCGCAAACACCAAAGACCAGTGAAGCTGTGGAAAGCCGCACTTGATTAATCTGTCTTTTGCTGGGCTTGACACACTGGCCCTTGGTGTTTGCGATGGAAGAGCAGAGCCACACATAATTTTTTTAGAGGAGAGCATGACGTCATACTGTATATGCACCCACAACGCCCCGCTATACAGGCAAGCGCGTCCCCAAGAACTGCGAGCGTGCACACATGGTTGACGTCGCACCTCCTGTACACATGCGCCGCGCTGGATGACGTCATATCAGTTGTGCTCGCGTGCCGCGCTCCGCCAACCTTTGCCGTGTGCCACTCCTCCTCTCCACTGCACTGTGCTCCTGTACTCCGTGATGCAACATTTAGCTCGGCAAAACATGGGCAGAATTCGCTTTAAAATAAAATTCAGGCAGCTGTGCACTGGTGGTGCAAGGACTGAGCATACAGCGTAGGTAGCGGCGCTCTTCTTCTCCTTCTCTCCCCCTCCTCATACCTGACTTACCCTTCCAACTCCTTCCTGCAATATATCCTAGAACACTATGCTCCTCCTCCTCCTCCTCCTTTTCCCTCTCCTTGCTATACTATACCAATCTATGCTGTGCTATGAAATGCATCCACCTTTATGTAGTAGTGGGCTGAGGGCATGAGTGCAAGAGAAGAAAAAGTGCACGCGCAAATGCCTGCATTTCATAGGAGTGCATGTGCACATATTTCATGACAAATGTTTTCTGCTTGCCATTCACAGACCAATCTGGGCTTAAAGGGACACTGAAAGTGAAAGGTGAAGTAGTTTAGAATGATGACTTATACTTCGAGAACTCAGTTGTAGTTATTTTCGGCATTTTGTGTTCAATATTAAAGGAGAAAACGAATTTCAAAGTCTTAGTTTGGAAATTTGGGGCGGGACTTCGGAACCTAATTACGTCAGAAGCCCAATTTTCTTTTGTCATGTTCTCGCCAAATTCCCTCCACCAAATGTCCTGGAACTGCCCGTGTTAAGTCTCTGGCTTCCTTGGAACACAATCTAGGACATTCTTAGCCATAAATAGTTATGTAGGCCTTAGAAGACACTGTTAAATATCCGTGACATCATGCATTATAGTTCCGGAACTTCAAAGCGGCGTCGCCACCCGTATTTTCCCTCTTGAGAATTTTCTAGCTTACCGAGGTTCTCCTCCTCGCAAGATTGGTGTTTTTGGTATTGTGAAAAGCTAACCTACTAATATGAAAAAAAAATTTGTTTTCACTGTAGTGTTGCTTTAAAGAGCTCCGCCGTTAAAAATATTTTGTGAGGAAGGAAACGGAGGAATGAAGGACAGTGAACATGCATTCACCGGAAACAATAGCAGTGCAAGGCTCATTGTTTCTTGCTCGAGTCTGTGCTGTGCACTTGTGGAAAGTCACGGTAAAAAAAAAAGGAAAGGGTAACAGGACACTTGATAATGACTCTCTTTAAAATAAAATAATCCTATGTGCCACGTGTTTGCATTGTGTGAAGCCATCTTGACAAACATAAATGTACTACTATAGCTGGTCAGCATAGTGGGAGAGTAATATAGTAGTTACAGATTGCCAGCAGTGAGCCATAACCAATGGGTAATTTTGAGGGGTGTGTGAATATCAAAATTATAGACTATTTTTTATTTGTTTTGTTTCAACCAACAATTCACTATGCATATCTGTATTTTTTGTATCATCATGTGACTATATTAGCCAGTGCTAATAAAGTGCTATTAACACACGAGTGAATGTGGCAGTCATGGGACTTTGCGAGACGTTCTGGTAGACTGTAGCACTGCCTTCACCATTGGCCAAATTTTTCCACCGGAAATTGTACCAAGTGTAACAGTTGAATGTGGATGGAGGCTGTAAAAGAAGACATAGACTTCGATGGTTGTGACTAGGAGTGTGCTAATATGCAAGTCTTTCCAATACAAATCCAATAAAGATATCCAGCCTTGAGTACCAGATCGAACACTGAATATGTGAACAAAAATGGCCTTCAGAAGTAATATTTATTTACCATTTAAATATGCTAAGAAAATACAATAATAGCCATCAACACAAAAAATATTACGTCATCATATTGCTAAGGTGACCATAATATACAAAAGTAGAGATAAAAATATTCTTGGTAATTACAGACCCATTTCAGTACTTCCCCTATTCTCCAAGGGACTCGAAAAAATTATTCATCTTAGACTGTCAAACTTTTTTGACAAGCATTCCGTCATAACAAAATCGCAATATGGGTTTAGATCAGGTTTTTCAACAGAACCGGGGACGTGGGGCTGGTCAAGCTGTTTTTAATGCGGCTTTTTTCCCCTCATCCCAACCACTTATGTGAAATTTCCATGTATGTGGTAAATAAAGGAACACTGACATGACAAATTGTCTAGGTTAGCTTCTGAGAACATATTGATAAAATGCCACAGAGTAGAGCAGGTGATAAAAAAAAAAGAATGTTAAAGGCTATCATGAATGAATGCTATTTGTTCCACATGGATCAGGCTGCTTCAATGCATGCCAGAGGAATCCTGTGCACAGAGACGGCTGCAAATGGCAGGGCAGCCATTTTTGCTGCCACATTAAGAGGTTGCAGCAACTCACCACATTTACGTGAGCTTACCTGTGTAGGCATTGCCAGTTTTGGCACCAAGCGTAAATGTGAAAGATCAAAGTGATGACTGAATCATACATTCAGTCTATCTAAACGTTTGAATCACTTGAAATATACGAAAGTTTAGAATGCTTCATTTTCTAATTGAATGTACGTGGATAATAAAAATGCAATATTTGACGAATGTTTGCAACATTAGAATATTTGCACACCCCTAGTTGTGACCCATTGCTCAGACCGTCACAAGTGTTGCTTGTAATTGTGTGCAGGCCACAGCCATGGAGTCTGAAACTAGTGCTGCATCTCCGCAAGCCACCACCGTTGTCATGGACTGACGAGCCAATGCCACCGGTAGGCTTCACCAGCAGCGGAGCCGATGGCTGAGTCCACGCCAGATGCCTGTGTGGTCCGCAGCAGAGCCTGCTCAGGTGGGTAGCTAACTTGTCTCGAGACTGTACAGAGAACTTGCAGTGACTAGACAGTTCTCTGTTCAGCTCAGTAAGCTTTATGGAGTTGCTGATGACGAAAATGACAGTTTGTCTCTAGCTCGTTTGGGACACTTTTTGAGTGATCCACTTACTTTACAGTGATCTATGTTTTCCCTTAAAGAGATTCTGAATTGAAGCAATGATTCTGTTAGACCCATAAATTATTACTTTGAAATTATGCATTGTAAATTTCACCTGCTTAGGTTGAATACTATTAGAGAAAATCGAAGCCCCAAAGTTTCTCCTTGAGATTTCATATCGATATAGCCTGCACATGACAGTAGCTCGATTTCCTGGATATGAAGGCACTTTTGTGTTTTGGTTGCGTTGGCTCAAAAACATTCCTAGAAGTCGTTACGTTACCTCTTTGGTCCCATTAGAAAGTAATGTATTTTATTTTTACTGATCGAGCACCGTGTAAGCTCTGGTTGATGGCATTAAAAATCTGATATCATAGCGAGCTGGTGCAGAAATTTCAGGTGCCGTTGCCACATGCATCTTCTTTTTCTTTGTGTGTTTTCTCATTTGCCAAGCTGTCACTAGGCCTTGTTGCAGTGTTTCTTTGCAATGCCCATGCTACTCGGAGTCTCTGTAGAGTGAGGAGTGCTGTTTGTTACGAGCTGCTAACATTGGAATGACAAGCTTTTACAAATTATCTCACATGCAACCCATGAGAGGCCAAGCTGGTCAGACATTGCTGTGGAATTAGACAGACATACTATGCATTCTCACGTCATCATATTAGTCAATTGCAGGACAGGGCCCTCTACTGCTAAACTTTTGCTAGCTACATTGTATCAGTTGAGTTTGTCACACCTCTGCAAATTCTTTCATTCCATTGTAATCTCTACAGTTTTTTCTCTGTCCTCTGCACTTTACATCTCTTTGCAGCCGTTCTGTAAGTCCAACAGGCCACCAGTGTGTCTGTTCTTTATCCTAACTAGCATATTGGCTGCCCCTTGTTCACCTTTTATTACTCGCACTGTAGCCTTTTTGTCAGATCATTTGTTGTGCAATCCTCGGCTCATTCACGAGCCATCTTCTTCACTTAAGAATGTCTGCCCCACACACAGGTGCTGTTGCTGGTATAATGAAATGATCACGCTCTTTTATGCTTTTGGGATAGCAGTATTCTGCCAATCATGTCTTGGTACGATGCCTTCTGTACACATTTATATGCATCCTAACATCTAAAGAGGGGCAGTGGTGTATGCTCTCTGCAACAGCATGAAAGTATGTCATGTGCGAAGCTCGTGAAGTTGGCATTTATGCTAGTGAAAGTGGTTGCAATGAAGTCTTATTGCATTTTTTTAGTGACTACTTCATGCTTACACATAATTGTTTGGCCGCAGGTGGTGCAGCCAGTTGTGCCTTCAGTACCAGTACCAGCCATGCCTAAGGTAATATTCATGGTGACCAGCTTTTGTGATGGATGACTGCAGTGCACGCATGCATGTTAATGAAATTTAAATGGACAAGAAACTGCCATCTCATATAGCCAAGGATTTGTGTGCTTTTTCTTTTTTTTTTTTCTTTTTCATGTAGGTTTAGCATTACCATTTCTCTGCATGTAAATGCCCCTGTCAACTGTACATTTAAACACTGTACATCCATAGTTAGCCATCATCCTTCATCTGTTTTACAATGTGCACCTTTTCTTTGTCATCCTATAGGCGGCACCGCTGCTGCCGCCGACACTACCCCCACCACCAGTGCCTCCCACCGCGCCCGTTCCGATGGCAACATCATCCGAAGGTCCAGGGCAGTCCGATGCAAACTGACCAGGTGGCTGTGCCGAAGGAAGACGCCGTGGTAGCTGCGGCCCCCGATGCGAACGGAAGCAGCGGCAGCCCGAAGCGTGTCCGCATCTTCGAAGGGGGCTTCAAGTCCAACGAGGCATACACATATGTGCGCGGTCGTGGGCGTGGCAAGTATGTTTGCGAGGAGTGCGGAATTCGGTGCAAGAAGCCATCGATGCTCAAGAAGCACATCCGGACGCATACGGACCTGCGGCCTTTCTCGTGCCACCACTGCTGCTTTGCCTTCAAGACCAAGGGCAACCTCACTAAGCACATGAAGTCCAAGGCTCACCACAAGAAGTGCACCGAGCTGGGCATTCTCCCAGTGCCCACCACGGTGGACGACTCGACCCAGGTGGATGCGGACACGCTCGCACGACAGGTGTGTTTCTCTGGCTTGCCTGTACCTGTACTGTACCCCAAAAATCTCTTAAGGGGCACTTAATGCAAAGCATTGAATCAGTCCAGACTGATAACTTTTATTACTCTTGCTGTTTAGGGGTGTGCGAATACTGATTCTTGGCACCAAAGCAAACTATGAATTGAATAGTGCCGGAAACTAATTAAATTGAACACCTAAGACGTTTTGAACAGTTTTCACATACTGAGCAGCTGCTTTTATAAATAATAACACAAAATTTACATCTTAGTACCATTTAGCATAGAAAATACAAGTGGATCATGAGGAACAAAATAAACTCATTCTGTGCATCTGCAGAACTCTGGAAGCAGTTTGAGATTGTGTATGTAGAATCTTGGGCTACTTCATTAGTCAAAGTTTGGTAGGCCAGGCAACCAACCTTGCTGAAAAGTGTAAGCTGTCATGTTTTGTGCTTATACTAGGCCCTTACAATATGCATGCCAGGCGATTGCAGGCTAACTTCCAGTGCCCACCACGGGCACTTACATAAGCATCAACATTGGCCATAGTGACCAGACTTATAGCCACATAATGTGTTTATCTCAAGCAATGGCATTTACTACCTGCCGTTATCCTTGAATTTTTGATGTCACATTTAATTCCATAAGCACCATACAGTGACCACTTCCAAATTACACACTAAGCTTGTTACTAACAGTGGAGCTGCTTAGGGGCCTGCCATGTCCGCCATTCTTGATGAGCCCGACAACCATTGTGATACAGAAGGGGGGAAAAGCAGGCCCTGCTCCTGGCCCACTACCCATGCTGTTACATGACAGTGATTACGCAATGGACCGTTTAGAAAGAAAGAAAGCCCTTTCACAGCCTGTTCAAGATACACTTATGCTCTCGACCCACCACACACATTCTTGCCCTCTGCCGGCTGCTGCATGACACTGAGTGCTATATAGTGACAGTGCTACGTGATAGTGAAGAAGAAAAAGAAAGAAATAAAGAGAGAAGTCTCGGGTTGTGCGGGAGGGAAAATCACTTGCCCCCGACTCACTAGCCACATCCTTGCCCCCAGCACGCCGCTGTGTGATAGTGAACTCGACACACTTGCCGAGCTTTGCTGTTTGCCCAGGTTCCGCAGGCGTGGAGCTGGCTTTAGTTCTTTCCCAGCTACAGTTGATAGCTACCTTTCGGGCTTCTTTGTGTTCTTCTCTTTGAGAGCTTGGCATTTGTAACATTGACTTGGACAACTTGTGGCTTAATGTTGAGCCTGCCTCGAGGCTTTCCCCTGGCCGTATTTACTTGCACTTGTGCTCACGCGCGCCATTCATTACAGGAGCAGCAGCAGCGGGAACGGCCCGCTTCGGAAGATGATGAGGAAGAGGAAGAGGAGGAGGAAGAAGAGGAAGAGGATGACGAGGAGGAGGAAGAGGAAGAAGAGGAGGAAGAGGATGACGAAGGGACACCCATTGGCCTGCTGGCCATGGCAGCACCATCAATGCCTCCACAGCCACTGTCCAGGTGAGTTTGCCCAGATGGGAAAGCTTACCCTGGCCTTGTGCTGCCGCAGAGTCGCTGTGATCTTGGTTGATTGTTCGTAATTTTAGATAGCAGAATCTTGTTTATGCATTGTTAAAAGGAAACAAAGTTGATGAGAAAGCAAAATCTGGGAAAATGCACAGCGCAAATTTGCAAGAAAGCTGTGCAGTTCTGCTCAAGAGTGATCATTGACGGAGATGCCAAAGAATCTTGCTATAGCGTGATGGTTTAGGCTCATCATTCCATGGAGTGTGTATGGAAACTGCAGTAGACGTCAGCTCACCAGTTAAAGCGTGTCTGACGTGCCACATAAGACAGTTCCCTCAATGATTGCAAGCATGAGCCATCGCGATGCTGGCAGCAGCGGTCAAGGAAGGTGCATGTGCTGACCTTTTCTTCGACATTTAAACTAGGGAAAATTAGTTATGCAGAATTTGCAGTGTGGAGTGACAACAATGGAAAGGGGTATTGGGATCCACCTGTTTGTTATGCTTGGGTAAAGCGTGCCACATCGTCAGCAGGTCATGTGATATAAAACACAGAAACATACTGAGTTGGGCTAATTGGCTTTCCTTATTAAAACTGAGAAGGACACAGTAACATAGCAAAGATGTGTGCTTACTACAAACTGAAACTTTATTGTTTGAGGTGGACTCTTTCATAGAAAATGGAAGAAAATGAAAGTAAATGCAGCATAACATGGAAACACCATCTGTGACCACTGATCATGCTGATGTAAAGGAAATCTGCAGTAAGCCAGGTGGAAAAAATTTCCAGTTCCATCAGGATTATTGAATGGGAAATGTTTCCCAGCTGGAAAATTTTCCATTTGGATATGACATTTTCCAACTGGAAATAGAACTGCTAATCCAGCTGGAAATTGTTTCTGGGTGGTGTTCTTAGGTATAGGAATGTGCCATGCTTAATGGTTTAAGTTCGCATGAGTCTTGCACTTTCCCTATTGCTTACGGGATCTAGTGGCCACAGGATCTATTGCCACATTGTGCAATAGACATATCATGTATGGCAGTAACATCATGGAATAACATACTGTGCAGTAAGCCGAACGTTGGTACCAAATACACTCCAACCTTGTTATAATGTTACGGGATATATAATGAAATAATGGATACAACAAAGCAAATAAAATCCCCATTGAAATTCTCATAGACATATATGTGTTTGAAACCTGACTTTAATGAAGTAAAATGGACCTTTCAATGGATATAACGAACCAAAACCGTCTCCAAAACTGAAAATCTGCGTGCGTTCATGCAAACAAAATTACTTCGCACGGTATTCGGCGTGGCGATGCAAAAGTTCTGCGGCCCGGTGAAACTGCCGCACGTAGTCGCATGCAAGCAGTGATGTACATTGCTCCGATCTTCGAGGTGCAGTGGTGAGAAATGATTAGTGCATCCATATTTCTTGTTACGGCTGCCTACGAATGTTACTGAATGCTGTTGAGGCTGGGTGTGGCCTCCAAGAGTGCATCAATGATGCAGCGACCTTGGGAGCCACAAGTTGGCCAAGACAAGCTGGTGCGGGGACGTTTGTGGGCCTACACATAGTGTGCGTTGGAGCGGCGAAGGCGGTGCACTCGGTAGTCTGCCGCGTGCTGCTTGTCCACGATGAGTGTATTTTCACTATTGACTGTTCGATAGTGTCGCCGTTCCTCCAGCTTCGTGGTAACATGGACAAGCCGCATGCTAAACAGAAGCGAAAGACAGTTGTGTTGCAACAGAATGCGACCTGTCACGCCTACTGCTGATTCGCATGGTACTGACGGGTTGATTGCTTTTAAATGTTTTTAAAAACTTCATCGCAAGTGTGGCTCTATATAGTGTTACCACGGGCCACAGCACCACCTTCTTATTCGTACATTGTAATTTTTGTGCTCAAATGGCAGATATTTTAGTCAAGGGTAATAATAAACGAAATAATGGACATTGCAAAGTTATTCCATGTCTCCCTTCAGCTTCATTATAACGAGGTTCAGGCGTCGTTGTGCTTTCCAAGGACCTGTAAATGCATTAAAGGGCCCATGACACCAAAATTTCAAACCCGATATGTTTGTGTTTGGTTGTCGAACATCTGAAGGCACTTGTGGCCAAGTATTAACGGCGAAAGTTGTTGTTAAGATATTTTAATATGTATTTAATGTGACCATAAATGCTCATCTGGGTTTGCGGCACCTCGCGACATCGTCACTAGTATGACGTAGTTTGTGGGCCATCTGTGACGTTTCACTTTTGTAAGTTGATATCGTGACGTCACAGAGAGACACGGGCGCGCCGCGCTATGGCATCCGAGCGTGGCCTCCAAGGTCGGCTCTCGCAGCCGATCGCGGAGGCCACGCCAAAAGCCGTATTTTTCTGCTTCCTCTCCGTGTTGCTCCCTCAAGCGTACATTGTACACACGCTATGATGCAAAGAGAGTGTGGCGAGCTGGTCTGGCGCTCGCGCTCTCCGCAACGTCACCGAATCTTGAGCTCAAGTGATCAGTGCATGCGCTCACTTCCGACAGCCGCCGCGCTAGCCCCGAGGCGCTAGTTTATTGCAGTTTTTGGCGCGCGTTTTGAAGCTTCATTAAAACTGAACAAAATTAACGATGCTGTGACTAATTAGACTTCACACTGGAGAATTTGCCACTCCATGCCGTGATTACAAGACACTGTTCTACTCATTAGAACATAAAAGTATCCAACAAAAAAATAGCTGTCATGGGCCCTTTAAGGGGATACTGAACAAAAATGGGCAAAGCTAGCGAAAACATTGAAAACCTGCTCCGAAGACGCCACTATTCCAATTAACAGAGCTCATTTTACGTATTTTCGAACTGTTGGCCATATTTTTCGTGGATTGTGAGAGCGCGGCGGCTGCACGCCAGTGCGCTTGTCTACGACCGTGACGTCACATGCAACTGGTGCCCTCTCTCCTCCAGCCACTTCCCTCTCCACCTCTCCTCCCAAGAACCGCTTGTGTCGCGAGTTGCTCGTCGCAAATAGGTCGGCGCGTCAGTATCCGGTGGCTGTCACACAACTTCCTCTAGTTCACCGCGCGGCCGTTAGACGCATGAACTTGCGAAAAATGCATTAAATTCAACATTTTACTCTAGTCTCACGATGAAATGAAGGTTGTGGAAACAAATTTCAGTACCCAATCTTCCAATTGGATAATTTATATCGACGGCGAAAGTTTTGTTCAGTATCCCTTTGGAATAAGGACAGCTGTATTAATTCTTTTTTGTTCCCAATCATCCGTGTTGGTGCTGAGAGATCGCACATTATGGGAACGTGTCAGCAAAGCTCTCCTGTGCACACTACAACTTTCAGCAACGTCCATTTATCGCTTGGACAACACACATGTGATTTCCCATCACTTCGTAGCACTGATGTAATGCTGGACGTTACTTTGCATGAAAGCACAGAGAAACTTGTGAAAAAGAACTTTTTCCTCTGACCAGCGGGCTGCACACTTGAATTGCTGTTGTACCGTATGGAGCAATCACTGTCATGGCAAAAGGAGATGCACTAGGAAAGAGCACAGAAAATAGTGATAAAAAATTACGTTATAGGAAACTGCTCCTTGCAGGAAGCCTGGATGCCTTACAATCATTGTGTAAAACACTCGCATTTTCCATTTTCTTTTGTGATGCACTGATGCTGTTGCCACATGTGCTGCTTTCTTATTTGATAATCCTTTTTTGCAGTGGCCCTCCTCCACCAAGCATTGCGTGCAACATCCCAGTGATCACTCTGACTAGCCCGCCCGACAGTGGCTCACCAATGGTGCAGCCATCAATGGCAGTCATGACAGCTGCCTGCCAAGTCTCTGAAGAGCAGGAGGCGGCACGCAGCCTCCTGCACCTGTCTGCTCACGTTCCCGAAGGTGCGGCATGGCCCAGCGATGCGGGACCGGCAGTGCCTCCCACGTCGAGAACCTCTCCAATCTCTGTGGCAGCCAGCACCGGCCCGATGGTTGGGCCGTCCACATTTGTCGGTGGAGCTGGCCCTTCCGGTAACCCCGGAACCTCCTCCGAGCTCACCGTACCGGAAGCTGGATCATGGCCACAGGGCGGCCTTCCGTGGCTGAGCAGCCCCCCAGCAGGGCACAGGCCTCGCTCTTTCTCCATGGAGATGCACGAGAGAGCCGCCGGCATCGCCGAGGCGGAGCCGACTCGGCGCTACTCCATGTCGTCGCTTGGCCGGCACCCCGAAGACGGTCCCATGGACCTGAGCACGGCCAGGCAGCGACGTCTGGAAATTCTTCCGGGCGGCTACGTCTCGGGCCACAACGTGCGTTCGTATGCCCGGGAAGGTGGGCTTCTGGGAGCGTGCCTCGAGCTGGGGGGCCCCGGATCTGCCGGAATCCCGACCCATCCTCAGGGTGCACCGATGGGGGCCCCGAGCAGCGAGTCCATCGGAACTTCGACGAGTGGCAGTGAGGAAGGCCGCTGTGGGATCTGCCACAAGAGCTTCACTAAGGCCAGCCAGCTGCGGATGCACGTCAACATACATTACTTCGAGCGGCCATTCCGGTGTGAGGCTTGTGCTGTCTCGTTCCGGACGAGGGGGCACCTGCAGAAGCACCGACGATCGGTGGGCCACTTTAACAGGCTCAACATGAACCTGGCGTTCGGTGCCCCGTCGGCTGACAACCCACGACCATTCAAGTGTGCGGACTGCCAGATTGCCTTCCGCATTCATGGCCATTTGGCCAAGCACCTTCGCTCCAAGATGCACATTCTCAAGCTCGAGTGCTTGGGCAAGCTACCCTTTGGCATGTACGCTGAGATGGAGCGCTCGGGTGTCAACCTCAATGAGATCGACACCTCTGATTGTGACAACTCACTCGAGAGTCTACAGGTGAGTGAGTGTTGCCTAACGCAAACTGAATTCATTTATGGTTACTGAACCTGACGTTACCTGTACTGGCTTTAGGGATCGTACGAACAGTTAGCACTGTTAACCAGAGGTGCTTGCACCAGGGGCTATATTAGTAGTGCCAATTTTGTGGCAACAGTTTATCAATATAAGCCACAAAGCTGTTACCAGCCATAGTTAATATTCAGGCTGCGACCAGCACTTGGTTGCAGTGGCAACAATACCACCACATTGTTGACATTCAGTGCCCCTGTTAACATGATTGTTTACTTTTTCCTTGCGGGCGCTCACATAACAAGAATAACTCTAATGTGTTGTGCCTGGACAAAGTGCTCACACTGCTACTGCCGTTAATGGAAATAGTAACCAGTACACACTTGCCAGTGGACAAGTGTAAGGCTCCTCCCTAACATATGACGAAGGTTTATTACACAAGATATTGAATCTTGAATGTGTGTGTACTTATTGAGGGTATAGATTGGAAGAATGAAGGAAACCTAGGTGCCAGAGAGTTGCACTCACCCTGTCGTTAAAAAAACAAAAAAAAAAGGAAAACCCACAACTTCTACATCTGTGTGTGCTGCAGGTGATGGCACAAAAGCTGTACCAGCACGGTGAACCATCCCTGGCATCACCAGTGGGCGTGTCAGATCCTGTTAGCCCACTGAGGGCGGGTGGGGGCAGCCCACCGCCCGTCATAGAGGCTCCGCCCCCACCCTCTTGGGAGAGTGGAGCATTGCGGCCCTGCCACTTGTGTGGCCGCCTCCTGAAGAGCGCCAAATCGCTCCAGGTGCACCTGCACTGCGACCACCCGCCGGGGGCGGGGCTCCAGCAAGCGGACGATGAGGTGGCCGCCATCACCCAAGTCCACTCACCTCCTCTGGCCACCCCTTGGCTCTGCTCCATCTGCCAGAAGGCATTCCCATCACAGGCACTGCTTCAACAGGTGAGTAATTGCAACAGATTAAAAGAAATAGCTTGTTCTAGCTGTCCACATGTCTTTCACTTTTGTATACTTGGAGAAGTGTGACGTTACAGTGCCGTAATTAAGTGATTGTAATTTGACCGGAAGGAAATCAAGTTACAAAAAGAATTTGTGAAGTTTGCACTAGTGGTTCAAGGACAGCAAAGCAGCGAAGCTGATGGGCGCTTGGCTGGTCTGCGGGTTTGTCTCCGTCATACCCACATTTTGTCGTGGTCCGAGGCTTCGGGAAACGTCTCGCAGAGCACTGTGAGGCCCAGCAAATGTTTCTCAATGTTTCACACTGAGCTCAGCTTAAAGGCGTTCGCGTCAAACCACAGGCAGTGGGAGGTGTGGCATGCGTGGCCTCGGCTTGACGCCATCCCACCCCTTTGCTGTACTACACTATGCGTTTGTGCATAGTTTCGTGCCATGAGAGGACACGCGCTCTTGTTATGTGAGGCTATGCTTAAGTGCATAGCTTTGTGAGACGCTGTGCATCAGACAATGAATGCACACTGTCTTTGTCTTCTTTTTCTTCTGCTTGAACAAGTGCACCCGCAAGCTTTTCTTCTGCTTGAACAAGTGCACCCGCAAGCCGCAGTTTTGCCAGGGTATGGTAGTGGGCTGAGGTCATGTGCGCATCGGGCATGGCACGGAAGAAGTGCACATGCACTCTTGGGGACTGGAACTGGTGATGATGATAGTTTTGTGATAACCGCACAAATTATGAGATACTGAAATGCTTTGCACTAAAAGCAACAACAAAAAAAAAGGCAGGCACTTCTTTTTTGATGTCGTTTGTATTACACAATGCTGCCTTTGAATTTTTTTTTTTTCATCCACAGTTCTCCATCAGGAGGTTGATTGGAACAACAGCCTTTCCGTCAACAATAGAGACTCACACAATATCCGCGTGCGCCAAATGTGAACTGTGTGGTACGTGGAAGAGTAAATGTTGATAATTGAAAAACAAGAAATAAAATCTTCAAATCCAGCTCACAGAATAACCATATGCTGTGGATATAGCAGGAAAGCAAGGATAATGTTTCAACCATGCTGAAGCGGCAATCATGTTTGTTTCTATCGTTAGTCGATCCGCACTTTGAGTTGTTGGCCGATCTGTCAGATAGGTCGGCCTAAGGTCGTGCACAAACAGTTGTTACATCCAGGAAAATGTTGCCCTTTGAGTAGTCTAATGTTCTTTTTGTACTCTGTTCTTTTGCAGCACTTCGTGTCTCACACACAGCCGAGGCCCTACGTGTGTGACCAGTGCGACGCCGGTTTCACTTCGGCTCTTCTCCTGGCCAATCATGTTGCAAACAGCCACCCTACAGCGCCGGACAGCAACATCCTCCCACCCAGAGTGCCCCTAGTTCAGAGCCCTGTCCTCTCCACTGTCTGAGCACCAGCTCGGGTTTAGTTGCAGACATTCGCCGTCTCGAGCGGCAAAAATAGGTGACGGTGCAAGCTCAAGACTGTGGTGAGAGACATAACCAGAACTGGTTTCATTTCTTGGCACCACCCGTCACATCGCCTTGCGTTCCTCCAAGCACAAACTGTGGCACCTGTGGATGTAAACAAGTACCATTACCATTTCCAGCTGTGTCGGACCACCACGCTGTCCTACTGTATGTAAATGTTCCTGCAGGTATCCCAACTTGTCATGCGACACTTCCTGAGAGCGTGATATCGTGCCATGATGGACAGTGTGCCCGGTGATGAGGGCGCGGCGACTCTTTAGTGCAATCACCGTCGTTTGCACGGCCTCCTTTATTTTTGTGTGCACGACAGCTTTCTCATTGCGCGCTGTTTTACCCGTAGGCACTGCATCGTTGCACCACTCGTGTAGTTTGTTATTCCTGGCACTCGTTGGCGTGCTCATCTCGTTCGCGCTACACGCCGTTGCCCGACAGTGTCGAGGCATTGTGCAGGTGTGGCATGCCTGTGTGCATTGTCCTGTTCCATCAACCAGCTATGGCATTACATTTGGGGCAGAGTGAAATGCCTAGCTAGTGTAGTACCATCAAGCTGCCAGCGCTGGTGGTGGGAGGCCCACGAATGCGGCGGTTCGTTGTGTGTTCAGTCAAGCTGTTGCGGGTGGACAGTTTGGCCTTTTGAGAGCAAGTGCCTGCACTTCGCTGAAGTGTGGAAAGTCCCGGTGCAGCAACGGGCAGCAGTACGACTGTACCGTTAGTGATGATTCAGTCCCGTCTAGTTGGAAGCGGATTGTCGAGTGCCCACCCCTTTCGATTTAACACCGAAGCAACGACAGCTCACTTGTGCACATTTTGTGCCGCTAGGCTGTGTGCGCCTTCGTTCTCGTTTTCCTTGTGTGCACCAATTCTGAAGGAAGGGAAAGAACATGCCTTTCTTTTCAGGTAGCTGCTGGCACAAAAGTCGTTTGCTTCTGCCAGTTGTGGCACTGTTTGATTGTGGATGAGGTGTCATGTAAAAAGTACTGCCCACTGTTTCTGTAACCGTTTCTGTGGGAGATTTGCCCGGTACCTAAATGTGTTGCATCAACACAAAACCGCTGTCTATTACGACAGAACCCTGCTTTCTGGCGTGCCATTTGGAGGTGTGCTTCCCTGATCGCTGCGCCAGGCGTAACAGATTTTTTTGTGTGTGTCCAGTGTTGCCGCCCCTGTACAGTCTTCTTCTTCTTCTTTTTTTTTTTTTTTTTTTTGCTCTCGGTGCAACATACAGGTGCCTTGCACCTGGACTTGCAGTTTACACTAGTCCCCAAATGTGGTATGCACTCCCAGACATTGTGTTTGCGCTTTTAAAGCCTTCAGGGGGGTGCCTGCCCATTGCCGTGTACAGATTGTTGCTGTTTTGTTTGCTCGTTCTTTTTTTGTGGGGAAGTGTGTTTTACTATTGACAAGATGTCAGTCGTCGTGCACCTTTTGGAATTCACGTCCCTTGCGTCCTATATTTAGTGGACCACAAATGTTTCTCCTTTTCTCTCTCTCTCTTTTTTTTTGTAATCCTTCGAATTTCTTACATTTTTCTGGCTACATGCAGGCTTTCTTCATCTTCACTCTTCATACCAGAAACATTACTGATCTTTCAGGCCTTTTTATCTCTGACCACACCAGCCTTGTTTGTTTGTTATCTTGCTTAGGTAACCGATGATGAATATTTGCCATCATGTGTTGTCCTGATCATATATTGCACATTGTTGAAAGTTAAGCTCAAAGAAGGATCCAGATGTTGTGCAATGAGATGCCCACTCATGGTACTTTTGTTATGCCAGCACAGTGCTGACATTTGATTCAAGCGTTGATGTGTTGTTTGTGCGCCGTACATTTGTTATGACCTGTGCTCGTGAAATCAAGCAGCATATTTTCTTGCTCGCTTGTTTTACGGTGCACAGACTTGCTGTGCATGGTTCCCTTTACGGAAGCAGTTGTGTGCCCCCATTCTTAAAACAATCGTATGGTTCGCAAAAGTGACCATGCGACACTGCTCTGCCACTAAGGCACAGATGAACAAAACTTGGCATGACGCCACCGACATGGCCCCACAGTTTGCCACTTTCTTCGATAGCTAATGTCCAGGTGGCCGCTTTTTTTCCATTGTAGAAACCTCATGATAACGCGCCTTTCTTTTGTATCTTTAATTCATGTAGAGCTACTGCTGGGCAGGTGTTCAATATATGGCATCCTTAAGCCGTGTGCTATGAAAGATGCAAGTCTGTGTGATGCATAACCACTTTGAAGCGAGATGCTTCAGTTCATTCAGAGGAAGTTGAGAAACTGTGTTTTGGTTACATGAGGATGTCCATTGTAAAGTGGACCTCGACCGTCGAAGGTGAAGTCAAGCCAATTTTAATCGTACTGTTGTGTCAGTCTATAGGCTCCTGTAATGGTCCTGTGTGTATTTTTCTCAAAATTCTAGAAGAACATGTCGACCTAGTGCGCTGAGCATAATTGGAAATATTCGCGTCCCATACAAGCAGACGCATTCACAAGAGAGGGTACGTGGGACTGCATTCATCTCACATGCAGTTTCTTGCGAATGTGCTTGCTCATTTACGCTACCTACAAGTTCTATATTTCCTCGATAGCTTGGTTTGCACCATGCATGTGGTGGTAGATCTTTGCACAACTGTGCTTCTGCAGGGGGCAGCAACAGTAACTCCATGCATACAGCAATATTCATATCATTAGTGGCTCTCTGTGTTAATACACGTTAGAGTTTCTTTTTCTTTTCAGTTGTCAAAGCCCGCATGCTGTTTTGGGAGACAGCTTTCACTCTTTTAATGTTGCACTCCATGTTTTCTAAATTCTTTATGCTGAACATTACTACTGTTATTTTCCTGTTCTGTTGTAGCAAGCAGTGTTAGCTGAATTAGGTGATCAACAGGAGACATGTCGCCCCATTTTAATAAAGTGCTTCATGTACACACATCATACATTACATTTCAATGATGAGTTTGGGGAAGCTTTTTGTGTTGTTATCTTTACCTTTTTCACACACGTGGTCAGGAATGCAAGAGTGGGGCTCTACCACGTGCGACAAGAAGTGCTTTCTTTGGCACTTTCTTTTTCTGTTTTATTGGTGGCCTTTCTTCGTGCCCAATCATTTGTTACTTCTAAATTCACTCTGTGACTACAATCAAAACGTACTAGAAATTTTTACTTCTCATGTCCAAGACCCAAACGGATGTGTTCGAGTGCGCCATCCTCTGGTGACTGGTTGTGTGACGAATCCGAGCGCCTCGAAAACGTGCTGAAAAGGCCCAAGTTCACTGCCGTATTTGCCGTAGCTCGCACGAATCACTTGTGCGCGTTGTACATAGGCCGGTGTTGTGTTTGGCAAGTGCTTGTAGGCTCCCTGTGGTGCAGCAGCGCTTGCACGAGTTGTGTGTGAGGATGTCTGGTTTGTGTTACCATACATGTTTGTGTGTGCTCAAGTGTTTAAGAGTGTGGCAAGGAAGATGGTTAATACAACACCTAACACACCTGGTGGCAAGGCAGTGGAAATGTGTATGTCAGCAAGGGTGTTCATTCATGCATGAACTTGCTTTTTTTGGTCTGAATTCGTGTCTGTAAAAGTCAAAAGAAGGTAAATGATTTAAGTTAAGCATCTAGTATGCGAGATAATCTAGCCCTGCTCATGATACTGTCATGGAAAAGTATTGTATTCTCAAGCATGACTTCAGCAATGTCGTCAACCTTTCCTATGCAGCACTCTGTAAATGAACTTCCCCAAAGTATTGTATCGTTATTTCACACACTTCAGCATTCTATAAAAGGTACTTTGATATAAATATGCTTGAAAAAGAAAAAAGACAGCTGAAATGGGAACAGCGATCTCCGCTGATGAAAGCTACAATCAGATCCAAACCTACATGATCTGACATGCCTTGCACGAGGATACTTTTAAAACTTGTTATGCATCAGGACTACGTTAAGCGCATGGAAGGCATCAACACTGCTCATCACAATGCATTCTCATGCATTTGCTGCAACCTTAGTTTGGTTCTGTTGCGACTGCACTGTGTGAAAGGCCATGGGTGAGCGTCAAAGGTAAACCAAAGTTGCACTGTGTGAAGTTATGAGGCATGACAGACTGATCTGTGATGTGCCAGGCGTATGACGTCGGTGTGTTGGCTGTTGAGATGCGTTGCATGCTTGCACGGTCTCCCACAAACTCTTGGGTTGGTGTATGTGCATAGACCAATGAGCAAAGCTGTTGATCACACAATCCCCGTGCTATCATTCTGCACCCCTTGAAATACCTGTGCAAGTCCAGTGCATTTAGTTAACAAGAAGGCTTGCATGGCAAGGTCAAGGGAGGCTTGTTTGCACATAAGCGTTGTTGCTCACTTACTGGCCATTGCACACTTCAAGTTTGCATAATGAGCTTGGGTCACGCTGCCATTAGCAAGTTTAAACATGAGCAGTAACTTCTTTTCATTGGTGTTTGTAAACCACAACATCAGTTTTTACTGGCATACTGAAAACCAAAAGGAAAGCTGTACGGTTATGCGCATTCAAATTTCATGTTTTTCATTGGTTGTGATTCTGTTTTTCACTACAGGGTAGTGTCCATTTAAAATTTCAACTATATCTGCACATACGGTGCGATCATTCAGCACAAGTATAAATCTACATGTGCACAATTTTGCTTGCTGGGAGGGAAATTTCTCCATTACTGAACCTTGAGGCCGTTCTCTCAATGTGCTGTAGAGAAACTGCAGTGTTTGTTGGAAACACATGCCATAAAATAAGTGTAACATATCAGGGAGCGTGAATTCCTTGTAAGGAATGTGCCAATTATAATATGAAAAACTACTCTTAACATTTCAAGCTGTACAGGTTACGTTGCAGAAATGGTAGCAAAAAGAAACAATTACTGCTGTGATAGGTACATGGAATCATATGTCGTGGAAGTTTTCTTTGAAGTAGCATGCACATATATGTCACGGCTTAAGTTGCTGAATAGATACATGGCTCCTGTATTGACCGGAAATTGCTGAATAAAATTAAGACAACTCTGACTCTTCCCCAGTTATATACAACATATTTTATAGACTGAAGCTTCCATCTTCTTTTACTGCGTGTGGGCAGTGTACATGCGAGACTTGTGTCTTAACATGCCCATTCAAACCCTTGCCGTCAGCTGTGGAATTGCGTGAACCGTCATTGCAGTAGCTAATACACATCACTGTAGCAAAATTACACAGAGTGTCGATTTTTTTTGAGCCAGCAACTGTTAGTATTCCTGTCTGGCCTAGTTATCACAAGGAAAAACCAGTTAGAGTTTGTGGGAGCACCGCGCATCTGTTGACTGTTGCAATTAACTTTATCAATGAAGGAAACTCAGTCTGGTGTGGCGGTCACCGACTGATAGTGTTCTCCCGCTGTTGCACTTGGTGTATGTCTGTGCATTTTGCCTCAAGATTGCTTCTTGGCTGGCTGATTGAGACGTGAAAAAGTGAATGTGGTATGAAGTTTTTGGCTGTTGTGAAGACAGGGTATGCAACAAGGATTTCCTAGATATTTCACGTATGGTTGTCGTGGTGTGCGTGCATTTCAAAAAGCCAAAAGCTGTTGTGTTGAGTCATGAAACGGGTGTATTGCAATAGCCTCCAAGTTACTCACCACTGATGGTCTTGTTTCAACAGCGTAAAAAGAGCACATCAAAATGCCATCTTCCTGCTTCAGAAATGATTTTTTTTTTTTTTTTTTTGGGTATATGGTGTGACTGCTGAGAGCCTAGGCTGAATTCATGGTGGACACAGCTGATGGCTGCAGTGTAAATAATGGGAAAGAAAAATGGGCTGTTAAATTAACGAGAGTATGTGAAAAGTGAAGTGCTCTTAAATTAATATGTAGCCCTGCAATATGATGCAACCTTTTTCCAGACTTGTTTTCGTGTGCATTTGATTTTCTCATTGACTTGGACGTTCCCGTTAGCCATGTTCTGTGTGTGCATGCATCGTTGAAAGCAAGCCACACACTTAGTAATGCTGAAAAGTGCTGCACTCGAGAATTTTCATTGGCTCGTTGTGGGGTAAAAAGCACACTGTAAAATGGTGTGTGCATGTCATAATATAGCGCGCATGTCCTCGCATTGATTACTACAGTGTAATTCACAGTAATGACTAAAGCAGCTCCATATCCAGGCGTATACAGAGCCTGGTCCTCGATGTCTGGTCATAGAAGAATGAATGAAAGGAATTGCTGCCAATTTTCTTATTGCAGCATTCAAAAACCTACATGAAGGAATGGTTGGAAGTGGCACAAATAGTTGTTGCCACATTTGTTGACAGGCATTAAAAGAAAACGTTTCTCGCATTTGAATACCTTTGATCGGTAACTGTGGTAGTTTTCAGCTCACTATTATAACAAGCACTGGCATACAGCTGTTATAAAAAGAAATGGTACGACACATTTTTTTTCGGCAAGTAAAAGGCAGAGTTCGCATCAAAGCCTCTCGATTGCAAAGCAAGCACAATTCCAAAGATCACACCCAGTGCGACTCGTGAAAGTTGAAGAAACTGTGGTCGTAAAGCCTCTCTCACCATGATTTTCTTGACCTTTCCGTGGCTTACACAATGTAATAAATCCATTGTGCCAGCTTTTTTATGCCATTTAAATCAAACATAACATGTTTTTGACTTTGTAATTGTAAAACCCCATCTCTCTCTACCCTCGAGCAAGTGCGTTATAGGTTGGTTATAAAGCACAGCTGCTTCTCTCTCTCTCTCTCTTTTTTTTTTTGCCATTGTCGCTAGCTGTTATGGTTTCTTAATTGCTGTTATTTGTTGGTTATTGTTGTTTACTTTGGACTTGCTTGAGCACATTTGCCTTTGCTGCCACTGGAAGAGATGCTTTCCAAGCACAGATTGCACCGAGGATGTTTGTGTACTCTCAATTTGTCAAGTCCACGCCGAATGAACCGAGTGCTGCGATTTTTAAAAACTTTTTGAGCGCTTTGTATGTATGTTTGACAAGGTGCCCTATCGATACCGGTGATGACATTGTCCAGGTCGTTTCGATGCCACGTTTTTATTTGTTGTGTTTAAAACGTGCCGTGGTGGCCGTCATTTTGATGTAAGTAGACAGGCCGCAGTGGCTTTCGCAAAAGCGCTCTTGAGTCGAGAATGGAGCTGTTTGGTGTTGTGTCCACCCCTCCCACAAGCACAAGCGCACGCTTTTGGGAAAACACTGTCGCGGATAGTGTTGCCGCGTTGCATTGTACAGAAATAAAAAAAACAAACAAAAGAAACACTATTGTAAAGAAGTTCCAGCACATCCTCCTCTTCACTCACCCCAATGCCATGTCTTGTATTCTTGTTTGTTTTTTTTTTTTCTTGCCCACTACGTTCCATGCTGAAAGTCTTGTATATAAAGGGCCACCATACATTGTTAAATTCGTCCCTCTCTCTCAATTTTCTATGAGTCTGTTACTTGGCCCGAAATGCATTCAGCAGGGATCCATACGTGTTGGTCTGGGGTGTGTGTATGTGTGTGGGGAGCTGGGTCCTTCCTTTCTTTTTTTTTTGTTGTTTTTTGGCTGTAATGTTATATAGGCTGTTAGAGTACTAGGACCACCAATAAAGACCTGTTTCTGCCTTTGGAAATTTGTGTTCTTGTATGTTGTACGTTCAGCCTTGGATGATGTACATGTCTGCCAGAGTTATCCCATTACACTACATAAGCTAGTGGTCTCTGCATTTCAGTCCGGTACCTTGTGCGTATATGGCGGGGGCCGCTACACTTTTCAAGATACGATTTTGAAGTGTCGGAATGAAGTCTTGCAAAAACTTTTCAAATCCATTAGGTATCAGCATAACGTATCAGTTCATTGTCAAGTTTGAGCGGAGTTCCACCACCACTAAAGACCTGTTTCTGCCATTGGAAATTTGTGTTCTTGTGTTGTATGTTCTGTCTTGGACCAAGCATAATGTACGTGTCTGGAAGGGTCATCCCATAGGACTACACTACATAGGCTACTGGGCTGGGCTCTACGGTCCGGTACCTAGCGCATATATCGCACGGGCCCTGCTACAGTTTTCAAGGTACAATCTCGAGTGGAGTGTTGGAATGAAGCATTGCAAAAATTTTTCAAATCCACTAGGCACCATTACGTAGCAGTAACGGTGTCAAGTTTGAGGGGAGTTCCACCAACCAAGCATGTTCACCCCTCTCCTGTCTTACAAGTGCATTGGAAGCTACACAGAAGGAAATGAAGAAGGCCAGGAAGTATGCCAGTGCGCGCCATGACCTTGAGAATTTTCCCTTACTTTTTTTCAAGTGTGTTCACACTTTCTCATGAAGATGTGTGTTGCCAGGGTCACTGCGAGGACATAGCAGTGCCCCATGGCATCTGTGGTTACTACGGCTGTGAATCGGCCAACTGCAGTAGTTCTACCTCATCCTACGTAGTCCCACCAGTGAGAGCAGCTGCATTCCAGCTGCATTTTAAAACTGATATTGTAAATTCCCTGGTGCATATATTGCAATTACATTTGAATGACATGCCTACCGGAGCCTCCATGACTGATTGGCAGTGTCCTCTGGCTGTGTTCAAAAAGTGTTGCACAGATCTGTTTGGTTGACATGGGGAGAGGAGGTAAACTGCACCGACTGCTTGGGTACATGGATGTATGTAGAATGAATGGAAGAAGAGGATGGTTTACCAGGCCGCAGGAGACTGACCTACCCTAAATTTTGGTAAAAAATTTCAGCCCCCGTTCCACCTTCAAAAACCTCCCGCAGCCTTCCGGGGTTGCACTGGTTATCTGGTAATGATTCAACAGTTGGAGAGGTGCCAGTAACTTGTGCTGGCCCACCAGTTCTTGAGCTATTACAGCCAACTAACTAGTGATGCAAGACTATCGGTAAATTGACTATCAGTAGTACTGATAGTTCTTTCGAAACTATCGATAGTGTAGAAAAAGTATTGGTAGTATTACTATCGATAAATTATCAATAGTACTATTGACAGTACAATCAATAGTCTGACTATTGGTAAAATATCGACAGTGCGATCAATAGTTCTACCATCGGGAACGCAATCGTACTGTAAATTGCTTTGTGAATGAGCATGCTGTTGTTATCTGGCGATATCACCAAAATATTTGCTATAGCATATTGTCTGTGATATTCAGCTCATTTCATTTAAGATTAATTTTTGGCGAATGAGAAATTATTTCCGTACTGAAAATGCTGGGATATGTCCATCAATAAATTCATACTGAAAAGAGACCAGTTACACGTACCTTACCAACAAAATTAGTTCTTGAAATTTTTATTCTTAAATCCTAAAATGCAATATAAATTTGAAGCTGCCCTGTTTCCCACATGCAACGGTCTCTCTGCTTGTTTTGTATGCGTCCTCGGGCGCATTCAGTTGGTTCACGATTTCTACTTTCATTCGCTTGCTTTTCTAGATCTGTGGGTGTATTGAGTAGGCCCGAAACTTTAGAAGTAGGAAAAAAAAAATATCGGTGATTTTATGCTATATACTGGTGATATGTTGATGCAATCGATAATACTATCGATGTTACATACTATCGATGTTACGTACTATCGATGGCATCATCGATACTTTTTACACCACCAACAGTTCGATAGTGACTCACCTATCAACAGTTCTGCAGCAGTACCACTAACACATGCCGACACAGTTTATTTCATAAATTCTTGCACTCCTGCAGGTAACGTGATATGCGCCATTGTGCAAAGGCTGCCCATGCTAAACATAAACGGAACTGAAAAAGGAAAATAATGTTAGCATGCAAAATAGAGACCATGCCAAGAAGTGGTCTATCTTGGTCACCAGTCTTTTGTCTGCTTGCCAAATAGCAAGACTCTGCTGCTAGTTTGGTATGGGGGAACATTCAGTTTGCCTCTCATGCATACAATGTATGAAAAACTTGCATAATACAAACAGATTTTTGTTAATGCTAGCTTTCATACTGACTGCCAAATTTGGACTTCCTCGATTTTTGAAGTCCTGGCAGTTTGCTGGAACCCTGAAAGCAGCCCGGTAGTCCTGGTCAACATTTTTTCTGGTTCAGGTAGAAAACAATGTTATGGTCGCATGTGTTCAGACCAGATGAAGTTGAGGGAACTTGCAGATCACTAGTGCCCAGAAAAAATAATCCTGTCACAATGATGTCTTCATGATTATGAAACGGCTCCACAGAATACACTGAAGCACTGGAGATGAAAAAACTCCCGCACTTGTGTAGAGGACGCAGCAAGGTTACACTACAAGGTGTTTTTGCATGCTCTGTCATTCTTTGTCTTACTCTACTTCCTACTTCTCAGCCTCTCTTCTTCCTTTCACACTTTCTGCTTCTTCTTTTTCATCATCAGGCGCATCCTCTTTTTCTTCATTGTCATTGCCTTCTTCTTTGTCATAGCCAACTTTTTTTTACTTCTCCCTCTTTAGCATAGCCATCGTCTTTTTCCTCATCCTCGTTGATGAAACCACCGCTGGTGGCTGGCAACCTGAAATACCACTGCAAATGACAGTCGTGGCCTGAGAATGCAAAGTGTCCCGCCATGTGGCGAGAGCCAAGAGTGGATGCCGCTACCTCTCCCACCATATCAGAGCAGTGGCTGAGAATCAAGATGCCGAACCAACAGTGGTGAAACTGAGTGAGAGTTCCAGGGGGCCCCCCTCCTATTAAGCTGGGTTCACATCCGTACAGGCATGGTGCTTTCTTTTTCACAGTGAAGCTAATAGCAGTTATGGACACCGGCAGTGGCCAGATGCCATCACCACCAATTTCAGTCACTGTAATGAGCCCATGACAACTTGCACTGTAAACACCAAGACACCCCGGTGCTTATCTTCATTAATGGTTTTTTTCGTATTCAGCTGCTTCGTCATATTCTGTCACACCATTTCATAATAATGAATACCTACCAAGTAGCCCACTTATCAGTGCTATGAAAATGTCTTCCTTGCACGGTGTGCCGATTTATGCAACAGTAGCACACAGCCATTGCCAATTGTATAAGACAAAACAACTGTGCTTAGGGCTACTGTGTTCAATTATGAAGGATGAAATACTATACATAAATGCTCGCTTTGTAATTGGCCTCCCATTGTAAACCTCCTTTCTTCATTCTTACCAAGCAACACATTGTTACCAAGCACTCGTATATTGCCACTCCTTTTCGGGGGGCACTTCTGACAAGTTGAAAGAATTTTCCTGGTGTATTTGAGCCCATATTAAAGGGACTCCGAGTAAATTATATTGTGAAAAGGGTCCAAAGATGAGCTGGAGTATTCCACCCTCCTATAAGGCAGTATTACAGGACTATGAGGAGCGTGTGAGAAGATCTGGCAAATATGCGCAAACATTTTGTTGGTGATGCAAAATATATATAGATTTAACGTGATCACTGCCATTGAATTTCGACAATATATAAGTACCAAGATATCTCAACGAAAATACCACTTCGAAGTGAATGTGAAGATGATGTAGTACAGGTTTAAACGGAATTGACAAACTCTCGAAAATATTCGTTATAAAGGTTTTCATTATACATATCTAGCATTGGCATTTGTAAAAGAAACAAGCAAGTGGAACAAAGGGGCAACTGGAGGTGTACCTAGCCAAGGACACATTTTATTTCACGGCAAAAATGGGGAAGGCATAGCTTGAATTGACCTCCATAGATTCATTTCCACTGCCATGATACTGAACACCTTTCCACCAGCGCCTGATCTGACATCTCTTCGATAGGGACGGCACAGTCGGCCGCAAGAAAAATTTTTTAATACCAAAAAACTGCACGCAGTCCAGCGCTGTGCGGGCAGTCTCTGTTGAGGCACTCATCCTTGCAACAACACACTAAGCGAAGAATTCGTGGATACGGAAGTACGGAAGTCAGCTTGCATGCGTGCGCACCGCGTGAGAAAAAGAGAAAGAAAAGCGAATGCAGGCAGCACAATGGCCAAATAAAGAAACAACAAACAAAAAGCTACAGTAGTTGGTCGTGGCGCTGCCGGCGCGCAAGCCCCCCCGGTAACGTGATACGATGTTTTGAGGGTGGAGGAGAGGACTCAGCTGCGGTGGCAATAATCACGTCACCGGCTCACATGTTGCATGTGAGTTGAGAAGGAAGTGGGGCCCTCAAGGGCAAACGTCCTCCCACCTCATGCTTCGCTAGAAGTACTCTGCGGAAGCAAAGCTGCCATGACGGTTGCGTGCACACCATTCGCGATGACATCGCTTCGCACTGCGTTGTCGGTGGGGTAGCCACGAGTGGACATTTGGGATGAAATTAACAGGTTGTTGGGAGGTAAGAATTCATTATATCAAGTGCCTTCCACTGCCACTTTGTCATACAGAGGTTACAAATACATGATCTTCTGTGGAGATCTGGTGGGGAATTGAAAAACTGCGCAACATCGAGAAATTCGTCATGTCGAGGTTCGTTTTAGGCAGGTTTAACTGTATACTCAATGAACAGGTAAGTAGAGCTAGTTCACAGGCTGGAATATGTTAGTGTTTAATAGTCTAATTTCGTGCATCTAGTCTTATACCAAGTCCCGCCGTGGTGGTCTAATGGTTATGGCACTCGGCTGCTGATCCGAAAGTCGCGGGATCGAATTCCGGCCGCAGCGGCTGCATTTTGGTGGAGGCGAAATGTTGAGGCCCATGTGCTGTGCGACGTTAAAGAACTCCAGGTGGGTCGAAATTTCCGGAGACCTCCACTACAGGCGTCTCTCATAATCGGAGCTGGTTTTGAGACGTTAAACCCCACAAATCAATCAATCAAGTCTTATACCAAGTGGACATTGCATCAAGCTTCGTTTATAGAATAGTAGCGTTATTCTGATTGGTTACTCTGGTACTAATTATTTAGTACATCACATAAGTTTGGGACTTCAAAGAGCGACTTTCTCAGTTATTTCAGCTTAGTGCAGTCTAGTACTCAAACCTGGCTGTGCCTGTTAGGGCCCAGGTATTTTGCCAGGGTCTTTACAGGACTGTTAAAGCCCTGCAAACTTCTCTCAAGGATGTTAAGCAGTACTTATATAGAAATTTCACCATAATGAAGTTTTTAAAGTACTATAGAGAGTACGTCATGAGTCAAAGGCAAGCGGCACGGAGGAGACGAAGAAGACCGGCTGCTGTTGAAACAGCACGAGCGCTCGTGGCGCATGACACGACATGTGATCGAAAGCGCAACAGTGCTGAGCGAAGGATTGTCTGCGTGGCTATGGCCGAAGAAGGACGAATCGGCAGCTCCTCTCTGTCGATGGGAGCAGTGGGTGTTCAGCTCGGGAGCCTGTGGCGCTGGTACTTCGTGGCATGGCCGTAGATCTCGAACACGTTTGGGCGAGGCTCCTAGGAGGTGCTGCAGCAGACGGTTCCAGACGCACTGGCCGCAATCCCCCTTTGAAGGTCGGCCAGCAGCAATTCACTGGTATGACACGTCACCACTTCGAGCAGGGGATCGAGATCGTACTTAGGCCTTCGGCCTAACGCTCGAAGGACATGACACGTCAGCAACTGAGACCGGACGATGGCTACGGAAGCAGGTGTTATCTTCCAGCCGCCGTAAAAGAGGACAGCGACGACTTGGAGACGTCCAACAAGATTTCCACACTGGCATCGAACTTTGCAGCGACAGGGACAGCGCCGACCCCAGTGAGAACGTTCCATGTGTTGATCGCGTCAGCATAGGCGAAGTCAGTGCGGCTAGACGTAGGACGAAGAGCTGCGTCAAACTGAGAACCTACACAATGTCGTTACTCAAGGAATTTAATTTTCATTAGTAGTCAATTCCCTGTATTAACTTTCTGTTTGTACATATTTTGTTCGCTTTTGGTTTGCTGTGCTGGGTATAAATTGGTTTGCCGTGTCAACAACGCTATCGTCGTTCAACGTGTCTCTTCCCCCACACTCTGCAAACACTCCTGAGATCGGTGGCACAGTACAAAGGCACATAATCCTTTGAGGCACTCCACCGTCCACGGCACCAGCACAGCTGAGGGGAGCAGTTAATGTGTACGGCACAAAATATGATCAGCATACGCAAGAATGGAGGAGCATAGCTGACACTAGACTCTACAGAATTTGGATCATGGACTCGCCGCAACTACACTAGGACCATTAGTAGGTATGTAATCGGCATGGGTTAACAAGTTTTAAATGGGTGCACACAAGTACAACATAAAAACGCACACACTCTCGTGGCAGTGGCCCTTTCCAATGGTGGACCCTTTGGAAAATTCGCAAGTGCACTTCCCTGCACTACGCCTTGCCCAAGTAACAGCAGTGCCTCTCCTGTCGAAATGTGTGAATGTGTGCAGTGCAGTACCTGCACATGCTTGGGCTTGAAGATGCTGCTTGTAGAATTGACTACGACGCCAACAGTTGAGCAAGCTGCATGACAGGACAGCTAGGTTCACATTTTTCAAAAGGGTCAGCAGCAGATGTGCTTTGCTGCAATACACTATGTATGCTCCGCTACATTACATATGACAGTGGCAGTTTTGGACGCTCTATCTGAACTGAAATTGACGTCTTTGTTGAAGGATTCACCTTGTTCATAGCAAATGGCTCCATAAAGTGCCTTTGCTTACCTTCAGGCAGCTTCAACAACAGAGAATTATAGATAATAGAAGGGCTTTTAGTCAGCGCTTGTCTGTGTTTGCTCTCTTTGTCATGTGTGTGTTTGCACATATATGGTCAAGTTAGTCCAGTTTTCTAGAACCTCCCTTCCTCCCTTTTGAATGTTTCTAGGCCCACGAAGCTATAGGTGCAAACAATTCTGAAACATGCAAATTCTCACTGTTGCCACACTGTTCATAATTATCTCTCTCTCTCTCTCATAGAAGTCCTCGGACTTTACACTGGTGCCGAAACCCGGGAACAGGCTTTCGTGGAGGACCATGGAACGCCCGCGAAATGTGAGAGCTGCTCGACGGCGACACAGCACGAGGATCATCCAAGAAGCCAACGATCTGTTAGCCAGCGCAGCGTTCGATCTGGCGGGTCTTCGCATCGTTCTTCAGCGCATCGAGAAAAGCATCGATGAGCTCGCGAAGGCCAATGAAGCTCTACACGCAGAGATGACGGATGATGAGGTGGCTGCGGACATTGACTCTGTGCTTGAATTCGAAGACCGGGCCGCAGGATGCATTGGTCTTCTGCGGCACCACATCCATAGAACCACATCCACCACCACATCCACCACATCCACCTCTCATAGAAGTCCGAGGACTTCTATGAGAGAGAGAGAGAGAATAAAATATTCTCTCTCTCTCTCTATAATTATTTATTCTTACTACTCTCAAAACTGGGAATATTGCTGCATGTGGGGAGATGCCTGCACCTCTTCAGTGCTTTTGAACACATTCATTGTCTCCCAGGAGATGCTGCAATGACAACTTTGGCTTGTAGCAGCCATCTGGCTAAACTAAGGCTGGCTGGCCTTTTACGTCGGCAGTACAGTGGTGCTATTCCTGCACCACTACCATGCCGATGCTAAACTGAAGCAGTATGTTGAATTTTGGTAACTGCTTCGGTCGCAAACAGGTCGGCCACAGCGATGGTTTCAAGCTGCGAGATAATGCAGCTCTTGCTCTTTCTTCTGTTAATGCCATTTTGGGCCCACAATCATAGCTCAAAGTTTGCAAAATTGGACATTGAAGTATTTGAATGTCCAGAATTTCTGAAGCCTTATGTGTTGACTATAGGGCATTCAATGGTGCTTCCAAAGCTCTTGAATGCTTAGGCATGTCTAAAAAATTGGTTGCTGACTGATTTACCATAAAAAGCATGAAACACAGTCAGCTATGGTCAGTATTGAAAGACCTGCACCCTGTTAAAGGTGCAGAGGTGTGTGCCCGTTACTACGGCAACATATGGAAATATATGAAGGCATGAATGGTGCCTCAATGTGCTTAGACAAAGGGGCTAATGTACTAGACGCTATCACAATTTATTTACATCGTCACACTATCTACTTGGTGGGAGGGGTGCCTCCTGGTGGAGTCACAGGTTTGGCACACCGCTGGGTCACTACTGATGTCCCAGGTTCAGGTGGTGCGACAGGAGGGACCTTCTCGGGGAACTGCATTCGGTGCTTCTCCTTGCGTGCCTCGGACAGCAACACGTTCGGGAGGAAGTTCGGGTTGGGAGGCACCGTGCCAGGCACAGGGGGGTACGGATTGCCTGTAATGCAGCAGCAAGGGCACAGAATGAAGTATAGATATTTACTTTTCACTAGAGCTGTGTGAACAGCAAATCTTGAGTGTGAAGCTAACTCGAATATCAATTTGTGAGTGAAAACCGAATTGAATCGTTTTTTAATAACGTTCACATATTTTTTATAATACCATGCTAAATTAGAAAGATGCATTGCTAAACAACGGCACAAGAAAATTACTATAGGACTAGTGTATACCCACAATGGTATTCATAGAAGAAGAACAGTCAAGTCCCAAGAAACAGTCCAACAAGGAGCTGTGCATATCCATTAGTTTTTTTCCACAGTACATGACTGTTAGGTTTGCCGCAGTACACAACTGCTAGCTTTGCTGCAGCATGCTGGTGTTAGCTTTGCCCCAGTACACAAATGTTAGCTCCACCTGTGTTAGCTGCATCGCAATACACGGGTGCTAGCTTTGCCGCAATATACGACAACTTAGCTTTGCCAGAGTATGTGGGTGTCAGCTTTGCTGCAGTATGCAAGTGTTATGTGGTGAAGCACACTACACACACAAAGGAATGGGCTGCTTGTCACGAGGCATAGCACATTTTGCCTCTGAGATGAAAATTTTGAATAGTTTGAACAGTGAAGTTTAGGTGCAAATAGAATCAAATAGCAAACACTATTAAAGAATATATGGAAATCTGAATAATTGCACACCCCTACTTTTTACCTTATCACAATGAACACACATATTAAGGAAGCAAGTACTATGAGGGATTTCTTGTAAGGTCTGATTTGTTGTGAAATTAAAAACACAGTGTAATCCAAAACTGTTTTACTTGGAATGTTTATACACACTTTCCAGCTATGTCTCCGCATAGCTGCCACTCTGAGACATCTGTCATTGCATGGTACTAACTTTCTTATAGAGGGCCAATGCCAGTGCTTTCAGCCAATTCTATACACTGTTCGCTGTCCACAAGTCATTGTCTATATGTCCTGCTTCAGTGTTCCTGCTTCGTTGATGCACTTAGCTGTTGCTAATGAAAGTTTTACTGAACGTGTTACCCATTCGTCAATGAGTTATGGCTTCGATACAGCACTAAGCAAGCAGGGGTTGAGTGGCTCCATGCACTTTAAAGTTAGTGAGGCCTCTACTGTCTTGAGACATATATGCCTGTTTACCACACACTCAGAACGGACGTTTCTGGAAATTCCTGAGTGGTGCCAATGGTGGGTGCAAGGCAGTCTAGGAAGCCGCAGCGCCAGCCGCCATAGCCGCCCGCATTTTGTTTGCTCGCCCTGCCTACAGTGTCTACGTGCGAGAACATGGAAGGATAGCGGCTTTTGTACCCGCTCCAGACTATGCTTACAGAGCAGATGTACTTAGAGTGACATGAATCGCAACCAAGACGCAGAATGTTTGGTTTTATAATTGTACGTGCCACCAAAAATGCTCACCAGCAAATGGACAAGGGGCTGTGCACTTACTGAGCACTTCGACACTTAAATTAGCACTTTGCCGGTAGTTTTTCACAGCAGAATGTCCTTTCATTATCTTTTACTTCTTTGGATGCTGCTACGACTGTGGTAATAAATCCCTCAGTGAAAAAAATGTTGCCAAAAAAATGTTGCCAAAAAAATGTTGCCAAGAAAATGTTGCCGAAATGTTGCCACATGATAGGATGCAGCATCGTCAATAGGCTGCTACTCGGTCATCACTGACATAATTGCACCATATTAAAAAAGAGCTTGAAGCAGACAGCCAAATGTGTCTCGTGTAAAGGAAGCCTATTTTGAAGGCTGAGTGTAATATAGACTCAAGCCGTCGGCCCCTTCGTAAAGTGGTATCGTAGCGCTGGCAGCTGTGAAGCTCGCAGAGGCATTCGTGACAAAGTATTACATACAGCATATCAGAAGAGCACATCACATGCACGACTTTCTAGAAAATGATTAAGACAACCTATAAACACGTTAGTTGTACTTTACTGTGGCTGTATAACAACACTGAGTGGCAAATTTGAAGGCTCTTCAGAAGTGACCATAAAGCTGTCGCAGACCTTGTCACGAAATGTGTTTTACACAAGGAACTGCAACTCAGGAAAAAGCTAATAGGAATGATTTACAGTAGTTTAGTCAGCTAACTAAATGTTGAACGGTAGCATGCTATTACATTTAGCAATTACTCTCTTTTAGATAACGAGCTCAATAATTTATTATGTTCTGTAAGCAGTTGTAGTGGAAGTCACTTCATTTGTGCATGAAATGCTTCTTCAATGCGGTGAAAGAGCACACATTCCTGTCGCTTCCATAAGAAAAGGGCCATACATTAAATAACTGAATGTGCCACTGTAAGAATCTTCAAGAGGACGTGCAGCGCAAGCGTCCTCATGATGCTATAAAACAACTTCGGATATGTTGCTGCACTGCTAAGCAACAGAGGGTTTCATTCCAGACAAAGGCGGAAACATTCAGATTGGAAGGGGGGAGGGGAATACAATACACCAACCTACTTAAATTTATGTGGAAGAACCACTGGTGGTCTGTCAAAACTGCGACAGAATCCTCCAGTATGGCATGCCTCATAATGGTATTGTGGTTTTGATTAGCTAAAGCCCAGAGTCGTGGTTTTGCTAAGCACTTATTGTCTAGACATAGAACATTGAACTTCAAAAAACTGTTGCATTTTTGTTATTACAAAACTCTGTAGCGTGATACAAACATCAATTAAGCATCACTCAATCATATGTTTGGGAGGTGTGGTATACCTCCCAAATCTCTTTCCGTGAAGAAGAAATTGGCTGCAATTGGCCTCGAGATCGAGCACAGTCGGCGCCTAGTGCCGAGTGGATGAAGCTCCCAAGTGTAGATAGCTTCTTGCATTGTCTGCTAGCCACTGTGTTTTTACATGCGCATGTACGTCACACATATCCTCCAATATGTTTGTTCCCTGGGCCGGTGCAGTGTTGAATGCTTTCATGTATTCTTATCCAAGCATGAAAGTATTAGTTACAGTATTATTTGGCGTTGCACAGCAGTCTTTGCTCTTTCTTAAAATCACTGAGCACCAGTGTCATGAGCGTGCTATGTCATTGTCGCACCTCTGGTTCGGCATTGTTATTTTAGTTTGGCTCCTGCTGTGCACTTCAAGTATACAGCAAAGTGCACTGAGTGTCCTAAATAAGTCAAGTGGGAAACACCAACCTGTAGATAAAGTGCAGCAGTGATATAGGTCTCACGATGTGCAAATATGAGCATGATGGGAAATAGAAGATGTTTCTTTATTCGAAGAACACATGTTTAAAGAGCTCGTTCCGCAGAAATACCGCTGTCGGTGTCGGCGTCTCCAGGCGTCTCTTGTGAGCGAAAAATAACAGCTCCAAAAATGGACAACTACGTCCATCTAGCGGAAGACGTATCAAGCAATGTCTTGACTACCATGGCTTCCGAGATGGCGGGCGCGCTCGCCATCTCGGAGGCCATGCGACTACAGCAGAGCGTATATGAGGTCTCGTCGGATGCTCTGCATCCACTTCTTTAGCATTTCATTCTCACGACACCATTAAAGAAGTGAAGTACTGCAGTTGCCATTTCACCGACCATAAGGCGATGCTTGTTGCGGTTGGCCGGAAGAGGTCTCCAGAAAAACAAATCGAACAGCTGTCAGATAGTTAAAGCACGAAGGACGACACAATGTGACCATTTACGAATAAAAGTGTCACGCCTACGCGCAGTTCATAATACAGGACCATGTGACTACATCATTGTACAAAATATCCATGAAGTTGATATAAAAGTGCTGTTAAATAGATCGAAAACCTCTACCATTACTATAGATACGTCGTGCACGCGCGTGTGTGTCTGTGTCTGTGTGTGTAAACAACACATATTAATAAGTATGCACTGAGTGGTTGAAGTGCACACTAAGGGCACACTAGGAGCTTAAAGGCGAAGCTTAAGGGTCCCCCAATTTTTTTATATGTGCGTAAAAATATAGACCTTTTCTTGTCACGGTCACGCAATAATCATGTGAAGAAAGCGATGTGTTTGGGCATTAAGATGTTTACTTAAGGGGGGACGTGGCAAAGGGAACGCTCAATTTGGTCAAAATCTTCTATTTTTCGATTTATTTTTTTTCATGATTCTCAGACCTTCTATTACCTTGTGGTGGAATATTATAATGAAATACACAGTAGTAGTCAAGAAAATGCCACTTTATCTATGTGTTATCATCCAAAATCGCAAGAAAATCGGGCTTCCAAAGGAGCTGCCATCTTGGTATCATCGTAAAAAGGAGCACTCGAACCTGAGGATAGCCACGCCACTGTGTTTCTCCAACAAAAAATAAAACCTGCAAGAGCGAGAAAGAAGTTAGCTGCTCAAAGTTAATATTTAACTGTTTTCATGAAACAAAACTTCGAGCTCCGTTTCCTCAGCTTCCATTTTTTCAGCAGTTGCTGTCAGTCATCCCAGTGCGATTTCGCAACTGATCAAGCTAAATTCATTCTGTTTGTTTCACTTAGATCCTGAAACGTTGGTGAGCGCTGTAAAGCTATTCATTTCTCTATGCATGTCACACAAACTTTTGTAATTGTACTTTTGTAAAAGTTGTTGGTAAGAAAATATGTCAAGGACATTTCAAAAATTTTTTCTGTACTCATTTGGACATAAAAACATCAATGAACAGCTTTACGGCACACAGTGGGCCTTAGTGTATATGCTTAACTAAAACTGGTAACAAAATTTTGTCTAATTGACCAATTAATTAGGGGGTGACTGTATGGGCCTATTAAATGATGTAACTCAAAAACTATAATAGGTAGCTCAAAACCGATTTCATTTAAAATACCAGAATAACAAACTAGATCAGTGTGCCAAATTTCATCATTTTATACCCATAAATAACAAAGATAGTTCTCATTGCCACGTCCCCCCTTAACATAAGCGTGTCAAATATTGTGATAGTAGTCAACCAGCATATACAGTGACGTAACTTGACTAACTGAGCAAGTTAACTGTCTTGCGTTTCATGGAACGTGACATGCAAGGCATTTAAATGCAAATACGCGTGTAAGTGATACAACGGAGTACACAAGCTGCTACTTCAGCTCAGTGTGCAGTACGGGCCCTTTTTTGTTGTTGTAGCCAACAGTTAAAAATGAGTGAGAACACAATACTGAACTCTTTCAGTCGCATAACAGCAATGCCAACATTATAGACAGAAGAGAGCTTAATTATGGTAAAAGAAATACAGATGGAGAAAACCACCGTGCAAGTGAAACTGTTAGACTGGGTGATGTCAGTGCCCTGTTGAATGGCATATCACACTTCCTTCACGTGCAATAGACCTCTCCTGGGGTACGTCACGAAAGGGCCGTGACGTCAGCCACGTGACCCTAGCGCGCACGTGCGAACGGACTGGTTGGCAAAACATTGCAGCGTTCGGCGTGGTTGCATGCTGCCGTACGGGTGAACCGAGTTCGTACTCGTTTGTTTTGTGTGCGTGCACATGGCCGCTTTGACATGGTGGTTAGCTTTTGCGATGGAGGATATGCCAGACGCGCGATGAAAGGCAGTGGCATCGGGTCCTTGTTTTTTTTCCTCGATTTCCGAAGTCCAAACTACACAGTGATGGAAAGCCTGAGTGCGAGCTGTGCGCAGTGTAAAACAGCAGCCGTCGGACAGCAAGAGGATTTTTGGATTACATTTCATCGCTGGTAGGTGCTAGCCTGTTACCTAGAGCTCCTACGCGTTTTGTTATTTGTGCTTCCGCAGCATTTGTGAGCATGTATATTTTATCAACTCGGGTGCCCTCTTGATTTTCTGTGCTCCCGGAGTGGGTAGCTAACGTGTTTGCTAAGAGGAGTAGCGTTGAAACACAAAGAAAAAAGTGTGAGCGTTTTGAACGCGCTTTGAAACGGAAGCATTCCTTCAGTAAGCGGTAGTTCCGAATGCTGTGCAGATTTTCTCATTTCGCGCTCACTTCGCTGTAACTTGCGTCGGGCTGGCACTCCAAAGGAAAATTTTGTTTGTGTTTTCGGACGCGATAGCAGTACCAGCCTCTCCTGTTTTCGACCGTATAGAAGTTTAGTTCCTGAGCAGAAAGAACGGAAGGAAATGACATGAGCGCTACAACTCAATCGGCCATGCAAGTACAGTGCGCAGTGTGGACGCTGCCTGCAGCTCGTAAGGCATGGCGGTGGTTCTCCGCGATGGTGTTCGCTTTGAAAAACATGCATTCCATGCCTGGTTGGCAAAAGTCGCAGTGTTCGGCGTGGTTCCATGCTGCTGTACGGATGGACCGTGTGCGTACTGGTTTTTGTGCGCGTTACCTGGCCTCTTTGACACAGTGTTTAGCTTTTGCGCTGTAGGATGTGCCAAACGCGCAACAAAATTAAGGCAGCGCATCGTAACATATTTTTTTTCTGGATTTCCGAATGACAGCAGTCGACGGAAAGCATTGGTGCCCTAGTTTGAGACAAGCACTAGGTGCACGTGGCCTTTCACTAAGCCGTACGCTTTGAGCGATCAGTAACGCTTCATGGCCTCTGCATTGTACGGGCCAGGCATGCTCGCGAGGTACACACAGAGCCGAATGTTTGGTCAAGGTTTTAAGGTCGTTCTTCCATTCCGAAATGGTGCAGGGGTATAGATACTGCATTCCACGAACTTGCAGCTTCTCTTCAACAAACCGCCGGCGCGCAACCTCAGGAAGGGACAGTACTATCGCGTGCAAAGCCCGAGCAAACTGCTGGAGCCGCCGAAGCTTTTTGCCAACCACCGCGAAACTGGTCCGCCGCGATGTCGATGGCGATGCTCTGCGTGACGTCACATTGTTGACAAACAGGGACAGGTCTATAAAAACGCTTTGCGTGCTTCCTGCACTGATGTGAGATTAAAGGACGCATGTATTACCATTGGACTGCACTTAATGCTTTTATTTCGCTATACAACTACCTCAAACAGTTGACAAGAGAGCGCCGCTGTGTACATTTCAATGCGCGCTGGCGAACGCCTATCCACACTCACACGGTGATGGTGCTGCCATCTAAATGTCAATCTCGAGACCAAGAGAAGAGGTTGACGCTGGAGTCAAGAAGACTGCAATAGCATTGAAGTATGGAATATTGAAAAGCACGCCGACGACCACCATGAAAGTGAATGGCAAGCTCTGAGACAACGCAAGGCGATTTTTGCCGGACAGAAAGAGGCTTAGGGATGCGGCACACCCAGGGACCCTGGAACAGTTTTGGTAGTGGGGGCAAGTGTTGTCTTTGTATGCTGTGTTTCTTACTTGTTCTTGATATTTGTCGATTGTTGTTTATCTATATTACATAGTATTAGATTGTTAATTATTAGCATTAGTGACATCAATTAATGGTGTTTAATTCATTTTAGCCGTATTAAATTTGACATATTTTCATCCTCGCTTATTCTAAGTTGGTATACACATTAAAAATGGTTGGAAATTTCGGAGGTGCTGAAAACCTGCACAGACCGCGCAAATGACAAAACTGGTTCGAAAGCTGCGAAGAATAACTTTTAATATCTTTGCGTTCACTCCTGCAGTGAAGCAAATGTGAAATGACATAAGCACACAAATGTGACACATGCAAACAAAAAGTATAGGCTTGATAGGTACAAAGATATTATCGCACATTGACAACCTTCATGGCTGGTATGACAACAGGGCGTTGGGCAGGAAAGGTTGTCAAAGCAGGCTGAAAGCTGCTGCTCGTTCTGCCATTCTAGACACAAACTCTTTCATAAAGGCATCCAAGTGCAGTTCTGCAGCTATCTTCTTGTGCACGTGGAGGATGGGAAGCTGTGTCATCCTCCTCCACATCATCCTATTGTGCAAAAATGTTTTCAATCCCCTGAGAGCGCTGACAGATCACTCCCATGAAGCAGCTGACGCAGGCACAAAAATCAGGAGTTGCAGGTAGCTGACAACCTGGTCCATCAGATTACGGATATCTGCAGACTTTGTCTGCAGAATTTGTAAGGTGGTTTCACTTACGGCTGAACCCTTGCCAAGCAGGAGCGTTGCGAGAAGCCAGAGTGGTGGTGAAGCCTGAAAGCTTGCTGATGTCAAAATCTGCAGTGTGCGCTCCTATTCTTGTTAAAAAGTTGGTTTCAGCATAAACGTTTGGAATGTGGGGGCGCCCTGCCCCCTCTGGAGAGATGTTAGGGGTGCGACCCCCCCCCCCCCCCCCTTCTAATCTGCCGGTAAGTAGACCAATTTTGCAGGAAAAGGCGGAAGGACTGGCCTTGCAGATGGACATAGAAGAATTTAAGTGCAGCAATGGCTGGATCTCGCACTCTCGCATTTTTAAAAATGTGAATAGCACTTAAATATTGCATGTGAATCTTGTGTTGAATAAATGTACATATGTTTCATAACAAAAGAAGTTCATGTGTTGCCCTGAGTCCCCATATATAAAAACTTCTGATAATTCAAACAAAATCCTAGGGTCCCTTCAAGTCTGAATTAACGAGAGTCTACTGTATTTATTCGCCAACCTACATAATGACACGTGCACTTGTTTTCGTTTGTTTCGCGGGGGCCACCTTGTTCATCTTTTTGTATGTTATCGCTCGACACCGGCCGCAGTTATCTTGAATGCCTGACGTGCATGTTCGAGTACCTTCCAGACTGTCTGCGGGCATCACCGACAGTACTAGAATGTACAGCGACGCATGTACACAAGCTGATGCATTTCACTGCCGATCAGCTTTTATCGTAGACCGATGACAGTTCTCACTGCTAACACCTTGCAGTGTGATTAGCGCTGCTTTGTTGGGCACAGCTTCGCTCAATAAACAGTTCGACTGCCAACATTTTTACTTCTGCTGGGTCCTTCATTGCCACAACCACGTGAAAATATATTAATGTCACAATGCAGCAGCTGACACAGATCGATACGAAAGTGCCTTTGGTTCACAAAAAAAAAAAAAAAAGGCTTTTCATGTTCTAGCAGTAGACATGGGGTCACTGCCAGGATGGTGGAACAAGTTACCTTTCAGCTCCAGTGCAACCCAATTGTACTTGTAGTAGGGTCCTGGCTCCATGCTGTTGAACTTGTCGTTGAATGGCGTGGGCAGTATGTGAAGCTGCGTGTACGAGCCCTGGTAGGTGGCAAAGCGTGGTGCCAGCACCTTGAATAGCTTGTGCACCAGTTGCTTCTCCTGTAAACATAATAGGAAAAAGCAAAGTTTACAAACAAAACAATGCACCCTCTATGTCTGCTTTACAAAAACTTATGGATGGGCTGTGAGCCTGGGGCATAACACATAACCTGTGAACCTGTGGCATTAGCACATAACACTATGTGCTAATGAAATGTATTTTGCAACATTCTCTAAGGAATACCTGCCTCCCGCATTACTATGACAATGTTGTACGCTTGCAGTAATGCTAAATCACACACTGTTTGTGCAGACTACATCCACAGCACTACGCTCTGGTCACGAGTGCGAGTGGCACATTGTAGCTGCCGATCATAGAAACGCACAGCTCCGCTCGCTTGTGGACAACGCGTGGTGTTTAAAACATGACGGCCATGGTGGGTTTGCAGCTCTGCATTTTAATTCACTCGTTGTGCAAGTAGATCACAAAGGCTCATGCTTTGAGATGACTATGAGACAAATGCTGGAGGGGAACAGGTTTGGACATCACCTTGGTGTAGGCTAGGCTCAAATTCACTATCCCCTCCATGTAATAATTGCATGTCATATTTGGCAACAGAAAAGCACAGGGCCTAACGTTAAGAACAAATTCTCGTTACACTGCACCGATTCCTACAACAGCCCTGCCAATAGGCTACAGTACTCAAAACAAGGTAAATGTTGTAGACAATCAGGGTGTGACAGTGAAGGCCACAGTCTTATCATGTACAGCTATGTCCAGCTTTCATTTGTAATTCCATATTTTTGTCACAGATGCAAACTTTAGTAACCTCCGCTGCAATGCATGAAGCACAGTATAGCTATGGGCCATCATGATAAACAAGGATACCAACATCATTTTGAAGAGGCAACAGCTGTCCTGAGGGCGTCGCGTGCGTAATCAATGAGCAGAGAAAGCATATGTGAACCTCCTAGTAAATATATCTGAAAGATTCCCCAAGGTCTTTCTAATGGTGTTCACCACATACTTAGAAGTCTTCAGGGTACTGTTATATTGCAAATGATTAAGAGTAAGGATCAACAGCGAGTGCTTATACAACATATGCTTTGCAGATTACACTGATGGGGCCAGCAATGCTGGAAATGGATCGCAAGAATACTGGGGAAGGACTTAACTGACACGGTGCAAGAGTGGGGTCGAATACCATATTACCATATGCAAGTCACTGCCTTTGCAGTCCGCACCAGAGTGCATTTATATATGCCGATTTCCAGGAGCGTAGCTAGGGGTGGCACACCGGTCATGTACCCCTCCCAAAACTTATATCTGCATGAGATACGCTCCATAAGAAGACATTCGACAACACTCCGTGTGCCCAACCTACATTTTACGTGAAATAAGTGCCCCCACTGGTATAAACCCCTGGCTATGCCCCAGCCAGTTGGGAACCCTGATTATGAGATGTGAACTCGTGAAAAAATAAGAATGGGTTGGAACACTTATGGCAGGCATTGCCAAAATCATGGCTGGCTGGCTGCTGCTGTCCATAAAAAAAGTAACACACACACATACACACACTCGCACCTCTTTACCACAACTAACACAACCTTATTGCCATAGCACACCAGCACACCTAAGACCTATTCACCTTCACATGAATTCCTGATGTTGCATAGGTTGCAAAGCCTGCAGTGGTCAGCTCTTTCGAAGTGGGCAGCTATTATTGCAAACAAGTTGCTTGCTGACACTTTTTGTAATGGCAGAGATATGTGCAAAAATAAGTGTTGCCCTGTACCTTTATCCAGTAGTCCGCAAGCTCCATGGTCCTGGCGTGGCAGTCGCCATATCGGATTGCTTCTGCGATCAGCTGGACAAGATAATGATCACCAACCACATTAGAGACACAATGAGAACCTTACATTGGAAGGTGTAATACCATGGGCTTCTTTATAGCATAACATTTATTTGTCTGTTTATTTATTTACTTATTTCTACATACTGCAGCTCATCCAGGGCTGACACGAGCGGCAACAACATCACATGTCAATTGCAGACAGAAAATCGGTTATTGGCAAAATTCAAACAAATCCAGGCAGTGTATACCTAAGGTTTAATTATTTGGGAAAGAAGCTATATCTGCTACAAATCAGTTTGAGATTTAAATGGCCCCTAAACCACCCCTCGATATTTTTTAAACAATTCATGTAAACAAGCGCATCGACATGAGAATGCCATCACAATCATAGTTGCCAAACGTGGCAGTGCTACGTGCCACAGGAGAGCCACAAAACGAAGAAAACTACACCATTCGCTCTCCTGGCATTTTCTATGCTACCCAGCATGTCCTGACGTCACTAGGCATCTCTGATGATGTCACAACTGCCTGGTACTGTCACTGGGGGAACGAATGCTGGAAAGGTCTGCAAGAAATTACGCACACTCCCTCTTCCTTGTCGCGTTGCTCACCGTGCCACTGTAGGCAGCCAGTGGGGGCAAAGAACAGAAACGCTGACAGAAGGGTCACCCTGTGAGGCTCTTCAACACAGCAAGTCACCTAACGGTTCCACTGTATTGGCAAGTCCAGTGGCTGCACCCTTCGTAGGACGACAGGTCGGCACAAAGCAAGAAGCTCATTGGCGATAACATGTCATGTGACGTTTGGAGGAGTACACGGCAAGGAAAGGACGGTACCGGTCAGATGGTGCATAGCGAAGGAAAGAGCGATACGAGTGGGGACCAGTTTTTAAACATAAAACTCATGTAACTCCGCTATTCACCGTTTCAAAAAATTCTTGCAGCTGCATATTCGTTGCCGACTCGTGTACAATCGCAACACCGAAACTAAATTTCGACCACCGTGTGGTTTAGGGGCCCTTTAAGTCTAGATGTCTGCGTAAGGCCTTAGTACGCATGCCTTCTTGCTCAGCCATCGTGGAGGCTTTACAGTTTTACACAGAGGGCATCTGGCATAACATCAGATCGACATCGTTCTTATTCTATGAAACAACTTCATTTCACAGAAAGAAAGGATGAGATGAAGCTGGGACAACACAGGCTAGTACTGACTCTTAATGAGAGGTCTAGTTTTGATACAATACAGTTTATACATGAAAAGCCATGTGCATAAGCATAATTGTGTGCAGGGTTTTCCATAAGCACAGGCCAAAGGTTTGGCGCAGTGGGCCCCTCCTCCTCCCAACAGCCTACTATGTGCGCAACACCCTTCTATGTGTACAAGCCTATGTGCATAAGTCACATTTGCACTTTCATTACTTTTTCATGAAACTGGGCAGTTGTTCTTGCAGGTTGATTTGTGCCCCTTTATGTGATTGCAATGTGCTTCACGCATGTGGACCTTCATGCTGAAATAGATTACACATTAAGGTTTTCCTTGTGTCTCATCCTTCGTTCCACACTCTGGCATAGTCATTTCGAAATTGGTGCCTGTATGTGCCGTTTCCCTTTACACGACATGCTTTACACTTCTTGCGAACATGAGTAATAGCCCCAGAACTTCTAAATCTATCCTTCAATATATGTAAACAGTGTTCACAGCGGACAGCTTTGAATTCTGGCTGCGTATTATGGAGGCATGGCACTTGGTGTCTTGTCTATCAAGCTTTTTTGCTGTTGTAATGCCGCACAAACCGTAATGACTGATAGGGCTGAAGCTTGGACGAGTTCACTGTTTATCACTTACAGTGTGGCCAATCCTCCTCGTGGCTATAAGCCATTTTAATTTTCTATGCAGTAACAACAACAAACAAGCGATCAAGGTCAGTCGGTTGCTGAGGCACACAAGCTGCAACTCCACCTACGGTTGGTGCTTAGCGCGCACTTGATTGGTGACGTTATACCCGGGAAGCGATTACTTAACGAACAATTATTAAGCTCGGTTTAGAAGGCAGCTAAAATCTGAACAGTGGCAAGACGCAATGCCTCTCCTTGCATCTTTCGGTTGGTGATCACGATCATTGCGCTCACAATTCAAGCGACAGCAAAATGACAAACGTTGAAAGACCAACTCCTCACAGGCAAGTGTGACAAGGTGCGAACACTTCCAGGCGTAGTGATTTCATTTTAGAGATCGATCTCCAAAGTTTAGAGCGTCCTTACCCGCTCGGCATATCCGCGCACTTCGTCCGCCCGTGGATGGTTGAGCTCAATCCTTTCGTGCTTGAACAGAGCCGTGAGAGTTTCCCTTATTTTCTCTACACGGCCAAGATGTTTCTGCGGTGAGCTCAGGTTGCGATGTCTGTGCTTAACGAAATGCCTCAGCGCTGGGATCAGCCGTGTTGCGTCCGCCATGCTCGCCCTTTCAGCGCACAGGAGGCTGCCATTAAACCGCCGCAGAAATACGTATAAAACTGTATTATAAAGAAAAACTAAGATCAACGTCTTAAAATTTACTTAAATTTGAGCTTGTAACAATGAAAACTACGGTGTATTAAATAGTTGAATTTTTGCGTTTTATTCCGTGCTCGCGCATTGTTCACTGCGGGCTACCCTTTCGTTATTCGTCCCGTAGGCCTCACACAGACATGGGTAAGTGCTCGCGTTACTTTTTAGTTTTGGCGCACAATTAATGGCTTGATTTCTGCTTATCGCGTTTAGAAACGAAGAGTAATACTCAGTGTTATCGATTTCGCGACAACCACGGTCGACCGGCGCGTACTTTCGTCGACAGAGCTCGGTTGACGGCATGCCGTCATGCGACAAGCGGACATGGCGGAACACGTTTACACGTGCATCGTTGTGGAGGCTGTTGCGACAGCCTGCCACCGATCCTTATATGTTTTCTTACACTCGAGAAAAAGAATCCGTTTGGTCGTGACTAACGAAGTGTTCTACTGTGCACCCTTTTAAAAAAAGGCCCCAACCTTAACGTACTTAATGATACGACGCCGGCGGCTTTCGAATCTGGTTCACTGAAATGCGTCCTGTAATGTAAGATGAAATCCACTTCCGGCGGTTCTGAACTTGCTCTGTTGCGGAGTCGATACAGCGTCCGCGGGTGCTCACTGTTTGCTTCGTGGTTGTTGTCCAGGCAAGCCTCGTGGATTGCGGACGGCGCGCAAGCACCGCAGCCACCGCCGTGACCAGCGGTGGCACGACAAGGACTACAAGAAGGCCCACCTGGGTACCCGCTGGAAGGCCAACCCCTTCGGAGGCGCTTCACACGCAAAGGGCATTGTGCTCGAAAAAGTGTAAGTGCCCGCTTTGCGGGGTTCGTTCGTGAACGCGCTCCATGCATATGCTACAAGTACGCCATGTTGGCTGCATTTGAAGAGCTACGCAAACGCCTCACCGCACACGCTTTTACCTGAACAGCGTCGGTGAGATGGACCCATTGCACAGCCGCAGAGTTCTTAAACAGAGTTCTTGTGAGACGCTTTTATTGCATGGCGTCCATAGGTCAAGGAGTCGGAGAGAGTCAGGGAGCTCTCAAAGATCATCTGACTGCACAAGTCCAAAATGTGTTTGCAGGGGCAACAGAAAGCACTCTTATTTAGTGTAAAAACATCTATTTGTCTTCCCTAATCAAGTGGAGGAGAGCTTCTAAACAAGTGCCAGCACCCTATTTTTTCTTAATGGAGACTACTTAATGCATACCTGCCAACTCTCCCGATTTGACCGGGTGACTCCCGCATTTTGACCTACTCTCCCAGTTGTACGAGTGCCATCTTGAACTCCTCAAAAGTGGCCACCAAAGCAGAGGTGCTGTTTTTTGCGGTGCTGCAGAAGAGCACTTGCCACTACACTTCCAGTCCATTGTAACCATACCGTAGTGTACCGCCAATACATTCTAAGCCCTATAGTACTGCGCATCTGGGCGAAGGTCGGCCGCTGGGTGCGCTCGCCACCGAACGGAAATAAGGCGAAGGAAAAGGTACCACAACTTTTGCGTCTGTCTGTCTTGGCCCCCATTCCACGCATAGTTTTGGCAGGCAGCATTGATGCGAGTTCTTTGGGAGTGTCTGTGTTAATGCGACATGTTGTCAATTTGGAACCTGTAACAATGCCGGCCACTTCAGATAGACAACTGCCAATGGAGATCGGTGGAAGGGGGCGTGCACGCCACGGGGGCGCCGCCGATTGAGGCGGTCATGTGTGCGGAAATGTGTTGCAGGGAACTTCCGCAAGGATCGCTAGCTGCCACCACTGAAAACAGGCCTTTCATGGAACGCAGCAGGCAGGCATCTTTCTAGAGGAGGTGTTGTTTGAAGCACAACCTGCTTTCGAGGAAGTTCAAGCGCATTTAGTACGTTAGGCCTGCGCCGCCTGCCTAGGCACCAGTTGTGGGGTTTGCGTGTTTCCCCGAGTTCAATTGGAAGGTTGATGGCAATGTGAAAAGCAAGGACGGACTTGCAATTGTTTCTGGACTCATGCACAGCTTATATTCTATTCTTTGTGACTTTGCGGAAAGGTGACAAGTACGGATTCTGTACCACGTGCACCTGAGATGTAAGCGTTTCGCACAGCATCAAGGCCAACATAAAGCTGCACGTCGCTTCACACGAGCATCAGAATTATGTTCGTGCTGCGGAAAGGCAGGGCAACATTGGAAGTTTCTTCCAAAGGAGCTGCGAAGACAGTGCGATCTGTGCAAAATGCCTGATCATGGGATTTTTTGTGGAACACAACTCGCTGCTAAACATTAATGTTCACACAGGACCGTTGCTTCGGAAAATGTTCCCGAAGTGCGAGGACGTGAAGCTGTGTGGGTGCTGACGTCCGAAAACAGCTGCCATCGACGGGGAAATGGCTGCAGATGCTGAAAACACAATGGTAGAGGCTCTGAAAAGCTGTGCTTTCGCAATCGCAGTGGACGGAAGTAATGTTGGAAATGTGCCCAATCGTGGTGACATACATAGACGAATCGCGAAATGTGGAAAGCCAACTGCTTTATCTGCAGGAACTCCATGGAGAGGCCACCGGCCAAAATATTGGAAACCTCGTATTGGACGCACTCAAATGGCATGGTGTACTGGTCGAGAACTGCATTGCATTTCCTGTCGACAATGCCAATGTGATGGTTGGCAAAAGGAACAGTGTGGCAGCTGTGCTTAAAGAAGCCCAAGAAAATTTGATAGTCTATGACTGCCCGTGTCACCTCATAAAACTTGCGGCCGAGAAAGGAGCTGCATGCTTACCTGCAAAATTCGACGAGGTGCTCATGGGCATCATGTACTTCCTCGAGAAGAGCACCAGGTGAAAAGACAGGCTTGCTGAATTTCAAGGTATGCACAACACAGAGGTGCAGAAGATTTCGACATGTGCCAATGCGGTCGTTATTGCTGAGAAAGTTTCTGACCAAATTGCTGGAGCAGTGGCAGCCCTTGGTCAGCTTCTTTTTGAATGAGCAAGCAGCGCTTGGAACTTTCTGGGGTCGTACCAGATCCCCAAGACAGCTGCAGCTTTGGCAGATGTGCGGCATGAAGTCCAGCGAGATCGCCAAAAATGGAAAGAGCCAAGAAAGAGGCCAGATGGATGCAACCCTGGCAAAGAAAGTGAAACTTTCATACGAAAGTACCGGATGTGCCAGCTTGACCTATGAGGAACGGCTTTTGTACTTCATGACCTCTGATGTAAACTTGGCTTATGGCCTTTTCTTTAGAACCCATCCCTGTGTTTGACAAAGTCAGTGGCCAACTTCAGTCACAGGCACCTCAAATTCATCTGTTCCAGTCCCTCTTGATGCAGCTTCTAAGAGGCCTTTTGGCTAGGTTTGTCGCTCTGCCATTAAGGCTTGCTCTTGGCCACTGGAGGTTCGCTATCAAGATCTAAAGAACCGAAAAAGCCAACGAAAATATTGTTCTCGGAAGCTGCACATTGTCTGTTGTGGAGGGGCTGTGTGCCAGTGAGAAGCAGCAGCTCTTTTCTACTGCTTAGGAGTACTTTATTGTCACATGTGACTATATATGGCACATATTTCCACTGGAGAATGAAACCTTGAAGAAAGCAGGAACTTGCCAATTTGAAGTTGTTGAACGATGCATCTTTCACAAGCGTTCACATCTTCATTGAGTCCTTCCTGCAAATTCTGCCCAGAAAACAGTAAGCCAAGAGAAACCTCGGATGCTCTTGAAGTGGAATTTGCATAACTGCAGGTGCACAGTATTTCTGGGGACATTCTAAATGGAGAGTGGATTGCGAAGTTCACAGCTACCAGGTCACTTAACAAGTAAAGAAGTTTGGTTCCCTCCACTACAAAAATCAAGGAGTAGAGTTTACTTGAAACAACAAAGCAGCCCAAAATAGACATCCTTATCCCTTTCTGATGTCAGTCTCCAGTCTCGGTAATTTGCTAGGTTGGCAGATACGCATATAAATCAAACATGAGAAATAAACAGGTTTTGTTTAGTTGTTCATATCTTGGCAGCATGCTACCAAACTTCAGGCAGCTGCTACAGATTATTTTTTCTGCTACAGAATATGCTCCAAAGGGCTTTTGACCACTCCCATCAGTGCTGCAGCTCACTGTATTTGGGTGCCGTGGAAGTAAGGGCCCCAGGTCGGGCAAAGCTGACCACTTGTACTGCCAAAGTGATACAATAAAGTAAATAAACGTTCACAGCAAGTGAAGTTTAGCTGTTTACATTTGTGCATACTTAACTTCGATTCTTTGATGCTCACATGCTGAGAGAGAGGCTATGTTTTGGTAAAGGCATACAAAAATGGCAGACAACCTCTGTATAGCGATTTGTTATAAGAAACGCCAGTGTAGTCTGTGGCCTTCCTTTACTATGGCCTCATAAAGGGACAGAACTTGCTCTTGGTCACCCTCCTAATAATCCACGGCAGCCTGTACAGCTGTTACCTTAATGAGAAAAAAAAAAATAGACGTGAGCATGTGGTCTCTGCAATGCTTGCTTTAGAGCATCTGCTAGTGGCCACAAGAGGAAGCATGCTCGTTTTCTACATTGATGACCACAACTATGGAAGGCAATCTGACACTTGCCTTTTGGTGATATTTGGTTGTTCTGTGCACCAATAGGTAATGCCGAAAGCCTACGATCTTTTTTTCTGGCAATTTCCAGCTGCTCTAAGGTGCCACCGCAGAGCTCGAGCCACGCGCTTCCGTTTTTCCTTCCACAAATACGACAGCTGTACAAGATAACTACGTAGTCATACTGTTCTTGAATCTGAGTTGCATAAAAATGTCAGATTCATCTGTAATATGTGTTTGCTCTTCTCTCACTTGCACAGTGGTGTTGAAGCCAAGCAGCCCAACTCTGCTATCCGGAAGTGTGTTAGGGTACAGCTCATCAAGAACGGCAAGAAGATCACCGCCTTCGTGCCCCGGGACGGTTGCCTGAACTACATTGAGGTGAGCACGACTGGTCTCGTGAAGATAGTTGATGATAGTGATGTTGTGGCTACAGGCGGTGTTAGCCTGGCGGACCTGGCCGGCAGTTGCTCTAGTCTTGTGAACCTTCCTTATATACTAGATCGTTGCAGTACCAAGACTGGCAATCCTGATACGCTTGCTGAAATATCGTCCACAGAGCCTTACAACGCTGCCATTTTTCCCATTTTGGGAGGATGACCTATATATACTGAGCTGATTTAGCATGTGTGAGGAAGGGAGTTAGCGATACTTTCGTTTCAGATCATTGCCAAGGCTTCCACAGAAGCAAAAAAAAATGAAGCAGCAAGACAGCCACTCTTGTACACGGCCCAGTACTGGCCATTTGCGTCTGAACCCACTGCACGAGCCAGGTGTAAGCTTGTGATCTTGGTGTGGGTGGCTGATGTTCCTTGTTTCAAGCATGTTCTTGCCCACAGGGTGTGTCAGCTGAGGTGAAATGAAAGCTTGGATAATGACACATGGTGCAAAGCTTTGATATGCATATTTGTGGCGCAACTCCCATACTGTCAGGGTAGTCTAGTTCATGTCTGTTATATCTGCTCTTCATGGTAATGGCCATTGTGGCATTGTGGCTTGCCATCAAAACTTCTGGATATGCCGAGATTGGCACAACGGAACACATACCTGTCAGCTCTCCAGGTTTGCCTAGGAAACTCCCCTTTTTGGACCAGCCCTGTTTGTAGTGCACAGCATTAGCGGGGACATAGTCCTTGGGGCTTTCTTGTTTATGTTAATCAAATTTAGTTTAAAAGCACAGACATGCATGTTTCTGTGCCAACTCTAAAGGTGCAATTATTTTCTTGTTCACTCATTTATTTAATGAAGTAATTAAATGTTAATGATTATTTGGTGAGACAATAGATAAGGATATACTGGCCAAAAGTTTATAATTCATGAGTGGAAAGAAGAAGGTGTAAAGATTCAAATTCTGTATGGTGCTGTAAAGATTTAAAGTAGTATTTGAATCAAACAATTTGAAATTTAGCAATCCATTAAAGTTCCATGGTTGCGGTGGAGCTTCTAGTGAAGGTAAAAGGTAAATAAAAAATTACAGGGTGAGAGAAAAAGATTTTGCTTAACGCAATGCAAGCTATGTACAGTGAGCTTCACTTAGCAAAAATAATTACAACTGTAGCTCTTCTAGAGGAGGAGATATTGTTGCACTAAACGAACAGGGCGAATGAAAGCTTGTTTTGAGAAAAAGCAAAAACAGAGTTCATTTTCTACTAAATGTAATACGACTTAATGAAAAATATTTGATAGGCGATTTTTAGCTATTAGGATTGTGACCTAGGTGACCTAGCAGTGGCATGGCATAAAAAAAAGCCAATTTTTCTTGCTTTTTCATAGTCAAAATATTGCTTGTTTTGGTGAGTTAATTTTCCCTTTAGTCGTTGATGGGAAATTTGGAGAAAAAGGTCCGTTGTCGGCGCCCCTCGGTGACCCGAGTGCGCAGTGGCAGCGTGGAAGGAGAGTCGTAGGCCGGTGAAGGGAACATTTTATTTCACTGCGCCAAAAAGTGTCTGTCCAGGCTGACGCCCGAACCTCTGCTCTCTTGCCAGGGAAGAGGAGCCACCTTATATACCCTGGTTGCTCCGCCCCTGAATCCCCGACAGCCAATCGCAAAACCGAATGTCAGACACAGTACTGAGAACAAAAAACAACCCATGAACAATAAAGTGGGTACGCATGCTGCCCCTTCCTCATGCTGCCCCTTCCTCGGTTGTGCTTTTACAGAGACGCTCCGCGTGGCGAGGGCGCCAAACCCCAGCCTAACCAGGTGGCGACTACAGACATTCCTGGACATGCTGCCTAACAACCGTCAAACCGGTTTCCACTTACCAGCTAGCCTGTTCCCAGCTGTACAATGAATTTCCACAATGGTCGCCACCTGCCCCGCATGTCCGCATGTTCACCACGTGGCTGTGCGCCTTCCCACAAACCTGAACCACATTCTCGTGTTTGAGGCCGGCACACGGTGACAGCGATATCCCGCGCTTTTCATGTCCCGTATATGCCAAGCCACAAGCAGCAACGCAATACTCGCACCCGTCAGACTGACTTGGTGGTATAAATTTGGTCTGCACCTCCGGCAATCCCTGTACGTTACAAAAATACCATTTTCAGAAAATCCATTTTTCATCTCGAAGAGCCAGTGTCCCCCCTTAAATTTCTGGATAAGGAGCCCTAACCCAACCATGAAGACAAAATAAACAAAGGGGAGCAGTTCTAAAAATTTTCTGCTGTTGAAGCTCCTCAACGCTTCAACAGCTTACCTATGGACTTCTTCTCAACCCACTGATGTAAAGAGGAGAGGCCACCGTGCTTGTGCACGGTCCTTATTTACACTGCAGTGGAGCATGCTAAGTGTGGGTAGAGGCCACTACCTTTTGCAGATAATACTGCCTTTGGCCCGTGGTACGCAGGTCATAGCAAGGGCAAAAATTGCGCATACAACCTTCTACAAATTGGTGGCTGTGCAAGCTTCTCATGCAGCTATTAGCCTTTGTCACTTGTAAGCATGTCGGGATAGTTGCTGTGGCTGATATCAATGCCATAAACTTAGACCCTTTCGTCCGTGTTGCCTTTGTTCACCCCGTAAGGGCAACCTCTTCCGTGCCTGGTCCCGGTGTTGAAGGCAAGCCTCCCTATGGGCTGCTGCCCTAGACACTGTGGTCTAGGCCTAAAGAGTCCCATCTACGTTTTCCCCGGGAGTGTGGTTTGTCACCAGCTCCAACAAAGGCTTTGTGGTGGTCACATTTGAAACTCATCAGCAGAAGTGAAGGCATGGCTGTCAGATGCACCACTCGAAAGGTGGTCTGCGTTTGCTATGTTTTCAAAATAGCTCATGCCCAAGAAATAGGAACGAGTTTCCATACTGTGTGTGCCATATTGGTCATGTTTTCCGTGCAGTGCGGTTCTGCAGTTTGCATAAATGGATGGGTATTAAAGGCTAGCTGGTGGCGTTCAACAGCGGCATCTTTTTCCTTTCCCTCTTTGTTTTTGTTGGCGCCACAGGCCCTTGGCTGTGGTGCCGACACCCTGGGTGCACGGTGCAAACTGATATGTGCTGCTTGAATTACGCATTTTACAATTGGGTAGCTTTTCAAAAAATGTTGTTTTGGTTGCAGTGTGGATACTCGTGATTCTGGCAACTTAAAGGGGCCCTGAAATGCATTTTACGCACATTGATTTTACTGTACCTTTGCTTTGGTGTGGGACTTCGTTATGCGGTCATCATCAAGTCTCACACAAAGCAAAGGTACAATAAAATCAATGTGCACAAAATTCATTTCACCAGTGAGTGGCGAAATCAAACCGTATTATATTTTAATTTGTACCTGAAATCGGTTTCCACGCTGACTGCAGCGCCATACATCAACAGTTTTTCCAAGCGGATATGACATCAACATGCTGGCTTTGCTGCAGGTTCTGATTGGCTGGGAGCAGTAGGAATAAAAAAAATATGCATCACACATGCTATTGAGAACGTGTTTTATGCTTGCTAAAGCTACTGAAGGGTACAAATTTGTGCATTACAATATCATTTTGTTTGCAACTGCCACAAGGGGTGTTGTGGTAGGAAGGCCGCAGAGGGCAGCACGGTTCCGGTTCTGCAAGATGTAAGCAGCGTTTTGATTGGAAGCAGCATGCACGTCTCGGGATGCCCGATATGTGCCTGCTTTTATTTTGAGTTTGTAAGTTCGCGGTTACCTGCATTGATCTTGAAAATTCATTTTGCGTTTACCTCAGGACAATGCAAAGAACCAGTTTCGATGCAAAACTCTGCGAGTAAAATATGGTTTCAGGGCCCCTTTAACTTTATATGAAGCAGTCTGTATATGATAGGGACACCCTTGTGTGGGGCACTGCCACACTTTGAAGTTTCTGATGAGTTCAAGTAGGCATGCATTGCTGAATGAGGCCTGACTATAGTGAAGCTGGTATGAATAAAAAGCATTGCACTATCAGGCCAAACATAGGTGCTGTGATGCAAAAGCTACAAAATTGTTACACTGCCATCTGGTTGCTTATCCTATTGTTGTTCCTTGTATGAAGACGTCGCAAAATATGTGTGTGCTGTTGTGTTAGTGTGCCTGAAATTTGTCGTTTGATGTCTGGCTGTGCAGGAGAACGACGAGGTCCTGGTGGCAGGTTTCGGTCGTAAGGGTCACGCTGTGGGCGACATCCCCGGTGTGCGTTTCAAGGTGGTCAAGGTCGCCAACGTGTCCCTTCTTGCCCTCTACAAGGAAAAGAAGGAGCGACCGCGCTCTTAGGGCACAATAAAACATTTCATACAGCTTACCTTTAGGTGTGATTTGTTCTTTTGATGTGGCGGATGCTTGGCAAGTGTAGGGTGCCCACGTTTGGGGCTTGGACAGATTGCCACAGCACCTTGGTAAAAGTACGGTTACTAGAGGTGTGTGACTATTGCAAATATTCAAATATCAGTCGAATATTACATTTGCAACTGTCGTATTTGTGTCAGTCACAGTGTTCAAAATTTATCGAATACATATTAGGACGAGGTGTGCATACTAAGGCAACGTGCACATCTACTACGCGGCAGGAGGTGTGGCGTTACGTTTGAAGTAGTGCCAGTTTGCAGTGCTATTGTGTGCACACACGTCAAGAAGAAAGCTGAACAACTGGTCCGCCTGTTGTGCTCCAGATCAGCTGCCAAGTGCATTCCTTGCCATAATGGCTTTAGTTCCGAGGTGGTCTGATGATGGCGCATGGTCGTTCCGTACTTGTGTGCAAGTGAGGAGTTATATGACGCCAACATCTAGTGACGCCCCTTCTCAATGAGCACTCAAGGATTCGCCTGTGGGAAACAGGGAACAGGGAGTTTTGAGGTGCGTATGTTAAGCATGTTATCCACCCTGCCCCCCCACCCCACCCCCGGAAAAAAGAAAAGAGAAATCGGGTTAGAGTTATGAAAGACAGTCTCATCTGGCTCGTACCACTTTGTGGGCATGAGCTTCTCGAGATTCTGATCAATTTTCGAAGTAATCCTCGCGTGACATTAAAAAAGTATTAGTTGCCTGCCGCAAAAAATTTGCACATCCACTATTAGCGCAGTTGTCGAGTTCGGGGATTTCTGAGCCAGCGCCCTCTAGAATGTCCTCGGGCCTGCGAAGTGCTCTGTCGTAGCTTACGACGTCACTGTGTCGTGACAGCGTCTCCCGCTGCGTGGGCGTGCCTTTACAGTCTCGCATCGTTCGACAGAGTAGTGCTCGTAAGCTTTAGAAGGCCTGTGTTGTGCAACACGGTTCCCGTGTTAAGATGTTTGCACTGGCGACTGCAGAAGTGCTTTGCACCTTTGAACTGCTGAATCCAGATGTGAAGCGCTCTGTTCACTGCAATATCACGTGGTGTACGCCTATAAGCTCTCTTAATGGGTTGACTGCGTGCCGAACTGTCGCGGCAGTTACGGCAATGGGCCGAAGGTTCGAGTGTTCTCCCAAAGTGCAACCAGTGTCCGTTTTCTCCGTGGTCCGCAGGTAAGCCACTTCCTTGCTACTTGGTACCACATGCTGTTGAGCGTTTCGAAAGGCACCACCCCCAACATTTGGTCTTTACTCTAGAATGAGCTTGTGTGCGCTTTTGAATTAGCCTCCCCCCAGCCCACGTTGGGGTGTGTTAGCGTTTAGCGGTGGTTGTTTACCGTAATCTGCGTGCCGTCATGGTCGGCACGTAGTCACTTCAGTCGGAAACATCTGAGCTGTATGCGTACGTTAACGTGATGGAAGCTTGCAAGGGCCGTTTATCACGTTTTTAAGGCCGTGCCGACAGCGAGGCAGCGTGCTTATCGTACGACACTCCTCTAGTGCTAAAACTTATTTCTATATTCGAACGTTCGCACTGACACGACCTATGGTGTGATGAGATGCGCCATCGCTGTAAGCAGAGATTTCCCCAGGAACTGGAATTAGAGTGGGTGTGTCTGATGTCAAGTGCGGGTGTGAAGCAGCGGTTACTTTGAATGTGTTACAAATATTTCCAAATTGAGGGGGCGCCTTTTAGAATGAGAAGTAGCGGTTCTAGGCAGAACCCGTGCATAAACGCGTGACATCACTCATTTGAAGCGCAAGATGAAACAACGTCGGAAATATGGACGACAAAACGATCTTTTCATATTTTGATGAGAGAAAAAGTAAAAGACGCTAAAAACCGTTTCTTCACTGCAATGCTGACCTCGTTCATGGCGAACGACCCTCAGAAATTTTGCTGTTACCTATCTAAAGAATCGGCACGCGGTTTCACACTTAACTAGTAGGCCCACTCGACACCACAATGAAAACGCCATAACCCCATACTTTGCTCGCACGGACCTGTTTGTTTTCTTATTTCCCAAGAACAATCAACCAGTGGAACTGCCTTACCAAAACGAGTTATCATTCTGTGACGTAACCTTTCATAGTCTGTATTATTGTTTAATTTTTTTATTGCTCTTTCTTTGCATTACTCCTGTATTTGTATCGACCACGCTGCATGGACCACGAATCCGCAGTATTGTATAAATAGTAATTAAATTATGGAATCGTACCATCACTGAGCTTGCATCAGTAGCAAACGAATTAGATGTGTTCTTTCAGTCGGTATTCACGAGAACCGCCCCATTCGCTCCATTCCGACACTGGATCTCAAATACCTATGCGGGAAATCACGATAAGCGGAGACTGTATCTTGTCTACTGCGCAAACTAGACGTCAAAAAGTGTGCAGGCTCTGACCATATCACGAACGTCTTTTAGATGCGGAGCATCTCTTGCTCGCGGGTATGTCACGCTTCCGGCGTCCGCACTCACACTACGCATGCGCGACTCTCCTCTCCCTTCCCTCTCTCCAACAGCTGCTGCCATAAATAAAGCGGGTAGAGAGCGCGCGCGCTTCGCTTCAGTAGTATCTCCTCCTTCTCCGATGAAAGAAGTTGGTGGTGTTGTGTGATGGAAGCAACAGTTCCATCAGCGAGTGGGTTGACGCAAGTACGCATCAGCATCAAGCCACACTCTGACAACGGTCACGCGATGCGTGGTATCGAACCAAGTTAACAACGTAATAACACGCAAGGTTCACCGCAAAGGTAACACCAAAAACACTGCAAACCTGTAAACACCGCCGTTAAATGCACCGTTGAAACTCCCAGCGATGCTCCGCATCACCCCATGGTCCCCTTCGGGGAGATGGTGTAATTTTTTTGCGGAGGTACGCGGCTTGGGTGTCGAAGCACGTGCGCAATTTTCACGGCATTCTTGGAGACGTCATCAAACCCGCGCTGAGCAAATGCTGTGCCAGTTAATATACTCGTTTCCAAATCGGACCTGAACAATTACAGACCAGTATCCCTCACAAGCACGTGTAGGAAGGTTTTGGAGCACAATTTACAAAGCCATTGTTACCCACGAACGGACTTTCGTGCGACCAACAACATGGATTCCGGTTTGGCTTGTCAACCGTGACGCAATTAGCAGAGTTAACGCATGACATTGCTAATGAACGCAATATAGGAGGCCAGATTGATGCCATTTTTATCTCTCCAAAGCTTTTCACATTCTTCCTCGTGCTGACCTAATTAGCAAGCTTCATGCTTACGGTATTCATAAAATACTGCGTCTTGAATTTCGCGTTATACTTTCTGAGATGAAGCAAAGTGCCACTGTGAATTCCTGTTCCGTCAGAAAAACTGGGTGTCTTTTCTGGAGGGCCACAAGGGTCGGTAGTGGAGCCCATATTTCTGATTTGTATCAGTGATATACAATACTTTGTTTACCCGGATGTATACTTCTACGTTCGTTAGCAGACGACTGCTTCAATACGAAATGAACATTTACATTCTATTCAAGAATGGTGTGAGGTATGGGGTATGAGGCTCAACACTACTAAGATTCATTTCATTCTCAAAAAAAAAAAAAAAAATGTCCACTTCGCTTTGCGTGCAGACTAGGCAGCACCACACTATATAGTTAGTGCTTCATGCATAAAATATGTGGGGGCAAGTTTGACAAATGAGGTAACTTTCGAAACCCACGTTAACGAATATTCTCGGAACTGAGCTCATCGCAAACTCAAATTGCCGAAAAAGAAACTGCGTGGGAGCACGAAATTCTGTCCGAGTGAAAAGCCGATTTAGTTTGGAGCCCACACCAGAAAAAAACATGCAGATCCCACGCACTGTGGGAATCGGCGTCGTGCGAAGCAGTCAGCGAGGAAGTTGCCATGCAGTGCAGTGCTCTGATTGCAGAGTTTGCACGTTAGGACCTGTCACTCATGTTGGTCATGCACTGTTGTCTCGCCATACCGATTTTGGTACACATGAAGTTAAAGAAACGGCCGCAAGAGCACCAAGACTGTGGCACGTAAATCATGCCGTTCATGACATGAATGTCATGATTTTTGTGTTATGAAGTGCCATTTGTTTATCATGCAGTCATGTTGCATACCAATTTTAGCATGCATCCCATTAACGAAACGGCCAGGAGAGCACCAAGACCGTGGCATGTAGATCATTCCGCTCATGACATGAATGTCATGATTTTCATGTTACGACCTGTCATTTATGATCGTCATGCAGTCATGTTGTGGCATACCAATTTTCGTGTACATCCCATTAACGAAACGGCCAGGAGGGCCCAAAGTCGTAGGCGGCTAGATAGATACATTAAATGTCGCCGAAGTTCCCTAAGAAATGATTTGCATTTAATAGAGAGTTTTAGTGCAGCTTAAGTTGCGCCCCGCTAAACGCTAAATTTTGGCGGGGTCAGACTGCCCATGCGTACGCACGCTATTCCAGCTTTGCGTTTAGCGATCGCTCGCTATTTTCCGAATTTAGCGGAGACGCAAAACGCTCGCTAAGTTTGTTTAGCGCGAAGAACATGGCGGCTCCCTACAATCGACGGCTGCCCGTTTCGCATCTATCGTGTCGTCTTGCTGCATTGTGGGACTAGCTGATTCACAATAAATCGTGTTGCTGGTTTTCGCTTCGAGTATTCTTGCTTCGCTAATAGACAAACGACGGTAATTAAGACAACGATCTTTTCGCTGTGGATTCTAGTTTGACCACATTTACACATGGACAAAGAAAGCGAAACTCTGACATGTCAGACTACGGCAACACTGATGCAATTATAATTGCACGATGTTTTTCTTTAATAATTTTTTTTGCGCTTGCGTTGTTTTTAAGTTACTAACAACGGCCGATACGCCTCAGAGTTAGAGCGGCTTTGAGGCTTTCACTATTCGCATTTAGATGGCGCAGCGAAGGTTTGCGTTTTGCGGCGCGTCGTCGTCTCGCGCTATACTAAAGAGCTATGAAATGCTATCGAATAGCACTCCGCAAAAATTTTGCGTGTGTGACTCGCAAACGCTAACGCAAAGATTTTCCGCAATACTAAATCTCTCTACTATCTAACTTATAAACTGGAGCGAGTACACAGATTAGCGGTTCCGTTTGCCTTTTCATATCATTAGCGAAGGAGCCACTTAATTAAAGGAACGCTAATGTGAATTTTTTTACTGCAATGCCAAAAACGCCAATCTTGCGAGGAGAAGACCCTCGGTAAGCCAAGAAACGCGCAAAAAAATTGACGGCAGATCCACGAGGTGAATGATGATGAGATTGGGCGAAGCTCCTGGAAGTAATCATCGGTTAAACCGTGAAATTTCTTCCGTTAATTCGCCCGATAAAAATGACGTGAAACGATTGATTAAATGTTTGATCAAACTTTTATTGCTGGTTTCCGTTGTCCTTTCATTATGACCGCTTTGTGGTCGGTGGAATGTAAGCTAAGTGGTTCTTGCACTGGTTGCAGATGAAAACCATTGCTTTACCTGGCGTCTTTCGTTAAGCAGCTGGCGTCTTTTCGTTTTGCTTTAGAAACATCTGGCGTCTTTTCGTTTTGCTTTTAGAAAACATCTGGCGTCTTTCGTTGGTTTATTTCATCAATCAACGGCGTTTTGAACAAAATTTTTATTGTTTAATCACGCACAGGAGAAATCTCACCAGGCACTACCTTGGAGGCAAACAATGGCTGCTACTGGGAATGAGAGACAGCAGAAGTCGGCTTTTAACACTTCTACTTCTACTAACGTTTCCTACTGGAACATGCCAATGGCTGCTAATGGGGAATGAGACAGAAGAATTCGGCTTTTAGTTAACGCGCACGCTGCGAATTTTTTTTATCGTTCAACAACGCACAGGAGAAATCTCCCACCGGCACCACCTTGGAGGTCAAAGCGTAAGAGTGGTTACGCACTACGACTACGACCACAGAACACCTATACTATGACCAACGTAGAGAAGGGAAACTGTACCTTTGACAGTGCAACGAAAATAAGGGTAGCGGTGGCGTAGTGAACTAAAATATACGACCGAGAGATGGCGCCGCGCAAGCTATCATCATCACCACGCAATACAATATGGCGGTTGCGTTGCTGCTGCGTGCGGCTGGCCGCGCTGCTCGCTCGCTGGTCCTAGGCGTGCGGGTACTGCTGTCCCGAGGCGTTATTCTCGAGTACAGTACTCTAATACGAGTACAAATATTTCTGCTATGTCGCCAGGTGACCTAGAAGCTTCAACGGGTTTTTTCACCATGTCCGACACCAATTAGCTTCCTTTTGCGAAGCCGATTTCATTATTGACCATTTTGGAAACTTCGTGAAGGCAGAGCTGTTGACATCAGCCTCTTCTTACGTGGTCCCACAACACGAAGAAGTCTGCACACCGCGAAGAAGTCATAGTGAAATGGCAGAAAGACGTGACCAAAAACTGTCACTTGCGGATCCAAAGGCGTGCCGTGCGCCTCTTCGCGTACACCGCGAAGACACTCGCAGGATCCGTTGAAAGTACACGCGTGCAAACTGCCTTGTGTCACACGGACGAAGCTTGTCACTGTAGATCGCAACCGACTGGGTGATATTTTTAACCGCATTTTCTGCACAGTGAGCTACCGAAGTGAGTAAACAGTGGCGTCACACGGCACATGATAGCGACTGGGATCGATCAGGGTTACATTTCTTAATCGCAATCAACGGTGGTCACTGCTACATGGTCCAACGTAATCATGATAGAGCTTAGCGCTGGCGTGGGCCGTATCGGGAGTTCGGAGCCGAATCGCGATCGCGCACATGCCGATCGTCTTGAGATCAGTGTATCATGCTTGACAGCGCGATCAACAGTGCACGCGTACCAGCACCTGTTCCAGATAGAGCCAAAACAGGATCGGCCTAGATCGTGATCAAAAATGCCCGTTTAATGTGAATCGATGTCAGCATTGACTGAAATGTAAACATTCGTTATTGTGTGCGACTGCGCGTAATATGTGAAAAAAAAAAAGCGAATACCACGCAAACAAGCAACTTTGCGGCTTGCAGTGGTTCGCAGATGTCTCTTACATTTAACTGCCGCGTTGCCACGCTAGCAGGTGCGCGCATCTACAGAAACGGCCTTCTCACTATAAATGCGACATAAAGCCTGACCACTGTGCGGTTTAGCCAAAAAGCGAAAGCAATTGCTCCAGAAGAAATTACCGGGAGTGACATGTGCGCTGCACGCTCTCATCGGCGGCGTCACAGGCTTTCCGATGCGAAACCTCACTATCCATTCCTTCTTTCGCAACGGATCTTAGAGGGAGGAATGCAGGGTTATCTCGTTGTGAACAGCTCAATTTGTGCACTGGGGCACGCAGCACACGGGGTTACTGTTGTGCTTTTTGCATATCACGCGCAAATGCGTACACAACGGTGCGGCGGCGACGGACAGTACAGCGCGTCGTCTGCCTATCCTCCTCGTGGCATTTCGGCCGTGCGCCGCGGTGCGGCGTGACAGTCTACGGACAGTGCGAATACCCACATGCGGCTCGTTAAAAACAGCGCGAGACATTGCAAATTGACAACACATGCCGTCTGCTAGTAGAAGAGCGTTGCCGGAACGCGCGCACAAGCTCCCTCCCATTGACAACGCACCTTCCACGTACTCCACGCAGAATGCCTGGGGACAGAATGCCCGTTACATTGCAAACTAGCAACACATGTCGTCTGCTGAGTAGAGAGCGTCGACGGAACGAGCGCGCAAGCGACCGCGCTTCTCCTTCAGCATTGAGCTTTCTGGAAGCTATAAATATTTGTCCCTAGGTGATCTGATATAAGTATTGTTACAGCCGAGGACACAACAAATCTTGTTACTGAACACCAAACCGTAGTACGACGACCTTTGGAAGAAAAAAAAAAACGCAGGAAAACGCGAATAACTCGGTTCTAAGGCCACCGCCAGCCCTGCGACCGGAGCTTCTATCACACCAAGGACGAGCGCGCCGCCTCGATGGCGCTCCAGTCGGCGGAGAGTTACAAGTGCACCATCCCCATAAAGGGGTGAGTTTCTAGGGAATCTGTAGGGAAATCGCTGCCTGCAAGACTTGTTGGGACCGTCCTGCCGCTCCACGGAGCCGACCCATTTGGTAGCGTGGGCCTTGCGGAGACGGAATCATACCGCTGGCTCTGAGACTCCTGGAGATACGAGCCGAGGCAGATCAGGAGACCGGGGCAGAGGAAAAACTCAACGACCGTTTATTTCATGGCTGAGAATGAGAATTGCGACGAGAGAGAGCTCGGCAGCTCGTTTTTCTACATAGGTTGACACCCCCAGATCCCTAGCTGGGGGATTAGACTTAATTATAGATGTCCAATCACAACACAGGTTAGCGTCCTTCATGGTCACCGCCCTCAAGTGGGCGTCAACTTCGCACTCTCCCCGTGTCCGTCGTAGCCGAAAGGAGGGCACGCGCACATCCATCTGGAAGCTGTCAGGTCGCGATAAACCACGCACACATGTTGACCACTGCTCTCACACCCCGGCCACCCGCAAGAGTCCGTCCGGAAGTGCCTAATGTCCTTGTCCACGTGGTCGCACACAAACGACAGTTCATCGCCGGAACCACACGCAATAACGAGGCGCCAGAGAGTCGAGCCCGCACCCGTGTGGTGTCGTCCCGGTGCAGTTGCCGGCGGCGTCTTGTCCGAAGGTCGCCGGGTCATCAATCCCGCAGCGGGGGTCCCTCCGCCGCGTAGCCGAAGCACGATTGCTGTCGAAGAAGGGCTCGCGCAACTGTTTTCGGAAGTGCAAATCCCAGTCGTAACAGACTATGCATTGAGTGATGTTCTTTCAAGAAATGCCAGGACACATCAGCGCGTACTCTTGAAGTAATCGGCATGTTGTTCTCGAATGTATCCTTCTGGCCAACACTTCATCGTCGAATTTTAATGACCACGATGAAGTAAATCTCCAATACTCGTCGTGATTACCATGATGAGTAAAAGAAGTATTGGGTAGTGAACTGGTCATTCTCCTAAACTGCTGTAATCGCCGCCACCGATTTCTTTAGGCAATAGTTATTTTTTTCTTTTGGGGAAGAGGCACAAGCTAATGCAAGAAGCATGTAACCGCGCATTTCCTGAGCTCCCCTTGCTGCCTGCCTGCCTCGTAGGTGTTGTCACGCGTAAGTGCCACTGGATTATCAAGATGGGATAGTATATGTCCTATACGGGTGGCAGTAGCCTGCACGTTCCCTCTCCTTTTCGTCCCCACCAGGCGTTTATCCAGAATTTCGGGTTTGGGGGGTGTTACCCATGCTGTTACACGGGTGTGTGAGGTATTGGCCTCGAGGGCCACCACTGGAAAGGCCGGCGCTGTTGTCGTTGTGACGTAGTAAACGACATCACGTGACGCCTTGGCCGTCGCCGGCGAAGCGCGCTGGCTTTCTTCACCAAGCCGGTTACTTTTCTTCTTGCTTTTGCGCATGGAAAACTGCTCGGCGTCCACAGCACTTGACATATTCGACCGAGCTAGGTGTAATTTTCACGCGTATATACCCAAGACGAAGCGTCTTGGCTGAAAAAGCTGAGAATGGTGAAACAGGCAAGTGCTCATACATTTCGAGTGTGTGGGGAGCATACCGCGAAGTCAATTTCGTGCACGGCATTGGAGCTAAAATGTTCAGTGAGTACGGCATGAACTTTCTGGGACTGTAGGTATTCGAATTTACGACGCGTATTTGCTGCTGTAGAGGAAACGTGTCGTGTTTACGGAGCAGCGCGATCGCAAAAAATAACAGGCTGCTTTGATTCTGTCGTCAATCAAGACACTGTGCGCAGAGATGCATGCACGCACATGGCGGAACCGTATGCATGAATTTAAGATATAGCTTACTGGTAATAAATAAGCTCGTGATGAATCATTGCCCCGCGATAATACTGGCAAAAGGGCCAAACCAGGCGTCCATTCTGCATGTCCATTACCTTATGAATGGACATGCAGGTTGAATTAGCAATATCAAGACCTCACATATATTGCCCGCTTAATCACGCGCCCAAAAATGGGGCGAAGGGATGGGAGGGTATGCCGTGAACCACGTACAGCTGTCAACGTGAATCGAAATGTCACCTATCGCCCGTGCACCGTCCGCGCAAGTGCAAGAGATGTAGCGCTTATTCATGCTTGAATAAGTAACTGTACTCGGGATGTCTGAGTATTCCCAGTGATAGCTAACTAAATTTCCCGAGCGCCTTTTACGCGAGCGGCCTCGTCACTTTCGTCGTGCATAGCACCGCGGACACACGTTTCCGACAAGCGTGGACAATGCGGCGATGCCTCTTGTTCACTCGCAAAATATACTTTGCCGACCTGTAGAACAGGTTCTTTTGCAGCTAAGACACACACAGGGAACTCTTGCAACACGAAAAGACCTTGTCTGAACGAGCTGCGACATTGTAGACGTCGTAGGCTGCGCGGCCGGTATCGTGATGTCGTTTTGTACGTTACGGAGAGGTTCCGGCAGATGGCGCCACGGTATGTCCTCTAGGCCATGTACACCTTATATTACGGAAAAGTCGTGCATCGTATTAAGTTATTCCATAACCAATATCGGCGTTTAAATTAGCCGATTAAGTTTGATTGCACATACAAGCAAAGAGCGCACCACCGCACAACTCACCGATGATGATGATGATGATGATGATGGATGATGATGATGATTTGTGGCCGTACCCTTTAGATCGGGCGGACGCATTACTGCATCCTAGCCGGATGTGGGAAAAATAAAGCAATAATACAATAAAGGAGGCAGAACGGGGCGGAATTTGCAGTCATTGTCTCACTGATGTCCACCACATTCGCGGACGGGCCTTCGCAACCGAAACTGCATCGTATCGCTGGTCCGCAGCAGACTCAAATCTCAGTGCCACCGGAAGCGAGGCGCCTTCTGTTGGTCGTGGCGTCAGCTGTGAGCAATTCAGAACGATGTGATCTATTGTCTCCTCCTCGCTCCAGCAGACCCTGCATAGTGCCACTTGCACGCCTGGATCGGCGTCACCGGTAGCACATTGTGCGGAGCGCTCCTGCCCGAGCTTCAAATAGTAGCGCACTACCGACACTATTATATAGTTACTCCGCGGAGATTTCGCCCTTGTGTGCACAGTACAGTGCCATCGCAGTCTTTTTCTGCGCATTCGCACTCCACTTGGCGTTCTCCACTTGGCGTATTAGGGTCTGCACGGCAGACCTGCTCTCGGCAGCCTTATCCTCTGTGTGTGTCAGGAAGCCATATTTTCGGCGTAGGGTATGCACACGGGCGCACCACTGTGTCCGGATGCCAACGATATTTATGTATCGGAAGAGCTTCCGGGCCCACCTGGTATCGTCCATGGTGCGCAGGCGCGCTTCATAGGCGATCTTGCTCTGGGCTTCGCGGGCCTCAAAAGCCGACCATCCCAAGTCTCCTTGAATCGCCTCTACAGCAACTCGCCCGTGGCAGCCAAGCGCTAGCCTGCCTACCGCGCGTTGTCCCCGTTCGAGCCATTCTCTTGTATTAGCGGAGAAGCACAGGATGGAATTTGCAAAAGTCAGCCCCGGTACATGCACAGACTTCCAGGGATCACGCGCAAGCACATAGCGGTCGCATCCCCATAGGCACTGTCGGCATAAGATGTTGCACGCACGGGTTGATGCTGTCTTCAGGTGCTTCTCATGAGCCTCAAGTAAGTCGCCCTCCGTTGTCAGGAGCACTCCAAGGTACCGGTATTGTGCGGCTTGAGGGATGAGGTCACCCTTGGGCAGCATCACCTCTGGATTGTTGTCAGAGGAGCCCGAGAAACGGAGCACAGCTGATTTGGCGGGGTTGAATGCAAGCCCTAGGGTCGCCATATGTTCGACACATGTTGTTACAAGCTTTTGCAGCTGTGTCTCGTTCTCGGCTAGTAGCACAATATCATCCGCATACGCCAGTGCCGGCAGTGTCCACGTCTGCTGAAGACTAGCCCATGGGAATGTGAGCCTGAAGCCTATACCCAACTCGATGAGCAGCTGCTCCATTTCGGATGTGTATAACACGTACAGGAGTGGAGACAGGGGGCATCCTTGCTTCAGGCCTTGTCGAACAGCGACTAGTTCTGAACTGCTACCGTTGAAGTTCGCCACCACTGCGTTGTTCGTGTATAGGCGCTCCAATAGATTTGTCCACTCCTGTGGCATGTCGATCGTCTTCATGCGGTGTAGTAGGGGCTCATGCGGGACGCCGTCGTAGGCTTTTGCTACGTCTAGAAAGCACCCTACGAGCCCCCTAGATTCTCGCCGTGCGATTGCGATGCACTGGGTCAGGGTGAAGACGTTGTCCTCGAGCCGGCGGCCCTGCCGGAATCCACACTGCAGTTCTGTGAGGTGTCGTGTGATTCGGCCCGCGAAGCCATCCACCTGTTCACGATATGGGCGAACACGCGGTACAGCACGCTCGTGACCGTGATTGGTCGGTAGTCCCTGAGCAGACCACAGTCACCACCCCTCTTTGGCACAAGACGAACACGCCCTTGAAGCCAATCCGTGGGTATGGGGTCGCCCGCTACAATGCCGGTGAATATGTCGGCAAGTTGATCACGTGCCTCTGGGCCTAGGCATTTGATTAAGCCTGCAGATATGTTGTCAAGGCCTTGTGCTGTTTGTGCCCCGATATGGGCTATGGCACGCTTCAGGGCTTGGGGCATCACGTGCCATGGCAGATCCGTAGGGGAGCTGCTCGGTCCAGGGTGACTTGTTGCTGGCTTTTCAAATGGTGTGCCAGTCGGCTGGTCGTACACTGCTTGTAGATGTCGCGTCAGATGTTGAGGGAGGTCTGTGACTGCCTATCCGGTAGCCGCGTCCCTCGGGTCATGTTGGGGTGGCTTGTGGTCAAGTCCCCGCACGTATGACCAGAACCTCCGGCCACTGTCGCTACCCACACGTGTGATCATCTGAAGCTGCCGGTGGTTGTGCTCTGCAATTTTTCTCTGCACAACGTCTTGCATGTAGTGCTTGCACCGTAGGTACTCTTCCCATGCTGGGTAGCAGTCTTCGGCAGGGGAGAGCTTGATCGCTTTGCGGTGTGCGCGGTTTGCTCTTCGTCTTGCTTCCAAGGCCTGCTTCACCTCCTGGTCCCACCATTGCTTCCTTCGTGTGCCGCCCCGCGAGCTAGTGCGTACCTCGCGGTCTCGCATGATGCGTCGCAGCGCCTCAATGAACGCATCGTACGTTGCAGCCCGACTACGCATCTCGCTCTGTTCGAACTTCTCAGCCACTGCTTCATATGACCGTGTTGGCAGGTAGCGGCGGGCTGGGTCGCGTCTCTCCCCTTCTCTATGGCGCCAGGTGGATGAAGAGAAAGACAAGCGCAAGCGGTTGTGGTCACTCCCTAGGCTGAAGCGTCCATCCTCGTCTATGTGCATTTGCGTGATGTGGGCCCCCAATTTTGAAGACACTAGCGCATAGTCTATGGTAGTGCGGCTGTTGCGGGCGCACCAGGTGAATTCACCCTGACAGCTCGTAGATTGACTATATCGAGGGAAAGCTCCTGTGAACATCGGATCATCAGCTCCCCGTTCCGGTCCTGGTATCTGTCTATGCACTCCTAGCAATAGGATTATCCGTCCATGCACTCAGCAATAGGATTTCGTATTGTGGAGTCCACCGCTTTACATCTTCGATGATGCATTGTATGACCCTACCGTTGCCGTCGTGGTGTCCGCGTGTAGCCGTGAGGTACACGACGCCTACTAGCACTGGGATGCCAACAATGCTTCCGGATACCCACAGATGTTCTTCGCAGGAACCCGCCATTGGCACCCACGCGGAGCTGTTGCACCAAAGTACACCCACACCACCACCCTTGCGGCATTCGCCGGTCCGGGTGCAGCCCGCCCATTGCCATCCAGAGTGAACCGGTAGTTCTTCTAAATTGCGTATGTGGGTCTCGGCAACGGCGTATAGAGTGATTGCTTCACTGCTTATAGCCGTATATAACTCCGCCCATTTCGATGCCTTCCTTGCCCCGTTGAGATTGAGAAACGCCACGTTGATGGTGGTATTATTGCACTTGTAGTGGCGACGGCGACGGCCCCTGTGGCGAAGCACTACTGGAGGGTCCGGTTGGCCAGCAGGGTTTGCTGACGGATCATTTCTCCCATTGGGTTGTAGGGGCTTGGGAGAGCAAGGTGCGGCCCCCATGGAAAGAACCGTGTCGCTCCCCGTGGTGTGGGTGCATGCATCGGGATTGAGCCCTGTACAAAATGTTGCTGGGGTGGAAATGGCTCGGGTAGTGGCTCTCTGTTCCCACTCTCTGTCTGTGCCACATTGTCCCTGTATTGATGTTGGGCTTGCGTCTGGCACTGGTTCACGGGTGGCTGGGGAGATGCTGGTCGCTTCTGCGGTTCTCTGGGGCGCTGGCCTAAAAAAGCTTGAAGGATCGGGTTTATCTTCGCCGTTACGAAGTGGATACCCTCCGTGCTATATTGTAGTCCATCACTCGCAAGCATCTCAGGCCTCCGTCCTCTTGTCAGGTCATTCGAGTGAACGAGGTTATTGGGGCTTGCCGCACCAGGGATTCGTACTCCCCCCCCCCCTCTTTCCCGGCCCATCTTTTTCTAAAAAAAAATTCACCAGATAACCAATAACGAAGAAGTGACAATCAAAATACGTTTCTGAGCACATCTCGTGGAGAGGTGGGACACCAAGAGCACAACATGGTGAAAAAAAAAAAAGATCGATTCAGCGAAGAAAAAAAAAAAAGAAACAGCTTTTTGCGCCCGGACACAACCACCACAACTCATCCGAAATGAAGCCGCTAAAACTCGCACCGCGAGTTCCGCGAATATTTCAGGTTCTCGTATGCGCTGCGGTATAGCAATGGCATGGTGAACACTGCGACGTATGTCCATTAAGGTTGTCAAACGTTAGAATTCGAAGGAGCTATAATTTGAAATTGCTTTATTAGTACTAATGTAAAGCTAGCGCCATCTCTTCACTCTTTTCCTGGCGCACACAAATTCGTTCACTCTGTATAGATTCATTCATTTCGTAACTCGTAGCTAATTTTCGTACAGCACTTGACTGCTTCCCATAGTGTATGTATATGCGTATGCGAATGTGTGTGTATATGTGCATGTATGTATACGTATAATGAACTCTTCTGTAACAGCTTCATCAATATACTGCATCTCAACGCTTATGTCTGACTCAAGTGGCCGCATGATTTATGCCACATTACATGTTTGTAAGGTAATGTTTGCGGTGTTATTATTAATTTTGAAATATTCCAACTGTTTCCATTTCAAGTGCTTCTTCATGGTGCTAATACCGTTTGGTACCTTTTACTCTAAAAAGACTAATAAACATCAAACTTTCAAGTCAAGGGTGTTCGAATAAGTTTTTCCCAATGCGAATATGCGCGGCTTCGAATATAGAAACCCAAATACGCCTTCAGTAACGTTAATTTATGCCCAGAGTTAAAAAAAATGCGCTAATAAACTATCAGCCCGCTAATTATATTGAGATTAGGAACGCACTCTCTATAGAGTAGATTATGGGATCGTAACTGTATTGATAGAATATCGCAGCGTAAAGTATCACAGCCAGTCATGGGCACGTTACCAGTAAAAAGTAAGTGTTACAGTTACAGTTACCGAAGCCAGAAAAGTAACTGTTACAGTTACAGTTACTCACCTTCCAAAAGTAACTTGTTACAGTTACAGTTACTGCTAAAAAGTAACGTCGTTACTTTTCCGTTACTATACAAGATTAATATACCGCAAACGAAATTATGTAGTTCTTTCAACGGAAACGTATAAAGGCGTGCTGTTAGTCGAAGTTGCTCGTAGGAAAGCACCAGATAAAGGAATGGAATGGGGCTCACTCAAAAGCCCAACACCAGCAATCGTTGCGTGCGCCTCATTTTCTGCAACAACTTTTTTATTGATTGTCGGGAATTTATTTACAACAAAAATTGATAGATCCCGCGTGCAGTGGGAATCAACGAAATGCGAAGCATGCATCAGAAACGTAACATGGAACTGCATTGTTGTGTCGCTATACCGATTTTGGTACATATGAAGTTAACGAAACGGCCAGGAGATCACCAAGACTGTGGTATGTAAACCATGCCGCTTATGACACGCATGTCATGATTGTAATGTTATGGCCTGTCATTTACGTTTGTCCTGCAGTCGTGCAACGTGCCATAACAATTTTGGTGTACATCCCATTAATGAAACGCGTGGCATGTAAATCATGCCGCTCATAACATGCATGTCACGATTTTCATGTTCTTAGGACGTACCACCCATGGTCGTTATACATTGTTGTCTCGCCATACCAATTTTGGTATATATGAAGTTAACGAAGCGGCCGCAAGAGCACCAAGACCGTGACACGTAAATCATGCCGCTTATGATATGCGTATTATGATTCTTATGTTATGACCTGTCATTTACGTTCGTCATGCAGTCATGTTGTGCCATACAAATTTTAGCATACATCCCATTAACGAAAAGGCCAGGAAAGCACCAAGACCGTGGCACGTATATCATGCCGCTCATAAAATGCACGTCATGATTTTCATGTTATGACCTGTCATTCATGTTCGTCGTGCAGTCATGTTGTTGCATAACAATTTTCGTATACATCCCATTAACAAAACGGCCAGGAGAGCACAAAGTTATAGGCGGCTAGATAGATGGATACGCTCAAAGTCGCCGAAGTTCGCCAAGAAATGCTTCGCATTTAATACGTTGGGACAGCCTGGTGCCAAGAAGGACTGCTGCACGCTCGTAAATGGAATGGGAGCTCATCCTAAGACGCGAGAAAGAGGCCAGGCCCCTTCGAGTCATTGCTGCTGGCACTTTGGGAAGTGCTTTTTGGAAGTACCGCCGCTTTGAGAACTAAACGTGTGCTAGGCATTGAAAAGCGTCTATTTCTAGGTGGTTTCCGCGCGGGTGGTCATGAAGAAATGGATGGCCATGCAAAAAAAAAAAAAAAATTAGGGATACTGCACCGGCCTCTGAACAACAATGACTTTTGTCACCTAGGCCGACCATACTGCGGTGTTGCGCACCTTTCTCTGCATGGGGGCGGGGATAAGAACCCTTCCCCGCCTTTTTTGTCGCCGACTGGCGGAGCTTTGCTTGCCTTCATAGGAAAAAATTCTTCATTTCCGCCCTGGGAACGCACATCCAAAAAAAAAAAAAGCAAAGAGATGTCCGTGTCCTGCACAGCATCGCGATACAAACGATAAATCGTAAAAACATTCCACTAGTGAGATACAAGTACATTTTGCAAATTTACCTAGATACAGAGGTAAACATAGTCATAAATATTTAAGAGAAACATCGGGATAGTCTTGTATCGCGATACTGCCGAGCCCTGCTTTTAAGAAGTGTTGCTGCTGGATATTTTTTTAAAGGAAGTAACTGTAACGGTATTTACTGTTACAGTTACCGGGTAAAAAGTAACAGTGTTACAGTTACAAGTTCCTCTAAATTAAAAGTAACTAGTTACAGTTATAAGTTACTGAAAAAAGTAACTAGTTACCGGTAACGCGTTACTAGTAACTAGTTACTGCCCAAGACTGATCACAGCGATAGAGTATCGCAGCGTACAACAAATACTGAAGACCGTCCCGAAGTGATTACATGGCGACACCGTTGCAGGGCATGCCGAAGAGGTCCTGTACGCACAATGTCTGGCAGCGATGCACTTTTCGCTCGCGTGTTAAAAGCGTGCAGTACACTAGCATGGTTACACGAGCGAGCGCATGCATATAGTTGATGTTTATCGTGGTAGCGCGTGGTGGTGGCGACACTTGGTACGCACTGGCGACGCTGTCGTCGTTGGCCGCCGTCGCGCGTCCGTATACTCAACGTGCAATATCAGCCGTTTCCGGCAACACAACTCCATGGATCACATATTTATGCTTTCCGATTGCTCGAACCACCCCGATCATTGGAAAGTTGTTGAGTATGGATGTTTAAAGATGAAGTATTGGACGAATAATCGCACGTCTAACTTGTGAAATACTTTCCTACACATGTACAACGTAAGCCTGCTTCTGCTCTGCGCGTTCTCATTAAAATTGGCCCCGATTCCACGCAACACTAAGCCCCACCGGCATTCCGCCCGTCCGACATGCCCCAGTTCAGGCCATGACATGCGTTTTTTGGAGGTGGCAACACCGACGGTATTCCGGTATACGCTGTCGCGGCACGTCACCAAGAGATGCCCGCCATGTGTTTACCTGTGATAGACAACACAGACCTGTTAGTGGCGCATGTGACACTTCGCGTTACGGACAGCGGTTCGGCGGAGGAGGGTGATATTGACCTGACCATTGTCAGCGCCTCGACATTAGCGGCACAGGACGTCCCTCCCATGCTGCTTGCCGACTCACACACTCAAGAAATGGTGTCATAGCGCGAGCAGACAAGGACGAGAGACACAACAGGACAGTGTCCTGTGTTCTTGTCTACTCGCGCTATGACACCATTTCTTGCAAGGAACCAACTAGCCACATTGTCACATTGCCACGTTGTCACAGACTCGCATGCTGCTTGCCGTGCCTTTGCGCAGGGACGTGTGGTTGCAGATACAACATTCCGTCGTCTGTCTCGCCGTCCGCTTTATGTATACATACACGGTGCGTATCGTCTGGACACCTGGACACGTCTCTGTCCATGGTAATGGACGCGTTCATGCGGTCGCCAGAGCTCTGACGGGCCGGGCACCATCGGAAGAGCTGTCCAATCCAGACGACGGACTGACAGAAGCACTGAACTATACAACGTTAACGTTGGTGTATACTGTCAAACATGTACTCCTCCTCATTGCTTGACGTGACAGGGCAGGTGCCGTCACTTGACGGCAACTGCAGACTAAATTATTTCCTTGCCTCTGCATGCTATCTCTTCCTCATCACACTCTATGCCCTTCCTACTGTCCCTATACTGTGGATACGAAGCCGCAGTCTGCCATTCCGCGTGGGGAATGCTCTGGTCCTCGGGGAGTCCCTCACAACCGCACTCCTTCCTCTTGGGAATTGCGCTGCGCAGTTTATGCCTGCAGGGACAGCAACAACTTGTCCTACGGGACCGCAGGGCCGCGCAAGGCAACATAGCCCTGGACTGAGGGCCCCGCTCGACGAGGAAAAATCGCCTTCCTTTGATTAATAAAAGTTAGGTGCGAAGCACTTTTTGAGCTCTGGCGGCGTTTAACGTCGTCGTCGTGGTCACGCTCCCAAACAAGTGCTCAAAGCAGTGCAAAGCAGGGCCAAAGCAAGTGCTTCTCATGCTTTAACAATCTTATATAAAAAAAAAGAAACAAGAGCACAATTGATCAAAACTATTTAAATTAAACAACCGTGATTCAGAATTATTTAGGAAACTGGGGTAACGACGATGTAATTGTAATAATGAAACAGAAATTCGTTAAAACCAGTGTTGTACACGTTCCTCCAAAACAGGAACGAAAGCTCGTTCCTCGTTCCTTCCCAATTTTGTAACGCGTTCCCGTTACAAGTTCCTTTAGTCAGAAAGGAACGCGTTCCAGTTACATTGCGAAAATTGGAACGTGTCGTTACATTTACGTTACATTTGAGTTTTAGGATTCAGGATAGTGTCGGAAAATTGAGAGGCGAAATTAAGGGAACACTTTTAATACTGACCTTGAGATGCGCGAATTTGAAACTCAACAGCAGTAGATTATCTGGAGATAAGAAATGTGAAAAGAAACGCTTCTGGACATAAGTTCTGGGAGCAGCGAACGTACTCCCAACATGTTCACTGCGACTTTGACCCTAGTCTATTACAAGCGCGACGCATAATGGGTCTTCCGATCAGCAGTCCGAATAGTGCGCTTCAGATGTGCAAATAGAAGAGTAGAGTTTTGGGCCAATTGGCGTTGCATATCTAGGAGGGTGAAGCGCAAAGCACATGACAAGAGAGTGAGACGAAGAAGACGGGCGCTAACTCGCAACTGTGATGAACTGATGGTTCATTGGAAATTCTGCGCATGCCCGTGTTGCCTTGCTGCGACGATGTATTTCCAATAAACCATCACAGATGCCCGTTCCCGTGCCGTTCGTCTCGCTCTTGTCCTGTGCTTTGCTCTTCACTCTCCTAGTATGCAAATAGAAAGTCACTCACATTCACCAATGCATGTGAGCATCAAGTATGTTTAATACAGAAGCTATAAATACGCATACGCTATAAACATTTCCATTTGCATTCACATATAATAGTTTGTGCTTGACCCACGCCTATAAATACTGGAACAAGATTTCCAGATATGTCGTCCGCATTTCCGATCCTGAACTTTTTCGCTCAGAATTAGGATTCCTTTTAGTGCTTTAATAGTCTGACTGATAGTTCTGAACATGTTACTTTTGCTTAGTTCTCACGATTTTAAAGCATTCACGATGATGTTCTTTTGTCGTTATTTATGGTGGCGCGCAATGTGTGTCGGTGTGAAGAATTCGAACTACATGGCAGTCAGTCTGAGGCACACAGGGTTTGCATTGCTGCTTGTGGACCGCTGTATTCGGGTACTGAAAAGCGCAGGGTAACGTCGCCGCTTTTTACCGGCCGGTTTCATAAAAAAAGGGAACGCTGGTCGGATACGTTAGGAGGAGGACGCGCTAGACCTCATGCATGCTGAGGTATTGTAGCCACTGTACTCATACGGGAAGGAATGCCGCTAAGTGGATGATACCGAAAGAACACCCACTCGGGATAAGTAGTTTCAAGGTCGCTGTCCGCGGGCCTGGGAAACGAAATTGACCGCGACCGCTTAGTGATAGATGGGCCACCGTTTGCCTATTCCGTTCGGTGCGCGTTGAAACGGCGCTACTCATGGCCCTACGGCTGCTAATCTTCTGACAACTTGTGTGACGAATTCTGGAAGGGCATGTGCAGCGCACCGTCCGGCGGGCAGACAAATGCTGTCCGTCGTGTGGATACAGTACGTGTTCGAGCCTGGCTGTCGGTGCCAGCGGACATCGACAGTGACGGCAGTCCTAATGCATGGGAATGAGAAATAACACGTACTGCACGGTAAACCTATTCGCTTCCGTGTTGTGAATTATGTTCTCTGAACCGACACCGCAATGAAAGTCTTGGCGCCATCGGTTCACACTGTGTGGGCCCTGTGTGTTATTGGTTTGCTCGTAACTCTGTTTATCAAAGGGCTCAAGAAGTAATGTTTCTTTGGAGTAGTGAAAGAGCGGACATTCGGGCTTGGACCTGGGCAGACGCTTTACCGTTTCAACAAAACGTCCCTTTCACCGGCCAAAGGCGCTTCCTTCGCGCTGCCGCCGTGCACTGGAGTCATTGAGGGGCTCCGACAACGGACCGTTCAACACATACGGGACAATTAACTATGGCTATCTGATGAGTTTGCCGACGAATTGTATAACGTGGGACTATTTCCTTGTTTCTTATGGCGTATAAGGAATACGATTTAATAGTATGTTCAATTTGTACAGCAGCCCCACATTCATGCGATGACAGAATGACATTGATGTGTAGGGAATAAATAAAATAAATAAATAAAATGCGTCACATGCATTATTTCATCGGACGCCTACCAAAAAATGAAGGCAGGAACCAAAAGTGATGTATCTCACACGTGAAAGGTTCGCAGCAGCGCAACCCAAGCAGCAAAAACGTGCACGCGTACTACTGAGCGTGGGTCTAATTCTTATGAGATCAAGACATGGTAAAAACAATATCTAACGGGAACTACAATGCAAGAAATGGACCGATTTACACTTAGAATACAAAACTCTGTTAGTGTTGTCGAATAAGAAAGAACATCAAATAAACCGTACCTGTACTTTCTTCTTCATCGCAACAGAATCTAGATGAGACGTCCCTACTACGCACAAAGGGGGAGGCGGTTAGCTCTACACAACACTTCACAAGTACCACAGCTACGTACGACTCCACTCGAAATGCTTCGCAGTTGCGACCACCCCCTTTGGCTACACATCTCAACAACCATTTCAACAACACATCTCAACAACAACCATACAAATGGTAAAACAGTGTACAAACTAAAGGCGCAATGTCTCAAGCACACATTCTGCCACAATTAAAGAGCGCTTATCTGCAAGGGCTCCATCGGCGCATCGGTCTCGTCGCTGGGAATGTGGGCTGATGCTCAGGTAGGAACTCGGATGTCGCCCTCGAAGTCGCCGTAGCTCACGGATCATCTCCGATCATTGCTGCTGACATCAGGCCCTCGCGGCGATGACTACATAATCTCTCCTAGGTAGGGGAGCCGAACGGCTAGGCTCGCACGAGGCATCGCAAACGAGGCTTGCTTCTTCATCCGAAACACTCCAGGTGCAAGATATGACACCGTGTAGGCGCGCTCACGTCGGAAATGTCCGGTGAAAAGACGCGTCTGCCGCACCTTTCTCTTTTGTGGCCGGTTAGGTGTGCGTGCCCGAGGAGCAGCATTGCACGGCGATTGCAATATGCCGGAGACTCACTGTTGGCTTTGTTGAAGCACCTAGGGGCGCGCGGGGCACCCTTAAAGGGATTGACAACCGATTTTTAAAGACCCTTCTTTTTATGGCGCAATGGAAAGCTCGCCCCCTGTACTGTATTCACCTGCAGCGGTTACTTCCAAAAGCGCGTGGATATTTCGCCCGCAGAATTTTTCGACCTGAGAAGCCTCTAAAAAAGGCAGAGTGCGCACTCTAGCAACGCTGAAAAGTGATCGCGATGCCGATAATTCGCCTCGCTTCCGGACATCGTTCTGCTTTCGCAGGAGTGAACGTAGCTGTGATTAACCACCCACACTTTGACCTGTTCGACTGCTTTTTGAAATAAAAAGACTGTGCGACGAGCTGGCATTATTTTCCAGGCGGATCTTGTATTCGTAAGGCGTTCTTTCGCATGTCCGCGCCTACTTCATGAATGGCCGGGCTCCGGCGCCGCCACTCTGGCCATAGCCGAGCCAAGCCAGGCCAGCTAGATCCGAAACCACGCTTTCGCACGTGACGACAGAAGCGTGCAGTAGCAACGGGTGCTACAAACGAAGGGTTATCTGCCCATTGTAAGTGACAAAAAGCTTATAATATCAAAAGTTTCATGCCGTCCGATACTAATAAACAGATAAAATATTGCGTAAATTTGTAGGTCACGTGACCGCACTCTAACTCTAGTTCGTATGTTTTCCGCTTGAGTTACCAAACGTCAGTTTTCGCGAGTTTGCATGAAGAAATAAAAACATAAACCCAGTGTTTATTGAAGAAAAGCGGCGTCGTTTGAGCCAATGCAACACACAATCTTTCCGCCAGTGGGTTCATCTCAAGTTTTGGGTGGTTGTCTGTCCCTTTAAGCGTCGGTATTCTGTCGCCTAAAGGTCGCCGCCTAATGAACACGCTCATTTGGCGCCACCGCGCAAAGGTCGGCTCTGCTGTCAAAGCGCAGTTTCCGCAAACTCGCGGATAACGAAAGCCCAGCGATTCTCTGACCGCCGCGGCAGCCGAAAAAACAGGAATACAGATGCTTAAAGTGCCCGTTCCCTGCGTCCCTGTCTCTCGCCCCGCCGACGCCACAGGTGAAGAGACGCTGTTCCGCGATTTTCGAACATCAGGGGGAAGATGTCTACAGTGTGTCCATCCTTCATAACCCGTGCTTGCTGTCAGACTGGCCAGACAAAGCGAGAGAGAGAGAGAGAGAGAGAGATGATGGGCGGAAGGCAGGGAGGTTAACCGGAAAAGAAAATATCCAGTTTGCTACCCTGCACTGGGGAAGGGGTGAAGGGAGACAGAAAGGGATGGAAAAAGAATAAAGAAAGAAAGATAGAGGTCAAATCGCGTACACACACAAGCACGGCATGTGTCACACACGGCTCACGAGGCCCGTTGCGCGCAAGAACTTGAGCACAGCCTTCGTGGCTTTCTGCTGCGAGACACTGTCTGTCCGGCATTCCAATATGGTTTGCTCGGACAGCGGTCGACCATCAAGGCGTGACAATTCTGTGGCGAGAGTCTGTCGCTGGGAGCAGTACCCAGGGCAATCGCAGAGGACGTGCACAATTGTTTCCTCGCTGCCGCAGTGAACACAGGCAGCCAGACAAAGCGAAAGACTGCTGTCGCTCCCCACGTCATCGGTCCCGCCGCGCGCGCTTACCTGCCCTCCTACGAGTGCCTGCGATTAACTAGCCTCCGTAGTATCACACCTGCCACTGCTCGCTTGCTTTGCCGAACGGTCTCCTGAGTACAAAATGGCCCACACATGGGAGCCGTAACCGCATTCTCAGAACCAATGCGCTGAGCGGCGATAGCAAAGCGCGCGTTGACAGTGTCTTAGCTCCAAGGGAGCCGTGGCGGCGGGATCTGAAGGGACGAAACGAATTTCTCGGTTGGCTCCGGTTCGGCCTGCGCTGCCGTACATGGCCGGTTGAAAGCCGGAAATTTTTCCTCCAGCTACATGGAGCAGCTGCATTGACTGCACTGGCGAATGGGAAGCTTCGCCCTTGTCGAAGCATCGGAGATAGTAAAGGAATGGCGTTTTGAGCATGGTTTTCTTTTGAGTGATCGAGACTGCAAACGGCAAAGCGGGGACTCGAGGCCCGACCTCGGCGGTTGTGGCCTGGCCTGCATGTGGACCTGTGGAACGCCTATAAAAGGAACGTCGTTCCCATTGCCGTTACTTCATAAATGTAACGCGTTACCGTTACAGTTCCACCAACTCTTAAAGGAACGATAGCGTTCCTTCGTTCCTCCAAAAAGGAACTAGTTCCAGGAACGTCGTTCCTGGGAACGACGTTCCGTACAACACTGGTTAAAACCACTTCTAACACGACAGCCCTACACGTACGCCGTCTGACTGCACTGGCCCGGGCAGCTTAAGTGCTCCACACTTGAAACTCACTTTCATTTAAGTTTCAGGTGCGGAGCACCTTAGGGGCTGACCTGTGTCGTATTTCTGCTGTCTTTACGGTGGGTCCATCCTGGAGGCTGTGAAGACACAGACAGATAGACAGACAGACAGACAGACAGACAGACAGACAGACAGACAGACAGACAGACAGACCTTTACTGGGTCCTGAGGAACTACGTCGGGCCGCCCCATCATGGGAGGTCCTGGGTAGTAGCGGGCGGCGCCCGCTCATGAAATGGGAGACCGTGGCTCTCTGCCCTTTCGCAGGCCCTCTGGACAGCCCGTAGTTGCTCAGAGAGGTCAAAGAGGTCACACCGGGTGCAGCGAGGCAGCACTCGGTGTGACGTCACACGCGATAACTACGCAAGCTATGCGGTTCGCGCAGGAGAACAAGTTCTTTAATTTGGCACGGGGACATACCGGACGTGCGGCGGCGACGTATTGGGTGGTAGTGTTCGCTGCGTGGGCGCCGCAATTGATGAAAGTGTCAAGATTGCCCTCGTCGCCATGAGCTAGAAAAGCTACACAGGACCCACACCGAGAATAAGGAGGTAAGTGTTATTCTTACTTCAGTACAGTGTAACATGATTGAAGCAACGCACGTAAGCCGCCCTTGCAATTGGATGTCTCGCTCGTAGTGTGTGCTGCCTGGATGTGATTCACGGGGCTTCGGTTTTCATTGTTCCTCCAGCACTGTACACACGCATGACGAATTGCTTTTGACAGTGGGCGTGAGGGAGAGAGCACCAGCTGGATGTTACCAGAAGGGATCATAACGCTAGACAAGGACGAGATCTAGAGAGGGGGAGAGAGAGAGAGAGAGCAGGACGAGCGCTATCTTTGAACTGAATGTTCAGTTATTGCCAGAAACAACAGTATTTTAGCGAAGGTTGGTGGTAACTGCCTCAGCTGCCTTTCTGGTGCGATGACTTCATGTTTATTAGCTTTCCTGGACACTGCAGGTTTCCATGTGCGTTGAGTGGCTCGTTTGTGATGCGGTTTACCAGTACTGTTGTTTCTGGCAATGAACGTCCATAGGAGAGTTAACGCCCGTGCTGCTCTCTCTCTCTCTCATCCGTGCCTGTTAGCGCTACAATATCTTTTGTTGCATCGAACGAAGCAGCCCAAAAAGTCACATCGGTAGTAACACTGCGCTACAGAAAGCGTCAGCAGCTGCCGTTTCTCACTGTGGCTTCTGCTTTCCGCCATGAGCTGTATAACGATAACGTACTGATTTCATTTGTGGGGCTTCCACCTTTTCTATTTTGTGAATTCCAGGAGATCAAATTTCGTCTTCAGAGGAATATACTTTTTTATTGACGGCCATGCTGCGGCAACAGCAGCATATTTCAATGGTGCAAGCTATTTTTTGCTTGCACATTTGCAGAGCTGAAGTTTTTCAAGATTTGGTTTTGTCCAAAGGTAAGCTTACATACAGATTGTCTCTAAGTGCTAAGTGTGCACATCTTTGCAGAGCTGCTTCGTGTACTTCATTGTTGCGTTTACACTTTCGCATTAATAGACGACTGTATCGAATTTTTGTGGTTATATGTAAAAAAATAGAAAGAAATAGAAAAAGAAAGGGGTATATGATATGCAGCTCACACAGGGTAGTCTATTCCCTAGACTTCACGTCGCCTTTGTTGCTTTGCTTTTTTTCTTCGAAACAGAGAACCCTATGCAGTGCACTCGACCGTGGCACGACGAAAAAAATAAGTGAACTAGAAAGTTCCTGGCATTCTCCATCAAATCTGCAAGGTACTGTTGGGTGTCTACACGACCGAATTCTGGTTTGATTGCCTTCGTTCGGTTCCCTATTCCTCAGATTGGTACTTAACGTACTTTACTTGCTTAGCTGTCGAGAAAGCGTCTTGTTGCGTATAATGTAGTAATAACCATGGTATTTTCATGCTTTTTAGCTGCATCTTTTTAGCTGCAACATTTTAGCTGCAGGCGAAATGTTGAGGCCCGTGTGCTGTGCGATGTCAGTGCACTTGATAAAGAACCCCAGGTGGTCGAAATTTTCGGAGACCTCCACTATATACGGCGTCTCTCATAATCAGAGCTGGTATTGGGACGTTAAACCCCACAAATCAAATCAATCCTCCTTTAGGAGTGACAGACTTCTTCGGTCGCCCCATCTTCATGACGGTACGCTCGGCTTGGAGAAGCGGGGCATTCTGTCGACACGTCTAGGACGTGGAGAATTTATTGCGAGGTTCGGCGTGGCGGCGTCACATCCGCAGCCGCGGCGAGAATCTGCGAGGCATTTTTATCGGCGCCGCTGCTTGGAGAACCTAGATAGAGCGGTGGCGCTGCCATTTTGATATAGAGTTTCATGAAATGCTTTCACGTCTGTGTTGTATTGGGCTGAGTGCGTGAATGCAAAAGGAAGTCGGATGAACCGCCTCTGCCTTTAAATGGCAGCTCCGGCGATTTTTCAGTGTCCACCGATTTCAACGTAACTTTGAAACTTTGATGTATGTTTTCCTCGGTAATGTGATAATATATGCCAAGCCAGGCGGTGCAAAGTCGCTTAATTTTCCTGAAAGTGGGCTTTAAAGAAAGGTTGACTGGTTCCTACGCGGACCACCCTCCGTTTTTGGCGTCGATACCTTCAACGCTGCCCAATACCCTACCCGAGCTGGCGGGCGGTCAAAATCAAAACGGTCACACTTCAGTGCTCAAATCGTCGCTGTCTAGTTCAGAAAAGCTGACATAACACATGCTCGGATGACGTCGCCATCTCATTTTTCTGGCACCGGCTCCGTATTTCTGATGGCGGGTAGGCCGTGACGTCACCACATACGCTGCACAAAGTGTCTATGCGTCTCTGTTTCTTGTTGAGCACATCGTTCAATCTTTTTTTAAAAATTATTGGTGAGTCTGAGGAAACAGAACCACTTTGTCTGCTACAGGACTGTGAGTATCATTGGATATAAGTATATTGTGAAGAAAACCGCCGGAGTTTCCCTTTTATGTGGTACTAAGCTGAACGTATGAGCGCAAAAGAAGAAAGAAGTGCGCCCGCAAATACTGGACATTTCCTAGAAGTGCACACATGATGATGACGCCTGCAGACGATCCGGCGGCTTTCGCCAGTCTAAGCAGCTTCGCTGTGAAAAGTCGCAGGTAATGCATGCACAAAAGCTCAAGACATGTGTATTGTCATCTTGATGAATGCCGAGATTTGTAGCACTCGCCTACGCAGACGTTCAGACCGTGTGGTGAGGAAATTCCCGTACGGCGGCCTTCACTCTTGCAGCGGAGGATGCGAGCGGTAGTCTCAAGGCGACACTACGGCACGGGCTGTAAAAAGATTGAAGGTTCATGAGCATAAGCGCGTTAACTGCTGCAGCAAGTGAATGAACTGTAAGGCGGTTTATTGCCGAAGCAGCAAAGCGACCGTCTCAGGCGAGCGTCAGACACCGAGAGCGCGAGCACTTCTTCGTCGGTGAGACGGTGATGATACTGCGTCCATAAGGCGCGCCACTCTTCTTCGCTACAACTGCCCCCTGGAGAAGAAGGAGCCATCCTGGCGACTCAAGGCGTGGTTTGGATGAGGGGGTCGTGGTAAGGCTTCAACCTCTGAACGTGCACTGTCTCCCGTCCGCGACGCCTTAAGTCAGTGGACGGCGTGACCGGCTCGACAACGTAGTTGACAGGCGAAGTCTGTTGAACGACGCGGTAGGGTCCATGATATTTGGCGAGGAGTTTCGAGGAGAGACCAGGGGTGCTTGAAGGTATCCACAACCAAACTAATGAGTCCGGCTGGTAGGCGGCAGGAGTACGGTCATCATCGCGACAGTATTTTTGGAAGCTTTGGTCTTCCGCCGTGAACGAACGGGCCAGCTGACGGCATTCCTCGGCGTACTTGGAGGCTTCGGACAGAGGCGTGCCCTCTGATGGGTCAGGGCGGTAGGGGAGAATCGTATCGAGCGTGCAGGTAGGTTCACGGCCATACACAAGGAAAAATGGGGAAAATCCCGTTGTGGCTTGTGAGGCGGTATTATATGCGTACGTTACATACGGCAAGACGAGGTCCCAGTTGGTGTGGTCCGATGCAACGTACATGGATAGCATGTCGCCCAGTGTGCGATTGAACCGTTCAGTTATGCCGTTCGTCTGCGGATGGTAAGCGGTAGTGGTGTGATGGATGGTACGGCAAGCTGGTGCGGCGGCGTACACAGGATGTACTGGACGTGACGGTACAACAAACGGCGGAGCTGAAAAGGTCTGTTGAGGTGGCTGTGCGGCAACCTCCGCATAGCTCAGCGGCGCCTGCGCTGGTGGCGCTGCACGAGGCGACTGGATTGCTTCCGCCACTTGCTCTTGAAGCACCTGGCGGAAACTAGGAGCCAGCGATGGCGTAGGCCCTGGGACGGCGCTCAGGAGAGACAGCTGCCGGGCGACTTCAGCGCGTATGAAGTCCTTGATTTCGCCGAGAAGGCGTTCGTGGCTAGTTGTAGCTGCCAAACTTGAGACAGGTGCGTCATGCGTGGGAGGACGTCGAGTAAGGAGACGCTGCCTCTTGAGTTCGTCATAGCTCTGACAAAGCTCAGCAACTTCGACGACGGTCCGTGGGCTTTTAGAGAGGAGCATTTGAAATGCGTCGTCTTCAATGCCCTTCATGACGTGGCGGATTTTGTCGGACTCTGTCATTGATGGATCAACGCGCTTGCAAAGATCCACGATGTCTTCAATGTAGTTCGTGAAGCTTTCTCCTGGTAGCTGCGAACGGCTGCGCAAGCGCTCTTCGGCACGGAGCTTCCGCACCGCGGGGCGACCGAAGACTTGCGCAATGCGCGCCTTGAAATCCGACCAGTTACGAAGCTCAGATTCGTGGTTGTTATACCACACGCTAGCGACACCCGTCAGGTAGAAGTTGACGTAGCTGAGCTTCTGAGGATCGTCCCATTTATTATGCGCACTCACCCGCTCGTACACTGACAGCCAGTCTTCCACATCGTATTCGTCGGAGCCACTGAAGATCGGAGGATCTCGCTGACGCATGGAGCCAGGGCAAATCAGTGTTGGCGATGCCGGGGGTGGTGTTTGGCTGGCGTCGTCAGGCATGATGGCTGGCAGCCTCCGAGTGCGTAGTTCCAGGGTTGAGGGGAAAGACCCAGCACAGCTCCACCAAATATGTAAGGCGGTTTATTGCCGAAGCAGCAAAGCGACCGTCTCAGGCGAGCGTCAGACACCGAGAGCGCGAGCACTTCTTCGTCGGTGAGACGGTGATGATACTGCGTCCATAGCTCTGGCTGGACGTTCTGAACAACGCATCTCCTAAAGAAGTCTAATATGGCGTCCACCGCTTGCCAAAGGCTTCTTCCAGCTGGCACTTTATTCCAGCAGGCTCTTCATAACAGCTGCCCCTTATGCTCGAGTACGCTTCTCACCCCTTCGGTATCGTTATTGAAGGGTAACCGGCCAGCATTTGTCTGGTTTGCGTAATGAATGGCTCGCCCACGCTAAGTTCTAATGTTGACCGTAACATGACACCCCGTAAAGATAATCTGACAAGCTGCGCTGCAGTCTCACGCTACAGTCTCAACGATACGCTGGGTGTTTTCAGCTTCCATTGCCCTTTGTACATTCTCTAACTGCATCTCGAATTTCTTTGCCACAATGCAAAATTTATCTTGGCCATGTTAGACCAGTTTCAACCAACCTCCATAGATGGAACTATCATGGGAAAGCTATGTTGAACGATTGCAATGGCACAGTGCCGCGACAAAGGATAAGTTCATGCACTATCTAACACGTTTGAGGTTGATCGATGACATAGTGAAGCTTACACTTGACCAGCCTTAGGCAAAAGTATGTTCAACGCGAACACACGTTAAGCAAGCATAAATAATGCCGTCTTTTACTGGGAACGTCTAGAAAATGCTGCTTACAACGTAATACAAGGTTTGCGTCGTCTAAGGGTAAAATAATGCACAATGTCGCGTAGCTCGGCTTTTCGAGGACCGTTCATTTTTTTTTTTAGCACTAACATTGTAGTATAGGTTAGTGAAGTGTCAGTCAGACGACTGGCCACCAATCTGGCAAACTAGACAGGCGTCAATCACTGAGATGACGAAGTGCTAATTTCAGGTTAACTGCTGCGTGCTATGTTACTTCATCAGTTTATTAACACAGGATTACTGTTTGAACATCTTCACGAAACAGCGCGGACGGAATACAAGACAAAAGCAGAAGGGAAATACACTGGAAAAGCGCTGTACAGCTACATGACAGGAACCGCGCTTGTACTGCGTGTTTCCCTTCTCCTTTTGTCTTGTTTTATCCACGCTGTTTCGTGAAGATGTACGATCACCAACTTGCCCAAACGTGCCGCCTTGTACAATTATTTTTTGAACGATAAAAAAAAAGGAATGCTCTCTACTTACACACGCGATGCTTCTGTTTTGGTCCAGCCACAGCACTTCCCAGTTGGATGAGTGCAAACACTGCATGAAAACAGGCACACAATGTCGGCATCAGCTACGACAAAGATATTATTTTTGTTCATGGCTTTCGGACCCCTCGGAAGAGTACTGAAAAGTTCGACCTGAAAGCGTTGCCTGTGAAAGGCTTCACGTAAGGCACTTGCAATGGCTACAGTTGTGTAAATTTGTGCCCACAAACCGAAACAAACGCCTTCAGGCATGAGTGCTCTCAGAAGTGCTAAGCAATAAAATATACAGATATGTTCTACACGTGCTCATTTTGCGAGAACCGTTACTGCGACAAACAGGCGTTAGGCTGTCTGCTATTCGCGATTCCATCTAAATGCTCGCCACCTAGCGTACGCTCCTGGAACTAGCCGATCCGAGGTCGACCTCGAAACGCGGCATGGTATCGCATTACCGCGGGCTGTAAAACAGCTCTATAGTTCCTTATTCGACGCCATGCCGCCTCGGAGCAGCCCGAAAAAGAAAGGATCCTCATCAAAAGGCTTTTGTTGCGTGCATCAGCGCGTGTCATCGCGATGCGAAGACAGCAACACGTCGTTTCATCGGTTCCCCAAAGAAGCAGACGACGCTTCGCGCAGAGCAACTTGCGCATCGGCAAGAAGGTGACGGGAACTATGCTAGTTTGATCCAGGCACTTCACTCGCGAAGATTTCTTCCTCCCCGGTGAGTACACAGATTGTGTGTGGCGCGTTTATTATCATGCGCGCTTTTCGAAGAGCCGGAGTGGAGTTTAGTTTAGGCAAGCGCGTGAACAAAATAGCGACATCGTTTATGCGTGTATATCTGGTAACGTTTTCTGAATGTGCCAATGCTCAACTTGAACCGCGGTAACATTATTGCTGACGTACATTTGCCCGCATGCATTGTAGTAAGTAGATACAAAGCGAGCGCTAGCCTTCGTTCGCCGCCTTCGTCCCATGCGCGCGCTGCGCCTCGTAATTTGTTTGGTGGTTATGGAGGTAACGTGTGATCGTTTAACGCTGTGCGTTTGCATTTCGAATTCATCTGGTGGCAACTCAGGATTGCGCTCGTTTCAACTTTCGAGCCCTCGACCTGTTCACTGCGCTTCTAAATTTGTTTTCCGGCACCGCGCATAGAACTGAACTCTTAACACGTTTATAAGTGACGCATTTGTACTGAAATCAGTTGTCAGATCAGTTACTTGCATCTTTCGGAGAGGCCTGCTACGCATGAACGCCTGCCTTCAACTTCAGGCTCGCTGGAAAGGCTCTTTATCCTTAAGAAAATCTGATGTGAGTCTCCGATCAAGTGCGACGTTTGAACGCACAACGCAATTATTTCTGCTGTTTCGCCACCGAAATCCCTTAGACCGATTAATATCAGATGTTCAGCAGCAAGAACCTTTTCGCATTCGATGAAGCATCGTGATTCGAACCCGCAATCAAGAAACTTTAGCACAGCGCTAAGCGGAAGCGCGGCCGTGACCCTGGATATAGAAGCCATCTTTGTTTATCTCAGCAATGTTGCCAGATGAAGCACTGCCAGATAGAGGTGAACTTCAACGGGATTACGTTCGCTTACGGCAGCCACTCGTGGCAGTTAAATCACTTACAAATATCCGGGCGTAATCATCTCTTCTGATATTTCTTGGAAGATGCATGTAGATCATATAACCAATAACGCTAATCGCATGCTGGGCTTTATACGCCGAAATTTCCATCTTTCTTCTAGTCCTGTAAAATTACTTCTTTATAAATCGTTACTCCGTTCAAAACTCGAATGTGCTGCATCTGTGTGGGACTCCAGTCAAGAAATGATCATCTCTTGGCTTGAATCCATCCAGAGCAGGGCTGCTCCTTTCATTTTTTCTATCATCGCACCTCCAGCGCCACTTCCATGAAAATAAGTTTATCATTACCTCTGCTTCCACAACGTACGAAAATATCTCGCCTCTGCCTGTTCCACAATATATATTACGACAATCTTGTCCTCACGAATAAATTGATAGCCCCTTCCGTTTACTTATTTGCCAGCATCGACCGTCGTCGTAAGGTTGGTATTCCCACATCAATCAATCAGTGTTTATTCAATGAACTTAATACAAAAGTGGTTACAAAGTATTTGGACCATTAGCCTGTGTGGCTAGTTACTGGTCCAATCTAATACATGAATATTTTTTACATGTCAGGAGCAGAGGAGCACATGATATGATTATGAATCTTTATACAAGTTCAATGATTGAGTAGCTTCAAAGGTATATTATATATAATGAAACGCACATGACAATAAATACGAAATTGCTGCTAAGTCCTAAGTACCCAAGTAATAAAGAAGAACTAATGGCATACATTGGCCACAGCACTAACTAATGGCCACAGCAACCATTTTTTTTTCAATTCACTCATCCCCCGTACGCCAGCAAGTTGGAATCACCTTGCCCAATCTGTAGTCGAGATTACTGATAAATCTACCTGTTGCCTGATACCTGATCAATCTACCTGTGTAATTTACCTGTTGTTGTCATAATGGTATTATCTTTGTAGTATTATAGTATTTTCCTTTTTGAGTAGCCCTTTTGTTTTCCATTTTTGATCACGCCAATAATTTGATATGCTGCTGCAACTATGCCTTTGGTTGATAGGCACGTGCTTGTGCGTAAGTGTTATTTCATCCGCATTGATGATTCCTTGTCACAGACCCTGTTATTCTTTGCATTCTTAATCAACTGTTTTTGTTCTTTTATCGTGCGCTGTTTGTTATTGGTTTCCTTTATTGCATTTATGTAAGCCCAAGTTTTTTTAAAGTATGTTGTATTCAAAATGTAACCTACTCCCCTCTGTAAAACCCTGGGGCCCTGAGGGTACTGAAATAAAATGTGCTTGCATCTCGCACGACCGCTTCAATGTCCATGCTATCCACCAAAGCAGAAGGCTTTAGGAACAGCTAATTCCGCAGCCCGTCATCCGTCGAGTGCGGACAACACTGAAGTGATTGCCGTCCGCTGCGGCTAATTATTCCAGTCGTTTTCGCTCAGACGAGCTCACAGCTGGCCACTATAACTAGCACTGATTGCCTAAAGATGAGCTACGCTGAGAGGACAGACAGACAGACAGACAGACAGACAGACAGACAGACAGACAGACAGACAGACAGACAGACAAAGCACTGAGAGTACAACCTCTCAAAATAATGGTACCGTCCGAATGCCCCTCAGTGCTTAGGCAGAAACTAGGAGAGCACTTGTTTTATTTCAACTAACGTCGTTATATGTTGCGTTTGTGGACTAAAATTCGGGCTTTCCGGAGGTCGCTTTATTGTTACGATCATAGCGTTTTCTACCGTAATCACTGGAAGGAACTCTGGCGCTAGTGTCTATGCAAGGTACGCGCCCTGGTAACTTCGCGGATGTTGTTTTGCCTTGCTAAGCTGGTGGTAGGGGGATCGAACGCCTGCAACGGCGGCCTCATTTCGATGGGGCGAAATACAAAAGAAAATAAAGAAATCCGTCTACGTGATCAAACTTAGGCCCTCCATTTGGGGGCGTATGTTCTTTTGGCTTCGTATGTCTTTGTAACGTAAAAAAATACCTTGGCATGCCGCCGAATCGCTAATTTTCAGAGATGGTAATCCGAAATAATCACGCAAGCGCACAGACGCTTATTGCCTTCGCGTGTTTAGAAAAATACCACTGCTCGGATATTTTTGGAAGATGAAGTGGGGCTGCCTATGTTCTGCCGATGTTCTCTCCTGCTGACACTCTGCAGCATTGATCGAGATATAAAAGTAAAATATTAACGTTGTTTCCATATTAAACTCCTAATTTAGCGTCTGGTCGTTAAAAAAAAACCTGTTGAATATCTAATCATTTTCAGGAGAGCGGAATGTCCTGCGACCGCCTAGTTTAAGCTATGTATTATTGCATTGCCAAGAAGAACATAGACGGAAAATTTCGTTGACTTCGGCGGACATCGAAAAATCGCCGGAGTTTCTCTTTAAATGTAGGAGGCGTTTGATACGCAATACCTTATTTGAGATAAGAACAAGCCGCAGTGCTTACATGTCGTATTGCGAGGGTGTTTTCAACGTTTCTGCGTTCGTGTATTCATTGTTGACGAGGACGTGGTACGGTCATCGCGGATTTGCTTTTTTCTATCTTCACGAGGCAAATGAGATCTGAATTAAAGTAAACTCCAAAATGTTGCGGAACGAATTTGAGGCACGCTTAAATATTCCGCAAAGTAACGCTGCTGTGAGGGAACGCTTGCCGCCGTGTCCGACGCGCAGCTCGCTCGGTGTTGACGCATGTACTACAGTTTCCGGAATCGCTCACCGCTAAGGGCAGCCAGCAGGACGAAAGCCGAGGATTTCTTCATCGTGGTAGACAGATGTACCTTAGAACCTATGGCGAAATGAAAGCGTCTGGGTGAAACATCCTTACTGCGGGCAAGACTGATTGTTTGATGGTAACTTTAGTGACCAACGGAGAGTGGGGCCACAGAAAAAGATTTCACTTACTGCGGGCAATACTGATTTTTTGATGGTAAATTTATTGACCAGCGGACAGTGGGTCCACAGAAAAAGATTTCACTTACTGCGGGCAATACTCATTGATGGTAGCTTTAGTGACCAGCGGACAGTGGGTCCACAGAAAAAGATTTCGCTTACTGCGGGCAATACTGATTGTTTGATGGTAGCTTTATCGACCAAGGGACAGTGGGTCCACAGAAAAAGATTTCGCTTTCTGTGGGCAATACTGATTGTTTGATGGTAGCTTTAGAGACCAACGGACAGTGGGTCCACAGAAAAAAAGGAGTCACTCACTGTGGGCAATACTCATTGTTTGATGGTAGCTTTAGTGACCAGCGGACAGTGGGTCCACAGAAAAAGATTTCGCTTACTGCGTGCAATACTCATTGTTTGATGGTAGCTTTAGTGACCAGCGGACAGTGGGTCCACAGAAAAAGATTTCGCTTACTGTGGGCAATACTGATTGTTTGATGGTAGCTTTAGTGACCAACGGACAATGGGTGCACAGAAAAGGATTTCACTTACTGCGGACAATACTGATTGTTTAATAGTAGCTTTAGTGACCAACGGACAGTGGGTCCACAGAAAAAGATTTCGCTTTCTGTGGGCAATACTGACTGTTTGATGGTAGCTTTAGAGACCAACGGACAGTGGTCCACAGAAAAAAAGGTTTCACTTACTGTGGGCAATAGTGTTTGTTTGATGGTAGCTTTAGTGACCAGCGGACAGTGGGTCCACAGAAAAAGATTTCGCTTACTGCGGGCAATACTGATTGTTTGATGGTAGCTTTAGTGACCAACGGACAGTGGGTCCACAGAAAAAGATTTCGCTTTCTGTGGGCAATACTGATTGTTTGATGGTAGCTTTAGAGACCAACGGACAGTGGGTCCACAGAAAAAAGGTTTCACTTACTGTGGGCAATAGCTGATTGTTTGATGGTAGCTTTAGTGACCAGCGGACAGTGGGTCCACAGAAAAGATTTCGCTTACTGCGGGCAATACTGATTGTTTGATGGTAGCTTTAGTGACCAGCGGACAGTGGGTCCACAGAAAAAGATTTCGCTTACTGCGGGCAATACTCATTGTTTGATGGTAGCTTTAGTGACCAGCGGACAGTGGGTCCACAGAAAAAAAGGATTCACTTACTGTGGGCAATGCTGATTGTTTGATGGTAGCTTTAGTGACCAGCGGACAGTGGGTCCACAGAAAAAGATTTCGCTTACTGCGGGCAATACTCATTGTTTGATGGTAGCTTTAGTGACCAACGGACAGTGGGTCCACAGAAAAAGATTTCGCTTACTGCGTGCAATACTCATTGTTTGATGGTAGCTTTAGTGACCAGCGGACAGTGGGTCCACAGAAAAAGATTTCGCTTACTGTGGGCAATACTGATTGTTTGATGGTAGCTTTAGTGACCGACGGACAATGGGTGCACAGAAAAGATTCACTTACTGCGGACAATACTGATTGTTTAATAGTAGCTTTAGTGACCAACGGACAGTGTGACCACAGAAAAAGATTTCACTTACCAGGTAGATGACGTTCTGCGTTGTCTTTGACCGTTTGCATCCCCATGATTTTGGGACATGTACATGCCGCGCCATCTCTCGGCGGCGGCCGGGCGCCCCCGCCGTAACTGAATGGGAAGCGCACGAAAAAAAAAATCATACCTAACGAACGATACACGATATTAAAAACGACTCACGGTTTAAGATACTAGGGCACCACTGGAACATTTAAGGAGTTATTTCAATAATGTGCCACAAGGTGCCTTCCTTCCCAGGCCATTTGAAGATCTTACCACACAGCCTATGAGAGTGGCCTCAATTTAGACCCACTTTGGCCTCTTTAAACACCGATTGCAAAGCTTAGAAAAGAGATTTAAAAGACGACTCCCGATTTTAGATTGGCCGATAAGTGCTCTTTCGATTGACATACTACGTTATTGTGTAGCTAAAGCCATGTAGCTTCTTCGGTCGTTTTTGTCGGCCTTATAGACCCTTTTCATAAACCTAAAGCTGGCTTTTCTGCAATGCGTTTTGTATGGCAGAGAAGCCAGCTAACACACTGTAAACAGCGTGTTGCGTTGTTTGCTTACGCTCTGACGAGGAAAATGCATACGTGTGCAACTAGGACCTCGTTTCCGCTTGAAGGACGACAGGTACCACTATTAGTTGGGCGAATATGCAGTACAGGGAAGCGCACTTGCGGATTACGAAAAGGGCTTATATGTGGTTTCCAAAGCTCACATCTGCTCCTACATTGCATCGGGGTGTGTCAGAACTGCTCGCGGCGCTAAGTTTCTGAATGCATGTACTTCGTCTCGCGTTTGCTTTGTCACGTATCACCCGGGTCAAAAAATCGCGATGTTTAAACTGCGGTTCGTACACCAGATAAAGGACTAAGGATTGTTGCATTGAAAATAGAATGGGTAAGTAATATCATTCGGAAACACCGTATTGTGCAAGAATATCTTAAATTCGAAGCATTTATTAGCGAACTTCGGCGACCTTGAGCGTCTCGTCTCTATCTAGCCGCCTAGGACTTCGTACTCTCCGGACCGTATCGTTGATGGGATTTATATCAAAATTGGTATGACATAACATGACTGTATGACGATCAGAAATGACTGGTCACATTATGGAAATCATGACTTGTCGTGAATACCATTGTTTACATGCCATGGGCATGGTGCTGTAGCGGCCGTTTCGTTTACTTGATATATACCAAAATTGGTGTGACGAGACATTTCTGTACGGCTAACATTATTGCCGGTGTTAACATGACAGTCATGACACCCATGTCATGTACAACATGAATTACGTGCCCTGCTCATGGTGCGCTCACGGCATGTTGCTAGCTTGATATACACCAAATTTGTTATTACGTGACCTGACCGTGCTGTGGTTTGCGTGATAGTTATACGAGGGAAGAGATATGAAGTGTTTGAATAAACCCGTATAGTAAAGACTTTATATATACGCATATGCGTATATTCGGAAATTTCGGCCGGCAGTGAAAGTGCAAGCAATGCATAGATCGAGTTCTGTACTAGAACTGCACGCTTGGTGCGCGAAGAAATGACAATTTTAGTACAAAAACAACCGCTTCCGTGTGCCTTATTGGAGGGCGTCTTCGAAAAGCTGAGCTGAGCTGAGTATCTTCTCAGCAAAAGCGTATGCTATCCTTTCTACTGTCCAACATATTAGGCAAAACAGTTTACCTAAGGCAATTGTAAGCCTGCCGCCAGCAGGGCGCGTTTCCTTTTCTTTAAAATTTCACTCGGCGACGGGCGACGTCGGTCAATGGGGCGCGTTTCGCGGCATTGGCTTTTCGTTTGTCGTTCCCCGGCCGTATCTGTTATTCATTTTCTTTGCTTTCTTCATATGTGTCTTCCGTGTCTTCTGGGGACACGGGCACCCCGCTGCGGGGCTGTGAGTAGGGATGCTTGGACAGTGGTCACGGCGGTGACGCAGGTGGGCCCCTTTGGGCGTGAGCACGCAGCAAACCGCACCTCGAGCGTCATTACGACGACCTAGGGCGGCTACGCTGAATGTGGCGTCGGCATGCAACATGCCGGTGGTGACGGCCATGGAGACTCGCAAACTCTTTGTTGTTCGGCGTCGGAAACGCCTGTTTTTGGTCACGGGGCTGTGGCCCGCGCGTGCCGCGGGATGGCTTTGGTTCAAGCGTTCCTTCCTCGCTCGCCGTGGGGTAGCATGCGTCTAAGCACAGCGGGGTGCCGATTAAACGGGTCTGAGTAAGAGCCAGTACGGCTCGGCTTGTTGGAGATAACCAGAAGCAGGCGCGCGGACGGTCCAACTTCCCCATGGGAAGGTTTTCTTCAAATAATAACTCTTTCGGGCGAATCTTTTGGGCGCCTGCTCGTTTCCGGTAACAGCGCCCGAGCAGACGCGGCACGTGCGCAAGTAACGCGTTTCACGTGCGCCATATCTTTGCCATCGCATTCGACCTTGGGTGGCATTGCTTACTTTTATGTATGTGTTGTTTAGTGCTGATGTATGTGCTTTTTTATTATTGTATAAACATACCCCTCTCACCGTCAACAGACTGGGTGGTGATTTCACCAATTGGACCGCCCCAATTGAGGAGGCGGGACAAAAGGTGGAATCGCTGCCCAATGCCAGAGCGAAGTGAATATGATTCGCCGGCTGAGACGTTAAGGCGGAACGGTTGTGGTAATAAAGATGGCTCGGCCATGGGACGGGAGAGGCTGAACGGGAGGCTGAACGGGTGGAAAAAGTGCTACGCACTGCCGGCTACGCCGGAGTAGGGTCGCCCTACGTATAGTTCAGCTTCAACTTTATTTTTTATGTACCAGTCAACTCCCTGTATTCCCTTTTTGTATACTATACTGTAAATACAAGTTTTCATTTCCATTTCTTTAAACTGAAGTCTATGAGCCCGTTCTTCATTCGCTTCACGTTTGCCCGCGAGCCTATCGCCGCCATACCAGCGGCAGCCAGCTCCTTCCCAACTCGCCCATGCCGTCTCGGACGGTGCGTTTAGGACGCCGAGCGGGGAGCTGGAATCCCGGAGAAGAACCTTCGACACTACGGACACAACTTTACTGGCGCAGTCGACAGGATAGGCTCGCTAGGCGAAGAGCGAAGAGACGGAGAAATTGAAGGCATCACAGCAAGACGGCTTCAACTGGCAGCACCTCCGGTGACTGCCGCCAGCGCAGCCCTTCGACTGGGGACGCGGCGGAAGCCAGAACATCCCATCGCCATCTAAGACGGCGACGAGGCACGGCTGGTTTAAGGCAGACCTCGGAAAGACATCTTCAGCAGCTTGCTCTACCACCCATCAAGGCTCATGGGTGAACCACCGACAGCAGTGACGGAGATCGACCTCGAAATTGAGTGAGTTGCTTCGGCTCCATTTTCTCCCGCTCCTGTTGTCGTGTTCGAGCCGTGGGGAATGTCATATAAAATGACAGGAGTTAATTCCGGAGCCGTGTGGCCACAGTTAACCCAAGTGGACTATGAGTTAGGGCGAACTCGAGAGCTCACAGAAAGGGAAATGGAGCTAAATTTGATGCTGGCTCAGGAGCGCCGCAGACAGTTGCAACTCCTGATAGAGTTGGCAAAATTGAAGCAGGTGAAAGCTCCGCGTGCGGAGCAGGTAGACAAGGTAATAGAGTGCAGGGCGGACTCGGAACCCGCTGCGGACTCGTTGGCAGCGGGAAAGGCAGCAGTGTATGCAGGCGTATTGCGAACAGAGCGGGAATGTGCCGCCTCGTCTGAGCCGGAGAAGCAAATGCCGGGTGTGTTGCTCACGACACAGGCGGCTGGTCGCAGTGAGGTGCCGTGCTCTGACGTCGTGGCCGGGGATAGTCCCGATACTACACCGCTGTGTTCGCAGTGCGTGGAAAACGAGACGCACGCTGCATTAACGGCAGCACGAACTGCCGGACTTGAGACAGAGTTAGGCTCTGATCTCATAGCGGAGGCGAATGCTCGGGAGGACGCTGCTTCTCCGAAGCATCATCAGGAGGCATCCGAATTGCAGAGGTCGTGCCCGATCTTCGACCCGCTTGGCAATAGCAGTTGCGGTGAGGTAGCGATGATCGCGTCATCGCCGAGTGCAGGGACAGTTGTTGAAAGCAGCCTAGTGCAACGACTGCGCGGCGGAAATTGTGATGCGGACCGCATGTCAGTAGCACATTCGGTGGCTTCCTCGTTAGAGCCCGTTGACACCGTTGTCGCAACGCCGGTGGCTGTTGCATGTGAGCTGCCCGAATTAAACGAGGAGCCACGGAGTAAATTAGCCCAGATAGGACATAGCGTAGCTGCGGCAGTGGAGGCAAGCGCCGACAGGTTGGAGGCTAGAACCTTGCGGCGTGGGCGATCGCAGGCACACTGCGGGGACAGCAGCCCCCACGTCCTTCAGGCGCATTCGTTGCTGGCAAACAATGGTTTGCGTCAGTCCGCCGATGATATGGGAGGCTCTCTGGGCACTGTCGCCACGACTGAGCCGACGCTAAGAGAGAGAGCGACAATTATGGCCACTCTGAACTATCGAAGCCTCTGCAGTCACAGTTTACGTGTTCTAGCTATTGAAGTGTCCTTGGCGCCTGGAGGTGACCCTACGGGGGTGGCAGGCGTATGCAGGCGGGTGGCCCGTGGCTGCATGTTTAATTTTAGATTCCTGGTGAATTGTTTTGATCCAGGGGGTGAAAGAATTTAACGCTAAGTCTTGTGCCACCCCTAACGTTGCAGGTTATTCGGCAACAACAGTGCCAGCTAGGCTGGTTTTATTATCTATAAGGGGTAACATTGCTTACGTTACGGCTCGACCGCGATCGGCAGAGAGCGGTGGGGCTGGAGCAACTTCATTGTGTGGGTGAAGTGCCGAACTATGTGGACACCAAGTGCCACTGAGCAATGAACGTTGAACACTCGGTGTTTCCGTGGTGGACATTATCGAACTGTGGTGATACTTTTGCTTTATGTGTTTTCCTGCGGAACTGCATCATGCGCATGGCTTTTGCTGATGTAAGCCGCCAGTGTTTTATGTTTGCTTATCTGACGCGGTTCTGTAGTAGACGCTAGCATTTGCTTATGGCTGGTTGCATTGTGGTTAACAGGGCGATAGTAACCCTGAGCCTGCTTCGCATGTAGAGGTTACGGTTTGTTTTCATGCATGGGTGTTCGTAACACGTCAGACGTACCACACATTAAGTGTTTTATTAACTGTGGAACTGACTTGAGTTTGATGATGTTACCTCCTGGTGTTTTATGATTTTATATGTTTCTTTTTCGTTTTGTTGAGGTAGGGAGAATGTGTACATGTCGTACTGCGTTAAGTTATTACTGCAGAGCGGACAGGGGCTAGTGGCAGTTACGCCCAGTTTGGTTACCCTTGTGGATTGCTTTTTTTTTCTAGCTGGCATGAGTGTATCGCACTTGCCAGGGTTGATTGGTGTGCATGACACATTATCAACGGCGGTGGAGCGCAGTGTTTTGCGTGTTAGATTACTTTGCTCTGCGAACAATGTTTCTATTTTGGTTATGGTATATCTATTTTTTACATTTGGCCAACGTCATTCTTTGATTGGCTAGACAATGAGTCTGTCGCTGCGGGAAAAGGAGGTTATCGCAAGCTATGTGCGCGGTTAGCGTAGTTGCGGTTGTGTTTGCCTCCCTCTGGTTTCTGCGCCTTCTAGCGATAATGGCGGCCGGCTTTTTCTTGGTGTTCCCGCTTCGGCAACGCTGTAACCAAGTCGTTGCGAAGTCTTGGGTGGGGGGTGTAAGCCTGCCGCCAGCAGGGCGCGTTTCCTTTTCTTTAAAATTTCACTCGGCGACGGGCGACGTCGGTCAATGGGGCGCGTTTCGCGGCATTGGCTTTTCGTTTGTCGTTCCCCGGCCGTATCTGTTATTCATTTTCTTTGCTTCCTTCATATGTGTCTTCCGTGTCTTCTGGGGACACGGGCACCCCGCTGCGGGGCTGTGAGTAGGGATGCTTGGACAGTGGTCACGGCGGTGACGCAGGTGGGCCCCTTTGGGCGTGAGCACGCAGCAAACCGCACCTCGAGCGTCATTACGACGACCTGGGGCGGCTACGCTGAATGTGGCGTCGGCATGCAACATGCCGGTGGTGACGGCCATGGAGACTCGCAAACTCTTGTTGTTCGGCGTCGGAAACGCCTGTTTTTGGTCACGGGGCTGTGGCCCGCGCGTGCCGCGGGATGGCTTTGGTTCAAGCGTTCCTTCCTCGCTCGCCGTGGGGTAGCATGCGTCTAAGCACAGCGGGGTGCCGATTAAACGGGTCTGAGTAAGAGCCAGTACGGCTCGGCTTGTTGGAGATAACCAGAAGCAGGCGCGCGGACGGTCCAACTATCCCATGGGAAGGTTTTCTTCAAATAATAACTCTTTCGGGCGAATCTTTTGGGCGCCTGCTCGTTTCCGGTAACAGCGCCCGAGCAGACGCGGCACGTGCGCAAGTAACGCGTTTCACGTGCGCCATATCTTTGCCATCGCATTCGACCTTGGGTGGCATTGCTTACTTTTATGTATGTGTTGTTTAGTGCTGATGTATGTGCTTTTTTATTATTGTATAAACATACCCCTCTCACCGTCAACAGACTGGGTGGTGATTTCACCAATTGGACCGCCCCAATTGAGGAGGCGGGACAAAAGGTGGAATCGCTGCCCAATGCCAGAGCGAAGTGAATATGATTCGCCGGCTGAGACGTTAAGGCGGAACGGTTGTGGTAATAAAGATGGCTCCGCCATGGGACGGGAGAGGCTGAACGGGAGGCTGAACGGGTGGAAAAAGTGCTACGCACTGCCGGCTACGCCGGAGTAGGGTCGCCCTACGTATAGTTCAGCTTCATCTTTATTTTTTTATGTACCAGTCAACTCCCTGTATTCCCTTTTTGTATACTATACTGTAAATACAAGTTTTCATTTCCATTTCTTTAAACTGAAGTCTATGAGCCCGTTCTTCATTCGCTTCACGTTTGCCCGCGAGCCTATCGCCGCCATACCAGCGGCAGCCAGCTCCTTCCCAACTCGCCCATGCCGTCTCGGACGGTGCGTTTAGGACGCCGAGCGGGGAGCTGGAATCCCGGAGAAGAACCTTCGGCACCATCGGTCTCAACTTTACTGCAATATTTACCGATTCCTTGAGCGTAGCCCGAAGCATTCTGAGTTTTCAGAAGCATGAGAGTCCTGTTTTTAACGAGCTTTATAATGCGCTTTGCTCAGGCTGCACATGTAGTCAGGTCATTATTATTTGTTGGGTGCCAGGTCACAGAAGCATACAGGGAAATGTAGATGCTGACGAGAAGGCCACGTAGGTGTCCTTTTGTGTCGCTGATACAAAGATAACCACTCCAGCCACAGACCTACAGCCTTTTCTTCATCGTCACATCAGAAAGTACTGGCAAAGACAGTGGGATATGAAAACGACAAACAAGCTACACACAATCAAACCACACATGGGAAACTGGACACATGAGAGAACAACCAGGTACAAGGAATTGCAAATTGGTCAGTTAAGGATAGGGCACACATATCACTCACTCTTATCATTTAACCGGAAGTGACCCCCGAACATGTCGTAAATGTGGCGGCAGATTAACTGTTATCCATGTGCTCATCGAATGCCGAGAGTTGGAGCGACAAAGAAAAAGATGGCAAATGAGTTCTGCGGAAACCCGCAAGGTGGAGTAACGTTTATGAAAGGGAAAATTAGCATCCACCCGTTTTGCAGCGCAAGGCTACAAGGAAATCCATACGGATTTCACAGAAATGAAAGCTTCGTAGGACCAACGCCTGTCCAGGGCGCTCGCTCTGCCAATTGAGCTAACCAGGAGGTTAGCGATTGACAGCGCGTGGGCGAATCCATCGACAACGCGAAGCACAAGGGCACAAGGGTTGGTCCCGGGTTCGAACCCGGGACCAGGACGAATTTTTCGGCAACTAGGAAGCTTTCATTTCTGTGAAATCCGTATGGATTTCCTTGTAGCCTTGTGCTACAAAACGGGCGGATGCTAATTTTTCCTTTCAAAGAAAAAGATACTTCCCCTTATTGTACAGTGTACATACCTGCCCATCCTGTATTCTTTTGAGGGAAAGACCGCCTTTTTAATTCTGACACTGTAGTAAAGTTTTTAGAACATGTCGGGGTTATAGAAATAATTTCGCCTGCTCCTTTCTAGCACTGCCTCCCTCTGGAGGTCGCTGGGCTAGGATGCAATAACGCGTCCACCCGATCTAAAGGGTACGGCCACAAATCATCATCATCATCATTTAAGAGCACCACCCTCCCACCCCTTGTATCCAAGGGCTCTGCTGAGGAAGTGGTGCCCCTGCATCGTCAACGTCACTGCTTTTATTCCTTCATCACCACCTTTTATCGTTACTGCACCCACTCTTCACGTACATTATTTTAATAGATACGTATTTCACGCCATTTGCAGCGACTGTTTTTAGGCCTGTCTACAGCCAAGATGCATACACACCTGCCAACTCACTAATCCATTGTCGCGCGAACCTTTAGCCATTATACAGACACATCATATCGCTAGTTTCATAGCAGCACCATTTTCACCACATGGCATGGCGCTGTTCGGCCATAACTGGCCCTTGCGTCAAGAAACACCATCCACCATCATGCCCATCACAACTTATGTTGTCCAATGACATTCCTTCTCTTCAACTAAGGAGACAGAAGCACCGCTTGGATTTCTTACATAATCCAACAAACCCCAAGTTCACCCTCGACCTTCGCTTTGTCTTCCCTCTTTCACAAAGCAAACACGGCACCATCGCCCTGTTGCATTAACACCTATCTGTGTTAGGCCAGATGCGTACAAGTTTTCTTTTTTTAAGGGACCATTTCAGAATGGAATTTTCTGCCCGCACCATAGAACTTATGACGATCTGATTCACAAGTAATTTTCTGTATGTTTTTATGTACTCTATTCTAATTTTAGAATAGTGTACAGTAAGAGCGACGAAATGGATACCAAGAAAGGGAAAACGAAACAGAGGTAGGCAAAAGGTTAGATGGAGCGATGAAATTAAAAAGTTTGCGGGCATAAAGTGGAACTAACTCGCTCAGGATAGGGTGGATTGGAAATCGTTGGGAGAGGCCTCCGTCCTGCAGTAGACCTAAACAGGCTGATGATGATGATGATTCTAATTTTGTTACGCTCTTTTGAATATGCATGTATGCGAACGTATGTATAAGGGTCTTTATGTATGAAGTAACATGTTCCACCGTAGTGACTTGTAGGAGCGGGAGCCCCTTGTCAGGCCTTTGCAGCCTTTTGTTCCTGCTCCTGCTTCTGTAAGAGAAACAAAAATCATAAATAAAAATAGGGTATACATGTCATGCGATGACATTTCTACCGGTAATATAGAGCTGTGTTCCAACGCTTATGTCGAAACCGTCTGTAGATGAAGCATCGCATTTGCAGCGTTCTTGAAAGTGGTCCTTTGTTTGCCCGCGAACGCTTTGCAAGGTAATTCGGTGTACACGGCTGTTGAATCAGCCGATCTCTGAGCGAGTGTACTTTTGCCGTGTTTGTCTTTTTTTTTCCTCTCCAATCTTTCGTCGTTCGGCATGAAACCACTCTGGTGCTCCGCTTGTTCGCTGACCGATTTCATCCGTGAGGCCGAGGCGACGCCATGAATGGGGTCATCGTTGTGGTGGTGGGGCTTTTCTACGCTGCGCATGCCGGTTTCCAGGACTGCGAACCTGATCCTGGTGATGGTGCGTATGCCGAAGCTAGTGGCTGCACGCTCCGCTGGTAATCGGTATTTTTTAATTAAAACTATACTCCAGGCAATGGTTAGTTGAGGTCCCGGCGTTACTGACGGCCCCGAAATTTCCAAGCTTCGAAACGTCGGGTCTTGACCTAACCATTGGCGGGTGCGTAGTTTTGGTTATTGCTGTTCTATCCAGCCGGGGACATGTCTGTCAACGATATTTACCTAAATGTAATCCGTATCTGGAAGGCTTTGAGTTTTTCCTTGTAAGCACAACATATGAAAAGCTTTATATAAAAAAAGCATGTGGGGCGTAGAAAAAGTGTCAGAGTATTTGTACAGATACGGTAGCCGCCGTACGCATTTGAGTCTGTTTCGGGAAATGCCATGCTTTTGCTTTCTTTCTGGAAATCGTTCACCTAAAGTTCGTGCCGCGTAGGTCGATTTAGGCTCATAACTTCTCGGTTGAGGTTCATATTTTCTAATTATGGGACGAGGACAGTGTGACTTCGTAACGCTAGTGACAAAATGGCTCGAGAGCTCACAAATTGGAGTGGACATAAAAATTTCTTGTACCGATAATACGAAACAGAAATTGCTATCCTATGCCACTGCGACTTGGTAACATGTCACCCGGTGCGAGCTAACCCTGGTGTTGTGCCGGTTCATAGCGTTACTCCCAAAGCGATTGCGCCGTAAAATGAGAGGCTCAACACTTAAAGCGAAACGAGCGTTCTGATAAAGCGCACCAGTCTTCAACAAAGTGGACCTCTTCATCCTTCCATCCTGAAGCCTAGCTTACGTGTCTGCTTCGTCGGTATCTAATTAGTAAGGAGACGTGCAGTATTGGACTAACTAGACCCGTCGGACCCACTCGAGTCGGAGCGCCGACCCTGCCTACAGCGCGAGAGAAGGATGGACCTCTCAGTGAGACAGCGCACTATATCTCAGGTGCTCCGATTCTATAGCACATCCACTGTGTTTTATTTCAGTGCAGCGCCGTGGAAACCCGGCCCTACAGACCGTTTAGAAAAGCGAACACATAATAAGTGACGTAGCGCTACGTGCCAAAACCAGCTATGGTGATGAAGCATGCACCGGAGGGCTCCGGAGTAGGCTTGATCACCTGGGGTTCTTTAGCGTACAACAATAGCTGCTCTAAGAAGGATGCTGCAGGCACCTTGCCATGCACTGCAGGGATTGCCGCTGCGTACCACAACTGAGACGAAGGAAAGTGGTGAGCAAGAGCAAAATCATTATTACTTGGAAAATTACAATGCGGCTGAGATGGCGAAAAAAAAAAAGGAAAACTGCGTTAGTTGCCTTCTCCCAGTGTCTGAGAAAGAAAAAAGAAAGAAAGATTTTCAGATACAAATATGTTGCAATCTCAGAATTTCGATTCTCTTTGTCTTTGACAGATCTTTTCTGCTATTGAATGTTGCAAGGCCCGCCACGGTGGTCTAGTGGCTAAGGTACTCGGCTGCTGATCCGAAGGTAGCAGGATCGAATCCCGGCCGCGGCGGCTGCATATCTATGGAGGCGAAATGTTGAGGCCTGTGTGCTGCGCGATGTCAAAGCACAGCACGTTCAAGAGCCCCAGGTGGTCGAAATTTCCGGAGACCTCCACTACGGTGTCTCTCATAATCAGAGCTGGTTTTGGGACGTTAAACACCACAAATCAACCAATCAATTGAATGTAGCAATGAATAAATGTGATGCGATATTTGTTTGAAATGTATCATGCTTGGTCAAGTGTCTCAGCTTATGTGCAGCGGATAACTATTTAAAGAAGGTCGTCCACAAGGAACGTCATTTGCATTTCAGCGTGTATTTTTGTCCGTGTTGTACCTTCATCCGTTGCGCGCTGCCATTTCTCAGTATGACCGACAGACTAGCCCACCATTACAAGTCTGTCGTGTGAAAAATTCAAAGCTTGCACAGTAAGCCGATGGACTCGACATATAGCTGAGCAGGAAGTCCAGTGCTTTCCGTTCTTTCGACGGAGAAGGTCAGGGACCCAACGTCCGCTCAACGGCAAATGCCCTTGGTCGAGCTTTTTATTTTCTATTGAAGTGGTGAATAGGAGAGGTTGGTGCTTTTAGCACGGCACCGGCTACTCCTTCTCGCTTAGCAATCTCAGCAAAAGTTCAATAAAGAACTAAAAAAAAAGGAAAGTAACAAGGAAAAGTTTCACAAGACATACACACTAGTAACACTAAAAGAGTCGGCGCTAGATACAGTTCGACAGTGCATGGGTCGGAGTTCCGTGCCGGCGTTCACATAGAAGAGTTGGCACACGCATGTGCACATGTAATTATAATAGTTCATATGAACGTCAATGCGAAGCAAACACGCACAACATAAGGAATTAGACATAATCTTAGATGTGAGAACTGCAAAAAACACTGTTGAATACATAAGAGTCACGTCATTCGTTGGGTCTTGAGAATAAAGCGAAAATTAATATTTCCAGAGGATATTTGTGTCTTCTAAGAACTTTTTTAGTGAATAAAGTGCTTTTTTCTGAAGGACCGCTGTTCGCCATGGACCAAGGTCGAGCCTACTTTACTTGTCGTGGTGTTTTTATCCTTCGTCTTTATATGCTAGGTACTCAAATAGGATGCGCTCTCGGAATCCACGGCGCCGTAGTTGGTACAAAAGGGGCTTGTAGGCTGACCGCTGCGGTAGAGGTGACTACTCTTATACGAAACGTTTAGTTGAAGCCGGTGATAAAGTGTTTCCGGATGGTACGGTAGATATTGCGGCAGCATTGACCTTAGTTCTAGCTCGATTTGGTATAAAAATGCACAGCTGTAGCGCGGAAGACCACGACTTTTCCTGCTCGAAAGGTGAGATTTCACCTTTAGTAAAATAACACCTTTAGAAAGTTGCAATGCGCATGGCCTTTGCGGGCTGCGTCATCCACAATTTCATTAATTATCCCACTGCAATGCCCTGGAGGCCACCGCAGGACCACGACATGTCCCACGTTGGATGCCAAGTGGTGCAGGTACGTGATATCATCAACCAAGAAACAAGCGCTCGCCCCGCAACTGTGGTATAGTGGTTATCACGCTCGGCTGCTGATCCGAAGGTCGCGGGATCGAATTCCGTCCGCGGCGGCTGCATTTCGATGGAGGCGAAATGTTGTGGCCCCTGTGCTGTGCGATGTCAGTGCACGTTAAAGAACCCCAGGTGGTCGAAATTTTCGGAGACCTCCACTACGGCGTCTCTCATAATCAGAGCTGGTTTTGGGACGTTAAACGCCACAAATCAATCAATTGATTTAGCGCTCTTCGTACAAAGGCTGTGCAATGCTGCTTTTGAGCCGGTAAAAATTGCCCAATGTTGTTAACGTTGTCGGAGTCTGGAGTATATACGTCATAGCCTGCCTCACCTCATACAGCTCAGGTGATGTCGATTACCTCGCTCGCTCTAAAGGCTATGAGATCGTTTCCTTCGTTGAAGGAATAGAAATGCCGCAAGCATTTGTGGTCCTCCATCGGACCGCATGGCAGCTTTTGGTTTCACACTGGAACTTATTAGGTGCCCAAGAGGGATGTTCTATCGCAAGAATTCTTCAAGTCTGTTCAATATTAGCAGAGGTAAAATGTTTCAAGGGGCGGGACGCCATGATTTCAGGAGGCCGGGGCCTACTGTAGCACGAAGCGCACGCTGCGGCACTCCAAGCAGCTCGCTTTCCCCGATGAAGCAACCGTCGGACGCGGCGCCTCACGATTGGTTCGGGCAGGCAGCCGCGCGCTCGAACCTGACATTCGAAGTGTCACCTGTCAATATGACAGCGACGTCACAACACACGCTAGTACTACATGGCAGTTTACCGAATACTTCATCGTATCACATCACTGCGTGTTAAACGCCGTCGCACGGGTTCTAGCATGTTGCACGTAGGTTCCGCAGAAAAAGCCTCCTTCGTTCGCCTAATGAAACGTGTGGCGGCATGGGAGTCTATTGCCGTAACTTCAAGCACGTTGACGCAAGCAAGTGTTTTATCTTTAGCATTTCTTTCGCGGTCTTTGTATCGATACCTTTACGAAACGCAGTGCAAATTTGTTTTTCGCTCAGCCTTCCCTTAGGCGCCCCGTGTGTGCTAGTAAATATTTGTTTTTTGAGCAATCTCTTCTCCTGCCACAAATCGACGCCGTAAACTAAGGCAGCGCATATTATGTACCTACCAAGGAATATTTTGTTGCTGCTAGCAAACGCTTAGAAGCTGCATTAACCATTCCCCAAAATGAAGGATTGAACTAACATCGACTTAACATCAGGAAATCATACTCGCACTAAGCCAGCAGGGACATTTAGGTAGGGTCTGTCTCGATCCTATATCTGTAGTGCTCCAGTTGTTTGAGGTGTAGAGGTTCGCAGATATGCATCCTCGCTGAAATAAAGGGCGAAACACTGCTTCAGGTAAAGACAGGTGGCAGTACACTAGTGCAACACGGCCGGCCTTGCATTAATGAACGCACATTGTCTGTCCAGCTGGAAACGTCATTTCTTCGAGCGCTTAGCTAATACGTTCCGTATGCGAGTCGGCTGGTGTTAATGGACATTTAGCAAACGTACACATTGCACTTCTATATGTACTTGATGAGTGCCTATACCCGAGGTTTTCGAAATTTTCTGGAGCCATCCTCTACGGCGTGTCCCGCAATCAACACAAGCACGAACTTAATCTTGCCAATTCTTGTTTTTTTTTTTTTGCGCGCATGGGTACATTTACGTACAGCTTCTTCCCCGACACCATAGAATTACGGAATTCCATATCTGGCCACATTCATTCACTCCTGCTGAATTACTTTGCGAGTGTTATTGTTGAGAACCAGTATGTTTGCCATAGCTTAATACCGCAATTATTGTAAACGCTTTTTTTCGTTATTTCTCGTCTTTTCAGTTTTTCAGTATTGTATATTCCCACTCCTGCTATAGTAGCCCCCTCAAAGGGCTGCGGTATGTAAAAATATTTATTTATTTATTTAAATAAATAAATAAATAAATAAATAAATAAATAAATAAATAAATACTGCGTTTTTTTTTTTGGGTGCAAAACTCTGTAAGCTATTATTAACATTTTCCTTTTCAAGTGAGGCTTTCTTATGCCTCAGTTTTGCTTTGGGGTTGTGTATTCGAAGGAAGCCATCATCGTGAAAAGCTTGGGCGCGCGCCGGCGTCGGAGCGTCACATCTTCGCAAAGAAAGAAAGAATGAGAAAGAGAGAGAAAGTGAGAATGAAAGAAAAAAAGAGCGCGCACGCGAAGTCTTGCTTGCTCCCATTTATCCTGATAGGGAGACGCTCCAATTTTTTTTTTCCGAAACAGCCAGTTGGCTTGCGAACTCAAAGATCGCGCGCAATAAGCAATTCATACTGTAGTCATAGGTACTACAGTCATAGGTGCTATGGTCATAGGTACTATAGACATAGGGGATACTATAGTCATGTGTACTGCTTGTGACTGCGTCATATTTCGCTAAATCAGCAGCCATGACTGTGATTCACACCGATCATACATAGACATCCTAGCCGATTAGTGTGCCAAGTGGCGAACGAAATAAAATTAGTGAGTATTTCTAGAACTTAGATCGACGTGCGCGTTGCGATTGATTGATTGATTTCCTGTATTTAACGTCCTAAAACTACCGCGTTGCGAGAATGCAGCCATTTCAGTACTGTTTACTGTCGTCTTCGCTACCGCAGGTTATTTAAGAAATAATCTGGCGAAATTTAGAATTATTAATTACCAGTTTTGAAGTGCCGCTTAAAACGCGGAATGATTTTTTGGAGATATTGTATAGCGTGCTAATTAGGGCTCGGATTAAGTATTTTGAATACTTGGCTGAGTGGTTAGTTTTCCAGGGATTCTAAGCACGCCGGATTTGAAGGAGTACCACGTGACAGGGCGCTTGCGCGCCGTCATGTTGGCACTCTCAGGCATCCATGACGGACGGATCGCTAATAGACGAAGAGCGCAGACAGAAAGAGGGCGAGTGGGCGGAATGTGTAACCGCATGTTATCTTCTCTTTGGATGTGTCCGCTACTGGCTCTCTGCGTGCATCACCGATGGCTAGTTCATAGCCTGTCCGAGAATGCTGCCACTGTGCTCAGGTGCCTTGTTACGAGACACTTTCACAAGTATTCATCTGCCTCAGAATCCGTGGAGCATGAAGGTGGTGTGCCTAATTATAAGGATACATTATCCGAACAGTAATTAACATGCTGCCCAACTTCTCCATCGAACATTTTACGTTGCAAACAACAGCTCAAGAGCTCTTTATTAGTTATATGGACTCGCTGAAAAAAAAAATACTGAGTTTGTCAGTGGGACAGCAAACAATAGTAATACTGGTGTCATACGGGCGTTTCGAAGGCCTTCGAATGGACAGTCCATCGACTCAAAGGTCAAGCTTGAGCTGCTACACGGGTGGTTTCGATGGCCGTCGAGTCTATAGTATGTCGAGCTCGATAGACTATCGACTCGACGGCCATAGAAACTGCCCGTGTAACAACTCAAACATGACTTTGGAGTCGATGGATCGTCGGTTCGAAGACCTTCGAAGCACCCGTGTGACACCAGTATAAGGTGTTTGCATCGTCGTAACGCGCTGTGCACGTTTTCAAATCGTGGAGCAAGTAAGCTGAGACGTCCTGTATGTTTTCTACGTAACGCTCTCCTGAAGTGGTCAGATTTAACTACGTGCGTATTCAATTACTCCTGCCATCTTGTGTGGTTCAAACATAGTACTTCAAGAATAACGCCAATCCAATTTTTCGAGCGCGACGCGTTCCTCATATTAATGGCTCAGTAAACCCTTATCCCGTTGGAGCCTACGTACAACCCTTGTGTGTGGTCTGTGTGTGTCACGGAGACTTAACTGCTCGTGCGCGTAGCTCACTTAGCTAAGTACGAGTAAGTATATTATCATAGTCGGATTACTATCACAACGTCGATGGAGATAAGGAAATGCCTTCCTTCACTACTCAATCGACGTTTCACAAGCTGTTACGTCACCTTTAATTGAGCTTAAGTGAATTCTTAGATCTACTCGTCGAAGTTGTAACTGTGAGCAAACACAGAGTACTTGCCCCAAGCATTTCCAACTTTCCTACACCCTATCCTCCCCTTCCTTCTCTATTTTTTTGTTGTTTGTTGTTCGCACGTGCCGCTCTTCTCCTCTCCTTCTGTGGACGGGAGAGAGCGTGCAATGGCGTACATAAACGAGCGCCGTAGAAGGCAGTCGCCGTCCTGACGAAGACAAGTCCACTTGTCGAAACGTTGGATCCTGCGACATTCCCTGTTCTAAATCGTTTTTAGCGATCTGTTCATCGATTCTTGCCCCACGCATTGTGATTTTCATGCTTTGCTGTCATAGTTGATGAAAGACTTAATGCCGCCAATCTGCCATCGTTTATTGTATTTTTTTTCCAGCCGTCAAGTACGCCGTTGACCTCGCTCGTTCGGTTAATTACTTCATGAAGAACTGCGCCCGCATTCTGCACTGCATCAAGAGCCGCCCCAGTATCAAGCTTGCCGCCGAGGTAACAAATCTCGATGTGTGAGAGTAAGGAAAGAGAAAAAGAATACTGCAGATCCCACGCAATGCGGGAATCGGTGTCGTGCGAACCAGTCAGAGAGGAAATTGCCCATGACGAATTGTTTGGCATTGAGCCAAGCGTTCGCCTTTGTGCAAGGTGATTGAGTGGATGCACGCTTAAAGGAACACCAAGGGAAAATGTTAAGCTCATCCAAATAATACCTTCCCACCACGGTACAAGACTCCACGCGATGTATCTGCCTAGCTGCCACAGCACGTGAAAGTGCAGGATGTCTTAGCTCCCCAACCACAACTGCCATATTCCTAGCAGTGGGAGCGCCTTCTAGCCAGGCGGTGTTCTAGCCAGTCAGGACCTCGTCGGCCAGAGGCTTGTGATCGCGAGAGCTAGGCTGGCTGCTAAGGTGCATCGTCTCCTGGAACTAAGCAGACCACCCGCCAGGGGACGACCACCTCTCGTCTACTCCCAATAAACGTGAATTATTAATTATTTATTAATTCGCCCCGACCGATATTTTTAGCTGCGTTGGAGGATATCGCTGCCGCTTTCTGCGTGTCGATGAAGAAAAATTTTTTGCTTCGAGAACTGCCGCCGAAATTCCCTGGTGTTGCCGCTCAATTTGTATCACCCGAGCTCTAAAGAGGACCCGACGTCACGACCTCGGCTGCTGACACTGCGTTGCAGTGAGTTCCACTGCCGTAATATATGTCAACAACTGTGCGTTACTGCACGTTTACCTATGGCGAAAGCTTATCTAATTCGTTTTTCGTTTATAACTTGGAGCGGTAATTGAGGACTTAGAGTAGACGAGCTCAAGAACATTAAAGGGTAACTCTGGTGGTTTGTTTCCCCATCTTCTGATATCGATGTCTTCCAATGGTACTGATAGCTGTGTAGCGGCCAGGATGGTTCGTTCTGCTCCGAAACCGCCAATAATTTTAAATAACCGACTGAAAGGCGCGTTGAAACCGAGACCGAAGCGGGTAGACGCTTCGTGCAGCGTATGCGATGACGTCATAGGCTCCCCACTATCAGAAATGTGGAGCTTGTGCCAGAAAAATGACAATGGTGAGGTTATCCGCCTACGTATTGAGTTATGCCAGCTTTCCTGAGCTTGACAGCGACGATTTGAACGCTGAAGCATGGCCGTTTTGCTTTTCACGACCAGCTGGCTCGGGTAGCCAGGGTTGAAGGTGATCACGTAGAAAACACAGGGTGGCCCGCGTGGGAATCCGCTAAAAATTTTGGAAATCCATTTCCAGGAAACCTAAATGACTGGGATCTGCCTGGCTTGGCATATATTATTACAGTATTGAGCCGAATGTGTATTGAAAATTTCATTGAAATCCGTGGACGCTGAAAAATCGGCGGAGTTGCCCATTCAAGAGGTGCCCACAGAGCTGGACAGAGTGCGCCAAATAATTATTTCAATTTTTTTTTCAGTTTCCTCGCTTCAAACATCACTCCAGAAGTGGTGAACTGGCCATCACACAAACTCAATTTTTCAGGCTTCCCAAGCTGATATTTGCCTTTAGAGTCCTTTAGCTTGCACTCATCGGACACGTCGACAACACGTTGGTACCTGAATAGCAGCTCACGGTACAGCGTAACGTTGGCACTCCCTTTAGTGCACGGACGTGCGTTTTGTTCACGAAAAATGATCGCTGCAATTCGCCGACGTTCATTTATTGCCACATGCCTTTTAACCTTATCTCGCTTTCGACCCTTAAACCCCCGAATAAATTACTTTATTACACTGCATTGCGAAAGGTATGGGCCAGGAGGACGTCCCTCCATCGTAAACGAGTAGACTGCTTAAAGAAAGTTTACTTACTGAATGGGGAAAATGAGCGCCCACACGTTTTGTATCGCGAAGCTGCAAGGAAATCTATACGGCTTTCTCAGAAATAAAAGCTTCTTAGTTGAAACATCGCCCTGGACTAGGGTTCCAGCCCGATACCAGCGTCTGTCCGGGACGATCGCTCTATTAAGTGAGCTAACAAGAACGCCACCAACCGGCAGCGCTAGGCGGAAAAGACAACTCGAAGCACACGGGCATGAATATGGCAAACGACTCCAGCGCAGTTCCGCAAGGTAGAGCAGCGACGAGCATTGGTTTATGGTTATACTTATACCAAAAGCAGAAATTAGAATAGTATTGCACAAGGTGCACGCCGCCACGTAGCACCGCCATAACGTAAACATGATTTCTACACGACTCCCTGTTGCATGCGTGTATACCGACGCCAGCAAGAATTTCTGAAAACAAGCTGTTTAAATAGATAATAAAGAGCCAAATGATCGTTATCGCATCAGTAACTCTATTAGAGTAATAAGAGCACCACTCTTACCCCAGAAAGGCCCCTAGATAAGCGAGTAGGAGGAGGAGAGGGGAATAGGAAAGGTAGGGAGGTTAACCTGGGCTGAGCCCGGTATAGGCTACGCTGCATTGGGGAAGGGGGAAAAGGAGACTTCTGGAGGCTTCTATGCTCATTTACTGTCTCTGAAAAATGAACAAAAAGCTCTTGTATAACGTCAGCGACACTGCAGTATATTTCTGTTCGTTTTTTTTTTCTCTATATAAGCGGGAAAGCTCAAAAACAAGAGGCAGGTGGCGAAGCCACCTTAGAGTTTCCGCACAAGTTCGCTGTAACATCACACATTTTGAAAGCGTCCGCTGGGGTACACGTAATTGCTCGCATGCGGAAGTCGAATGCATATTGCTCTTGTGTAGCAAACGAATTAACTTAGCAAGTTTCATAAAGTTCCGTCGAGCTAGTGCAACCGAAATGCTACGAAAATAGACGTTCAAATCCGTGACGTGATCCTCAAGTTCAAGTTTAACCGTTTTTGCGCGAAACTAAAAAAAAATTATTGTCACTTTCATATTTTGTTCTAGCATCGAGCCCACAACGCCCAATTTAACAATAAAATTCGGAAAAAAGAGGCACATATCGCTATAATATGATTTCGTGCTTCAATTTAATGTCCCTTTATATGTTATGCAATGGATACATTGAAGAGTAGGACTAAATTGGCGGAGCTTCGTATAACTTGACGGTATTTCGGAGAGATGAAAGCACACGTCTCTAAGGAGCTTCGTCTTACCAAAACACCGTGTCCCGAAAGTTGCTCGCAACCGCGTCAACGAAAAAAAGAATGTTTTCAATAATAAGTGATCTGCTTCTCATTTTTTCAACGCAGTTTTTGGATATCGCTTGTGATTTTGCGAACGACTGCATGAGAACACTGAAGACTAAAAGGGTCGAGGTAAGTCTCTCCGGTGTAGTTGGCAATGCTTTAGGAAAACTGCACACGCTTCTTATAACCAGTGAAGAGTGGGATCGATTCCTAAGCGTGTGCTGATGAGATGAGACACTAAATCGTTTAATTCGGTCACACTGTTATTACGAAGGGGAGCTGCAAAGTTGTGTGATAAAAATGAGGCAACGTGAGAGGGCGGCTTGTGTTTCTTGATTTGATGCAATTATAGGGGTGTCGAGACGTTACAGGCCCTCTTCTATTTAGTCGTCGAGGCAGTATGCATCAATAGTGCAAACGCCACGGCTTTATGGATGCTGCTTCGCAACAGCCTCCGGTGATTGCGCTGTGTGGACTAAGGAAGTTCATGCCTAGTCTGACGGGCGTGAGCAGTGTGTGAAAAAGTGTTGATTTTTGTACATGGCTCTCCTTATAAATGGCACATACAAAACGTGACATGCGCCGTAGGTGCCTGAATAGGGCGCGTGTATATGACGAAGCCTTTAGTTACACCTAGGGTGTTGTCCCTTGAGCGATGCTGCAGAACCACGAAGGCTGCCAGATGAGTCTGGCCGTTCATCGTGGCTGTGGCCCGGCATACACCTCCCCGGCCCGAAGTCATCTCTAGACAAATCATGTGGGCACAAAATGAGTGCAAGCTTTAATGCAAAGGTCAAGCGCCTATGATAGAGCAGGTTATATATAGCTTAGCTGTATCCACCGTAGCGAACGTCTTCAGAAGTCGGGGACGCGCGCAGCTTAAGAAAGTCGGAAGTAGATACGGTGCTAAAGTTGTTTTTACTACCCCCATCTGGTAAGGCAAGGTGTGTGCTGCCGCGCTGAGGAAAGAATGAGCAGGTGGAAGGAAAGAAGCGAATGGACGACATTTGTTGATTGATTCATGGGGTTTCACGCCCCAGAAGCACGACATGATAATGAGACGCAGTAGTGGAGGGCTCCGGAAATTTCGACCACCTGCGGTTCTCTAACGTGCACTCAAATCGCTCAGTGTACATGGGCCTCGACATTTCGTCTCCATCGAAATGCAGCCACCGCGGCCTCGATTCGATCCCGCCCGCGACCTTCGGATCAGCAGCCGAGTGCCGTAATCACTAGACCACCATGGCGGTGCAACGAGCATTGGTTCAGTAAATCACACTTCGAAGAAGAATTTTCCGACCTATCGCATGGGTGTGGTATGTAATGGAGGGGAAATGTTAAGGCCCGTGTGCGGTGGACGAAATTTCCGGAGCCCCCCCACCATGGTGTCTCTCGTAATTATATAGCTGATTTCAGGACGTAAAATCTCAGAAATCAACCAATCCTGAACGGATGAAACGCCTTCTAATCTTTTGTTTGACTGCCTGGATGTAACTGAATGCCCGAATAAGATGAATGCGCGTTCCTTTACAGGCGTACGGGTGTAGAAACGTGTTTAATGGTCGAGGCCTGGAATGTCAATAGTGGAAGCGCGTGTGGGAGTCAGCCTTTGGTTCGCTTGCACAGGGAAGAGATAGAATGCCTTAACAGCTGCCTCTCACGTAGTCCGGCACAAGTGTGCTCTTTTGACAGGTGGCGTTACCATTCCTCAGCATGCGCAGAGAAGTTCTGTGCCTTCCTTCCTTTCTTTTTTTTTTTTCCTCACTGGTCTACACTTCAGTTGATAGTCGGCGTTCGTGTCGACTACTATTCTTCTGCTGCGTCCCTGTTTTCTCGCCTTTTTTTTTTGCTTTACGAACCTTCCCGCACTCTCTCAGCTTTCGATTTTTCTAATCCCTGACAACGTACCATGCCCTGCGAATGGAACGTGATACGCGGAGCGCAGGCCTAGCGTTGATTTCTGTATCATAGCTTTGCGCTGGGGACACAGAGCCGATCCACGGTGGTAATCAATGAAAGCAGGGGAATTCTTTAAGCACTGTAATTTTGTTTTGTTCCCCCTTGTGATCAACTAGCGCACTGCAGTAGCGCAAGCCATGCCAGCCACCATGAGGTCGGAGTATCGTGTTTCCCTCAGTGAGCACTATTTGTGTCCGCCTACCGCGAAGAGTGGGAAACTGTGCTACCGTTCTTGGGCATTCGCGTGGAATATGCACGTCCACCAGACCATTGGCTAATCCACTTTCTTTCTCTCATTTCGGCGAGCCTTTACATTGCCTGTCGACGCACTTGTTCATCTTTCCGCGTTGTTCACTCTACGATGACCCTCCGCCACGGTGGTGTAGTGGCTATGGCACTCGGCTGCTGATTCGAAGGTCGCGGGATCGAATCCCGGCCGCAGCGGCTGTATTTCGATGGAGGCGAAATGTTGAGGCCCGTGTGCTGTGCGATGTCAGTGCAGGTTGAAAGAACCCCAGGTGGTCGAAATTTCCGGAGACCTTAACTACGGCGTCTCTCATAAGAGCTGATTTTGTAATGTTAAACCCCACAAATCAATCAATTCAACTCTACGATGACGGCGGCTGCAAGGGGGGCATTGGACGTGAGCAAGGCCTGTCACTGAGCATAAGCGTACAAAGGCGTTGTGCGTGATGGTGGCAGGGATACATGACGGCACTGTCGGCCTTGTTAAGGCACAGCGCGGCTACGCGGCGTGTTCGACGAAATATGATCTGAGAAGCTACATTGAAAGCAATTGATTTCAAACATAACATGAGAAAACAGAATAAGACACACGAAAGGGGGAAACAGATGTGAAAGAAAACTGCCAGGAAACGTAAGAATCGTAAGTTTGTTTCCCACATATGTTGCTACACCGAATAGCGCTCCCCTACACACTGACGGCCCCAATGATGGTTTGCATATATTACGGGGTTTTCTTTCCGTTAGAGCTTTGTTAAATCACCTCATGATTGTGCGCAGTCAATAACTGTGGAAACCTTGATACTCTCTGTTTGGGTTGAATACGAAGTTCCCTTTTTTCGTTCCCGCTATTGCTACTTGTCCTTATCGTTACGCTGATTTTCGACACTGCAAGCGAGGAACTTCGTCTATTTTTGATACTTCGGCGCTCCTGTTACCGAAGAAAAATATCAAATACCGTTGGCATCATGCTACCAGAAATCAATGCTTAATCAGTTGGCTTGCTGGAAAAAAAAAAAAAGAGAACTGTTCAAGTAACGCTGAGGACTGTCAGAAGTGTACATTTCGGTATTGCACATTTATTTATTCGAATATGCCTAAAATAAGGTCTGCTTTAGATGGTATTCGTAGCATTATTCTTGTTTAGTTTCCTATATTTATAAATACCTTACGTAGCCAGTGCGCTGCGAAGGCCACACGCACCAGTTTTAATTTATCGTGGATGTTTTGGTGAGAAACCTATAAAGTGCGCATAACTTAACCGTACTCAACGCACACTTTCCTGGAGGTTGCCTAAGATTGCGAACTCTCTCACCGTGATTATTTTGGAAGTTATACTGAAGCAGAGACTATAGCGCGAACCTGACCCAAGTGCGACGTCATTTATTTGATACCTCCTGTTCTCCACGTAGAAAATTAACACTGGCATATAAGTGGCGCAGTCCTGCAACCTCGCAAGAGTTCCTTGCGAAAAACTTCGGGAAAATTTCTATAAGGGGGAGGAGCTGCGGTACAGTACGCCGTATCAAGAAGAAATGTGCCGAACTATTACTTTTCGTTACAGGTAGTTTACCCATGTATCAAGAGTCACTTGTGGAACGTCTATGTAAGTCACACTTTGTGCATTTTTTCTCACTAACCGCCCTCATGTTCTTTTCCTGATAATCCTTCCTCTCACCTATTGCTCCCCTCCAATGGCGTAGGGTAACCAATTGAGCACGCCGCGTGCTTGGTTAATCTTCCCACCTTTCCTCCTCATTTTCTTTCTCTCTCTCGCTTCCCACTCACGGTATGCCAAAAAATTGCGTCATTATGATGATTGGTTCCTGGGGTTATGCGTCCAAAAACCACGATGTGGTACGATTGCGACCAACGCAGTAGTGGGGACTCTCAAAATTTAGACTACCTGGGGTTTTCTGATCGATTGATTTGTGGGGTTTAACGTCCCAAAACCAGCTCTGATTATGAGAGACGCCGTAGTGGAGGTCTCCGGAAATGTCGACCACCTGGGTTTCTTTAACGTGCACTGACATCGCACAGCACACGGGCCTCAACATTACGCCTCCATCGAAATGCAGCCGCCGCGGCCGGGATTCCATCCCGCGACCTTCGGATCAGCAGCCGAGTGCCATAACCACTAGACCATGGGGTACTTTGACGTGCACTTACATCACACGGTACACGTCAGTCAACATTTCGCCCACATCGAAATGCAGCCGCCGCGGCAGGATGCTGATCCCGCGACCTTCCGATTAGCAGCGAGTGCTATAACCACTATACCAACGTGGCGGTGCAAAAAGAGGTCAGTGTCTGTTTTTGTTGCAAAAGAATAGGCTCAACTAAAACAAATGAAATATCTGTTCTTTATGAATTTCTAAAGCACTTTATTGCCTGGGAATAATAAGCCATTTACAATCGTTTTTGTGGCTTTCTCAAGTGCACTTGCAGTAAAACAGCGAAGAAGGACGGAAGGAAATAGTAGACAGGAAGAGGCAGGGAGGTTAACTAGCGTAGCACAACCTTGCACAAGGAGAAGCGGATGGGGGAGAGATTGAAAGTTGAGAGGAAAAGAGAGGAGAGAGAAAGGCAGCTCGTGGGAGCACAAATTCAGCAGTGCCTTTGTCGCCTTCAGCTGCGATGGCTTGTGTTGTAGACATTCCAGAATGGCATCGACTGACATCCCCCGAAAATCAGGGTGAGCAAGAGCGGACGCCAGTGATTGCCTCTGTATTGTATAGCGAGGACAGTCGCATAGGATGTGCTGCAGCGTCTCTTCGCGACGACAGGTGTCACAAAGAGCGCTGTCGGCCATTCCAATCATGAATGAATAAGAATTTGTAAAGGCCGCTCTTAGCCACAAACGATAAAGCAGGGTGGTCTCTGCACGGCGGAGTCCAGTTGGCTTTCGAAAGTGCCGCAAGGACGACAGGTGGTGTGGTCGACGGGTCTGAATGAAAACGCGGAATGGTGGCATCTAAATGCTGGGCTATCGCTGTGTCGCCTAGAGATCATTTGTGCGCACTCCATAACCTCCTTTTGACGCTTTCAAGATCACGAAGAGACTGCTGAAGTAGCGTTCTTAATCCACGACGCAATAAAATGGGCTAATCGAAGTGCTCTTCGCCTGAGCTTTCCCACACGAACCCAAGTACTGTATTAAAAAACGCTACAGAGCAGAACAAAAGACTGTGTATCTAATCATACAACACCGAGGGAACTTTTGAAGGCGGAAGTATTGGCGATTGGAGCAATGTCGTCATCAAGCGGCTCTAACAGGACATACCATGCATTAGGAAAAAAGAATGCCGTTGTTCCTTCCGTCGTATATGGTTTCTTATAACAGGAAAGTGAAACCTGTCTTCGCGAATCTGTGGAATACATAAGCGGCAATTTGACGAATGGAGGGGCTGGAGATGGGTTGGGTACTCTGGACATGTGAACCCGTTGCATATGACATCAGCTGTACCTCGACACTACACAGGGATTCGCAACAGTTGCATAGAAGCAAAAGGTCACGAACGGCTCCGATTTCTGCGGAGACACTGCATTGCACGTACCAGAGCCATCCGCAAACTACCATAAACCAGGAGCATCCGAAAACGGAGAAACCTTGCTACGGAAACGCAGCAGAGTGCGTCGTAGCACAGCTGGCCACCATGTACGTCACACAAGACAAATTACGTAACGGCAGTGGTGGTGCATAGCCGAAGCAACGGGCCAGCAGGACGCCGAAACCTCTGCTGCGATAGAGGCAACAGAGGCGCTGAGATCAACGAACCGCTCACTGTCGGTGTGCATTTGCACGAGGATTTACGGTCTCACTCCATCTCTTCTAGAAGGCATTGCTGCGGAGAGCCAACAGTGCAGCGAGAGGGAGACGCTATTACTTTAAGGGTAATTTGCTTGCTAAACACCTCTTCTTTAACCGGACGTCAATCAGCTGCAGATTGTAAAACGCTGTAGTAAGACGCAAGGCCCGTTTTTTTCAACATATTTTCAATGTGATGGTGGTGTGATCGGTAGAGTTTCCGGCTCCTATCGTCGCATATCGGCAGGTTGCGGGTTCGAATCCCAGCATGGAGTACCTTTTCATTGTCAAATGTGGAATAATTTTTCAGACATCCACTTCCGTAACGGAAGTATGTCACTGATTTCTTGGTAGACCGCGGCACAAAACACTGTCGTGTTAATAAGAAGCAAAGCCTGAGTTAGTGCCAGAACCGAACCAGATAGTTTCTGCGGGAATCAGCTATTTTACATTCTTGCTATGCCTACGCAGGAATGCAAGCACGTAGGTAGGAAATCTTGTCAATTTATGACCGCTCCTGGAGAATTCCTCAGGTGGCTCCCAAAATCAGCGGCTCTATTTCAGACCCGTGTACTGTGCGATGTCAGTGCACGTTAAAGTACCCCGGCTGGTCGAAATTTTTAGAGCCCAACACTACAGCGTCTCTCATAGAGAGACCGCGGTCTTGGGAAGTAAAACCCCAGAAATTAATGACCACTTTCCGTTACAGTGCGCTTGATTCAGTCTGACAAGGTAGCGAAGGAAAAAAAATGAATGCATAATGTTTAGGGCAATAAATGAAGGAAAAAATAGAGATGCTTTATAATGTTTACGGTAACATTTGTTTTTACAGAATGTCAACAAAGTTATTCCCCACGAAGAAATGCTGTGCATAGAAGACGCAGCGGTGAGAGCCAGTCTTTTCCTAGTCCTGCATCATAGCACTGCCGGTGAACATGCGCTGTTTGCTGTGGCAAACGTGGCTTATTGCACTTATACAAGTAATATTGGCCTCTGTTTCTGTACATCTAGATATGCGGTAAGGCACAGTGGGGTGTCGCGGCACCCGCGACCACAAAAAAAAAAAAAAAAGAGAGAGAGAAACAGAAAGAAATAAGAGCTTTTCTTTGTTGTCGTTCAGGGAAGTTTACTTAATTGGCTTCGCCGCATGCATTACTGTGCCGCGGCGAAGCAAACTTTGCCGCAGTAAAACTTCGCCGTTTGACAAGGGTGTACCTCGATAAAACGAATGTTACTGCAGTACTTAGGCATCATGCGGTGAAGCTTACTAAAAGTGGGGAGGGGTCACAGCCTTCACGGGCCAGCAGTAGGTATGGCAACGGCGAGCAACAGTGTTTTATGCAATGCCTAACATTCTGTGCATTGTTGTTGCCATCCGCACAACACTGGCTCGGTTCGTCTCAGTCACTGCCTATTTCCGGCCATGTATTATGTGGTCTTAGAGCGTGTATCGTGTTATGTTTCGCGACGAATCTAATCTTGAAAATCGTAGCGGCTGCGTTAGGGACGTCTCGCGCAAAAGTGGCAGCCGGGTGTTATTGCCATGGGTGCAGCAGAGGACTTTCGACGAACAAAATAATTGAAGATCGCTTGTTATTTAAAACGCAATACCGAGAGCGCAGCGAGCGGCCTTCGTCCCACTGCGGTGATTTAGTGGTTACGGCACTCGGCTGTTGACCCGAAGGTCGCAGAATCGAATCCCAGCCGCGGCTGTCGAATTTCGATGAAGGCGAGATGCTCGACGCCCATGTTCTGCGTGATGCCAATGGGCCTTGAAGAATCATAAGTGGTCGAAATTTCCGGAGCCCTCCACTGTGGCGTCTCTCGTAAATTATAGCGTTCTTTTTTTTGGAATGTAAAACCAGACAAATTGGAGCGGGCGGAGTTGTCTATTCCCAACGCGGGCAGAAGGAGTACTGGCTGATTTCATAAAAGTCACATGGGAATAGACCTTTTTCAAGCTATCCCAGAAGCCACTGCGAGCGCGTAGTGCAGTATGGGAAATGTGTGTACATCGGCGGAGGCAAGCTCGGTTTAAGCAAGCTGCCGACGCAGTGGCAGCTGTGGGATCGAAGCTACGACGCGATAAGAATCGAATCCGAGTTTGGTGAATGCAGTCTGTCGACATAGCCTGTTCATCCGCATCGTGAAACGTGCGTAACATTTACATTTGCGCGTCCGAAAACGATGTACGTACACAAAACAGGCGCACGCTCAACGTGGCTATACTCTGCTTTGCTCTCGAACATTTTCAGGGCAGCATCTTCAGAACAACTGATGAACTGCATCGCGTGAGCTGCAGCAATGACATTTGTCACTTACATGACAGCTGTGATCGTAATGTCAACAATCACAAAACTCGACAAATAAACACAAAAACTAAAATTCACACACTCAATCTCAGTACTGCAATAAAAATGTTCACGCAACAGGATAGTTAACGCATAACATTTCAGAAAAACGAGATCACACACATGTTCACACAGCAGTCCGTGTGAACATCTAGGCTCTCGCAAATCTCTTCTTCGTGCAGCAGTTAAGATAACAGAGCATCGAAGGAAAGTGTACGCGATCGCATGTGCGCTATTTCACCGACACAGCTGGACATGGCACGTCGGCGGAGCTAGCATACATCAAGGACCACTGTCAACAAAATGTGGTTTTACTAAAGTGAAGTTTTATTGAAAAGGGATCGAATCAAGCGGCGGGAACAGAGCCCAGCGGGACAGAAGAAAAGTACACGCACCAAGCACGAAGGGGTACCAAAATGAGCCGGAATAACCCACGCTGTAAATGGAAAACCGTACTCGTTTAATTAGAAAACAATGAATTACAGTACCTAGAAAGAGATATCCGCAACAGACTTCGTTCACGCACTGCGCACAGTTCGTTCGTTTAGCACACACTGCCCGTTGGTCTACTTCGTCGTCGCAAACACATCGCTGTTTTGCAGTTGCCTGCGTAGGACCACACTGCAATGCCGACACAAACACGTACACAGGAATACAGCGTCCACACCTCGGTGTTTTCCGCACACGCGGAGTGGAGATACAAGCACATGGTCACTCGCAAACGCACGTGCACTGCCGAGACTCCGGGAAACTACGTTGACGAGACATGCCAGCGCACACCCCGTACGACTACGTACGACCAGTCCGACCCCCTTGCTCCCCTCCTTTTTCATTGTCCCGTGCAGCTGTGCGCCTGCTTACAAAAGAAAACACACAAAAAATGCGTTTAGCCTTGCTTCCATGTCACTCACTCGGAGCGAAAGACGCGCTTGGAAAGGCTGGGCTTCGCTAGCTTCGCTCTGCTGGGCGGCTGGATGTACACACATTTCCCAGAAGCACTTGCGCGCCCACGGGTGGCGCTGCGGTGCTTGAAAAAGGTCTATTCACAGATTTGGGAAGGCGGGGGGGGGGGGGGGGGGAGAGTAAGGAAAGTGGTGTGCCTGCATACCGCGGCCTAGCTGAGTCCAGCGACATGCCTGCTCCACGATGGTCTAATAGGGGATTTGCGTGCCAGAATAAAGCCATGATACATTAGCCACGGTATGGTATAGTCCTCCGGCGATTTCGACTTGAACCTTCATGCAAGGAACATTGGCGTGCCGCATTTATTTCGTTCCCCGAGGCTATCATACGCGGAGAAATAAATTCCGGTTGGTACATACTGCCGTTGCCATCCTGCTGTTCTAGGAACCAGCGAGATGGCGGCGACAAGAGGGGGTTGCTCCAACACCAATGATTGACTTATATGTGGAGTTTTGCGTCCCAGAACCACCATTGATTACGAAAGAAGCCGTAGTGGAGCGCATCGGAAATTTCGACCACCTGGGGTTCTCTAACGTACACTGACATCGCACAGCACACGGGCCTCAACATTTCGCCTCCATCGAAATGCAGCCGCCGCGGCCAGGATACGATCCGGCGACCCTTGGATCAGCAGCCGAGTACTAGAGCACCGTGGCGGGGACAACGAGAATGAATCCTCCGATAACACAGGTTATATATGACGAATTTGAAAGCGTTTTACCGTAAAATTTTCGCATGGTAACAGAGAATGGCAAGTTCATTCGTTCATAATTTCTTTATTTTATTCATTACACACTGCCGGCTTATTTTAGAGACGTTACGTAGGAGTGGGATCAGGAATAGCACAACACAAGGTCCAATGAGCAGGTCGCTAGAAACGATGACGAACAAGGAATGTCGCAGGAGCCAACGTTTCGACAAGTGGACTTGTCGTCAGGACGGCAACTGGCGAAGAGAAGTCCACTTTGCCGGAACGTTGGCGTCAGCGACATTCCTGTTCGACATCAGTTTTTAGCGATCGGTTCATCGATTCAAGCCTCCATATTCCTCTGAGCTTCCCTTCTAGTTTGGATTACAATACAAGGTCAGTACTCTCAAGCAATAAGAAGTCGCATGAGAGTGTTGCATCGCCCCTTTGTGTGCATATATCGCAGTTAAATATTGTACTGCCGTACTTTCGAAGAAAATAAATTTGCAGCACCCACAAGACAAAATGAAATGTGTGATGCTTATTCTGAAATAGCGCCAGCACGATGGACAAAACACTAACATGCTTTATTTACTCCACAGAACTGCGGCGTGACTCAATTGCGAAGCGTTGAAGTCGCCAAGCTTCAGGTGTCATACCTGAAAAGGCTGTTCGGTTGAGGCTGTTCAAGAACGCTTGCGAGAAGCAGTGCTAATTCTGCGACAAGAATTGTGACCGCAGCAGAGCTTTTTTTGTATGTGAGAAATAAAGAATGCCCTTTCCTTTGGAGGGAAGTTTCTTGCAAGCGGAGGAAGTCGCTACATGGACGAAGTAGACGGGGAAGAGTTGAAAGGTTATGCAACATTTAATACACAAGGGAGGCAGTGGCAAGAAATTTGGCTTTTGCTTGCGGCAGAGACAGCCATTTGTTTCTAAGAAAGATATTGTTACGAGAAAAACACAGGGGGCGGCTATTTACAAATGTATTTACAGAGAGGCTTTTAGCAGCAACCAAAATGGTGAACAGTCCGCCCATCAGCCAGTCCCGTCCTCGTCTTCTTCTCCATAGATGGTATGTACAATACCCAAGGAGTATGGTTGCTTCCTAGCAATATTGTCACGTGATCCTGACGATAAAGTACGCTGAAGTAATGGAGCTCAAGCTGTTTATTCGGAGAACCTGTACCCAGAGAGAGTGGGAGAGAATGCTTTATTGATGACTCCGGAGATGTTAGCCCGGTTAGTGGCCTTGCTTGCTACTCCAGGTGTTTACCCAGCAAAGCAAGCAAGTGTCCCTGTAACTGATCGTCAATCACAACGAGCGTCAAACAACAAACTGACGCACGTTGATTGACATTCGTCGTTCGTTGATTGAAACTGATCACCGGCGAAACGCATCGGTTTTGACACATGTATCACAGACGATTCCAGCTCCAGCTTATTCATATAGAATTCTTTACCGTCCCGCATCAATGTTCCACAATAAGTCTCTTTAAAAAGGAATTGTATTCTTATTTGCTTAACCACTAAAGGCATATTTTTTATGATACATTTCGGTTTATCACATTTCCTTACGTATAATCGTCTTATAGTTTTTTCCGTCTAATCACACGTTTTCTTGTTATGTTGCGGTCAATGATAATTACGCTATTTTTCTTTGCAATTTCGGTCAGGAGGTCCCCCTGCAGACTAGTGCTTTCGGACCTCCTTATGTATATTGTCACGAGCCTTCAGAGGTCGTTCGGGGCTTTATTGATAGATGAGGGGGCTGACCCTGGCAAAGCGCGTCCGTCGAGGCTGGCTACCGAGCGGAGAAGAAGCGCGCGATCTTCTTCCTCGTTTTGGGGCTGCAGCTTCTCTTGCCCACGATCCACTGCATGCAGGTGGCATGTAGTGGATCGGGGTCAAGATCTTGTGTGATATTCAACTTTTTTTAATATCTGAAATATACTTAAAACTTCAAAGTTCTGTTAACACAAGAACTGCAACGTACCAGCACATACGCGTCGAGCATGTAGAGTTTGTAGAACGATCATTCGCGAAGGTGCGTGCAATTTAGAGCGCGAACAGGAGCGATCATTAACGCGCGTCATAAGGCAATCAAAATGTGGTCCCCTTGAAATTAAATAAAAGGAGCACGCACGTCAACATCGCGTGTTGAGCTTTCTGTTTCCTTTGCAATGGTTGGCTCTTCAAAATACAAGAATCTCAGAAACTGAATTGCTTTAGAACAAAAACAGAGAAGTGTCACAGAACAACAAGCAAACAAAAAATTATTAGACTTTGCTTTGTCATCACAAACACTAGTGGCCGGCGTAGTTGTGGGGAAGACTCAGCCAGGTTGTGCAAGGCTACGCAAAGAGCTCGGTCTAGCCAAGCAGGATGAAGCTAAACAGGGTCAAGGGTGTGCAAAGCTACGCAAAGAGCGTAATTTAGCAAAGCAGGATCAAAGCTAAACAAGGTTTAATGGAGTTAAACATTGCTTGGATCTCGCTATAAGCTTGGACATCTCTAGCTGTTCTTCGCTGACGCTTGGTCTCAGCTTCTCTTGCTTGGACACCTGCAGCTTCTCTTCTCGAGACCGCCTCTCTATTTCCTAGCGAGCTCACGAACCGCTTCTCCACCGCGTTTCAGTCGAGCGGCTGCTTCTTCGGTAGTTCTAGCGGTCGTCTTCGCCACTGAGCTACGTCGAGAGTGCCCGCGAGAGTGCCAAGGCGAGAAAGAGGTGTGCCGATGTGAAAGCAGGCAGCCGAGGACATTTTCTGAAAGCTTGAGCTTGAAGCGACTGGATAACACGCACGTTAATTTTTCGGATTGCGCCTAGCGCAAGAAGGCTGTAGCGCATGATTCCGAGGAACCAGCACGGTGTAGAGCTGGAGCATCGCTAGTACATACCCTTACAAAAATGCTTTATATGGCGATATCAGGAATTGGGAATATCTGGCTATATATGACACGTGCCCGTATGTGGCCGTATTTGCCCGAATCACGATAGAAACATGTGGAAACACAAGACACACACGAGGAACGTCATGCAAGACTGATACGTATTGGGCAAATACGGCCACATATGGACACGTGCCTTATATAGACCGATATGCGTATACGGCCAGATATGCATATCTGGCTATATAAGGCACGTGTCCGTATGTGGCCGTATTTTTAAGCTTTCGCCGCAACACCAAACGGAAGAGTCGCGCACTTCTCCTATCACATACGCACAGAGCTCGGCCACAGGACCGCATCGCGGTACCTCGCGAACTTCAGTGCTGGAACCCCTTGAGTGACATTTAGTGCTACCATCAGTAAGCACCGTGCGTCATTTACTTTATGCGTGGTGTGCGTTTATCTGTAAAATCTAACATAAACTTCTAGATGTAATTTGAATACGAAGCTAACATTTGTGCCGCATCTGAATTGTTTCAGAAAGAAATGCATGAAAACAATGAACATCTTGCAAATATTATCACGAACTGCACGGTGTAGTGATATAAGCTGTCTACTGAATCCGTAAAGAGCCTCATCTGACCACGTATGGGTCATGGCTCCATTGGCTATCACTCTGCGACGCCCAGCACCTTTAAGATGTTGAACCTTGTCCACAACCTATAGGCATTCGCTTTTCTACAAATACCTTCAGAACAACCCTCGTAGAAGGTCTCGGAGTTGAATGAGATGAGTGCATCTTTTCTCTATTTATCACAATCCGACTGAATAAATTGCCTTTTACCTCCGGAACCACATAAAGTTCAGTTTTGTCGCATATGATAATGCCATGACGTCTGTTATCGCCGTAGTTGACGGTATTGCACAATTCACCCGTCACAAAAAGAAGAGATCCTCTGAGTAATCTTGCTTAATTGAAAATCATCCTGCAACGCCTAGAAGGATATCTCGGGCAGCGCAACTTTTGTTTCTTTTTTAAATTCAGAAAAGCATATAGACGCTGAACCTGCTCTACTTTTGTGAAAGGCCACGGGCAACCTGTGGAGCGCGTGCTGGCATTGTCCACAAGCTGAAAGGTTCTCTGACAAGAGATCATGTAGGCGTGGAAAATAACGAAAAATCTCGCAGTGGGTAACTGCGCATCTTTGCTGTAAGTTGTTGCAGGTACAAGAGGGCCACCAAGAGCTTAATCGCCATATTCTGTGCAGGCCGTAAGGAAGTTCATCACGAGTTCTGTGCCAGTATTATCAGTTTGAAATGACTCTTCAATACGTCTGCCTTTCTGCTCTTTTGCGCGCCAGTTTTGTAGTGGCAATAGGTAAGCTTCTTCAATGCTGTTCTTAGAGGTGGCCTTGCTTAAACCACAAATGCTCTTCAAGGAAATTTATGCGGACTTCACGTGGGTTGGGAGGCTGTGTTCACCACTTTTTAATTCCACAAGAATATTCGCTATTATCATCATGTTAGGCTGTGAAGATTCGGCGAACAAAACGTGTTTGCCCACATACTAGAATACCATAGCGGCACATCTATTTCACGGATGCTTAATATGAAGATATCCCTATTGCGCGTGTATGATAAAGGGTAGCGTCGTTGTTCAGCCAAATTTGCGGGTGTTGAGCAAGTAAACTCAGTCGTAGTTAACAAAGTCGTTGCAATATCAGCTACTATATACTAAGCCGTTCTTAGAGAATGGAAGTGTGGAATTCCACGCATTTCTTTTAGGGTGCCGCGTATACAAGTTGGTCCATAGCACTTGGAGTCCCCTCTTGCTATAGCTTGCAGCCTTGAGTTACCTCTCTAAACAAAAGATATTAAATAATATGTTATAACGTATACCACAACATGTTCAAGCACTAACCTACACCTGCAATGGGAAGTCTTAATTTTGATCGCGATAAGCCACTGATGTCACCTTCACGTTCACCGAAAATACCCGTCACGTTATTCCTGCACTGTAAACCACGTCACCCAGGTATACCCTTGCTAAGGGCCTATTTTAAATGTTGCAGCCGTTTAAATTTCCCCCTTTTTAAGGGTGTAATAGCAACATTACACCATTTTGAAAACCGGCTTAGAGTTCAGAAGTGCAATTAGACCCTAACCGCGAACTCCAGCGGAACGCACTCTTATGCGCCCGTCGGACGAAACGACATCATGATAGGTCTAACGTTTGAAACACGAGTAGTGGTCCAAACCACGTTCTTCGGTTCAACAGCCGAACACAAATCCACTGTACGAATCATGGCGGCACCTTTTGACAAGCTGAGTTGTCGTGGCAGGTTGAGCTGGAAAGGCAATGGTGTACTAGTTTTCTTCAATTAACGGCCATAGATTTGCTAGCAGACCATATAGCCGAAGAATAATGAAGATTTTTTTGTGGGTCATAACCCATTTAATCTGTTTTGAAGAGTGCCAGGGAACAGGGCGAGAAAGAGCGAAAAACATATGAACAGGAACCTGTACGTAGACGGAATATTTTTGGCTGTGCTTGAAAAGTGGTATGGGCACTATCCTAAATTTTGAGCACGTTCGCTTTGCTGTCAACAGCCGACGGTACGCCCCTGTGATTTTTAAATGAAATGAAATAGTCAGCGAATTCAAAGCAATAGCTGAACTAGCCTTATAAAAATTCGGCAAATGCTGAAGACATACATCAGTAACTCTTACAGAACTATCGACGACCGCGTTTTGCTGTTTCGGAATGGCCTTGTTACCACTTTTCACTTGTGGTCACGATAAGATAAACATACGGGAGCCATTATTCATCTACACGCGCATCCGTCAGCTCGGTAATGGCGTGTCGGTGGATGCGCAGGCTTGTTCACAATTAAGATGAATGAGCTATCGCGCGGCTTTGCTACCCGCAGAGCGAATTGTAGCGTCTTGCGTGCGCCGTTCGTGTAGGTGATCTTTGGCTTTGCTGATGAAGGCACGACTTCGGGTAATTGAGAATGCAAACTGAACATTTATTTACATTTCAGTTGTCGGCACAGCGAACTCGGGCACTGAGACCCTGGCTGTCCGATCTCCGTCTCGTCTCTTGTCTCTCCTTTCATCCATCGCAGCCCTCTAATCCATCTCCCAGGGCCGTTCCAAGACAGGAGGAGGCGGCCGGGAGGAGGCGAGGCTCCCTCGGAGCCGGAGCACAGCAGGGGTCGAAGCGTGCGTGCCAGGCTGTCCTCCCCCATGTCGATAACAGCTATCTTTTCGGCGGGCTAGAAAGCTGACTCTTTCTTTTTACGAGCCGTCTCCTAATGGCACCCAGGTGGTTTCGGGCGGGGTGGCCGCGACCTTGGGCGTGAATGGAACACGTGTTCCCCCACGACCTTGGGCGTGAATGGAACACGTGTTCCCCATAAGGTTACCTCGCAGCCCCGACGCCCGCGGCTATGGCGCGATTCACCGACGCCTTATCTGGAAAAGCAACAGAATGTAGCAATCGCCACCCTGTACAAATTGCAATACGAGTAGGCGCAGGGGCGCCTAGGGGCCTGGCTTTTTTCTTAAGTTACACTAACCATGCTAACCTACTCATAGTGAGGTGATACGTAGACTGTCCACCCTCACTCAATAATAACTTCAAGAGTTTTACGCCCTCAACCTACGATATGATTAAAAAGGCGCCGGACTGGAGGGCTTCAGGAATTTCGACCACGTGGGGTTCCTGAACTTGCACTGACACGGCACTGTACACGGGCCCTTAGCATTTCTCCTCCGTTGAAATGTGGCCGCCGCGGTGGCGATTTCAGCCCGCGACGTTTGGATCCGCAAGCCCAGTGCCATAGCCACTAGAGCACATCGGCGGTTCGCCACCTTCATTCGAGTGACCTCTCTCGATACCGGGAAGCTTTTGGCCTTTCATGGAGAATGAAGTGGCCCTTTTCAAAACTGTTTTCGTTTTCGCAAAGGGCAAGCAGTTCTCAAGAGCACTTCTATACTTCACCAGGCGGAAAATTACAAAACCGCCTACCGTCAAAATATGGCATAAGAACGAACGTAAGGCTGGCTTGTCCGCCGTCACAATGTTCTAAGGAAAGAGATGTTTTTCTCACAGCGAGTTAGCTACCTGTGCTTGCACATTGTAACAGTTGACACAATAGCCGCGGCTATAAGTCCTATCGCAGCTGTACAGGCTCGCTTCAGATCGCACCCGCGCTGGCTGCACCTTGTCGCTTGACTTATGACGGCCATGAAGTTGCATGTTCATCAGAAGAGTGCACAAACCTGCCGTGGTTCGCGAACGCTGGGCGTGGAACGTTGGAAAATATAGATGTAAACAGCACGTCACATAGTGATCTACGCAGGGCTGCTCAGTACGACGGACTGCCCTTTTCAAGTTTGTTTATTCAGTAGAAAGCCTTTGGACGACGTTTGCCCAGTAACCCGGCAAGACGCTTTGCTGCTGTCACAGTCGTTAACCCCGTCAAACGTATCTGAAAGTATTAGCAACAGTAGAAACTTGCCTCTTCCATGAAATTAATTTTAGGAACTAAGAATGAAACAGTTACACTCTTGCATCCGTTGTTTACATGCCAACGAGGATAGACGACAATTTTGAAGTCTAAGTATAAAGTTACCACACGAACCATTAAACGAAAGACAACATCTGAATGGAATGACCCCCCTCCTCCAGTCGCCAACAACCCAGATGCTTCATATTTTCAACCTGCTCTGCATAACATTGTGTAATCTACATCTATTAACCACTCCTCTCTGTAGGGCCTTTCGGCATTGAAATCATTCCAAATAAATAAATAAATAAATAAATAAATAAATAAATAAATAAATAAATGTTCTTCCACGGGTACTCAATATTAGTTCGTTGTCCTCGTATCCTTTATGCTTCTGGCTAATTTTTTGCAATCGACCAAACTGAGTATCGTTTCCGAAAGGAGTAGCGAAAGACTCGTAACTCCGTGGAGAACATAAGCCACGTCAGTGCGCTTTTCGCCCCATTTATTTCCAGGGATACGGAGCTATGAACAATCCAAGCTGCGAGGCGTCGCCGTTTATCCAACAGTGCACGAACGCGGAGGAGACGACCGGGGGAAAGTCGTCGATTTCGACGACGGGCGTCACTTGGAACTGCAAAGGGCGTCAGTACTCGCACCGACCGTTCTACTCGGAGACTACAGCGAAGGCGGAACCAGCGAAAGATACGTCAGTAGCAAAAGCAATTAAACCAGTTCCGCGCTTGCGAAACGTGTTAACACAGCGGAGCTGGACAAGCTCGGGTGTATAGCGTAGTGTGTACGACGCTTGTCTTCGAACCTTAGCGTTGAAGTGCCGCCTCGTCAGGAAAGTTTGTTTTCTTCTTTCTCACTCTCACTCCCTCATTCTCTTTTTCTTTCTCTCTCTTTTCTCTTTCTTTCTCTCGCTCTCGTTTCCTCTTTCTCTCGGCGAAGAAAGCTTATCTTGTTTTCTTTATTTCTCACTCTGCTTCTATCTCTGTCTACACCTCCTATCCGCCTTTCGCGCTCTGTCTTTACCCTTTGCCCTCACCTGCTTCGCTAAATTAGCGGATGCTCCGCACGGCTGGAACTCAAGTTTCAACATCCCCGCTGTTAAAACAGCTAGCCTAATTATTTTTATCATCTTCGTTGGCGCGAACATTGCCACGAGATTACCTATTAGCGCCCTCAAGAATGGTCAGTGCCACATCAGCAGGGTCTTGTGGCAATTTCGTGGAGGCATGCGCAATCCGAATCTGATATGCGCTATATGATGGATTGGAGGTAGATGTCATTGTCTGAAGTGAACATACGAAATCGATTTCGCTGCTTTCATGCTAAACGTATAATCAGTGGTTGCAGAATAACACACTGATAACGTAATGTCTTGTTGACGCAGTTAACGTGTCCGTAACGGAAGTTAATGGTTCCTGAAAGGACCAGTATTTCGCTTCAAGTGAATCGAAATTTCTGACCCGTATGTGCCACATGAACTGATGACTTCCACTGCGTGCTTTGCCAATAGTGAACCAGCTATTTCAAACGTCGCTTCGGGAGATTAGACTTGTTTAGAGAAGGGGCTACAAAAGTGCGAAGAATTTTTTGAAGGCATCACTGATATCACCTGACCTGTTTGTCCTGCTCGGACACATATGGCTGAGTAGCTATACATGTAATTTTCCATGCGCATTACGTATCGTTGCATGTAATCACGCTCTACTAAAACATTGATAAGAAACATTGCGGGAGCACGCATACTTTTGGAGTAAGGACAGGGTACACTGCAATGTAACCTGACATGCTAAACCTCGCACTGCATCACACGTGGATAGGAGCCTTGCAGGCGATTTACACTTTGGATCTGCGTCATTGCTGATTGTACCCGTATGTATGTATGTATGTATGTATGTATGTATGTATGTATGTATGTATGTATGTATGTATGTATGTATGTATGTATGTATGTATGTATGTATGTATATGTATGTATATGTATGTATGTATGTATGTATGTATGAATGAATGAATGAATGAATGAATGAATGGCCCCGCCACGGTGGTCTAGTGGCTAAGGTACTCGGCTGCTGATCCGAGGGTCGCGGGATCAAATCCCGGCCGCGGCGGCTGCATTTCGATGGAGGCGAAATGTTGAGGCCCGTGTGCTGTGCGATGTCAGTGCACGTTAAAGAACCCCAGGTGGTCGAAATTTCCGGAGCCCTCCACTACGGCGTCTCTCATAATCAGAGCTGGTTTTGGGACGTTAAACCCCACAAATCAATGTATGTATGTATGTATGTATGTATGTATGTATGTATGTATGTATGTATGTATGTATGTATGTATGTATGTATGTATGTATGTATGTATGTATGTATGTATGTATGTATGTATGTATGTATGTTGTGTGATCAGTGTAACTCCCCGCGACGAAAGCGTCATTCGTTGAAATGCAGATCTATTTACGATACCATTGAACAAACACTCACTTAGAGTGTCAGGTTTAAAAGATCGCTAGATGTAGACTGCGGCTACCTCCTCTATGAGAGATGTTTCGCCAACTAAATGATATTTTTGAATGTTGTACTCTTTAATTATTCGTACGCTGCTGGTTCTTGGCGGTAGTGCCTTGTTAGACGTGAGAATTTAGCTTTCTTTCGGAAACCTTTAGCCTTGTTTACTCGCTCAGTTCAATATTTACCGGCAGTGAGCAGACGTACCTAAAACGCCGTACACAGACAAAACTTTATGGCGGAACATCAAGCTTCGTTCAGCCGTCTTATTTCACTGGTCATGGCAGGGAAGCCTTGTCTGCAAGATTGACAGCTAGAGCTTTTGTAAACATCAGCACCTATGGAAAAGCTTTCGCGATACGTACGTCAAATGTCGCTCCATTGTCCTGACAAACAAAGAGGCATTGGACTAACGAATACGAGAATACTCGCGGAAAGGTTGGTTTTAGGGTCGTACCCTTTTCCCCGTCCCACTGAAAAACGTGGACTCGTGTTCGCAAGAGCATCTTAGGCTACAAATGTTGATGAGAGACTACGTCAACCAATCACGACGCTGGACACATCTTTAGCGAAGCCGATTGGCCAGTGGCAAGAAACAGTCACGAAAGCGGAGTTTTGTTTATTCGGCTCCTGGCCGTCCATTCCAACCTCCACGCTCCCCTGAGCTTCAATTCCGGTCTCACTGCACTAAGTAGTGTTTGAGGGTTTAGTGATAAGCTGCGACTGCTTTTATAGCTTGTTCGATGGCATGTACGAAGCGTCTGAAGATATAGCTAGCATATGAGTTGCTCGTGTAACCTCGATTGCATGTCACCACTTGGAACGCATGAGGATGTATAATACATAGCCTACCCGTCCCCGCTGAATAAGTACTAGATCATTAGAAGTTGAAAAGCTCCGGCAGAATGTTACTAGCTGTGCTTCTTTCACGCGTGTCCAAAGTTTGAACTGTTTGAAGTCCTGTGTTAGGTTCTCCATTGGCCGCTGTATGACAGATGATGCCCACATCTTGCCGAAAAGCAAGTTTGTGGGCTGACACAATCTTTCTAGTGCTTTGGTAGTCACCAACATGCAGAATGATTAAGTGGACCTGCAAGTACGCATCTTTTTGAGCCCACTTTCTTCACTTGACGCCGCCACTAATACAATAGAACAGTATTCACTAGTTCAGTATTCACAGTCTTCATTCAACAGGCGCATTCGCTAGTTCACGGTGACCTTATAATATCTGCTGAATCCTGTCATTGCGCTTCAATATGCGCACTAAGTGGGCAGCTCATTCATAGGCCTTGCCATGCTGCGGAACTCCCGCACATTCCATGCACAGCTGTCCCTCGTTAGAGCTATCGAGCATTCCAAGTGGAACGCGGCGAGCCTTGAAGAACTTCAACTTAGCGTTGTGTTACACTCTCATTGTCGGAGACCCTGTCGAAGGTACCAAGGGCATCGTCGAAAACACCAGCATCCTCGGCTACAAGCTCTTGGAACCATGCGACAGCTTTGACATCGTTAATGTGGCATAGTTGTAATCCCAAGGCCGTACATCCAGCGAAGTCAGCCCAATGCTCCACCAGACCGGAACGCCAGGAACGTTTAAATGGCTGGATTCCCTTGTCAACATGCTAGACACAACAGTTCTTGTCGAAAATCTGAACACACCATTACATATTTCCTTCGCTTAGCTTATGGTGATGGTTACGGTGATGTTGTGGCTACGGGCCCTGTTAGCCTGGAAGACGTGGCCAGCATTTGCCCCACCCGAGCGTCTCTGTCCATGCGTCACCACGAGTCGCTCAGGCCTGTCTCTTTCAGAAATGTAAGTAGAAGCCCCTACACCTCTTTGTCGCAACTCGAAGCACGCTTCGCTCGATACTACGCGGCGTGCTCTTCGACGTACATATCCTTCTACATTTTCACGTCCTCGAGGCGTTTCAGCTAGCTGCGTTCAACCCTTAAGGAACCTCGCAACCCTCAGGATTGTTCCGGGTACAGGGTATTCACCAACGGGCCTCATAACCAGCTGCTGTGCGATGACAAACACGCTTACGCCTCCACCCTCGTATCAACCTTGCTTTTTGTCCACTGACGACAAAAGCCTATAAGGCTCCCTTGTGGCTGCAATGCTTTCGCCGCGAACGTTGCACGCTGTGGCGCCTGCAGTGGTGTCTTTTCCTGGCATGCCGCGGCCACAATGCCGAAAGGCGGGTATCTGGTCTAGCGCCGGTGTGTCGCTAGAAGTTTTGTGAGACTTCTCGTAAGGTGACACCTAAACGATCAAGCAAGTTTAGCATCCGGCGAATTTCGGTCTCCGACCACTCTGCAACGTCGAAAAATGAAGTTTCACATTAGAAGAGAAGCCGAATGGGTCCGCGAAGCGGCTGAAAGGCTGCGCTTTATGTGCCAACGTGCGAGCGGTCCGATTCAGGCTAGTTAACTAGCGCTACCTAACGGACCTGAATAAATTTTTTCCATCCACCCAGAATTCTCGTAGCCCGTGCACGGAATGTGTGCTCGAAAGTAATCCTGCCCACGATATTTACAGTTCACAATTTCGGTCACTCGAACCATGAAGCCGTAACTTGAACCATGGATGGATTATATCCGTGCAAACAATTACGCTAGCGTTTGTCAATGTTACTGTGAGCGTAATATTCATCCTTCATATTCTTCACCCGTACATAATCGTCATCACTGTGAACGTCATCTTCGTTCGGCGCGTAGCTCAGCCAAATAAACGCGTCGAGACAAACAGCTACGGTACTGCCTTACAAAGCAGTGCTAACATACTGCCAAAAATAAAGCTGTTTATGCAGGTTTCCTCGCTTGTGACGTATGTGTTTTCTGACGGGATCCCGCTTACAATCATCTTTTCATATAGTTCTCCGCATGTATGTCCCTAGAAGTTCATTATAAACGTGATAAACAATATGAAATCTTTGCAACTTAGAGCATCATATAATGGCAATGCTTGAAGCAAGGGAAAAAAATTGCACGATAGTCGGTGTTGAAGTAACGAAGACAATTTCGTTCAGATTAATGGAGCCCACTACGAACGCCACCTGTACGAAAATGCTGCACATGGAACCTCTCTCTTGGTAAAGCTACAAGGAAGAGGAAAATACCATATAGTGAGTTGCTTTTGTCGCATATTTTTCACTCTCTCATCAATGTCAGAATAAACTCCAAAATTTTCTCCTGTCGTAGACGGGCTTCATTAATTCAACACATCTCATTGAACCCATCATCGACAACGTGGACTCGAAGGGCCGAACGCTACACTTGATATCAAGAGTTTCCACTGGAAAAGAAAACGTCTTCTATAAAACGATAAGTATGTTTATTATTATTCATCACTACTTACCGGCTTGGGAAATTGCTTTGTCGCAAAACGTGTCACAGAAAACCGTTTGGTGTTGGTACTCAAAAAGAGTTGTGGTCGTTTTATTACGACGAGTTTTCGACAAGGTTGTTGTCAACTCTTTCAAGGTGGCCTATGCACGAGACACATGAGAATCTCGTGTTCAAAGTGACGCATATGCGAATGTAAAGCCTTACAGCACTAACGCATGTACTACGTGGCTGAAGTTTAAGCTTAACTATTGGATGCGAATGGTTACTGATACTGTGTACTGATACCGTGTACTGACAAAGACGGTAAAGTGGGCAGACACACACAAGACAAAATTCGAGGACGAGACAGCCCAAATGCTGAATGTCAATTAAATGGCGTATATTGGGGCTTGACGATGAAAAAAACATTGTCGCGTCCAGCATGGCCGGCAACGCTGTTTCCAGGGGCCCATATAATAGAGTCAGCGACCACTTACGGGTGAGATATTGTGTGGTACCGCATCCGTAGGTGATTCCTTCGTCTGACGCGTTTTAGTTGCGACAGCAAGTGATGTGCTTGAGACAATGCGCCTTTAATTTGCAAACTTCTCTATCCTTCCGTGTCGGTCGCTTATTGACGAGCTTGCTTGTCATACTTTTGTTTTGTACTATGCGTTTATTTTGGCCCATGATTGCCTTGTTCTTTTACGATATAGAGTTGCTTACTCAGTACCGCTTCTATCTTCCAGTAATATTCAGGTAGTAAATAAATTTTATGTTCAAGCTTAACCACTGCTAAAGTTCAGAAAAAAATTCAACTTGGGTAAGTTGGTGCGGCATCCTGATGAAGTTGCGCTAAGGGAAAAGCACGGAAGACAAAGGACGAGTAGGAGGGAGTACTAACATTTTTACCTCCCTTTTCGCGTGGTCCCAAGAGGAATTCAGTTTGATTGAGTATCTGAGATGGGTAGCTAAAGGTGGGCTCAGCTAGAGTAGTTGGCGTATGTTGTGTAAGACGTACAACCGCTTCTCCCTTTGCGCGTAATTGGGACACGTCATAAGGTGTGTAAGGGAGATAGAGACAGGACTGGAGGAGAGCCCGAACAACGGATTCTTCAAATCCCTGCAGTGTCTAGTCTCTTCTCTTCCGCGCATTATGGCTGAGTGCTGTGTAGCGCACTTAAGATCGTAGAATAAGCCAAGCAGCTTGGGAAACACTACTTGTTGAGGGCGCCCCTGTTTCTGCCGTTAATGAATGAGGCTCTGTGGCCGTGCTTGCGTGTGGGCTATGTTGCTGTCCGGAGTTTTATTTTGATTTTGACGAGTAGTTCGCGATGACTCAGAAGAATCCTTCGCACCTTATTTTTCTCTTTTCTTTTTCGCTTGGCGCTGCACCAAACGCCAACTATATGGCTATCATATCATATAGGCCATAAGGGGTACCGTGTTCTCTTTCAAGTTCTTGGCGAAACGATTCGGCGTACGGACGAGGCAGGAAGCACCGACGTCTTGCGTGCATTTGTTTTGTTTGTTTTGCTTTAGTTTTTTTTTTGGTAAACAGCAATGCACGACATATGCTCTCATACACAACCTTACTTCCATATTTCACAAGGAAAGTCCCTCACGAGCGCAAGAGCGTCCAATGCAGGTTGGTAAGCGGAACAATCCTTAGCGTCTCGTTGTGTTCATTTGATTTCCATCACTTAGCTCAAGATTCCTTTATTATTAGATACAAAGCGCGCAGCGGCAATCAAGCATGCGATCGAGGTTTATGTGATCAGCGATTACGCTCACACCACGAGACTTCTCCAGCAGTCACTGAGGCCTCTGGAGTACATCCTTACATTCATGTACAAGGTAAGCGACCTCACCGTTCAATTGCTTGTTCTGACATACATTCTTCTCGACGAAGACTTTATGCCATCCTTTTATGTGTGTTTGCGAGGCGTTGTACACAAGTAGACTTACGAAAGTTTATGAAAGGGAAAATTAGCATCCACCCGTGTTGTAGTACAAGGCTACAAGGAAATCCATACGGATTTCATGTCCTTGTGCTTCGAGTTGTCGGTGGACTCGCCCTCGCGCTGTCTATCGCTAGCCTCCTGGTTGGCTCATTTGGCAGAGCGAGCGCCCCGGACAGGCGTTAGTCCCGGGTTCGAACCCCGGACCAGGACGAATTTTTCGGCAACTAGGAAGCTTTCATTTCTGAGAAGTCCGTATGGATTTCCTTGTAGCCTTGTGCTACAAAACGGGTGGATGCTAATTTTCCCTTTCATAAACGACTCTCCACCTTGCGGGTTTCCGCAGAACTCATTTGCCACTTACAAAAGTTGTTCACTATTATCGCCTACACTTGTAGATTAGTCATAGGCATAATACAAAGCAATATGACCACGGGTTAACGAGTCTATCACATGTTTAGCTGTGCGCTACATTTCACCCAGCAGTTTAATCACTAGTGTTGTTTGCGCAGTTCGTCCGAGGCTGCTTAGGACGCAAAGAACTTGATGAAGACGCTGAGCCAATGGTAACCAACCTGGCAGGTGCCATTGTTCCCCTTAGCAGAATATAACAGACAGAGTTGGTCTATCGTCTTACTCCAGCTATTACAGGCACACGCAGAGATGTTTTTGACGCTTCCCAATAGCATTTAAGGGCTAGCTACCACATGTGTCACTGTGACACGGGCACATTGTGTACTTCGACCAAGAAGAGGAACACAAAGCGCTGTAAAAAGGGAATGACCATGCAACCTTCTAATACGGTACAGACTTGTAGACGGTAACAGACTTGAGCAGACTTGTATACGTTGCCGAAAATTTGCGATGCCACACGTAATTTGTTATGAGAGAGCACATGGTATGTGCGCCCGCGACGTCCCGCTATACAGGTGAGCGTGTCTCCATTGTTTTCCCGCTCGTTTTAATCCAAGTACCAGCTAAATTTATGCGAACACCACAGAAATAATCCGAGCGTCAAATGATTTAATCGAGGCGTCAAGCACTCAGTCAAAGTGCCAGCATATTTAATCCAAGCGCCAGCGTAAATAAGCCGCGTGCCAGCTGGTTTAATGCCAGTGCCACAATGTTGAATCCAAACGCCAACAGCTTTAATTCAAGTGCCAGCCAATGCAATCCTTATACAAGAAAACAGGACGTTTGTGAGGTTGGGGTCCTAAATGTCTGAAGAAAGTTAACACCAGACCACAGCAGTAATAGCACGGCTTGCTAGTGCACTTGAGAAATAACAAATAAGGTATACAACAGTATTTCCCAGGGATGTTTCGATGTGAAATATCATAATTAAAAAAATAGCGTAGCAGCAAGTTCGAGCACTAAATGTTCAATTTCAGCAGCATTTGTCTGTCGAATTCTGCGTAGCTCATTTTCACACGTTTCTTCGAGAATACACCCGCCGAAATGCTGGTGACCCTCTCCACAGGCGATTCGATGCGTGCATCCGAGTGAATTGGAATTTCTATCATTTTAATCGATTACAAGAGAAAAAAAGGCAATTGAATTACAATGATCGATACTCATTAAAAGTACGGACTGAAGACGTTACAAAACTGCAGTTCAAATGCAGCCGATTACGATGTCTGGATTACTTGGAACCCTTTGCGTAGAAGTCTGCTTGTGAGTGTGCTTCGGAAATGCCCTGGAACCGATATCCATGGTATCAGCATTCGATTATGCTGGACATTGCGTTACCGTGTGCCGAGGGGAAGTGCGTGTATGGCGAATACTTTTGTGGTTCAGCGCGAGCGAGATGAGTCAAAGCAAACATGGCTGCTGTTTTCTCACGGCAGGTAAGCCTGATGCTGCAGCAGTTATATCCACCCATCAGGATTGCTCTCGTAGGATACCAGACCACGAAATCGGTATGTTAGGCAACCACGTGACCTATTTATACGGCTCACAGTCCAATATTTACAGAAAGCTGCCACGTACGTCGATGTCTTGCCAACTGGAGCGTTGAACGGAAACAAAACATTGCTAAAGATGAGACGCTACGTGCCAACAAGCGGTTCGGCTCAACAGTCTGACTTGGTTATCTTGATCACTTCGTAAGTACGCGCAACATTTACTTTCATTGCAGCGCGCGCTTCAGAAAACACTCTTTCATTCGAGCTTGTTTGCTGACTACATGGTAAATTTGGTGCCTTTGCACACTACTGTTGAATTCAGTAGATAAATAAGGGAATGCGGGTTTCCCATGCTATTTGATGTTCCCGATGGAGCCAACTCCAACCTGTTCTTGTTGCAGTTATCCGGTTTTTTTAGTACATAATAATCGCCGAAGCGGCGCTTTTTTTATTTATGATTGCATTGAGACGAACTGCGAGTTGCGGGTAGTATAAGCACTACAGGCCTATAAGGTGCTTTTTATGACAGGACAGGGCTTTCGAATGTCGCCGCAATTTTCCGAAGTGTTGCTTACGTGCGCAGAACTTCTGCGCACTACTACCGCCACAGAGACATGGGAGGAGCACTAATGTTATATAATTGTGATTAATGCAACGTTTGACAATAACACGACCATATGTGATTCATACCCGTATTGTCGGGGCCGGGTTATACGGGTGTATGCGCCAGAAGCGCTGTGTTCACATTAAGTCCTATGTCAGTCCACAAGTGTTGAAGATTGGGCGAGTTGGTTCGTCGTACTTGGACTGGTATAGCGCATTATGGAACAAGAGAAACGGCCAAGCAGACCGACACAAGAGGACAGAACGCTCTGTCCTCATGTGTCGGTCTGCTTGGCCGTTTCTCTTGTTCCATAATGCGCTATATCAGTTCAAGCCTATCTCAGTCAATGCCCAACCAAAAATGAAATTGAAAATTTCATGCGAGCGCATTTTGCGTGGGTTAAACAAGAAAAAAGAAAGCGTGACGTTTGTTGAAGCAGTGATTGAAATGTAGACGTAACAGCAGGGCGACTACCGACAAACTTTCTGCAGTGAACGAAGGCCCCTGTACCATGCGGTACGTTGGTAGGAATCAAACAAGGCCTACCGAGGCGCCAAGCAAGGACGCTACTACTCGTCTACGGCTGGTTTTCCCATATGAACCACATATCGTGAACAGACCTATGGCACCATCAGTCCAGGTGGTGTTTGTTTTAACGACAACTGCGCTTGTAGTGCGCGTGTAACCCCTCTTACAGCAATGAAAAAAAAAAAGAAGACAACGTATACCTACGAATATCACTCGGCATCCTTTTTGTTCAGTGTCTTCTATCTGGTATGTAAACATGTACGCACAAGGATTTGAGAGAAAAGTAGAGCAGGCTGACAACTGCCACCGAAAAGGCAGTCTTCCCTATACCCTTTGGAATAACAAAAGCAAAATATTTACTTCGACGGAACAGACGCCTGGCGATAAGGTGAGTGCCGACGTTGCGTCGTGCCATCGGCTACCTTTCACCAATCCAGATCTATGAGATACGGCAGGCAATAGTCAGGAAAGGTTCCAAGAAGCAATTAGTTTTTATGTCCCCTTGGTGCACTAGCGAAAAGCCAGCAGTGGTTCAAATATCGAGTCAGAGCCAGGAATTATAACAGAATAAACATACTCCCGGTAAATGGGCTTATACATAAACATGCACAAAAAAAAAAGGAGCGCATCACGATACAAATCAATACAGATGGATTACAACACAACACAGAACCAATTATCGTAACACCAAATATACAAACTCATGCATTAGTGCATGAGTGTAATTACTATCAGAGGAGAAAACACAAGAGTCCAATTCACCAGGTCAACTCGGACAGTCCAGTCATCATGTAACATGATGGTCAATCTCGACGTTCGGTGCGTGAAGCAGCCTCGTTCAACTTCTTCTAACTTGATACAATGTGCCATATGACAGCTGACTGATGATAAACGGCTTCTTGAAGGTTGCGACACGCTGTTTTTCGCGATCTGCTTAAATTGGCTTCAACTGGTCCTTTAGAAGATTCGGCGCGGATCAGGTGCTCTCAGTACGCGTCAAGCTGACGGAAATCTCTCGGTTAGACTCGTTACTTCTATCGCGACGGCGGCGTCCCTCTCTGTCTCTCCCTCGCACGCCGCTGTTAGTACATGGGCGAGTACTCTCTCACTTCGTCGTTCTCTCCCCGTCTCTCTCGAACGCTCTTGTATGCCTAGCGGATGGCAGCGTCAATTGTCTTCTTTTCGTCCGCCCGCCAGTTGTGATAGGACGCCACGTACGCAACGTGGCTAATCGCAAAGGACTGTGTTAACCGCAGCAGGCTGTCTTCTTTCATGCCTTGTTGTCTTGTGGCAACCTTGTTGATGAGCCGGACGGCTCGTACTATCTTCGTTTGTAATTAATTCACTAGGGTCTTTTCGTTGCTGCCCTTGTCCCTGAGCCGGAGGCCCAGAACTTTAAGTGCTTTAACTTTGGGGATTTCTCCTCCATCGCCCGTCCTGATTGTGATGTTTACGGGTTGCTCCTTGAAGCGCTTGCCTCGTGGGGTGATTAACATCAATTCCGATTTTGCCGGTGAGCATTTCAGTCCCGTGTGTTGTAGGTAATCTTCGACTGCTGACACCGCTTCTTGCAACGTCGCCTCGAGTTGTCCGTCGCTGCCTTGCGTTTTCCAGATCGTAATATCATCCGCATATATGGTGTATTTGACGTTCTGTATGGTGTTGAGCTTGTTGGCTACCCCGATCATTACAAGGTTGAATAGCAGCGGGGATATCACTGATCCTTGTGGCGTGCCTGTGCTCTCGAGTTGTTTGGGTGGGAGCTGCAGGTCCCCTGCTATCACTTGTACTGTGCGATCCGTCAGAAAGTCTTTGATGTAGTTGAAGGATCTTGTTCCCATGTTAAGGTGGGACACTTGTTTGAGGATGGCCGAGTGGTGCACGTTATCAAACGCGCCCTGCAGGTCCAGCCTCAGCACTGCCGTGTTGTCCTTGGTCTTGCTGTCCATTACTTCGTGCTTGAGCAGAAGCATTGCGTCCTGTGTGCAGAGTTTGGCCCGGAAACCGAGCATGGTGTCCGGGTATATGTTGTTTTCTTCCAAGTATTGCTGCCACCGATTCAGCAAGACATGTTCTAGTAGCTTCCCGACGCATGACGTGAGGGATATTGGCCTCAAGTTTTCGATACCCGGTGGCTTGTTTGGCTTTGGGATTAGGACCGCTTTGGCGGTCTTCCACTGCTGCGGTAGTTTTCCGTCTCTCCAGCACCGGTTGAAATATTTAGTGAGGGCGGATATTGTCGTATCACTTAGATTTCGTAGTGCTTTGTTAGTGATCTGGTCTATCCCGGGCGCCGACTTGCAGTTGATCGATTGGAGCACTGCACGCACTTCCCATTCTTCTATATCCTTGTCCAGGGGTGCGTTGTCCGTGCCGGTGTATATCGGCAACGGATCCGTCGGTGTCTCCGGGAGGTATTTGGTGTTGAGGCGTTTCTTTACCTCTTCTTCTCCCATTTCCGTGACTGCCTTGTGTAGGGTTCTGTTGAGGATGTATTGCTGCGTTCCCTTGGTGTGTTGTCCGTCCAACAGGTGCCGTAGTAATTTCCAGGTCTTGCCCTTGTGCAGCTGGCCGTCTGCTTCTTGGCACACGGCGTGCCACTGCTGCCGGCAGACCACCTTGCTGTGTTTTTCGATTTCCACGTTGAGTTGTGCGATTCTTTTCCTCAGTTTCCTGTTATGGCGTTGTTGTTTCCAGCGCTTTTTGAGTGAGTTTCGGGCCTCCATTAGGTGGGCTAGGCGGCTATCGATTTGCACGCCTTCTGCCTCGGCATTAACCGTTTGCGTCGCGCTCTGGATCGTGCCGTTGAGCAGGTTTGCCCACGCCTCGATGTCTTCTATGGTTTCCGGGCCGTTGGCTTCTAGTTTCTGTCTGTAGTCATGCCAGTCCACAATGTGTTGTTGTCTGCTTTCTTTGATGTTGCCTCGAAAGGGGATCACTATCTCGAGGATCTTGTGATCACTTCCAAGTGTTTCTTCGGTATTCCTCCATTTCGCCCTGAGTGGTCTTGTAGTTTCGCCCAGAAAAGTCAGGTCCGGGTTTGTGTCCCGTTGCGTTGACGTTAGTGCGTTCCGTGTTGTGGTCTCCAAATCATTAATTAGTTGGTAGCCCATTTCTGTCATGTCGTCCAGCAGGTGTTTTCCTTTTTCGTTGATTTCGGGGTAACCCCAGAGCTTGTGTTGCGCGTTGAAGTCTCCCGCGATGATGTTGATGTTATCCCCCGCGATCTGCTTCGTCTTCTGGATGAGTGCCTTGAACTTTTGCTTGCGTTGTCTTGGGTTACTGTATAGATTAACTATCATAATGCTCGTGCGCTTCTTGCGTTTACCGACCACGATCTTGTTTGTTGTTGTTTTGTGGGGTTTTACGTCCCAAAACCAGTTCTGATTATGAGAGACGCCGTAGTGGAGGGCTCCGGAAATTTCGACCACCTGGGGTTCTTTAACGTGCACTGACATCGCACAGCACACGGGCCTCAACATTTCGCCTCCATCGAAATGCAGCCGCCGCGGCCGGGATTCGATCCCGCGACCCTCGGATCAGCAGCCGAGTACCTTAGCCACTAGACCACCGTGGCGGGGCGACCACGATCTCAGTTGCCACGTGTTCGATAGCACTCCGTGGCATGAGATCGTGTTCTACTACGATAAGTCCTTTCTTCACCAGGGTGCAGACTCCCCTTCCCTTCTTTGTTCCCGTTTCCTGGGCGCTAGGGGGGGGGGGGGGGTTCGCAAATGATCTGTACCCTGGTAGTGTTGGTGTTTCGCTGCAGAGTGTCTCTTGTACGATGATGACGTCCGGTGCGTCTTCTGCTTGTAGTATGTATTGTTGGAGCTGTGCCTTCTTCTTTTGAAAGCCATCAGCGTTCCACTGCCATATTGTGAGTGTCCCGCTTTGTTGTTTCCGTGCTTGGTGGGTGCCTTGATTTTTGTTTGGTGCGTTATCCATTATGGGTTGTTAGGTTCAGTGCTGGTTGTGGGATAATTCTTGCTGCAACGAGTGCTTGGATGATCATGTCGATCTTGCGGTCGAGTGCGTCAACCTTTCGCTCAAGTGTGTCTACCTTCTGCTCAAGTGCTCCGACTCTTTGCTCGAGTGCGCCGACCCTCTGGTCCAGGCGGTCTATTTTCGCCTCCCGTTGGTTTTGCCTTTCCTCGAGTCTGTCCAGTCTCATGTTGATTCGCCTTTCTCGGGCTCCCTCGAGTGCCCTTCTCTTTGGTGCCGGTCCGCAAGACCTGTCTGCCTCTCCCGCCATAGGGCTATACCATCACACAAGCACGGAGCACATGCTCGCTTTGGGCGTACACAATACGCTCGAAGAGATCATGGAGGCCCAACGAACAGCGCAGTACCATCGCCTAGCTCAAACCAGAACGGGGAGAGCCATCCTGAACAGGATAGGCATGGAAATACCACATACCTCACCGAGGGAAGCGGCCGCCTTACCCCAAGACGTGATGCGCAAGATCCGGATACCACCTGCACCAAGACACATGCACCCGCAGAATGACCAAGAACGAAGAACGGCAAGAGCGGTGGCCCTAACAAAGAGCCATCGCAACGATCCACACGCCTACTACGTGGACGTGGCCAAATACCACAACGTGAAGAACGCCTATACGGCGGCGGTCCTCAGAGCAAGCACCGGAGAACTCGTCTCCGCAGGAAGCATACGGTGCAGAACACCAGCGCAGGCGGAAGAATACGCCATTGCACTGGCAATGCACGCAACAGCCTGTCGCACGATAATAAGCGATTCAAAAACGGCGGTCACCAACATTTCGCAAAACAGCGTATACCCAACCACGGCAAGAGCGCTAACTTCAACAGCACAGAATGGAAGACTGGCAACCAACGTCACCATCAAGTGGTTCCCGGCACACGCTGGCAAGCTGGACGAGTCGGTTGGTCCAAACCGCAACGAGGAAGCAGACAGGGAGGCGCACGCGCTAACAAGACGCGGGCTCCCGTCATCGCTCCCCGATATGCGCGAAGCAGACCCGACAGAAGCCAAGGCCGAGAACGCGAACAGCGAAGAATTTGCCATCACCAAGTACGGAGAAGTCCTGCAGTGGTACAGGGCAAGCCGTAACAAGTATCCACCACCTCATCGGGACCTAACACGCAAGGAAGCGACCACCTTCCGACAGTTACAAGCAAGAGCAATTTGGACTCCGGTATGGGCGAAACACGTCTGTCCGGAAATATATCACACGGACACGTGCCAACGGTGTAAGAAGGCACGGGCCACCCAGAGCCATATACTCTGGGAATGCTCGCCTCCCGCACCCAACACCCAAGACATCGAGATGCCAGACAACATCGGCAATAAGATTACCAGCACAGACCTCGAGACTCAAAGGGCCGTCGTCCAGCACGTCCTCGAGCTCCTAGACCGGCAGAAACCCGAAACGTCGTCTCGCTCGCGGGGCAACGGATAAGGGTGGACGCAAGGTCTAGGACGAAGATACGGAGCATCACAACGAAGGCAAGATTACCCTCAGAGACAAGATCCAGCACGTGCCACGTTCCCCTTGGAGCGCGAGGCGGCCAGTGCTCGCCTTCGGGCTTGTAGTACGGCCCCCGCCTCCGTAGGGCAAGCGGGCACGCAAGAGTCTCCATCCCTATCCCGTCCCCTGTTTTGCCGGATCGAACCAATAAAGTTGTTCTCTCTCTCTCTCTCGAACGCTCACCTGCTTCTGCACGCAGGGAGGTGGAAACTCTCGCACACCTCCTGTGTGGCTGCCTTGCCTTCGCCTCCGCCCGGGAACAGTTGTGCGCCAGCTATCGTAAACACGGCCTGTCGTGCTCTGCACTACATGACTTATTGCACCCGGCTGACTGCTCTGAACGTCACCGCTCCGCTTTTTAAATGCGGATCATTTCTTAGTCGCACGATGTCGCGCTTCGGCGTCGGCGGCGCCGTCCACACCCCCACTGCGCATGCTCGGCTCGTCTCGTGCCGGCCCACCGGGCGTTCAGCAAGCCGAGCATGCGCAGTGGGGGTGCGGACCTCTCCCCCGTACTCCTCTCCCTCGAACGCGGGCGGTGTGTATATAAGCGGCGGAGCGCGCGTTCAGAATTCAGTCAAGGGCGTCTTGGCTTTCGCTTGACTTGACGCTTTGCTTGACTCGAGTAGATGCGATGGAAGCAACAATACCTTCAACGAGTAGTGGGTCACAACCCAACATCAGCGTCCCACCACTCGTTGAAGGCAACGTTACGCAATCGCACGACCGCTCCTCAAAGACCCCTTGACAGTGCACTTTAGCGACCACAAAGCAGTCATCCTCTCCGTCCAATACAACGACGGCACCAAGCAATAAGACACACTTTAACTTTACACTCCTTGCCTTCGCTTCTCCTTCATTCAATAAATAAGAATAATAAAGACGAAATAACAATTAAGCATTCCCAAACCATACCCAATTACGCAACATTCACGCGATACCCCCACCACTCTGCGACGCATTTACTCGAGTTCCCCCCGTGGGAAGATGCGGGCGGCATTTTTTCCGCCCTCCTCAACTTCATCGAGGACACGGGGTTGGCCGGGCGGTTATGACAAACTAGCGTGTGTTTTCGTATACGTCCATAATCAAAAGAAGAGGCGTGCAGGACACGGACACAAGGAGAGCAGTGAACAACACGAACTCGTGTTGTTCACTGCTCTCCTTGTGTCCGTGTCCTGCACGCCTCTTCTTTTGATTATGGACTGCTACCAACTCGCTCAACTTTCTGTCCTTTCGTATACGTGTCGCGTTTGATGTGTGCCCGTGGCCCGTATAGTGTGGTTCCTACGCCCGTCTCTCCCTCCTCTCAGTTCTACTTTGTCTTTCTCTCTCTGCTTGAGTCCCCCTCCCCCATCCCCCACACAGGACGGTTGAGGTGTCCTCCTAGACGAGACACAGCTGCTATTTTCTGTGCTTTTCTCTTCCTTTAAATTTAATAATCTCCCTCTCTCTCTCTCTCTGAGTGATTACTCAATACGGTGCTATGGACAGAATTGCCCAACGTAGAGCAATTACCCTACTTCTCTGTTACTTTCGCAGTTTTTCGTGCAGCGTAGGGTAGTAATTCAGTAACGCGATTTTCCAACCAGGAGTAGGCGTAATAACTTTTTTTTTCTTGTCATCAGTAAACGGAAAATCAACACTGACGAATCATTTTAAGTAGTCTAAGGGCACGAGATCTCGGGGGGGGGGGGGGGGGTCTATTCGGGACACTCCTATAGAGACCGAGCTGAAAATATTTCTTTGAATGAAGTTGGGGTGGTGTTTTAATTTGCATATCGCCAGTATTAGGCAGAGTTTAAAGATCAGAAGGCACGATAGACAAGCTCAAAAGCGTAGTGCCTACAACCTCATTGCAAGAAAATGTATACTAAATATTCCACGTTAGTGATTATAAACACCGAAATAAAAAATAAAGATCCCAATGAAACATTAGATGTTGTGAAAAAAATATGGGCGTTTGTTCTAAATGTGCATGTAGAATCCCGGCTGCGGCGGGTGCATTTCGATAGAAGCGAAATGTTGAGGCCCGTGTGCTGTGCGATGTCAGTGCACGTTAAAGAACCCCAGGTCGTAAAAATTTCCGGAGCCCTCGACTACGGCGTCCCTCATAATCAGAGCTGGTTTCGGGACGTTAAATCCCACATAACAACATAAATGTGCGTGTGCGCATTCGGTGCCTGAATCGTGTAAGATGCAGCGCAAGCAAGTGTCGGACAATAGAAAGATCACGGCTGACCTTGAGGTATATTTGATTGTGATAGTCTTATTAGCTTTGCGCATGGATTCCTTGCGCTCTCTTCTACATATCGAATCGGAACCACTAAACCCACATTTGAAACAGACTCCTAGATGCATTGTTCCTCTGCGACAGCACGGCACAGTGCGCCGATCCGGTGGCATATTGCTTCGCGTTCTTTTTTTTTTTTTGCGACATTTCGTTTTAGGCGCAAGCTATTATGAGCTTAGAAGAGCCGGTGCTCGTGGCGACGGTGTCGGTCTTTTGCACCGCCGCCGATGGCCTCCCTAACCGCTGTAGCTCATAATTAGGAAAAAAAAAAAACATGCCTGCGCGAGACTGAACCCAGGTCAATATAGGAGTGACGCCACCTACGCCTGACTCTCAGCACAGATGTTAGCGTGCGCTGGTTGTTGTGTTTTTCTGTCGGGCGCTGCCTTCCCTTACAAAAATGCTATATGTGGCCATATCAGGAATTGGGCAAATGTGGCTATATATGGCACGTACCGTATGTCGTCGCATTTGCCCAGATCGTTTTAGAAACGTATGTGGCAATGAAAGAATGCCACACACGAAGAATGCCATGTACGACTCTGATGCGTATTGGACAAATACGGACACGTACGTACACGTGCCATATATAGCCAGATATGCATATATGGCCATATATGCATATCTGGCTATATATGGCACGTGTCCCTACGTGTTCGTATTTGTCCAATACGCATCAGAGTCGTACATGGCATTCTTCGTGTGTGTCTTTCATTGCCACATACGTTTCTAAAACGATTTGGGCAAATACGACCACAAAGGGCCACATACGGGCACGTGCCATATATAGCCACATTTGCCCGATTCCTGATATCGCCATATATGGCATTTTTGTAAGGGTTGTGTCGTCAGCTACGGCTCTGGCGGTAGCGGTGGTCTTTCAGAACAGCGCATCTTTATAAGCCGTCGCCTGTGGCTTGATCGGCAAAGACGAGGAAAATAATAAGGAGGGAGGGATGGAAAAAGGATGAAAAGGGAGAAGACGGAGCAGGAGGCCGACAAAGAAGATGAAGGACAAAAAAACAAACAAAAAAAACTGGGAGAGATGCAGACAATGGAACCGGAAGAAGAAGGGTTGAAGAAAGTGTGCAAGATGAAGAGTGAAAGAGAAGACAGAGGGCAGGCAGGCAGGCACAGAACTTTATTTTTGTCCTGAGGAACTGCAGTTGGACGTCCCCTTTTAGGGGGATCCTGTAGCAGTTGCGGGCCGCTCCCACGCAGGGACAGGAAGACAGAGGGAGTACACAGTAAAGTCCAACTTAGGCTGTGACCCGTGCCCTGCGCAGCCTGTGTAAAACTTGTTGTTATGGCGACATCAAGCCTCATCTCGCCCGTTGGCCACCAGAATCAAAGACACGTCACACTCAGGTTACACTTTGCAGACTCAGAATCGGACACACATACAGTACACACGCATACTTATTATCCGGTGGCGACCCACCTGTCTGTCAGAGATGTGATGAGCCACTCACTGTACTGCATGTCCTTTTAGAATGCCAAGAACTGGAGGCTCAGAGGAAAAAGCATTTTCCACTACCCACAGGTGTGAATTTTCCACTGCATCCTTTAATGTTCCTGGGCAACGAACCTGTTTTTAAATATCAATCAATCATCGCCTTTTTAAAAGACATACATAGTTTTAACGTCATTTATCGAGGTGACCTGTAGCACGCCCTCTCAGCAGAGGCTGTTGCTGCGCTATTTTATTGGAAAGCACCTTCCGTCCCGGCCCTTGAGCGCAAGGACCTTGAGGATGGATTCGTGCTCAGTAATCACGTACCATGCATTCCACATTCATAGAACACCCCACCCACAACCTTCATAATTTTAGCTATATATGTTTTACGCCTCTATACAGCGACTTTATTTTAGGCCCCTTTACAGCCATAGAACGTATTACCATCTCAAGTCATCGGTCACTGCTTGAACCAATTCATCTGTAATGGCGCTCTTTGGCCAACAATGGCCCTTGCGCCAATAAACTCTACATATCATCATCATCATCATGCTCAATCATCACTTCAGTTTCTTCACCTCTCTCTTCCTCCTTTCACTTGTGGAAGGCGATGTACGTTGAGCAACATACGCTCGCTTTTATTATGCGCTACGGACTTAGTGACACCGCATGTTTATCACATACTATATGTTTTTTTTTCTATTATCATACTTTGGCATTTAAAGCGTAGGGCAAAATGAAAGTTAATTAAATAGTCGTGCGGGGTAAAGTAGGGTAATTTCGACCATGACGTAGGGTGTTTAGGAATACTGGCTGACAACACTGGCTCTAGATCATTCGGCAAAAGACCAGAATCGCTACGATTGACCATGATGTTAGGGTCGCTTCGCGCAACAAGTAAAGCAAGGACGAGGTCAGGGAGGCGCACCCCTTACCCCGTCCTTTGTTCACTTGTCGCGCCTAGCGGCCATAACGCCATAGCCAATGGTAACATGAAACGGCTAACCCAACAACAAGTTCTATTAGACCGGAATCCCACCGTGCTTGCTTTGGCGAGCGGCTGCGTTCAGGCTTTCGCGGTAAGCGCCGTTTTTATCAACGGGGTCGAATTCGGCACGGCGCCACTAACACGATGACGTGCTCCTTGACGATATGGGCGCTGTCTTGTGACACTACACTTTGGCCTCCAGAGTGCTGTCGACGTACCGTGGTAAACCTACGCTTGACACACGAGATATCCACTCCGCGCAAACCCGTTGATTCTACTCGTAACACCTGGCTGAATGCCAAACAATTCGTCATACGTAATTTCCTCGCTGACTGCCTCGCGTGCATTGATTACCATAATGCGTCGGGTCTGCCGGATTTTTTTTTTCTTTTCAGAGCTGGTATATTCGATATTTCTGAACCGGCTGGATCACCGGAAAAGTTAGGTAAGCGCTATACTTGCTATCTTATCGCGTTTTATTTCCAGTGAGTTTGACAGTATGTCAGGAAATGTATTTATGACAACCTGAGTACATATTGTCGTGGTTGTTCTGAATGTCTGGCGGGAAAGCACCTTACTTAGTGGTTTATCATGCAACCACCAATCAGTTTATTTTATTATATGTTCATATTATATATGTTCAGTGGCCGAATTAAAGGTGCATTTAGAGTGCAAAAGAAGGACGGCACACAACGTGATGTGTCTTTCCGTCTGTTTGTTACTCGCCTCTTAAACTGTAAATACATTTAATAACCTAATAAGACCACATCGTCCTGTGTCGGCTGTTGTGGAATGTCGGGCCGTGAGTATTCCTTGGGCTACTACAGTTGACTGTGCAACCTTCATTTCGTTTCATATAATATGTGCGTCCATGAATCTCTGCGCTGGTTTCAATTCGGTAGATAGTTCAACCACATATCGCGCCATTCGTGTTGGTTAGGCGACTGTTATGCTGACAGAGGTTTACCGCGCGCATAGCAATCTTTAGCGTAACTGAAAGACATCGCGAGATGAGTCGCTGAAGCCAAGTAGAGCTGGCGAACGTTTCACTAACGCCGTCAGAATGTTTTGTCACTACGCCAGGCAGCGAAGTTTAGCGGCTCGAGTTGATCTGTTTCTTGAGGCGCTGGACACCAAGCCGCTGGACACCCGTGTCTGCAAGGTTAATTTGCGTGGTGGAGCGTATCGTCTTACAAAAGGCTGATGAGGGCGCAAGTGTTCCTGTGTACCGGGCACTTGAACAGCGATCAACCTGAGCACCGCAACTGCGCTCCGCGGTATAATCACACGGCATTCACGACATGACGAAAAGGCAGCCAAAAGGCCAGGGACCGGCGTCTCATGCGAACCAACACACAGCCACATCCATCACGCTTACACACCATCTTTCGAGAGAGATACGGGACCACGAATGCCTTCTTTCGTAACGAACAAAACGCAGCACGTGCGCACATCTCACGCAATACACCGGTCTCACAGACAGAGCAATATTACCACGACTCATGAACCCAAATACTCGCAGCGTAGTCGTAGAAGGCATGGCCGTACGAAGTGGACCTTGGAAAGCCAGAAGAGATTCCTAAAGACCAGTACAGGCGGTCCGCGGGGGCCTACTAAAGCCCACAACAGAAGATAGACACGCGGACTTTGCTACAACCCGCCTAACAGTTAGGCGTTGGCTTACGACAGTCCACGTCGTGGGATGCAAAAAATTCGCAGCGTGCGCGTTAACTAAAAGCCGAATTCTTCTGTCATTCCCCATTAGCAGCCATTCGTGCGTCCCCGATGTATGTAGTAGTAGTAGTAGTTAGTAGTAGGTAGCCACCGGCGCTTGCCTGCTGGAGCGCACGCACGCGCCGAGGGCGAGCGCGTGGCACCTGGCGCTCGCCCTCGCCGCGAGCGCCGGGAGCCACGCGCTCCCCGGCAAACTCGACACTGCCCCGGCAAACGCGAGAGACAACGTTGGCGCAGGCAGCGTCTCCTAGCGAGTTTCTTGATTGAGAAATACCGACTGCTCGCGTTGGAGAAGCGTTCACCGGCAAAACCCATATATATATATATATATATATATATATATATATATATATATATATATATATATATACACACTGGATCTTGCCCCGCCACGGTGGTCTAGTGGCTAAGGTACTCGGCTACAGATCCGAGGGTCGCGGGATCGAATCCCGGCCGCGGCGGCTGCATTTCGATGGAGGCGAAATGTTGAGGCCCGTGTGCTGTGCGATGTCAGTGCACGTTAAAGAACCCCAGGTGGTCGAAATTTCCGGAGCCCTCCACTACGGCGTCTCTCATAATCAGAACTGGTTTTGGGACGTTAAACCCCACAAAACAACAACAACACTGGATCTTGACTTGCAATGAAGTGCCGGTGGGAGATTTCACTTGTGCATTGTGCATAGTTGAACCGTGAGGATTCGTAGCATGCGCGTTAACTAAATTAATCCGGAACTCGGCACGATCTACGATGCACATCCCGAGCTTCGCCCACTCATCATCATTCACTCCGTGGATATGCTGTAATTTTTTTTAGCGTAACTGAAACACATCGCGCGAGGATGAGTCGCTGAAGCCAAGTACAGCTGGCGAACGTTTCACTAACGCCGTCAGAATGTTTTGTCACTACGCCAGGCAGCGAAGCTTAGCGGCTCGAGTTGATCTGTTTCTTGAGGCGCTGGACACCAAGTAACACCCGTGTCTGAAAGGTCATTTCGCGTGGTGGAGCGCATCGTCTTACAAAAGGCTGTAGAGGGCGCAAGTGTTCCCGTGTACTGGGCACTTGAGCAGCGATCAATCTGAGCACCGTAACTGCGCTCCGCGGCATAATCACACGGCATTCATGACATGATGAAAAGACAGCCAAAAGCCCAGGGACCGGCGCCTCATGCGAACCAACAGACAGCCACATCCATCACGCTTACACACCATCTTTCCAGAGAGATACGGGACCACGAATGGCTCCTTGCCTAACGAACAAAACGCAGCACGTGCGCACATCGCACATCGCACGCGGTACACCAGTCTCACAGACAGAGCGATATTACCACGACTCATGAACCCAAATACTCGCAGCGTAGTCGTAGAAGGCATGGCCGTACGAAGTGGACTTGGAAAGCCAAAAGAGGTTCCTAAATACCAGTGCAGGCGGTCCGCGGGGGCCTACTAAAGACCACAACAGAAGATAGACACGCGGACTTTGCTACAACCCGCCTAACAGTTAGGCGTTGGCTTACGACAGTCCACGTCGTGGGATGCAAAAAATAACCGGGTGCTTAGATTTGTGGGGTACGTTAAAAGAACCCCACGTTGTCAAAATTACTTCGCATCCCTCCACTACGGGATGTGTCTCATAATTGTAGCTGGATTTGACACGTGAAAACTCGGAGATTACTTTATTATTACTTTGCTATGTAAAGTTCTCTGTCTTTGTGCTAAGGCATAAGAGCCTATGAAAGCAGATAGAGAAGGAGAGTGACGTCCTGCCACGATGGTCTATTGACTATAGCAGTGGGCTGCCGGTTCGAAGGTCGCGAGATCGAATCCCGGCCGCGACGGCTGCATTTCGATGTGGAGGCGAAATGTTGAGGCCCGTGACCTGCGCGATGTCGCTGCGTGTTAAGGAACCCTAGGTGGTCGTCGGTTTTTTCTGGAGCTATCCACTAAGGCGTCTCTCATGAAATCATATCGGGCGATGGAAGGTGTAAAACCTCGCAAATTATTGTGGAAGGAGGGTGACGTAGGGTAAGAAATTATGGTTTTATGAAAGCAGTCGCCATACCGCATATGCATAGTAGCAATCGTGGAACGCCCACTGTAAGTGACTATTATTGTGTGACGGAAAGGCGCTTGAAAAGGTGTCCCTCTTAGCGGGCAAGTATAACAATGTATTTTGGCTTGTTCTACACTTCTATTACATGAATTTTCCGTGATTTTGGGGCTGTATAGTTTGCTTTTTACTTCATTGCTTTCCAATTATTAGTGTTTCCAAATCTATGTTGTCTTCTTTTTTCTTCAGTATGACATGTTTGTATAGATATGTTTTATACAGTTCCTCCCTTGCTCAATGCTGCCCACGGGGACTGTTAGGTACCTTGAATTAAACAAGTAAAAGACCAGGATAAGTTGGCACTCATTCCGTATGTGGACGAAGTGTCACGTGGTCTTTGAAAGACAGCAGTGTGTTCCGGGCTTAAGGTGGAATCCTCCGCGCCTTTTAAGACTCGTGGCACATGCGCCTGTGCAGTCTAAGTCACGAAGATGAAAAGTGTTTTGTTCTTTGTGCCACGACCGTCGCGTATTAAGTACCACTGTCATGGGGTGGGTATTATATCGGCCAAACGGGCCGGTGCGGGAACATGAGGCTGAGACAGCACAGAACGGTATCGAAAGAAAGGTGAACACGCTCACTTGACTGCCAACTTAAGAAGTGCAAATGTTATCCTCTCCTTACTGATCAAGTGTTTTATAGGCATCAAGATCGCACCGTCAGAGAAATTGTCGCACTATCTCATACAAAAAAAAAGGGGGGGGGAGGGTGAGCTGCATCAGCCAAACCTCAGTTAGGCTCCTGGAAAAGGACATTAGACTTTTAGAATGCAATTTAGGGTATGGATCACGATGTTAGTGCTGATCTCTTTCATACCTACACCACTTCCAAGCCTTGGTACGCATAAGTTGTGTCACGTGATGCTCTGATTTACGAATATGCATTGCCGTGTTCAAGGAAAATTTTATTGATTAGTTAGCGCTTGTGTAATCGGTATCTTTGTTTCTGTCTTCATGTGTACGTGCGCGCTTTTTACGATGCAGCTCTGCCAACTCGCTCATATTTATATGCTGTTTAAATAAATAAATAAATAAATAAATAAATAAATAAATAAATAAATAAATAAATAAATAAATAAATCGTTGTCACACCAGATATACTGTACTAGGAGAGAAACTTTGGCGAGTTCGTGGAATTTTCCTTCTTGAGGACGAAGAGCTTGAATTAGGCGAGAACGAAGGAAGAAGACCAAATTTTAGACGCCGCGGCCTGCTCTTCTCCCTCCCCGCTCAGGTTAATTAGCGTTGTTTTTCGTCGAAGGGGACGAAATGTGCTACTCCGTTACACTTCTTGTTTCTTTGTACCACGATTTCTCTCTCGCTCCTATGGTGCATACCCGTGCCTTTTTTTTTTTTTTTTTACACCGTGCAGGACTTTCATACGTGGAGGGAATATGCACTGACTACAGCGTAGCGGTTGTTAAAGATTATGCAGGAAGATACACCGGAGTGCTGCCAATGCTTCATGAAATTGGCCATACGTAAGTGCTCCCAGCGAATTGTGAATATATCCTGCATCACCACCTTTACACTGAAGGCCGCACGTTCGTAGCTATCCTCCGCAGGTAACGATTTCTCCAATTGGCAAGTACAATATAAAGTTAAGCCATAGCAATGCCTATCTATCTATCTATCTATCTATCTATCTATCTATCTATCTATCTATCTATCTATCTATCTATCTATCTATCTATCTATCTATCTATCTATCTATCTATCTATCTATCTATCTATCTATCTATCTATTAAAGGAAAACACAGCCAAGAAGCCGGATCTGCAGGCCGGTCCTATTTCCCGATAGTCTGCGGCTTCTCTGCCCCCTTGCGCTGCTAGCGCGAGCGTACGGTTGAGCTCTTGTCACTGCTTACTCCCTCTGTCCATGCACACAAACACACACCCACGCATATATATATATATATATATATATATATATATAATATATACACACTATGGCAAACTGGCGTCCATTGCGATACTGTTGTGGAGGAACAATTGGTGCTTTACCTATTTTTTTTTATGTAGAACCCGTAACCGGTCCACGTGTTTAAGCTAGTCCACCGCGGGTAGCCCTTTCGCGTGCGGCACCTTTTACTTCAAAATACTATTGGTTATAGTACTCAGCTGCTGATCTGAATTTCACGGGATCGAATCCAGGCCGCGGCGGCTGCATTTAGATGGGGGCGAAATGCTGAGGCCTGTGTGCCGTGCGATGTCAGTGCACGTTAAAGAACTCCACGTGGTAAAAATTTCCGGAGCCCTCCACTATATATACGACGTCTCTAATGATCATTGCGTGGTTTTGGCACATAGAACGCCAGAAATCAACCAACGATTGTGAGCGTGCATCACGCGTGCCACAAGTCTCCGAAAGATACTGGACAATGCGTCACTTCACATCGCTCGCGCACATGCATCACTTGCACACACGGGACTGCGTCGGGAGCTTCGGGGCGAGCCGTGCGCGTCGACGTAAGCAGCAGTCTACGGACTAAATAATTAAAAGTTTCTCGCACATTTGTATGTACGCGCGCATTCTTAATAGGTGAGATGTTCTGTCGTTTTCTGTCAGCGTATTTTAAACCCGCTTTGTAGCAGGGGGTGCTTTGGCGTCATAAAAAATTAACGATCGATGTGATTTTCGGTAAGTCAGAACAGAACAGAGAAGAGAAGGAAAATAACTGGCAATCCTGCCCTTTTTATGACTGAAACGTTGCTCGCTGGTTGTCTTCGTTCTCTAAAAATACTGGAAGAAATGGAAAAACCTGGGCTGCGGTGGTGCAGTGGTTACGGCGCTCGGCGGCGAACTCAAAAAACACGGGTTCGATCCCGGCCGCGGCGGTCGCATTTTCGATGGAGGCGCAAATGCCAGAGGCCGCTGTATTGTGTGTTTTCAGTGCATGTCAATTAAGTTTATTGATTGCCATTTCATTAATGCGATCGCAGGCTTGGCTGTGTTCATGATGGCGAAGGCGATTCAAGCAGCTGTCCGGCGAAATATGGATACACCATGTCTCCTTTGGTGCATTATGGAGCGCACAGCGATAAATTTTCAAAGTGCAGTCAGAAGAAGATAGCCATGTCTTTAAGGTAAGTAATCTTTCTGGTGTTAATTGAAAGCGGACGACAAGACACCTGTTTATCAGGGCAGTGGAACCTGTTATCTCTCAAATCCAACCGTTGGTCTGACATTTATTTAAAGGCCCCGCCACGGTGGTCTAGTGGCTAAGGTACTCGGCTGCTGATCCGAGGGTCGCGGGATCGAATCCCGGCCGCGGCGGCTGCATTTCGATGGAGGCGAAATGTTGAGGCCCGTGTGCTGTGCGATGTCAGTGCACGTTAAAGAACCCCAGGTGGTCGAAATTTCCGGAGCCCTCCACTACGGCGTCTCTCATAATCAGAACTGGTTTTGGGACGTAAAACCCCACAAAACAACATTTATTTAAAGGATTTGTACACGCAAAAGACACGGCGTGATGTTTTCTGCGGTTTCCGGGGTTTTTCCTGGGGTTTTACATCCTCGAACCACGGTAATGTGAGTTGAGTTGCTCCAGATGTGAGAGTGGATTTGGGTCGCTCTGAGATGAACCTGTTTCGCCTAATGATGATGATTGCGATTCGGTTAAGGGAAGGACGCTAATTCTTGCAGCCCATGTCGGGAGCACGGCTAAGCATCTGTGGGGGTGGGGGAAAGGGACTGAAAGAGATAGATAGGAGAGGAAAGCCGTAGTGGAGGGCTCCGGAAATTCTGACCACCTGAGGTTTTTTAACGCTCACTGACAACGCACGGTACACGGGCCATTGGCATTTTCACCTCCATGTACTGTCCGTTGTCGTCGCACAATTATAACGCGAAATAATAATTATTTCGCCTCAAGGGTGTAGCAGGCGCATTTATTGTTTCATTCCGGATTGTCATTTTAACAGTGTTTGTTTCTTACGCAGCCTAGAGCCCATCTCGCGTTTCGTTTGCACCGTTACAAGTTGGAGCTCGTACGTGTTCATTGAATACACCGTGTAGTTTAGCAAGGAAAAATACCTTGCGAAAGGCAGCAGTTTCGTTTAGGAAATCTTCATTTTCCTGCATTTCTATTTAGCTGTGATATCGCTAATGTATAGCGTGTCAAATGAGCATTTGTGCATGGCATCAAACCATATGAGTAGCACGCACAGACGCTTGAAAAACATTACTTGCTAGCACATCCAAGCTCTTGCCATGGCCGGAAGCTATGCCGGCACCAGCGTTCTCTCATCTGTCGAAGGAAGCTGGTTAGCGCTAATAAACAGGACGAGACACAGAAGAACACACCTTACGCGAGACAACCCTTACCAAAAAGGCAATATATGGCGATATCAGGAATTGGGCATATCTGGCTATATATGGCACGTGTCCGTATGGGGCCGTGCTTGCCCAAATAGTGATAAAGGCATGTGCGGCAATCAAAGACCCACACGAGGAACGTCATGTATGATTCTGATACATATTGAGCAAAGACGGCCACTACAGACGCGTGCCATATACAGCCAGATATGCGTATAGGGCCATATATACATATCTGGCTATATATGGCGCGCGTGCGTGTGTGGTCGTATTTGCCCGATACTCGTCTGTCATACGTGGCATTCCTTGTGGAAGGCCTTTATTGCCACATATGCCTCCATCAGGATTTCGGCAAATACGGTCGCATACGGACACATGCCATACATAGCGAAATATGCCCAATTCCTGATATCGCCATATATGGCGTTTTCGAAAGGGAAGCGCCACACTCAACTACTACTCATTGTGAATCACCTCCCTCAACATGTACAGGAAAGCCATAGTGTGCAAGCGCACTGCACATCACAATCGCAGCCGTGCATATCACTTAATGCAGATTAAAACACCATATCTAAGATCCGCATTTGCGTGCCGTACATAACAGCGGACGCATCAGTTATACAGGCGCAGCGTTTCTTGTTTTTTGTATGCTTCCGAAGTTTTCCTAGCTACGGCATTGCCACTCCTGCCCAGAATTCGAATTGTGTTCAGGAATGGCTCTCAAGCGCACGACCAACAATACCTAGGCAAATGGAAAGAAGCCTTAGTAAGAACAGATAGCTCGTGTTGACGCAGCGGCCAGTTTGTCCGACGTATGCACCTTATCGCACTTGAGCAGAATCTCGTAAACAACGCGTAAGGCGCATGCATCCTACCACGTGGTGTAGTTCTTCCTACGTGTTTCTTCGGGGGTGCCGAAACTTCCGTGGTCAAAGCACAGTGAACTTGCGTGGTGCTCTCTAAATTCTGGCTTTCCGTTGAAGACACAACAGGTGTCTGTCGTCTGTCTTGTGCAATAATAGCTCAGTGCAACCTCACTTCGATTAAGTTGCCCCTCGTGGGTTTCGAACAATACTTTATAAACATAAATTGTGTGTGAGAATTAATTTACCGACTACTGTCTTTTGCAGATCAGACGCTACTATGTGCCTGAGATACGCTGCGTCGACCAAAATTATAAAACTTTTTCCTTAGGTTCCTCTAGACTTCCGCGTCGTGAACATACACCGTCAAACACAGTCGGGTCCGCAGAACATGGAGGCTCGGCGTAGATATGGATGTGTGGTCTAAATACATGTAAAATGTGGCGAAATAAACTGTGCTACGAAAGAAACTCGCGCGGCTTGGTGGTACCTCACAAATGAGAAGCGAAAGCGTTGAAAAGACAGACATGAATAAAAAGGGGCACACGACGTACGTGGTTAAATATTAAGAGCTTCGCATAAATTTGTGAACTCATCATATACAGTAGTGAGGTGTTGAGAACAAAACGGCACGTTCGCAGAAACAAACCAGCGGTGGTTGCGCTGTCAAAGTTAATGTCATTAAATTTTTTTTTTTGTAAGGGCAACTGCGCGCTAAAGCAAAACTAGTTCCAGGGTGTTTGATAATCTCGAATCTGTGGTTCCAAACAACTTGAGAATGTTTTTAAATATTGTCAGTGTCTACATGATTTCTACGTACATATGGCTTGCATGTTAGAGCTAAATTACTAAACAACAAAATGTTTGTTATTTATGCGCATTCCAGCGATTTATGGTTCTTTTGCATTTCCGACACACTAAATCCTGAGAAAGTCTCATAGTGTTGAAATGTTGTTTTGCGGAATCATAAAGAACAAAGCGTTGTATATTTTCTTTTTTGTACATTGTTCCCGCAGGAAGCACCCCACTAAAATGCAAACGATAGGGGCGGGAAAGGCAAATATTCCCGTGTTACTGATCAGCAAAGGACAGTTGGAGGATTAGTGACCGAAAGAAAAAAATAACACGAAGACCAATGTTGCGCTGCCATAACCACAAAAATGTGAACATGTGAAATAGTTCCCTTAAAGGGTCCCTGAAACTTTTTTTTGACATTGTGTCATTGATTAGGCAACACAATTGTGAAACCACTCACACCATAATATAAATCGAAGCACCCGGCGCTAAGGTAGCTACGGGCTTATTTCTGTCGCCTTCCTCCTTACCACTGCTGTTCCTCCTCAACTCGAACAGCTGCGGAGTGCGCGCTAGCGACGACTGCGCCTCCCACGTCAGCCGCTGGGCAGAGCCCTCCGTAGCGACATAGCGCCGCGATGTCTTTACTCAGGTCGCCGGCCTCGGCTGTGCTAGCCTCGGTAATAGTGCGCCGGCGACTTGTATGTGCGCCGCAAGATGCCGTAACGATACCGTTGCCTCCCCTTCAGTGCTCGTGACGTCACGTGGCTTGCGCTTTGTAGCACCCATCGCATGTCCCGTGGGATGGGGTGGTTGAAAGCGCTTCGAGTCGAGTCGCGTCGATCTCTCACGATGTGCGTATTTAAAACCTTGTAGTAAATTACACGCTTAACGCAGGGTGCTGATATTGTTACGCTAATGATCAGAAGGACTCGGGCTATCGGTGCAACGCATTTGTACAAAATCACCAAACCCGTTTCAGGGTCCCTTTAAAAACGGGCCTTGGTAGAGATAAAGAATACAACACGCCTAATTAAGAAAAGCTTCGTGGCGTACAGGTCGCCACCCCCTTGTAGGGGTGCCGCTTATGGCATCCATCTGTCAGCGCAGAGGCGTTCTCGCTAGAACAGATGGGTAAGACGGGCATGGTGCCGAACTAGCACGCTTACCGCTTCATGTGAGCCGCCACCAGTGCTAGGTGACACCCATAGCGAAAGCACAGTTACGCACTCGACATACTTCCTTTATAAATTCCACTTTCAGCAGCTCGAAACATCTAATCAGCAACACAAAGGGCCGCGACACTAGTCCAGTTTGCTTTCATCGCAATAACAGTGCCTGCCGAGTGCATTGCGCCGAGAGCGTACCGTCTCCTATTGCGTCACAAATTACAAGCCGCCGCTGCAGAAAGCTCAGGAAGACTCCTTGTGAAGTAAGAATGCGAAATTGTAGAGCTGCAACATAGCGAACATTACAGGACCCCCTCCCACCACCCACTCTTCTACTTCTTTTTTAAACACGAAATTGTTTTGTGCCGGAATCCACCATGACCCCAGCACTTCATCTCCGTTACGGAAGTGACACAGTAGAGCGCACATGCAAGAATAACAAAGAAAAACACGCAGAACTTCCGTTGATGCGCAGAGTATCAAACTCACAGCCCCCCGCTCCACGAAAAAAGGTGGTGGGTGCTGTACCACTGCGCATCAGCGCATATGTTTGAAGGTATACAAACGTGCCTTATGTTCTTCCTTATCTCGCTCCTTTCCCCATTACTCGGGGCTCTTGTCCGGCTCCGCGTGCGTGCATCGAGGCGTACTTTGCCTGGAACGGCGCCACCACCCAGAAGAGGAAAGTAAGCACGGCAGTGCCACTTCGCCTCTCTTGGATGGCGGCGCCGTTCCAGGCCCGTTGCAGAGTGCGCCTCGATGCGCGCGCGCGGAACCAGATGATCTTCAGCATGCGCGTCGATAGCGCGTTGGTAGAACACCAGTCACCTTTCGTCGTGGATAGTGTTTCCCCTCCGACTACTCTTCGACCGTGATGGCAACAAGAAAATTGCTGCGTCAAGCGCTCAGGTATGGCAACGACGTTTACGGGTCGATGTGGGGCAAGTAAACATGACTGGTGCCTTTGTCGCGTGGAATTTGTTATCGACTGTGTCCTGTTATTACGTAAACTACTTCAGTTACGACAAGAAGTTGGTCATAGATGTTATGGAGGCGGTGCGTGGATGTGGGTTCATCCACGTTAAACCGTGCCGTACCAACAAAAATAACAATGGGCAAGTTCACCGCGATGTACAATAAACATTCAACTGCTTATGTGAAGAGACATTTCACTTTTGTGTTATACCGATTCCTGTGAAACAGGGAGCTGCCACGTATTTTTCGCAACACAACTTTTACACGCGGTGCTCCAATGGGGATTACAGATGAATGAGTCCTTCACAGTGGAGCAGACGCAGCGTTTGACGACTACAGCTAAATAGATCCGACAAGCTCTGCATGCCATTTCTGAACAAATGTATGGAGGGAAAAGTCTGAAATGACCCATTACTGGCATGGAAATGAACCATTACTGACATGGCAATGTATTTTGGCCTTGAACATACCTCCTGCGACAAAAATGTTCCCTTAGTCGCATTGGTCTAAACAAAACCGTACTGGAGACCGCCCACGCGAAATTCCTTTTGTTGATACCGGCCTATATTTATAGGCTGAGCACTGCTTTACTAGAATTTTCCAATTTATGCAGTGGTTGAAAGCACTGACGCGATGCGCGAAAGAAGAAATCGTTTGCCCATGCTCGTTCTTTTGTTACCTAGAGTCCCAAGCAAAAGTTTTATTGGGTTTAACATTTGCGCATTTGAGGTGTCACGATATCTACATTCTTCTTTATCTGGTGGTTGAAAGCACTGACGCGATGCGCGAAAGAAGAAATCGTTTGCCCATGCTCGTTCTCTTGTTGATCTCGTCAATGTTTTCATCGATGAACTTAGAGTCCCAAGCAAAAGTTCTATTGCGTTTAACATTTGCGCATTTGAGATGTCACGATATCTACATTCTTCTTTATCCGGTGGTTGAAAGCACTGACGCGATGCGAGAAGGAAGAAATCGTTTGCCCATGCTCGTTCTTTTGTTGATCTCGTCAATGTTTTCATCGGTGAACTTAGAGTCCCAAGCAAAAGTTCTATTGCGTTTAACATTTGCGCACTTGAGATGTCACGATATCTACATTCTTCTTTATCTGGTGGTTGAAAGGACTGACGCGATGCGCGAAAGATGAAATCGTTTGCCCATGCTCGTTCTTTTGTTGATCTCGTCAATGTTTTCATCGATGAACTTAGAGTCGCAAGCAAAAGTTCTATTGCTTTTAACATTTGCGCATTTGAGATGTCACGATATCTACATTCTTCTTTATCCGGTGGTTGAAAGCACTGGCGCGATGCGCGAAAGAAGAAATCGTTTGCCCATGCTCGTCTTCGCCTCTCTTGGATGGCGGCGCCGTTCCAGGCCCGTTGCAGAGTGCGCCTCGATGCGCGCGCGCGGAACCAGATGAGCTTCAGCATGTTCGTGGATAGCGCATTGGTAGAACACCAGTCACCTTTCGTCGTGGATAGTGTTTCCCCTCCGACTACTCTTCGACCGTGATGGCAACAAGAAAATTGCTGTGTCAAGTGCTCAGGTACGGCAACGACGTTTACGGGTCGATGTGGGGCAAGTAAACATGACTGGTGCCTTTGTCGCGTGGAATTTGTTATCGACTGTGTCCTGTTATTACGTAAACTACTTCAGTTACGACAAGAAGTTGGTCATAGATGTTATGGAGGCGGTGCGTGAATGTGGGTTCATCCATATTAAACCGTGCCGTACCAACAAAAATAACAATGGGCAAGTTCACCGCGATGTACAATAAACATTCAACTGCTTATGTGAAGAGACATTTCACTTTTGTGTTATACCGATTCCTGTGAAACAGGGAGCACTGACGCGATGCGCGAAAGAAGAAATCGTTTGCCCATGCTGGTTCTTTGTTGATCTCGTCAATGTTTTCATCGATGAACTTAGAGTCCCAAGCAAAAGTTTTATTGCGTTAACATTTGCGCATTTTATATGTCACGATATCTACATTCTTCTTTATCCGGTGGTTGAAAGCACTGACGCGATGCGCGAAAGAAGAAATCGTTTGCCCATGCTCGTTCTTTTGTTGATCTCGTCAATGTTTTCATCGATGAACTTAGAGTCCCAAGCAAAAGTTCTATTGCGTTTAACATTTGCGCATTTGAGATGTCACGATATCTACATTCTTCTTTATCCGGTGGTTGAAAGCACTGACGCGATGCGCGAAAGATGAAATCGTTTGCCCATGCTCGTTCTTTTGTTGATCTCGTCAATGTTTTCATCGATGAACTTAGAGTCGCAAGCAAAAGTTCTATTGCTTTTAACATTTGCGCATTTGAGATGTCACGATATCTACATTCTTCTTTATCCGGTGGTTGAAAGCACTGACGCGATGCGCGAAAGAGAAATCGTTTGCCCATGCTCGTTCTTTTGTTGATCTCGTCAATGTTTTCATCGATGAACTTAGAGTCCCAAGCAAAAGTTCTATTGCGTTTAACATTTGCGCATTTGAGATGTCACGATATCTACATTCTTCTTTATCCGTTGGTTGAAAGCACTGACGCGATGCGCGAAAGAAGAAATCGTTTGCCCATGCTCGTTCTTTTGTTGATCTCGTCAATGTTTTCATCGATGAACTTAGAGTCCCAAGCAAAAGTTCTATTGCGTTTAACATTTGCGCATTTGAGATGTCACGATATCTACATTCTTCTTTATCCGGTGGTTGAAAGCACTGACGCGATGCGCGAAAGAAGAAATCGTTTGCCCATGCTCGTTCTTTTGTTGATCTCGTCAATGTTTTCATCGATGAACTTAGAGTCCCAAGCAAAAGTTCTATTGCGTTTAACATTTGCGCATTTGAGATGTCACGATATCTACATTCTTCTTTATCCGGTGGTTGAAAGCACTGACGCGATGCGCGAAAGATGAAATCGTTTGCCCATGCTCGTTCTTTTGTTGATCTCGTCAATGTTTTCATCGATGAACTTAGAGTCGCAAGCAAAAGTTCTATTGCTTTTAACATTTGCGCATTTGAGATGTCACGATATCTACATTCTTCTTTATCCGGTGGTTGAAAGCACTGGCGCGATGCGCGAAAGAAGAAATCGTTTGCCCATGCTCGTTCTTTTGTTGATCTCGTCAATGTTTTCATCGATGAACTTAGAGTCCCAAGCAAAAGTTCTATTGCGTTTAACATTTGCGCATTTGAGATGTCACGATATCTACATTCTTCTTTATCCGTTGGTTGAAAGCACTGACGCGATGCGCGAAAGAAGAAATCGTTTGCCCATGCTGGTTCTTTTGTTGATCTCGTCAATGTTTTCATCGATGAACTTAGAGTCCCAAGCAAAAGTTTTATTGCGTTTAACATTTGCGCATTTGAGATGTCACGATATCTACATTCTTCTTTATCCGGTGGTTGAAAGCACTGACGCGATGCGCGAAAGAAGAAATCGTTTGCCCATGCTCGTTCTTTTGTTGATCTCGTCAATGTTTTCATCGATGAACTTAGAGTCCCAAGCAAAAGTTCTATTGCGTTTAACATTTGCGCATTTGGGATGTCATGATGTCTACATTCTTCTTTATCCGTTGGTTGAAAGCACTGACGTGATGCGCGAAAGAAGAAATCGTTTGCCCATGCTCGTTCTTTTGTTGATCTCGTCAATGTTTTCATCGATGAACTTAGAGTCCCAAGCAAAAGTTTTATTGCGTTTAACATTTGCGCATTTGAGATGTGACGATATCTACATTCTTCTTTATCCGGTGGTTGAAAGCACTGACGCGATGCGCGAAAGAAGAAATCGTTTGCCCATGCTCGTTCTTTTGTTGATCTCGTCAATGTTTGCATCGATGAACTTAGAGTCCCAAGCAAAAGTTCTATTGCGTTTAACATTTGCGCATTTGAGATGTCACGATATCTACATTCTTCTTTATCCGGAACTACTGGAACAATGTCGCATTAGCATTTTTAATGCGGACAGATGTTTTCAGCGCTAGGGCACCAGAAATTGAGACGGAATAAGCACACTTAGAAATTGCACAAAATCGACCTTATTTCCGTCCATTGAGAGATGAAAAATGGTATACGCGTTGCGAGCGCTAACTCAACATTAAGTCTTCAAAAGTAACTATCATCTTATATTCCACTCAAGCACCGCCGCGGTGGTTTAGAAGCTATAGCACTCATTTGCTGATCCCTGGGTCACGGTACCGAATCCCGGCGGCGGCGGCGGCCCCATCTCGATGAAGGCGAAATGCGTGAGGCCTCTGTACTGTGCGATGTCAATGCACGTTAAAGAACCCCGGGGGTGGTCGAAATTTCCAGAACTGTACACTGCGGTGTCTCTCGTAATCACATCGTGGTTTGGGGACGTAAAACACCATATATTGTCGTTCCACTTATTGCGGTGTTCCCTTCACCCGGTCCACACTAGTTAATCCATCAAAATGATCGTTGCTCTAGACCTACACCAACAGCATCGAGATGGATTGGCGCTTAGGAGGTGATCTTTATTTTATCGTTTTCACTGACAGGTTCCACTACAGTTACTAAAAAGGAAAAAAAAAAAGCAATGTCACCAGCCAACCCTACCGAGCGCAACAAAACCTGTCAAACTTCATTTTTTATTCTCATCACAAAAAAATCTATCATCGACGGTCATTTCACCAACTGCGCTCTTCTACAAGGCGATGCGGATAAACCAATCCAAACGAGATGAGTTGTGCCCCCCAAACCCCGAAACGCCTGCATTGTCATATATCAATCTGCTCCTCTCGTGTGTGCCTGAGGTGATTGCCTGTCCCTCGTGAATGCAATTTGCAATCGGCGATATTGATCGATGCCGCATGACCTATGCATTGTGGCGGCCTATACGACAGTCAGTCTCTAGCAGCGCAAACACGGAAACCAGTAGAAGTCGCACAAGGTGCCGTTTGAGCATGGACGACCCGAAAACAAGAAATCTTTCTTGTTGATCTGTCAATGTTTTATCGATGAACTAATCCAACGCACAGTCTAGCGTTTAACATTTGCGCATTTGGGAGTCAGAGTCTACTCGCTATATCGTTGGTGAAAGTGACGTATGCGCGAAGAAGAATCGTTCATGCTCGATCTTTGTGATCCGTCAATGTTTATCGATGAACTTAGAGTACCCAAGCAAAAGTTTTTGAGTTAACTTGCCGCATTTGAGAGTGACGATATCTACATTTATCCGGTGGTTGAAAGCACTGACGCGATGCGCGAAAGAAGAAATCGTTTGCCCATGCTCTTTCTTTTGTTGATCTCGTCAATGTTTGCATCGATGAACTTAGAGTCCCAAGCAAAAGTTCTATTGCGTTTAACATTTGCGCATTTGAGATGTCACGATATCTACATTCTTCTTTATCCGGAACTACTGGAACAATGTCGCATTAGCATTTTTAATGCGGACAGATGTTTTCAGCGCTAGGGCACCAGAAATTGAGACGGAATAAGCACACTTAGAAATTGCACAAAATCGACCTTATTTCCGTCCATTGAGAGATGAAAAATGGTATACGCGTTGCGAGCGCTAACTCAACATTAAGTCTTCAAAAGTAACTATCATCTTATATTCCACTCAAGCACCGCCGCGGTGGTTTAGAAGCTATAGCACTCATTTGCTGATCCCTGGGTCACGGTACCGAATCCCGGCGGCGGCGGCGGCCCCATCTCGATGAAGGCGAAATGCGTGAGGCCTCTGTACTGTGCGATGTCAATGCACGTTAAAGAACCCCGGGGGTGGTCGAAATTTCCAGAACTGTACACTGCGGTGTCTCTCGTAATCACATCGTGGTTTGGGGACGTAAACACCATATATTGTCGTTCCACTTATTGCGGTGTTCCTTTCACCCGGTCCACACTAGTTAATCCATCAAAATGATCGTTGCTCTAGACCTACACCAACAGCATCGAGATGGATTGGCGCTTAGGAGGTGATCTTTATTTTATCGTTTTCACTGACAGGTTCCACTACAGTTACTAAAAAGGGAACAAAAAAAAAAAAAGCAATGTCACCAGCCAACCCTACCGAGCACAACAAAACCTGTCAAACTTCATTTTTTATTCTCATCACAAAAAATCTATCATCGACTGTCATTTCACCAACTGCGCTCTGGTACAAGGCGCTGCGGATAAACCAATCCAAACGAGATGAGTTGTGCCCCCCAAACCCCGCAACGCCTGCATTGTCATATATCAATCTGCTCCTCTCGTGTGTGGCTGAGGTGATTGCCTGTCCCTCGTGAATGCAATTTGCAATCGGCGATATTGATCGATGCCGCATGACCTATGCATTGTGGCGGCCTATACGACAGTCAGTCTCTAGCAGCGCAAACACGGAAACCAGTAGAAGTCGCACAATGGGGCCGTTTCGAGCACTACACACACACACACACACACACACACACACAATTATATATATATATATATATATATATATATATATATATATATATTATCAGTGACGGAACGGACGAACGTGGAAGAACTTTAATACTTTCCAACGTTTCGGCCGGTGGTCCGGCCTTCATCGTTGGAAAGTGTTAAAGTTCTTGCACGTTCGTCTGATCCTTCACTGCTCATATTCGTCTGCATGCGCAGAAACCTTTACTGCATTTATATATAATTTCATGGATGTACCCCTGATAATGTGCCAAGTGTAGCGATTACTCATAGGTTCGGACGTGGTCACGCCTTCTTTAGAGTGACAGGTTGTTCTTGCCACCCAGAACATACACTGTGCGTGCGTGTGTTCACGCAGTCTCGACAGATTTTTTGTTTATTTTTACAGCGTAAGCTGTATGAGATCACAACAACGGCCGTTTGTGGCGCCGTAGTTGTCCGCCGCCGGTGTCCGTACCAACTATGGCGATAAGTTTAGAAATAGATAACCAGGCTCGAGGAGTATTCGAACCCAGGTCCGTCTGCGTGGCAGTCGAGCATTCTACCACTGAGCTACGCCTGCGCTTGAAAAATTTTCGCTAAAATGCTTAAACAGGTATAGAGCCTGCCGAAGAATCGCATTAAAAAATGCAATGTTACGTTGCAGGATACCAATACGCCACTACGCGTCACGGAAAGTGGACTGCATGACGAGTGCGAGGAATCATTTGAAAGAACACAGGGCTGCATGCTTTGTAGCTGTGCACCCATTCGTGTTTTCGGGACGTAAAATTTGAACAATTATTGTTATTCTTAGGCAGTAAGTCTAATTTAGGTCACCCATCACAATCACACCTTATCTCTGCATAAAAAGCAAGAAAGATCACTGTGTAAATCCTTCAGAAATAAATCGCCTCATAATTTTCGCGGAAGCACGTAGACACCGCAGTGCTTTAGGTAAGCGTACAAACAAAAACAAGAGGAGGTTGGTTTAGGCAATTTTCAACCAGAATGTTTATCCTTGCTTGTTTCCTACCCATATGGCCGTTTCCTTGTCTGGTCACAATGGCCGTTCTTTGTTGTTGAGTAGAGGCTGGCGCTGACTCTAGCGTGACCAGTCGTTTGCAGTCGCGCAACCTTCTTTTCCTCTTGACACTCGCAGAAGCAGTAGAAAGCGAAGTCTGTGGGGGACACGGCGCACGAACATACGACACAGCTCCTAGCCAGTCAATAACGCGACGTTCACTTAAACTTTGCCTTTCGCGAATTTTGCTTTCTGGTGTCCTTGTGCACTGCCTTCCTTGCCTCATGGACGTACGTTTCACAAGTGCTGACATCGGCGCGCAGTGCCGGTGGCGTTATGCCACGGGGATTTGCGCAAAGACGTTATTCCGCAGCGCGCTTTCGACGTATGTGTAAGCCACGTCAAGGAGACGTAGTTCGAGAACACAGCTATGCGAGCATTTCAAAAATCTTTCGAATCGGACCTTTGTAACAGCAGCACAGGCACGTTGCAATCCTGCCACAGCAGTACATTGATTGATTGATTTCTGGGATTTTACGTCCCAAAACCAGCCGTGATAATGAGCGACGCCGTAGTGGAGGTCTCCGGAAATTTCGACCACCTGGGGTTCTTTAACGTGCACTGACATCGCACAGTACACGGGCCTAAACATTTCGCCTCTATCGAAATGCAGCCGCCGCGGCCGGGATTCGATCCAGTGACCCTTGGTTCAGCAAGACCACCGGGGCGGAGCTGCCGCAGCAGAACAGCCGCCTTTTTATTTGGAATGAAATAATGCGTCTTATGTGCACATTTTTTTTACTGTGACAGCAGTGGAGTGATCGAAGTTTATTTTCCCTTGTCTGTCCGGCCGTCCAATCTGTCAACATCACGAGGGGTTTTCTCCGCGGTAAAAGGCAACAACAATAAGTTTTTTTTTAATATGAAACAGTTTCCGTATGCATTGTCGGAGTCCTTAGTTAGGACAACAAAGATCCTGTCGGCTCCAGGTCGCCTCGCACTCAAAGCGGCGACGCCCATTAGCACAACACGATGAAAAACAAAGCGTTGTGCCAGTAATCTGTCGTGAATCTTTACTGATGTACGGGTCCCTCTCCAGGCCTTATTGCAAGACTTGGTGACACACACATGCTGTACGTTCGCTGTGCTTCAACAAACTTGTTTATCATTCTCATCACTTACTCTCTTCGAGTAATATCTGTGTTTTTTTTCTCTCTTTTTCGTAAAGCAGGATAGTGCTTGAAAAAAAAAAGGGGGGTGGGGGTGGGGGGTTGGCGCTCCTATTTCTGCTTGGTATTTCGACCGTATCCATGTCAGACAAGCGTTTCATATCTTGCGGATCATCGCGTGATCTGGACAACGCACTTGATTGTTTGCAGTGTCAATAGTACGGCCAGCTTCGTCGTAGCTATACGCCGCCTAGGCTACTTGTGCCGTGGCAAATAGGAGCTGCTCCAGTTTGCCGAGAAATGCTTCAGATTTAATAAGTGAAATGTGATACATTTAAAAGTGAGCAAAGACACTCGAACTGAAATTGAGGACCACACAACGTACCGTGGAACGAAAAATTGATAGGCGTAACGTTAAGACAAAGCGTGCCAAGCGGATCAGGGAACATACAGGAGTAACCGATATCTTTATGTCAATTAAGAGAGAAAAAAGTGGACCTGGGTAGGAGATGCAATGCAAAGAACAGACAAACTATCGACAGTAAGAAGAATTGAATGCATACCAAGAGGTGAAAAACGCAGCAGAGCCAGGCAGAAGGTTATACGGGGCGATTTAATGAAGAAATTCGCAGAATTTATGCGAATTTCGATATACCTGAGGTGTGCACTTATGCTGTTCTCTTCTCCCTCTGTCCACGTTTTTCGTGCAGTTTTCCATATAATGGCATGTTATCTGTCTAGGCCAGTGGTTCTTTAATGGGGCTCGGCAGATCCTAGGAAGTCCGCGACACCCGCGATGAAACATAGAAAGTTTGTTTTGTTGTTGTAGCTGCTGTTGAGGCCACATTACTAAGTTGGCTGCGGCGCATGGCACTACTATGCTGTAGTAAAGCCAACTTATCACAATACTACTTTGTCGCATGACACTATTGGACCGCGGCAAAGCCAACCTTGCTGATGAAGCATACGCATACTGGCCACAGTACTCCATAGCTGTAGGTGTGGCACTGTCGAGCAAAAGTGTTGTGCAAAGCGCGACTTGTTCGTGGTCATTGTTGTGCAATCTGCCCAACACTGCCCCGATTTGCTTCAGCATTACCTATTTCGAATCGTATCTCGTGTTATCTCCTATCTCGTGTTAGCCGCGTCCCCTCCCCCTTCCGTCACTGCATGGGCCACACCGCCACTTCCACTGGTACACAAGAGTCCCTGACACATCGGTGTCTCAGAATCACGGGTCTAGGTAAGCATGGTTTGGCACCTGAGCTACTCAGTCATCCACCAGATTAAATGCAGTCTGACGCTGCACAATGTGAAAAGTTGCCCACACTTCTAAACGACTATACTGCCGCATCATTAACCAAGTCGATCTTCCCCAAATAAATAGGTTATCCGTGGTGTCCCGTATAAGTTTACAAGTAAAGCGGTGGAAAAAAAAAAGAGAGAAATGGCGCGCATATCAGCTGCTACAGCATTCTCAAACTACTACGTCGCCCCCACGTGTACTCGACATCCTGAGAACCACTGGAGGTAAGGCCCTACCCGGTATCACCCTTCCCATGCTGCAGACTGGTGTCGTTCCTAACGGAACCGAAAGAACACGAAGACATCCTCCATGGCGGCAATCATCCCCTTACGCATTCATTACGGCTTAAATTGACGCTCGCAACAATTTGCCCCCTTTCATAAGTCCATAACCGGGGACAAAATCATGGCAGGGAAACATTTTCCCGCAGCTTATATATAAAGGGAAACTTTCTTTGCGAACCCTTTCGAGAGGCTTCGCTGGGTTACACTGCTCATGTTAGCTGTTGGCTCATTTTTTACCTAACACGTTCCTGATTTAGCGAATGCCGGATCGACTGATAGAACGTCTGACGTACACCTGTCTCGTGGCAGACAGCATCCCTGTGTACCCAGCATTATCCCCGAGCACCCGCACGCTTTTCGCACAGCAACGCTAGCTATGCTTCGACTCCTCGCTCCCATATTAGTGGTGTCGACGCCATTGACGTGAGGCTTAGCACAGTGTTGCATCAGGGCATTAAAGAGCACCATATACTTTCGCAGAAGCACTTGAAGGGGGCTTCTCATCTTAGCCATCTGTTGCGCCCCGTGTGTAGGCGTACAAAGCTGCGTCGGCGCTCCCATATGCATCTCTGCTTGTAATAAGCTCTGCATCCAAAATAAACGGCGCACAAAGCGAGATTAAAACTTGGAACCCTTACAGTCTGGTTTGCGTTTGCGCTGCAGTGCTCACTGCAGCGTGGAACATAAACGAAATCTCAGAGAGAAACAGAAAGCGGAGCAAAAGCAACGCTTCCTCCGCCTTCTGTTCACGTGAGCAGACCCATTACGGTGGCGTGAACTACTTCAAAAACGGAATTCATCTTCATCAGGTGGTGGTAAGTTTGTATGCTACGGCAACAGATGTAGTCAAGTCGCAGCAGTTTGGTTGCAATGTCAGGTAGCGTTTTCATAATGAGAATTCATTTTCCCAAAAAAAGCGATACAGCTCCGGTCGACAATAATTGTGCCAAAATTTTGTGGCTCTCACGAAAAAGCACAGAGCTGCAGTGTCGTGATGACGTGCTCAACAGGAATGGCGTGCTGAACAAGGGCACTTCTCGGACGAATTCGCCTCTAGTCACCTCACGGACGAATTTCGTTTTTCACGTAATTTACGCAATCGCAATGTGTCTACTAGCTCTGGGAGTAATGAAAGGCATGGAAAACACTGCGCGAAGACAGCTTAGCGTGCAATGTGCCAACATGCCATGTGGTGGAGCTACCAGACGGAAAAATGGGAACATGGGCGAGAAGGACTAACTACAAGAATTATTTTCTTCTTTAAAAGAGAAATTGTAATGATAAATTTTGCTTGGTTAAAACAACATGTTATTTGCTTTTGATTGAAATATCAGGTGTATTTTTATAGGAACACCACTCAATGTGGACCAAAAGGCGCATTTTGTCGAAGCCATGGGTTTCTTTTTGGCATAACCGGTGCCCACGTAAACGGCCCTAAGATACCTCTAGCATTAAACATAGCTTCCGCAAAGTACACACCTATTAAAAACATTTTTAATGCATAGCGCCATCATATTTGAAAATATATGCAGACAAAACGCAATAGACCTTTTTCAAGCACCGCAGCGCCACCCGTGGGCGCGCAAGTGCTTCTGGGAAATGTGTGTACATCGAGCCGCCCAGCAGAGCGAAGCCCAGCCTTTCCAAGCGCGTCTTTCGCTCCATGCGAGCGAGGCTAAACGCATTTTTTGTGTGTTTTCTTTTGTAAGCAGGCGCACAGCTGCACGGGTCAATGAAAAAGGAGGGGAGCAAGGGGTCATTCGCGGGGGTCGGACTGGTCGTACGGGGTGTGCGCTGGCATGTCTGGTCAACGTATAGTTTCCCGGAGTCTTGGCAGTGTACGTGCGTTTGCGAGTGACCATGTGCTTGTATCTCCACTCCGCGTGTGCGGAGAACACCGAGGTGTGGACGCTGTATTCCTGTGTACGTGTTTGTGTCGGCATTGCAGTGTGGTCCTACGCAGGCAACTGCAAAATAGCGATGTGTTTGCGACGACGAAGTAGACCAACGGGCAGTGTGTGCTAAACGAACGAACTGTGCGCAGTGCGTGAACGAAGTCTGTTGCGGATATCTCTTTCTAGGTACTGTAATTCGTTGTTTTATAATTATACAGGTATGGTTTTCCATTTACCGCGTGGGTTATTCCGGCTCATTTTGGTACCCCTTCGTGCTTGGGGCGGGTACTTTTCTTCTGTCTCGCTGGGCTCTGTTCCCGCTACTCGCTACTGTCGCTTGATTCCCTTTTCAATAAAACTTCAGTTTAGTAAAACCACATTTTGTTGACAGTTGTCCTTGATGTATGCTAGCTCCGCCGACGTGCCATGTCCAGCTGTGTCGGTGAAATAGCGCACATGCGATCGCGTACACTTTCCTTCGATGCTCTGTAATCTTAACTGCTGCACGAAGAAAAGAAGATTTGCGAGCGCCTAGATGTTCACACGGTCTGCTGTGTGTGTGAACATGTGTGTGATCTCGTTTTTCTGAAATGTTATGCGTTAACTATCCTGTTGCGTGAACATTTTTATTACAGTACTGAGACTGAGTGTGTGAATTTTAGTTTTTGTGTTTATTTGTCGAGTTTTGTGATTGTTGACATTACGATCACAGCTGTCATGTAAGTGACAAATGTCATTGCTGCAGCTCACGCGATGCAGTTGATCAGTTATTCTGAAGATGCTGCCCTGAAAATGTTCGAGAGCAAAGCAGAGTATAGCCACGTTGAGCGTGCGCCTGTTTTGTGTGCGTACATTGTTTTCGGACGCGCAAATGTAAATGTTACCACGTTTCTCGATGCGGATGAACAGGATACGTCGACAGACTGCATTCACCAAACTCGGATTCGATTCTTATCGCGTCGTAGCTTCGATCCCACAGCTGCCACTGCGTCGGGCGCTTGCTTAAACCGAGCTTGCCTCCGCCGATGTTCACACATTTCCCATACTGCACTACGCGCTCGCAGTGGCTTCTGGGATAGCTTGAAAAAGGTCTATTCGGTTTCTGAGTGCGTATGTGGCAAGGAAATAGAAATAATTTCTTAAGCACCAAACATGGTAAACTAACAACTTTACTTAACAGACAGACAGACGTACAGACCGACATACATACATACATACATACATACACAAACAGACAGACAGACAAAGAACCTTTGATTTACTTACCAGAATAACCAAATTTTTATTTTCCCAACGAATAGCCCTCTCAAAATAAATTTTTATTTGTTGGCTATTCAGACAGCATTCTGCGAATTTTCAAACCCACCTACATGGCCCAAAACTTTCTTTTCAGTCTGAAATATTCCAGCACTTGACTACCTCCGACGCAGCAATACATTTCGAATGATCGCTAAAATGGCGGGGTTGCTTGACGTGGAATGACCCACGTGTTACAGGAATTTTGTCTCAGATTGAGAACTCGAAACAGACAGACAAACAAACAAAAAACAAACGTACCATGCATTCTGGAACTTCCGTAAGCGCCTTATGTTGCACCGAAATGTACGACGAACACACGTTTCGCCAGGAAGTGAGATTTGCCTCAGGGATTGTGCCTTTGAATAGCACATTATTTGAAACATTAATTCATTTGCTACAATGCCCTGCCTGATACGTTTTGGCATTTGTTTATACTCAATTTTATGTCAGCACGACAGCGTGATGCTGCCAGTTAGAAGCGTAGGCCTATGTATTTTCGCCAGAGGCACTATAAAAACCGATACGGAAATCCGAGTGACACGCAGTGCAAGATTTAGTTTAGTTTGATTTAGTCAAAATAAATTCTACACATAATTCTTTTGAAATACACTACTAAATCCTGGCCAAACGGCCGAATTGGCCCGACCACTCTGGCAGAAAACAATCGTATATATATATTGCGCTCATAACCCTCAACCCCGCCTGTCCAAAAATCACAGCAAAGAAAATTAGGAAGGATTAGGAAGAAACCACACCATCAAACGAGTTTGAAAGCGCATACATATACATTATGACAGCGTGAGATGTTCTGGATAAGTGACCTAAATTTGCCCATTGTTCAGTTCACAACCGAAGTCAGCTAACACGTAGCAAGCACGTGCTTGTGCTGTAATTGTCCAAGCGGATGAGCACTTGGTGACACAAAGTTAGAAAAAAAAGTTACATAAATTGACTCAGCAACCCTAGGCAACACTGAAGCCGTTACTGCACATAGTTTCTTAAATTACTCAAGACGCCAATATTTAAAACACTTTTGGACACGGATGTTAACTAGGCAATTCGCAATTTTTCAAGTAGGGCTCCACTCACTGTTTAATTAACGCTTTGGTACTATCTGATAAAAGTAGTACGTCTCGGATTTATTAACCTATTGTTCGCCCACTGAAGGATGAAAGCCTGTCCCTGTTACCTCCTATAGCGACGGTGTTTGATTAGTTTTCGAAACTTAGTCCCCCGACGTTTCAAATCGAATGTCATGTTCTTATTCTTTCCCACACACTGCGATTGCTTTCAACCCCTTCACAAGCACTCAGTGATTACAGAGCCTGGTTACTCAGCTTACAACAAACAGTAGCGGGATCAAACTAGCACTAGGTAGGCAAACAAGCTTCTAGCTCTGGGTTTCCTCCCTTAGTACCAGTAGCTGTAACTCTGCCATACCAGCGGCTATCTGCTGCCGAACTTACACAACTTGACAAGTCTAATTTTTTTCTAATCTCAGTGATACCAATCGATTGCCTCTAGATGAAATAGTCGCAATGTACTCCGCGTCGCGCGTTACAATTCGCAGGAGATTCGATATGAAAGTGGATACGTCCCAGACAGGCAACGCCTACGTTGTCGTAGCTTAATATGATCCTCGCGTGTTCCAGGGGAGAATTGGCGCGTTCGCGTGACCGGCAGGTGCGGCCGGCAGTATTGACTGCCAAACCGTGACCCATCTCTCGTGCATGGATAACAGGACAGCAGTCTTTCTGGGGCGGCGCCGCCGAAACGCCGTGGAAACAGGAGACCAGATAAGTAGGGTAGCCACTCGTGCGCAAGTGGTCAGACGTCAAGTCCGGTCTAAATACACACACAGACACTCAAATTACGTTGCGAAAAGGACATACGAAAGGACGTGCCGCTAAGATGACAGGCGTTCGCTTTATTAAACAGCACAGGTTTCAGCCGTGCTGGCCCTGCCTTCGCTGGTAGAGGGAAATATGTGTAGGTCTGGCTTCACAGTAGTTGGTCAATATGCCGGTAGGTGAATTAGAATGTACATTGCTGGAATGTAATAACCAGCGGAGGTGGAAAAAAGAACATGCAGATTTGCACTTTCCACAAGGCTCAGTTCAATGAAAAGGAACTTGAAAAGTTACATGTTGCTGCCGCGCAGTAGAGCTCTAGCTGATTAAAAACTAATGGGGAAAATCGACTGCAAAAAAAAAAAGCAAAATTCCGCTCGCTCAGCAAGTAGCCACTAAAATATAGAATTGCCTGTCAGGAGGAAAATTCAAGGCAGTTACGCGCCGTTAAAGCCGCCAGAACAACCAAGCTGTTCTTTTATCGTTAATTTTTGAGTAACGTGTAAGGATGTCAAGTTACTGGTGTCCTGACGTGTCAGTTAGGTTAGTTACACCACCCTTCATCATTATCTACAGAACGCAGGTCATCCTTCTCCATACACTTCCATACACTGCTTTCTTTCTTTCTTTCTTTCTTTCTTTCTTTCTTTCTTTCTTTCTTTCTTTCTTTCTTTCTTTCTTTCTTTCTTTCTTTCTTTCTTTCTTTCTTTCTTTCTTTCTTTCTTTCTTTCTTTCTTTCTTTCTTTCTTTCTTTCTTTCTTTCTTTCTTTCTTTCTATGACATTTGTGGATAGAAAGACCACTAAACTTGATGCACGCAGTTGTCGATGTCTAGAGAGGTGGCTGATTTGCCATGCAGGAGCACACTGCCAGAAAGGGTATCTGAAATAAGTAGGCGATACCGAAAAACGTGGCCGGCATGGAACTAGTACTCCTTGGCACGGAAAGTGGGCTGCCATAAACATTTTTGGTAAAGCGCAGCTATTGACGAAACTATGATGACTATGCACGTCAATCAGACACGGGTGCCTGCGTTGAGAAGCAGAACTTGCAGTGACTTCGCGACTTCCACCTACCCCTGTGTGTTACAGCTGTTGTTAACCGGGCGTCGTCGTACGGTTCTGCCAATGCCGCCACTCTTCTCATTAAGGGTGCCTTGTTACGGTCTGCACCTCAATTACAAGCACTTTAATGACCGGAGCACCACCCAATAGAAAGTGGGCTGTAATGTTTGCAAGAAAGCTTGAGGAGTGTCTCAGTACTCTCTGCCCGGAGCTTTACATCTCCGCCAACGTCATAAGTTGGCTTTTATCCGTCTCCACGGTGGCGCTTTAGTCATATCGGCCTGAAAACTAACAAACACCATCGTTAGAAAGTGAAGTCACAGGAAATTTGGCACAGACAGATGTACTATTTGGAGTTTCATGATGAGAGGGAAAGTTCACGTGCTCGTTTGTGGGTACCTATAACTACATTGGAGGACGAGGGTGCGCTTCTTTTGAGTGATGAACATTGTATTTAGAGAGTGTTGCGTGAAAAAGGCGCATTTCGGTGAAGTGAGGCAAGAATGGTTCATAGAAAGAGTGGCAAATTATTGTGTAATATCGGTAGCATACACTTGCAAGGTCGACACATCGCAAGTGAATTTCAATTATTATTCGATGTTCACACAGCGTAATTTTCAGTACCCACTTTTTCAAATCGCGTGGACCTGCACCTGATTCCAAACCTTGAGAATAGTCAGTCAACTTCGATCTTGCTTGAACATCCTCAGGCCTGCATTCACAAAATATGTTGGTAGTGCGAGAAACCGAAATCTTTACCAGCACTACTAAAGGGGCGTTGTCCGGACAGTAGCAACCGGACTTTACTTGCTAGGGATTTTTGTGAATTGGGGCCGCTAAAGCACAGCATTTACAGCCACGGATATGCTTTCCTCTCTGTAAAGATACCGCCGTTCTAGTTTATCAGTTGTCTGCATTGAACTTGCTTGCGCCAGCGCAACAATACAGTCTTTGATGGTACGAGAGAGCTTACCGACTTTAACTAAAAAAAAAACACCAGCCTAGGGGCTTTCACCGTACCGCGGAACACTGTTCCAGGCCAGTCTTCCCTAATTGTACAATTATGCCTCTCAGGGAAGGACTCGCCCATAATGGATTCGGTCTCCATCAGAGATTGGTCAGTTCTGCCTTGACAGGCAGCATTGCCTTGACAGGCATTATTGCCTTGACAGGCAGAACTGACCAACCACAGGGGATCAGCTCTGTTTAGTATTCCGTTTTCCATGGTACAGTACAGGCACCCTCCGAAGACCATAGGGGGCTATGTCGCTGTCACCTGGCAGGCCAGTATCGCAAGCAGTGGCCAATAGGGGCACGAAGGCAATGTGACGCGCATGGGTACTACGCTACTTCTTTAGGGAGCTTTATTGCTGGGGGCCCCAATGGCTAGGGGCTCCTCGTTCTCCTTTCCTTTCTTTGTTTCACCGCATTCGTCGGTTCGTCTGACGCCCAAGAGCAAATGAAAAAGAAAGCAAGACCGTGCACGCAAACAAACAAACAAACAAACAAACAACAAACAACAAACGAACGAACAAATCAACAAACAAAGGAAAGTGGGACATCTGCTGCAATACACGAACTAAAATTCCTACATTTCCCGCGTCTATCTGGGGACTTTACCACGAACCCTTGCTGGGAGACGTGGGAGTCACGTTGGCGTATTGTTCGGTCACAGCCGGGTGAATCCAACACCGAATCTCGCTTCTTCTTTCCGCCAGGCTGTCCAGTGTGGCGCTGCTGTAGGGGACGGTAAATTCTATTGTAAGGAGCTTGTAGGCAACCTCCACAGTTTAACGCTAGTGCAGCACAAGCCTTCTGGACTCTAAGTAGCTCCATGGAGTCTGTGGTACTCCTCGACGGCTTCAAGGTCGCCATCTTTAGATACTACGCACTCCCGAGAGTGGCCATAACAACAAAAGAAGCTTCTTCGGGTAAAGGGGTAAAACGCTAGGCCTGTATAGAGTCCCGTGCTGCACGCTTTCTCAATAAATAACTTAGTAACACTGAGCACCGTAGGTTGATCAATGGTCTATGAACACTACATTCCGCGTGGGCTACTACGCGCAAGACGCGAAAAACTTCTCTGAAAGTAGCGCTTCGCATGACCCACGTGGTCAATACAGGCACGGTGCAACCGTTACTTATGAGCTACTTATGAGCCTAGATTATTTATGAGCAGGTTCGTAAAATATTACGAACGGGACACTTGAGAGGCCTAGCGAAGCTATAAAGCGGCTCCAGCGATAGCCGTAAGAAATATAGCGTATGGAAGTTTTCTCTACTTTTTCGTTGGATTCTCGACGCCTGGATGCGGTCACTAGCGCATATTCGTCTCCTCGTATCGTATTGACGATGCCATCGACTGAGACTACTCAGCTTCGTGCTTCGCTTTGTTCTACTCGCGGTCAAGATGCCCGGCCGTCCCGCTGCGCCCCGCCGATAAGGAAAAACAACATTAGTTTCTCCGAATGAGCTCGGGGAGTTATTGTGAAGTAGTTCGGGCTTTGCGACGCTGTCACGACCATTGAATGCTTATGCACGGACAACTGTACGTAGCAGTAATTAGGAGACTTATATGTAGTTGCTCGAAGACAGCGTCAATTATTGTAGTGGACTATGAGAATGCACTCAGCGTATATCGTTAGTGACTTTAGCTGCGGAAAGAGCGCTTAACCAGTTGTGAGCACGAAGTGGCAAGGCCATCCCGTGGAAAAAGACGGTGTAAGTTCTGGTTCTCAGAAGACTGAGGCTGTCGTTCTGCAGTGGGTGCTGCATTTAGCAGCAATATTGTATTACCCTATGGCTGGTAACTTAGACGTTTTCGTGACACTAAGTTCAAACTAACTTTTATACAAAGACTAAAATTCAAATTGGTAGAACAATCAGTCTTGAAAAAATTAAAAGCACAATACTCCACGCCCTGTCTTCATCACCAGGGTGTCCTAGACACTAAACAGTGGAGAGAGGCAGTCCCTTCGCTATACACTCAACCAGCCGGACGAACAAGGATTATCGGAAGGAATTCTAAAGCATCGCCAGTCGCCAGGACCTGACATGAACGCACATGACTGAAAGGCCCCCTTTGTGTGTCTTTGTCCCTGTTTTTTTCTGTGCATGTCTGAACTGTGTACCCGCTCTCGCTGTCATCTGTCTAAACCTTCTCTCCCCTCTCCTCAGTCAAGGGTAGCAAACCCGAGGCTAATATTTGATTAACCTGCCTGCCTTACCTCTTCCTCACTCTCTCTCAAAACACTGTAATTGCTTTAATAATAATGATCAATGAAATGGCTCTTTATGTCCTTGCGACCAAGTTCTCGCTTTTGTCCCTCCTTTGTCAACCGGCTTGCTGATTAGTATAGCAGCGAACCATTTATTAATCATTACGCTACGCCCTACCGTAATTCTCCGAAAGGGTGCACTCCTAATCTGGACTGCGGAATGTGACGTTGTTTCGCCCATGTGGTTTATTTTCTTCTGACGTCACAACCTACTCTTCGCCATATTGACCCTTCTGCACCAGCCAAAGCTCGCACAACGTTCTTTAAATGAGGATTGGCGCTGTACTTCCTGCACACAAGAATGGCAAGGAACGTAGTTCTAGAGTTTCGGCGGCAGAACTTCGTAACATAAACGAATACAAATGCCCAGCGGGTGCTATGCCGCTGGGCGAAATATAGCGAAACGAGTAAGAAGAAGCAATGAGGCTGGCATTTTATTTTCTAAGTGGATGCAACAACCAAGAAGGCTTTATTGGAAATGGTATATACTGTAAGGGTGGTGACTCCTGTCTGGCTTGCTTCCCGGAAGTGCACAGGCGTTGGTACTCTGCAAAACACCACAAATAATATTTTACTTCAAGCTGGCGTTGCTACACATTAAGGGAAGCACCCATCCTAAGTTGCGTAAAAATTGCGCTGCATAGCAAAGTTTAGTTTACATCGTCACGACGGTCATAGGCGCGTTAGAAAAGCATGACTGCTGAAAAATCGTGTTGGCGAATCACATTCTGTCACCGATTAAAAACGTGCGCCAAAGACAGCTGCTTATGGTTATATCCTGAATAATTTCTCTAACAAGCTCTTTTCTTGACATTTGTAAACACGGTAACTTGACGACGTCTAGTCGGCGTTGTTACTGGAAAGCACAATCGGTGCAACATGTTTGCAGTTTTCAATTGCACCTGATTTGCATATGCAGCGTGCATTGGCCACTTCATGCTTTGCCGTCAACTTCACAAGAATTGAGAGCGGGCTTTACCAAGCTCGCACTCTTCAAACAAACCGTTGCCCGTTATATGCAGTAGGTGGGCTGGAATTTTTCATTTACTTTCCTTTTTCCAAACCCCACCACGGCATCGTTCAAACACCGTTAATGAAAACGACTTGCCAGTTGTCGTTGTACAAAACTATACCTTTCAAGTCAAAGCACACTCCATAGCGCAGGACTTGCATCTCTTGGACAGCTCACGTTCCAAAACACAGAAAACCCAGTCCAACACAGATCGGTGGTATCTCTGCTCGGCCGCGGATTGGAACGAAGCGCCTTAATGTTCGCTCCTCCTGAATCCTGCTTTTAAACTGTCCCTTTAGGGGCACAGATCTTGAACAAAAGAATGGACATCAAGCACGTCACGAGATTACTGCAGCCGTGTAGTGTTTCATTCAGAAACGTAGCCTAAACACAGCGGTTCACACAGTCGTCCGTGCAATACGATACCAAGATTTTCCTAGCCGGTGCTGTCAGGCGGCGCGACCTGTCCTAGGAGCATTAGGAGTACCGGGAGGGGGGCGAGAGCGTCGCGCGAATGCATGAAAAAACCGCCGTGGTGTAGTCGTTACGGTGCTCGGCTGCCACCCCAAAAACGCGGGTTCGATCCCGGCCGTCGCGGTCGCATTTTCGATGGAGGCGAAAATACCAGAGGCCAGTGTACTGTGCGAAGTCAGCGCACGTTAAAGAAGCCCAGGTGGTCTAAATTTCCGGAGCCCTCCACCTATGGCTTTTCCCTCCTTCCTATCTCTTTCAGTCCCTTTCCTCTACTCACGTGGACGTTTAAACGTGCTCCCACCATGGGCTGCAGAAATTAGCACCCTTTCATCAACCGAACCACAATGTGAATCGTTCGTAGGGAAATGCCACGCCGAGGCGCTACCGTGGCCAACTCGTAGGACTTCTCTGCTGTGGAAGCTGTACTGTGGCGGCGCCAGGGTGTTTGGCGCTTACCACGCGCTTAATATTTTGGTTGCTGTTAGTCACAGTCGCTGCAATTTAAGGCCTGTAAGCTTCTGCACCACTGCGATATAATACTTTTTTTTTTGGGCTGCTGAAGAAGGGGGTACTACGTGTCTACGCTTGGCGAACTGTCATCACAATGGTCCGCACTGACAGGGCTGTTTCAGGCATTCGTTCCGCACATATTACATCGTGAGGTTCGGTGTTCTGAATGAATGCTAGTGTGGCACGACTAATGTTGCCTGGGCTCCAAATCGAATATACTCGGTATGGCGCGGATAACAAAAAGGAAAACTTAGCTGTTATGCATGCAGTGAACGGCTAGCTCGCGCCAACGATTGCACGTTTATTATTATTTTTTTTATCGTACGGTCGAATAACATCAGAGGACTGCCTTCCGTCGCAGCGGACGCCTCTCTGCTTACGCGCGGTTCCCGTGACTCGGATGCTGTAGTGCACACGGATCCGGCGCAGCAGAGGCGCGTTGCGGCAGTTTCCCGCGAAGGAGCGTAACGCTAAGAGCGTCGGCGTTTGAAAGTTATGTCCCATTGTTTCATGTTTCCCGTTGACAGCGCAGCGCGTGCGGCGAGGCAACGTAGTTGCGTCTCCCAGTTCTGAAGCGTATGACTTACGATATGCGTCAACGGTCTACAGCTGCGAACGTTTAGTAAATGTTGTGGAAAGCACACAATGCGCTCTTTCGGCCACTTGGGTGGGTGCATTTCAGTGCAGATATGCATGTCTTACTAAGAGATTTTGGCAGCGTACGTGCACTTAAAGAAAAAAAATTAAACCTCAGATTACAATGCAGTGTTGCAGTGTTTAAAGAAGCACAGGAACTGCAGTGTTTATCAGTTGATAAGTCATGTGACAACCTTAGGCGTATGCACACCCGTGCACATGCTCAGGAGCGCCCATTCTTAAAAAGAGGCGCTGTAGGGAAAATGCGCCAACATTATTTATTCTTAGGCAAAATGCGTTTTCTTTCTCACATTTTCCGTCAACCGTAGTGTTTACGGCAAAGAAAACCGCTTACTATTTATCATTATTAATGAAAATGTTGTTTTGGCATAGCTTCTGAATAAATTAGGGAATAAATGACCTTAAGATTACACAGACTTGAATAGCATAACGCCATATTTATTTTTCCTGTCTTTCGGGTTTTCTTTGAATCATTACTGGGCCATTTCTGCAATGACTAATAACTTGCCTGGCATCTGTAAGTTTGCACGAGTACTTTTTGGCCAAGTATCATGGCCAGAGTTATGTTTTTTTTGTTCGTTTTCTCCTTGATGTGGATTGAAGTCCCGTCAAGAAGATGATCGACGTCGATGAAGCAGGAGGCAGGTTGGAGGTAATGAACTTGAAGGTATATTGCAGCGAAATATTTACAGTCATATGTACATCTTGCCGAAGCACACTGATGATAAAATAGACATCAACAGCGTCTTACTCTTCTACTTAACTTTTCTTAAGTTAGAGCCTAGAACACTGTTACTACATACAACGAACTTAGTCTCACTGTTCGACCACCGAGTGGTTACGGCCCAGACAGAAGTCGCATCGTACGGAGTCTTACTGATCGATCAGTTAAGTGATTACAGCCTAGACTGAAGGGAAACGAATCCCGTCCAGTCTTTAGTACCTTGCGGTAACAAAGAAAAGGGGAGGTGGCCACTGCTGGTCCGCCTCAACCTTCTGTTATCCAATCTGTTTACCCTCAGATTAAGCCACTCCCTAGTGGGCTGTCCCTAATCTCGGCAGCAGCGTCTTTGCAGTTTACACAGGCATTTTGGCATTCTTTCCCATCATGGCTCTCCCTCTCCTTATCCCACGCTCTCAGATATTCTCACAGTCGAAATATCGGTATCGTAGCAGCCCTGCAGCATTCGCGCCATCTCCCAGGCTCATCCAGTCGAACCCTGTCGTAAAGTGAGTTCCGGGAAACACTGCGTGTCTTCGCCTTTCCCGCAGCTCGGACCGTGCATTGCTGCGACTCAACCCTTCGTTCCAGTCGGCGCGCCGAAAGCGCATGCCGGTCGTTAAAGAATTGGTTGGGCCAAGCGCATTGTCGCTTCGAGCGACGGCGCACTTCTCATGCATTATCCTCCTACGCGTCCGAGCTGCCCTTCCCCGAAACGGCCACTGAGAAGACAAGCACGGTCGCGCAGCCGCGACCCCCCGGAGCGACCGCTGGGAGCATGACATGTTTGCCCGCCTCATCTTCCTCCGCGTTGGCCGATCTTCCTCCAGCCGGGTTCAGCGAAAGGGAAGGGTCTCGTACCAGGAACCCCTGGGGGCCAGCGTGGGAGACCAGCCGCTCAATGGAAGCCGTTTGCTTTCCATTGATAATTGCTGTCAAAGACCATGCAGAGAGAGAGCCGAGAAAGAAGCTTTGTATAGCGTACGGTGCTACGCCGTCCCTTCTGTACGATCGCCTTATGAGCGGCAACATAACACGTCCCCCCTAAAGAGTACGCTGGGCTGTTCTACGCTCAGTGATACGATAAATCACTGCCGCGATTAGGTCACTGGGCTTTCTAATCATATAACAGTATACACAAACATCAAACACAATTGCGAGACAACACGACAGGAGAATACAAGAAACGAAAACAAATACATGCTAAACGATCAAGCACACCATTGCTGCTTCAAGCAGTAAGATCACTAGTGTCTGTTTCTTGGATTGTCAATCACCCAGTCCACAATATACAGCAGCGGGTGGGCAGGAACATTCACGTTCCCCCCTCAGTTGGCATGGCACTGTTATTCTGATGGCTTCCACAAACTATTCTGGAGCCTCGATAATGCATCCGCATTCCCGTTGCATATACCCTTCCGATGTTGTACCGAGACATGATATCGCTGTAAAGCCAGCGCCCATCTTGTCAATTTCGCCCCGTGCGGAGTAGAAGTTGTAAGGTAAGGTACGACAGCGGATTGTGGTCGGAAACGACGTTTACTATGGCACCGAAAAGCCAGTAGTCAAACTTCTTTAAGGCCCATATTATTGCGAACGCTTCCCTCTCCATTGTCGACCAACGCATCTGGGTCGGTGAGAAGCGGTGGCTTGCAAAGGCGATAGGCCTCTCTTCTCCCTCAGCTGACATTTGCGCCAGACATGCTCCCGCCGCCGTAGCTGAGGCGTCTGTGAAAAGCCAATTGGGCTGAGATGGCTCTGGGGTGTTTAGCGCCACGGCCTCGCACAAAGATTGTTTGAGCATCTCAAGCGCTGCCTGAGCTTCCTCCGGCCAGGGTATCTTATTAGGTACCGCTTTCTTTGTTAACAGCGTGAGCGGGCTCGTCACCTCTGCATATCCTCGGACGTACTCGCGATAGTAACCGCACAGTCCTAACAGGCTGCGTAGTTCCTTTTTGGTGCGCGGTGGTACCAGGTTCTTAATCGCTGCTATTTTTTCAGGGTCTCGTGCGTGTGTCCCTGAACCGACAATATGCCCCAGGTAATGTATATGGGAACGCGCAATCTGACACTTCTCCGGACTGGCTTTCAGTCCCGCCTTCTCTAAGACATTAAGAATAACGTCGAGATGCTTTAAGTGCTCCTCCCAAGTGCTAGAAAAAATAGCAATATCATCAAGGTATGCCGTGGCATACATTTGATGTTACGACAAGAGTTTATTCACCATTCTTTGAAAGGTTGCCGCGGAATTTTTTAGCCCGAAAGGCATCACTTTCCATGCGTACTGACCCTGGTGCGTTACAAACGCGGTGAATTTCTGACTCTTCTCTTCCATCGGTACCTGCCAGTACCCGCGCCTAAGGTCCACTACGGTAATGAACTGCGCTCTGCCTACTCGGAAAATCAATTCCTGAGGATTCATCATAGGGAACGCATCCGCTTTGGTGACGGCATTTAACGCCCTGTAGTCCACACACATGCGGATAGTCCCATCCTTTTTTCCGACGCATACTACCGGGTGTGCAAACTCACTCTCCGTGGGGTAGATCAACTTCCCAGTCAAAAGTTCGTCAACTTGCCGGCTGACTTCCTTCTTTAATAGTTCCGGTACCCGATAAGGAAACACCTTTCTTGGCTGGTGGCCCGGTTCTATTTCTATCCTATGTTCGTCTACCTTCGCTATACCCGGAGTGCCGTCAAAGAGTGTGCAATGTCTTTGGAACACCGCCTGTATTTCCGCCTGCGCGTCAGCATCAAGTTGAGCAACCTTCTCGCTCGTTAGCACTAGCTCTTCCCGCTTTATAGTGGTTGGTTGTGGAGCATATTCCACCTCCCCAAAATCATGGTCCTCATCGAAGACTACCCCAATATGACTGACCCTTGTATAGTAAGGTCGAATGTTGTTGGCGTGGACACTTTTCACCTTTCCCTCAGATGTTTCAACGCGGTAAGAGTGTTCGCGCTCACGTCCAACCACTGTGAATGGGCCTAGCCATTTAGGTGACATCTTACAATTCCGATCATTGTCGAAAACCTCAACCTGGTCGCCAACGTTAAAAGCTTTGAGCCTGGTGCTGCGATTATAGGCACTGGCGTAACTCTCCTGATGAGTTGCACTAGTTAGCTCAGCAATATTAGCGGCCGTCTCGAGCTGCTCCTTAAGTTGCTGTAAATACTTAGTGGGGCTTTCTCTCAATGTTGCGGCCACCGGCATTTCTCCCGTCCACGTCCTCTGCAGTATTAGAAGCGGTCCCGTGGGATTCCTTCCATACAATAGACGAAACGGAGCTACTCCGGTTACCTCATGGGGAACTTCCCGATAAGCCCATAAAACCATTGGGATCAATTTGTCCCAATTCTTAGAGTCTCTCTGAATGACATGATACAACATGTTTTTCAGTACTCGGTTCCACCTCTCTACAACTCCATTACTCTCTGGGTGTTCTGGGGTTGAGAATCTTGGCAATTCCTTTCAGTATCCATCATATTGCGGCGATAGAATGCGTGTCTTCCCTTGCGTGGCTCATAGGAACGCTTTCGCTGATACAGGTGCACGGAGCAAGCGGTTCTTGTTCTGCTCGCAAAGTGTAATATAGGCGCTCACGATGTACAGAAGATTCAGCAATTAAGATAAATTCTGGGGCTTCTTTGCGGGCTTTACATGACATCGCAATGACGTCGGCGGCACGTAATGCCGGTGCTGGACAGCTTACGTGGCTCAGTTTTGTTCCATGTCTTGGAGAATTGTTCGCCGTGGTGGTCTAGTGGTTACGGCGCTTCCGTGGAGACGCGAAAGGCATCGTTTCGATCCCTGCCGTGGCAGTCGCATTTTCGATGGGTAGGAAATGGTAGAGGCCTGTGTATTGCGTGTTTCTAGCGCGTGCTAAAGAAACCTAGGGTGGTCAAAATGACTTGAGCCCACCATTGCGGTCTACCTCAAAATGATATTGTTGTTTTGTCACGTGAAGCGCCATTAATTATTATATTGTTGTGGCAAAACTTACTTTTTAATTATCTTTTTTTTTCCCGCTTTCACGTAGCCGCATCACATTTGCGAACGCTCTCGAGGCTGAAGCCAGTCTCCTGAGCAAACAGCTGCGAAAGCCAAGGCTACAACTCAGGTGACCGTAAAAAAGAACATGTGTGCGACGGTACGTCCGTAAAAGGCCGCGCACCGTCAGAGTCACGCACTTCGTTAGACGTGAAGGCATCGCTTTTATTTTTGTTTATTTATCTATTTCTTCTTTTTGGGGGGAAGCGGGGTGGTGCGGGGGGGCATATAGCTTCATATTATCACGTACCTACATGAAATTTGCATCCCACATCACAGTGGGTCAGTGACCTCGAAGGTACGCGGATAGATGCGTCCGAGCATCAAGAAGGAAAAAAAAAGTAAGACGGATATTTAATTTCCGTGCAACGCTCATCAAAACCATAATATGTCGACGACGCACGCCGTAGTGTAAGGCTTCGGAATGTTTTGATACACTGGAATTTATTTTCGGCCACCTGGGTCTAAGTACGCGAGTGTTTCATTGTCCGCCCCCATCGACGAGCAGCCGCCGTGCCCGTACTTCGGTAGAGCTAATCGGACCCACGCTGGTGCGCTTCATGTGTCAGTGGTCTCCGGTAATCACTTTGCCTTTTGCCTCCTACATTATGTACAGTATTTGCTCCCATAAACAACCATTTCTACTACTTAACAGCTTCGGCACATTAATATATAGGGTAACTCGGCGGGTGAGAAGAAAAACGTGTACATGTTTGCATATATAACAAAATTATTCCTGGATACTTGTAGATCGTTAACGACGTCACCGGAAGAGTTCGAAACAGACAAACGTAAAGACAGCCGAGTACCCTTCCTGTAGGTTTATTTCTTAGTTGGTTTCCTGTGTTTTGTCCGGCAACCTGCAGACCACTGATGTGCGAACTCGCACAATAGACCTCCCTTATTAATTTCTGAGGTTTTGCTTCCCAGAACCCCGACGTGATTATAAGAGACGCCTCAGTGGAGGGCTGCAGAAATTTTGACGACCTGGGGTTCTTTAAAGGGCAACTCCGGCGATTTTTCAGTGTCCACTGATCCTAATGAAATTTTCAGTATATGTTCTTCTCGGCACTGCAGTAATTTACGTCAAGCCAGGTGGTTAGGAGTCATTTAGTCTTCCTGAAAATGAATCTTACAATTTTTTAGCGAATTCCCAGGCGATTTTTGACGTGATTACCTGCAACGCGGCCTACCCGTGAAAGCACGCCGTCTAAAGCAAAAAAAAAAAAAAAAAAAGGAGATGTGACACAATAGCGCTCAGATCATCGCCATAAAGTTCAGAAGAGCTGACATAACTCAATAAATCGTCAGATGACATTGCTACTTTCATTTTATGGCACCAGATCCATATTTATGGTGGCGGGGAGGCTGTGACGTCATCGCACACACAGCACGAAGCGCCTAGCCGTTTCGGTTTAAACACATCGTTTATTCGGTTATTTAAAATTCTTGGTGAGCTCCTGAACAAATTTAATCAGCCTGGCTGCTTCAGGAATATCAGTACTATATATTGGAAGACAGCTATATCGGAATATGATTAAAAAACGCCGTATAGTTTTCCTTTAACACGTACTGACAGCCACAGTGGACGGGCCCCTCAGCATTTCGCCCCCATCGAGATAAGGCCGCCGCGGCCGGCATTCGATCCCGCGACCTTCGGATCAGCAATCAAGTGCCATATCCACAATACCACCGCGGCGGTTGCATGTATACCGCCGTCAGCACAGTTAACTGCCCCGCCACGGTGGTCTAGTGGCTATGGTACTCGGCTACAGATCCGAGGGTCGCGGGATCGAATTCCGCCCGCGGCGGCTGCATTTCGATGGAGGCGAAATGTTGAGGCCCGTGTGCTGTGCGACGTCAGTGCACGTTAAAGAACCCCAGGTGGTCAAAATTTCCGGAGCCCTCCACTACGGCGTCTCTCTTAATCAGAGCTGGTTTTGGGACGTTAAACCCCACACAACAACAACAAGCACAGTTAACTGCAGTGCGTCGCACCGTAGCCCCCATAGCCTTGGGCTGACGCCAGCGCCGCCTATCTCTACGCACGTTACGTTTGCGGCAGCTGATGATAGATGGCTCACAGCTCGATTTCACCCCGTGAATTTGTGTTTCCCTTCCGCCTTACCGTCGGGTCGAGTGCACCACTTGACAGGCCCGTTTCGGCACGTTTCGTCCATAGCCGCGGCATGACGCACTCCCAGGAAGTTCGTTGCCGTGTGCTATCTCGGGAATGAAAAGTGACGTGCCACAGCCAGCATGCAATTAATATTTGACTTCAAGGCTGGTGCTAGAATGAAGCGATATATTGGAAAAGCAGAGCGAACGCAGGTATGTTGGGTTTGTAAAGGTTGGACAATAAATATGTCCTCAAATGGCGGCGGTGAAGTTCGTGTTTTGGTTCAATTATTGGCGAAGAGCGTGTGTCAGAGTGTCATCCAGGTGGAAGTCTGGCTTCCCGTTTAGCTCACGCTGAACTGGAGTCACAGTGTCAGCGCGAGTTATATTATGTTCACAAGCTGTCACCTTTCGATGTATTGCATCTCTAACCCCAGTCTTTCTGCTTACCTAAGAGTCAGTTTATTATGCAATGACACACGCCTTTGTAACTATGCACGGAGCAGTTTCCTTAGTATCTCATTTATGCGTCTTTCTTGCTCGTGGCACTCGCATATCTTACTCCCCGATACTAGAGCTACAAATCAGCGTGAACTAAAGAGTAAGAGAGGCATTAACTCGCCAGAATCACTCCCTTATGCGCTATCCGACAACTAATGTAGCAGAACACGAAGCACTACACCTCCAAATTCGCATATTTATTTATTGCGCAACATTTACCGAGGTCACAACCCCACGTTTCGCTGTGCTTTCCCAATGCATCATTTCTGTCATGCGCCAGCTTTGAGGACGGACTTGAAATTTGCGCGAGCTGTCGCACGACTGCCTTTCACTGCCGAGAATAGCATATGGCAATAACCTTTCCGGGTGCGAGTCACACCGTAGCCATGGGAGAAACGAGGCGAAACGGACCTGACTGGTGGTTGCACTCGCCCAGCCGGTCAGGCAGAAGCTAAACGCAAATATGCCGGTGAAATCGAGCCGCGACCCATCTATCGTCAGCTGCCGCAACCATATAACGCGTCCAACGCTTCGTGGAGCTGACGTCAGTTCGAGGCGGTCGCGGCCATGGTGCGGACCGTTCTAGTTAACCGTGCTGACGACTGTACGTACGTATGTATGTATGTATGTATGTATGTATGTATGAGTATGTATGTATGTATGTATGTATGTATGTATGTATGTATGTATGTATGTATGTATGTATGTATGTAATACGTCCAGTTGTACTTACTGCAACATTACTGGAAGTACGGCGACTCTATCAATATTACTGCCATCTCTCTCCCCAGTGCCCTCCGTAATGATTCTGCGAATGAGTGCCTACACAGGGGGCGACTTCAGTGCACGTGAAAGAACCCAAAGTGGTCGAAATTTCCGAAGCCCCCCCCCCCCCCCCCCCAGCGCCCACGACGTATCTCATAATCATATCGTGGGTTGGGGCGTAATACCCCCAAAATCAATTATCATCTACATTGGGGGCTCCTGCCTCAATTGTCCATCTTGCGCTTCCTCCTCTTCCTTACTGTCCTCATCTGCCCCCCCCCCCCCCCCTACTATAACGTCCCCAAATAGCGCTGAGACGTGGTCCCGCGAGGGCTACGGTAACTATGGTGTCATTTTTCTTTGTTCTCTGAAGAACCACATCTCGCTCTTTCTCGTACACAGAACGAAGGAACGAACGAACAAGTAAGTGCGCTGTTAATGCGGCGATGGCAACGTAGACAATGCCCTGTATATGTATAACCGCAATCTGAACTGAATGGAGGGTCAATTCAGGAGGAGTGTGACCAAGACAAAACGTGCCGCCGATGTGCTACGACGGCCAAATTCGGAAAATATTCCTTTTCAACACGTTCAAATTTACATATATAGTGGCATTTGCAAAATGACTGAAATATAACCACTGCTCCTGGAACATTTAAGCCACGGCCGCTGGGTGGAAAGCGCGCCCTTCATCCAGCGGCCGTGGGTAAGGTTTATAAAAAAGCCCGCACGTACACCGCACATATAACGATGCTACCGCTTACGTTACCAGGACGCAAACCTCTTCACCTTTGGCGCCTCTTCGCTAAACGGAAGCAACTACTCGCTGTGATACTGTACATATCTATATAGAGTGGAATACGGTGTATATTGCAGCGTTAGTTCCTTTGCTCCTTCTGCAGCACGTCACGCCTGGAAACGTGACATAAGGGTTCCTCGGTTCAAGTTCAGCCCAAGGCCATGTGTTAGAAGTGCGAAAGTAACAAACACAAATATTCAGACGGGCGTGGCACAGTCAGCGTGAACAAAGCACTTGCCTTTGTTTTCTTTATGCTTGTAGTACGTGTATTCACTCTGACCAGGCCGCTTTGATATTGTAGTTGGGCGCCACCCCTGTTGATGCACGCTCTTTTACGCAGTCCGCTGCGACGCACTCTCGGCCGGCAAAGCTGCGGTCACGTACGCTTAGATGACTTCGCGCGAAAATGCGTTTCCAGGGGTGACAGAATGGATCGACTTTTTGTGCCTGCTACACTGTTTCACATTACTGTATTTCTGAATTTTAGGGCGCTGCTTGGGATTAGGGGTTCTTGAAATACTCTACTAATCCACCACGTACTGTGGTAACGCGGCAACTGAGCGCGTAAAGCGCTTTCTACACTCGAGGCAGTACGTCCCATGTCACTCACCTCAGCCTCGGTATGCTACGTAATACTGACGGTAATTTTACCATCTGAGACCGAAGGATGAATGGCCGAAATTGTAAAAGGGCAGACCAAATGATCGATTATTCCGTGCAGTTGCGCGCCGTAAACACGGAGCACAAAGGCTTGATAATATTCTAGAGACAATTCGTTAAAGGGGGTAGGGGGGGCACTTTAGCAATAGTTGCGGTTGGGCCACTCGGTGATGTATCAATAACAGACTGTTTTGCACAGGCAGTTAGCAGTTTTCTGACACCGTAGCTGCTAGCTGCCAAAGAATTTACGACAGACTGGTAATTTTTCAAATTAATTCGAGAGATGGTCCGCTTGGGAGGCTCCGTGTCGCAGTTTCACTCGCCCTTTCTGGTACCTTTCTCTGGTCTCACTAGTACAGCTGCTTCTATGCCCATTTCGTGACGCCGAAGTCCGCAATATGACAGCTACATTGTTGTCAACATCTTGCCAAGGGCTATACGCTCAAGCACATATTCGCCACGTCCGCGCAACGACCCTTACATTCGGCCGATCACTCGACCTTGATCGCCTGTTCATGGGCCATTTCTTCGTTTACGTTTAGATTTTAGAAGTCAAGTTTGTTCGCGTATGACCATTGTTTGTGTGTTCGTATGTGAGCCTGTTCTAGCCTGTTGGGACTCACGACGCGTACTTTTGCCACCCATTTCAGTATGGCTAAAGGCATACTTGGAAAATGAAAGCGAAAAGCGAACACATTACATAGCTCAATATGTTGAGATATGTTGAGACAGTGATGAAGGCTGCGAAAGTTTTGTGGTCCTTGCTGAGACGCACAAATCTTTAGGAACACTTGAGACGGCCGGGGCCGTCTTTTTGTACGTGGATGCATCTGTACGAAGGGCGAACTCGTGTCCTCTTCCTCATTTTTTAGTTCCCCTTCCCCGGTGCAGGGTAGTCAATCGGGTGCAGCATGCTCAACCTCCCTGGCCCTGTCTTATTTCTCTGTCTGTTTTTCTAAAATAATGCTGGCTTTCAGGGATGCGCACTCATTCACAGGATTAGGTGGACGTACAACGCTATTTTTCTCTTTTTTCTCACGTTTACTTTCATATTTTGTAGCGTACGTTACTCTTTTCTTTCACTTATTTCACCTCGAACACGCGTTATGAACCGCGTGCAGAGTTTGAGTACTTTTCCATCTCTACCTTCTGGTAGTCGGAGTTGTTTAACGTGAACCTGTGTGCACCATGAGGGAGGGATATTGCATATTATCACCATTAAAACACTGGGCTCATTCTTGAACTGAACATGTGACGGTGATCTTCACAAGAGTATGGTCTTCTGCGGTGGTATAGTGGTTCCGGGTTCGACCCGGTCCGCTGAGTTCGCATTTTCGATGGAGGCCGAAAATTCTAGAGCCCCGTGCGGTGCGTGTTGTCAGTGCGCCTTAAAGACACCCCGCTAACAGACACCTCCCTTGACCCAGTGATCCGGTGATAGTGCCTTTCTTTTATTCTTTCGTTACTTTTTCTTCTTTTTCGTTTGTTTCTTCTCCATATAAATTTAGGGATGTTGTGATAGCCGGTTCTGAGGTAGCCTATGTTCCCATGTTTTTCGCCTCTAAATAAAAAGAAAAATACGGTGGGCGAAATTGCGCGACCTCTCCGCTACAGCGTGCCTCACAACAATATTGTAGTTTGACTGACAAAAAGTCAGAAATTAATTAATATTACTATTATTTGCAACAGTATTACTTAATCACTTGGTTATAACGCTGGGAAGGAAGAACGGAGTTTTAATTTTGTAGTGTTACGTGCCAAAAAAAAAAATCGAGATATAATAGAAGGGTGCCGTGATGGGGGATCCAGGGAAGAAATTTACCGGTCCCTTGTCGCTTGCTAAGAACAGTTAATGGTGAAAGTCATCACACAATGCCATAACAAATTTTGATATTTTTCTTTGTTACTCATGCACTTACAACTTGCTTGCGCATTTGTGGCGACGTTCTATTTGGAACATCATTTTGGCCCATCCTTGATTTACATAGTCTGTGAAAGTTAACGCTCAACGAAGCGTGGTTGACACCCGTATATGGCGTGCCGAGGGATTCAGGTATGAACCATCGGTGATTATCGTTAACCTTGACGTAAATCACAAGCGTGTCAGTTTATGGATCACCTCACCTGCAATCATGTTAGTTTTACCATACCAATTACATACCAATTTCCCCACCAATTTTGGTACACGCCAAGTGAACATACAGCAAGCTATAGAGCTTTTTGATGAGTAATTGAAAGCGGTTTATTTATAATCCGCCAGATTGTGGCCTAGGCCATGCAGAGGAGAGGTTAAGAGAACTTGACACTCAACCGCCCCCCGGCCTTCCTGGATGGCCCAAAGCTGTTTTTTTTTTTAAATCGGAAGTGGTCATCGCGGTCTTCCACAGGGCCCCCACACGTTCTGTGAAGACTGCATTTTCAGCATTGTGGGTTCACAATCACACAGCGTATGCTTTAGGGCCGCCCATGCTCTCTTACATAGTAGGCACCTGTCGTCTGGGTACACTTCCTGGTATACATACGCTTAAGGAGCGCAAGATGGGGAAAGTTCTCGCTTGGAGCTGCCTCCAGTCAACTGCCTGGGACAGATCCAGCGAGTTTTTTAGCACCGCTGTCGGCAAGGCAGCGCCAGTGCGACGGACGATCACATTTAGCTGTTCACAAGCCAGTTAAGACCTTCATGATTTGTCCACATGGAGTTCACTAAATTATCAAGCCAGTTCCGTGCCATGAAAACTCTCGGAAGAGCGAATGTGTCCTTTTTATCGCGTTAATCGTGACGCAGCAGGCAAAAGTGTCAAGCAGTGTCACCGGAGCTCCGGGGTTGGAACCTGAAACCCTTGGCTAACTCCTTTCTAGAAATGATCGCATAATCACTAACCAGTAGCACCACATTGAAGGCAAGATTAGACTGAGCACGGCAGTGGGTAGTCGGTAGAGTGGGTATAGTGGGTCCGTCCGCTTTTACCCCTTTTGTGGCGCACACGAGATCGGACACACGGCAGAGCTTCGATTTGGAATAGCTATACGGCGTTAAAGTCGCCTAGATTTCCAATGGCATTGTTTTTGCATTGGGGCTCCATGGAAACGTTGCCATTATGGGCGGCAATTAAATCCGTGTACTCGAAGTGGGTGGCAAGAAATAATATACGTGTACTGCGTCTATCCGTATTGGACTTCCCCGTCTTTCGAGTCGATGTTACCGACTCACCTTTAATTAGTGTCATTCCAGCGCAGGATGTATACGCTGACGACACAGCTGCATTTGTCTCACGCAAGTACGTGACATCGCTAAGGAGGGAACACGAACCTTGCTAAAGCGTAGACAACGCGAATAGTATAAGCAACAAAAACAAATATTAAACCGAATTTAGAAGTGAAAAGACAAAATTTGCAATTCTCGCCTGAAATAATTGATCACCCCGCCACATGTCAGCTATTTCTGCCACCCTCAGTCGGTACCAGCAATCGATCTTGGTTAGCAATGCGATTGGTTAGCACTTGGTTAGCAGGGCGATTTAATTGTAAAGTGAAATTTTAACAATGCGTAGCTAGCACTAACGTGAAGATCGCGTGCAGAGGTGTGTTCTCGATTGATATCTCGTTGGCCTTTATGCAATAGACGCTGGTGCTGACAGGTTATCCTTTTATTTTGCGCACGTTAAACAAAACTTATAGCTGAACAATGCATGCGGTAGTTATCAAGTGCGCTAAAAACAGGTAAAAAAAAAAACAAGCAATCGAAGAGATGTTATGCGAAATGCGGGGAAATCAAGTAGACATGGCTGCAACCGATGGCGTCATCTTAGTTTTTGCATATGGAGGATACGGCGCAGCTTGATTGACGCGTACCCATTGGAGCACGTGCGTTTGCGTAACTCGTGATTGCGGTAGGAAAATGCGTGTCGTTCATCGTTATCGCACGTTTATTGCTTATAAGATGTCGCAACGCTGCTGTGTCCCCGTTTGCAATCAATCGTGCAAGCGAGTGACAGCAAATGAAGTGGCGTACTACGCCATGTTAACGCGATGGTGTTAAGGCGTTCGTATAACAGAAAACCCGGCGTTGGCGTGGGCGTCAGCCGTGGAAATATTGATTTCCATCTACCTCTGCTTCCTGGATCATCCGACCGCGCGGGCCCCCCGCTATAGGCGCAAGCGCCTTAGCTGACAAATTACTATTACTCAAAGCAAAAGCCGTGAGCAAAAAATTTAGCGCAGCTTGCAGTAGTGGCTCGAGGCTAGCGAAGCAGCGATGCTCAATCATCATCATCATAATCACCGTCATCATCATTATCATGATCATCTTCTTCCGGCAACGTGTCCTTGTGACGTCATGTTACAAGGTTATTCTGGTGGATGTAGTGTCGCTTGGTTGCCAGGCAAGGTGATTTCAAGGTCGTATTCCGTGACACGACAGAAAGCGAAAAGCTTAAGCAGGTTCGCTGTTAAAATTGCGAACTTCGACTTCACTAGCAACTACAGATATGATAGTTCGGACTGTAGTTTGAACGTACAAGGGAACATAGTTATGTTACGGAGAAACTCGAGTATTTCCAGCATTTCACCAAGTAGGCGACAATTTTAAGGAATGCTTTATGAGAAGGCGGTGCGGACGGGGCCCAATGGCGCTGTAGCGCTCTACTGATAATGAGGAAGCTCAAGCTTCCCCCAACTTCTTTTTAGATGCGAAGCAGCTTATGGTCGAGCCTGTTCCCTCCCTGCGCCTTCCACACCCCCACTGCGCATGCGCAACAGCTGGCCCAAGCTTCCGGAGGAGACCGCTAGAAGCGCCACAGCAGCTCCGCTAGATCAAAATGACCTGCGCGCGCTCCGCTCATTCTCCTCCCGGCAACGCCACCGTCAACGCCACGATGAGCGCCAGTCCGCCGCCGTTACGGTGCTCGGCTGCCACCCAAAAAACGCGGGTTCGATCCCGGCCGTATGGTATGGTATGAAAAACTTTATTAGGTCCTCAGGGATCAGTCTGTGGGGACTGATGCGGGCCGCTCCCAGGTCGGGACAGAGAGGCCGAGCTCCTCTGCCACCACACGGGCCCTCTGGACAGCCCTGAGTTGTTCCGTCAGCACTTCACTGTGGCGGTCGCATTTTCTATGGAGGTGAAAATGCCAGAGGCCCGTGTACTGTGCGTTGTCAGTGCACGTTAAAGAACACCAGGTGATGATGATGATTGTGGTTCGGTTAGGAAAGGACGCTAATTTCTGCAGCCCATGTAGGGAGCACGGCTAAGCGTCCGTGGGGGTGGGGGAAAGGGAGTGAAAGAGAGGAGAGAAAGGCCGTAGTGGAGGGCTCCGGAAATTTAGACCACCTCGGGTTCTTTTAACGTGCAATGACATCGCGGAGTACACGGGCCTCTGGCATTTCCACCTCCATCGAAAATTCGACCGTCGCGGCCGGGATCGAACCCGCGTTTTTTGGGTGGCAGCCGAGCACCGTAACCACTACACCACGGCGGTGGACCCCAGGTGGCCTAAATTTCCGGAGCCCTCCACTACCGTCTTTCTCTCCTTTTTTGTTCCACTCCCTTTCCCCCACCCCCACGGACGCTTAGCCGTGCTCCCGACATGGGCTGCAGAAATTAGCGTCCTTTCCTTACCTAACCACAATCATCAGGAGAGAGCCAAACACGCAAGCGCCGCGTTTTAATGATCAAACGCGTGTAACTCCGCTATTTCGGCACCGTTTCGGAAAATTCTTGCGGCTACGTGTTCATTGCAAACACCGGCACAAAAGCAACACCACAACTAAATTTTGACCTCTGGGTAGTTTAGGAGCCCTTTAAGGAACCCCAGCTCATCAAAATTTCGGGAGCCCTCCCGACATGGGCTGCAGAAAACAACGTCCTTTCCTTAACCGAACCACATCATCATTATCATGATAATAAAAGTGCTACGGTACTAGGCTTCTGCCCCGAAAGAGGCCATTTCGATCCCTATCACTGTGGTGGCATCGGCCACGGAGGCGGGAATGATGATTTCGAATGCAGCGTGCTTTGGGATGCACGTCAGAAGAACCCCACAGGTGGTTATTCCCACAGCCCTACGTTATGGCGTGCCTCGTAAACGGGCCGTGGGTTTGGCACATGAAACCCTAGCACGGATTGTTGTTGCTTCATCTAAGCACTGCAATGTTTGCGGCTTTTCGCGTCCGTCGAAAAACAGCCTCGGGGAAGCACGCGATTTCGAGCTTTATCAACTCGGCTTTATCAACTTTTATCTCGGCTTTATCAACTTTTTATGTGTTGTTGGCGTACACTTCTCCCTGTGTAATGAGTCACCGTTGGCACGATCACCTCGACACTCTGAGAAAGGTCACTTTTCCCGCCCTCTGCCTTTTGTACATAACGCTAGCGTTCATTGTGCGATGCGGAGATAATCGTATCATCAGGCTATTTTAAGGTCCACTGTAGGACGAACGCAGTGGACTTAAACAAGTCACTTGTGAGCGAGCGCTTGTGGTGTGTGCTTTCCCTCTGTCCTACGTTGTTTTCTGCGCTCTAAGCTTGTTTAAATATTTTTAAAGCTAGTGGCGAGGGGGGTGTAGCTGCTATACCGCGAAGCTTCGCGGGAAAATTTTTTGATGTACGATTGCTGAAGGGTTAAACAGGACACCGTGCTCTGCTGCGGGTTGCTACCTAATTCAATGAACGCCTGGTCACGTTAGAAAGCAGGAACGTTTCTAATGCGAGATATAACTGGACCACCGCGCTGAGCGTGCGTAACCATAACCGGACGTGCTTAACGCCATCGGTTTACAGCCAGCTATTGCTCAAGGTTCTCGCAGCAACGATGGCTTTCAAACGCTTTTTGAACCGCGGAATTTGGAGAGAGTTATGCAGGAGCGAGAAAGAACTGTAGCTTTAACTGCAAATGAAAATTACATTTATACACTCCGAGAGTGATTGTAGAAGTACTCAGCATGAACGCCACCTGTCGACCGCTCTTGAAAAAGATTACGCTTTACGCACTTTCTTGGCCAGACGTCGTGTATGGCTTGTTCATTACGAAACCAGCATCTATATCCCACGGCAGGTAACTCAGGCGTAACCACACGGCTCGGTGAACGACGATATGGGAATGGTTCCATTGGAAACGATACGCTACTGGTCCCTTATTCGCATGGCTATTTTCTGGACACCGCATATTTTGCGTAGCCACACCCACGCGCGTCGCACTTTTATTTCTGTCCATCGTTCTCGCATGCAGCTAAGTCGGTAGCAAATGGAGGTTGTGAAATGCGTGCCCATGGAGGCCGCGAAGATCCGGTTTTGGCGGAGAGAGTGATGCTGTTGTTTTCGAAGCCAGAGAAGCGGCACTGCAGGCTCTGGTTTTACGTGGTGTATTTAAACCTGATCTAGGTAGAGGAAGCACTGAGAATTTTATTGTGACGACATGCAAGATGTCTGAGTTTAGAAACTGTCTCTTGTAACAGCTCATTGTTGATATTTCCTTGCCGATGTTGGCACCACCAACTCATCTTTAGAATTGAAACACACAGGGTGGGTCGGTTAAATTGCGTCAGGCTTAAAAAGTTAACCCGTACGTTATTGTATTGTAACCTACTTAGTAGTATTGTGTACTGTCGCGTTGACGACCTTCAACCATTTTTGTTGGCTAAGGTAGTAAATATTCATTAATTATTTACGTTTCTACCGTTGCTTCAAACACAAACCTTTCAATGGGGAAGTTGTGGAGCATGTTATTTAGCGTCTATATGATGTATTTTGGCAAGAAGAGAGGCTATGGTTTTAAGTTTTTCAGGCTTTCCGGGTTTCTGAGATAGTGAGCAAGATTTAAAAAAAGTACCACGCACAAGCGCTGTCAGACATGCTACGAGCGAAGGATGCACATCGAATGCGATCAAAAAAAGAGAAAAAAAAGTTCGGCTGATCCATCTATCAAAGGAATCGATATAACACGAAAATGTGTTTTCGCATAACCAGTTGAACGCTTATAGTTAAATCGAGGTGAAATTGCCCACAGCTATCGCTGTTTCGTTGGCACGGTACCGTTTGACCTTGATGAACCCACGTCAAACTCTACTGCGCTCTACCACTGCGCTAACGCCTCACAGTGCTAGAACACCGGTCACCTTTCGCCGTGGAGCGGCCGGCTGTGAGTTCGATTCCCGGTGCATGAAAAAAAGTTTTTCTGAGTGTTTTTCTTTGTTGTTCTTGTTTACTTTACCACGTCATATCCGTTACGGTAGTGACGTGTGGGGTCGTGGTGGATCCCGGTATAAAACAATTTCGCGTTAAACGAAAAGCCGAGAGTACAAAGCGTTGCCACATTTCACCACTTTCTCTTATGGTGAGTCCAGTACTGTCAGAGTCCATGGACGAACATGCCAAATGGTACTAGTGTTGCGTCGCTGCGTGAAGGGCGTAGTCACATGGTAATTCCTCAAATTTCGTGCACTTTGTCAGAAGCTCGCAACAAGTAAAACCGCTACATCCATTAGACTCAATAATATGAAAATGCGTTATGCGGACGCGAATTAATATGGTCCACAATTGGAGGGCTTGACGTTTTGCATTTTTTATTTATTTATTTATTAGTTACCTGCATAGCCCCGTAGGGCATTATAGCAGGGAGGTTATAGACTTTACAAAATACAAGAACAAATGATTACAATGCGTGGTGAAAAGCATCATTTTCTGTGATGTATACAATGCGCGATGGCAAACTGTTCCGATCTCGAACAGTTCTAACAAAAAAAAAAAAAAGAATAACGGAAAACGTCACCCCTACAAGAAAATTCCCTGACCTTCAAACAGTGGTGCAGTCGCCTAGATATGTAGTGTAAATGTTAGTGACAACGGTGTAAATGTTAGTGAGTTAATAATTATTTACCTAAGCTCATTTAAAAAATACTGGCAGGTGGGTAAATGAGAATTTGCGATGCTATACGTACTGAGCTATTCCAAAGCTGGGTTGAAACAAAAACGCCATTCGCTCTGCACCTTAGAGGAGTATGATCGGGCACCCTGCACTACACTCTCAGCACGGTAACCTTTAGATTATTTTATAGGTACACAAAAATGTGCAAATATGCTCATTTACTAAAGAATAAAGTGCGCTAACCTTTAGTAAAGGAGCACATTTTAACATTTTTGTGTACCTATAAAATAAACTAAAGTTTACCGTGTTTAGAGTGTGCAGAACCACGAAAGAAAAATTAAAGAATTTGGCCAGTGGTGTTTCCAAAACATGGCTCCATCGGTAGCAGCTTTCACTTGGTCAATTTTTCCCCCGCGTTTCTCGTTTCTGGTTGTTTGCTTCCTGCTGCGACTGTCGTCAGCCTTTGGTTACAGCTGCGGCGTATTTGCATATAGTCAAGGTTCTTGCATCACCGTAGTCTGCAGAAGTTATCACTGCGGGATATTGAAAACAGCGTGAATCACCTGAGAGCGGGCGGGTTGTGGGGATGCAAACGACGTCGTTGCAGCGCTGCTTGGTGCTGCCTGTTATTTATGCCTGTTAATTATTTTCTGCTCCCCGCCATTGTGGTCTAGTAGCTGTAGAATTCGGCTGTGCTGATCCCAAGGTCGCGGGATCGAATCCAGGCCGCGAAGGTCGCCACTTTCGGTGAAAGCGTAAATGCTAAGTGCGTTATAGGTGCAAGTTACCGAACCCTGAGCGGTCGAAATTTCCAGAACCCTACACTGCGGCGTACCTGATAATGATATCGCAGTCCAGGCATTTAAATACCCGTCAAATATTGATATAGTGTTGTGAATGAGGCCGCTCAGCAAGTGATGATTTCTGGCGTTTTTTGTCCCAAAATCAGCTATGATTATGAGCTGGTTTCCAAAACCAGCTACGATTCCCAAAACCAGCTATGATTACTTGGGGTTCTTTAACGCGCACTGACAACTCGCAATACACGGGCCTCAACATTTCGCCTCCATCTAAATGCAGCCTCCGCGGCCGGGATTCGATCCCTCGACCCTCGGATCAGCAGCCGAATACCGTAGCCACTAGACCACCGTGGTGGGGCCTGCTTAGCAGTTATAGAACGCATGAGGGCGTACGACGCCTTTACAGAATCGCCACTGAGCCTATCACTTCACCTCCCGTCAAGTGCAGGAATATGAACTTCACTCGCTGATAAGTGTTTTCTTTCTTATTTATTTTTGTTACTTCACGTTTTCGGTGTGACTAACCAAAGAAAAACGGCATCCTTTTATCCGTGCAATCGCTACAGTGCGAATCGCTATGCTCTCGACAGTGTGAAGACCACCACCACCACCACCACCATCATCATCATCGTCGTCATCATCATCATCATCATCATCATCATCATCATCATCATCGTATCTTATTCCACTGCAGGACGAAGGGCTCTCCCAATCCTTCCATTCTTGCCTGTCCTGCGCGAGCTGATTCCATTTGATGCCTGCAAATTTCTCAGTTTCGTCCCGCCACCTAACTCTCTGTCGTCCACGGCTACGCTTACGCTCTCTTGGTAACCATATCGTCGTTGTAACTGTCCGTCGGTTATCTAGCATTCTCATCACATGGCCTGTCCATGTCCGTTTTTTCTTCTTAACATCGCGTATTATGTCGGCGACCCCCGTCTGTTCTCTGACCCACTCGGCTGCCTTTCTATCTTTAATGTAACGCCTGTCATTTCTCCGTTCCATATGGAACGAAAAAAAGTGTGAAGATAAACTAAAGCAAACAAACTATGAGAAGCCTGCTTCATTTTTCTTAAACGTAGCGTGAAAACTCGTCCGCGTAAACGACGCGTAAAAACAGAGATGCCCGAGTCGTCGTTCAGCATCCCCTCATAACGACTTCGCGCACTCTCGGCTCCGCAATGGGCCGTTCCGCACTTCCTCCTTTCCATCCCGCTTCAGTGCGTGCGCGTGCGCGCACTTTCTCGAGAAGCGCGCTCGAGATTGCGGAGCGAAAGGCGATCGACCTTGCTCGTACGGACAGTGCGCTGTGGTGGCGCGCTCTGCCGCACCGCCCGGAGCTGCGGCGGCGGCGTCTCCAGCGGCACCGGTTGTTGAGTCAGCCTCTTCTCGCCGAGCGCGCGCTAGGCGGTCGCCGGATCGCCTCCACCGGCTGGACCGAAGCCAGTCGCACCTAGCGGTGCTCGCGTGTGGGTAGCGGATGCTGCCACGGACCGCTCTCGCTATGGATACGCTCGTACGGGTCGCCGCTGTTCTGGTCATCGTCACGACGTGCATCCAGGCGTCATTGGCACAGGACATCAAGTGAGTCAAGTGTCCTGCAGGACATTGGAAGATATTGGCTTGCGGAGTTACTGCGAAAAAAAAAAAGAAAATGCTAAGCGTTGCGCGCAGGCAAGGATGAAATGACATATATCTGAACAACATGATTTCTTGCGTATCACGAGCCGAAACCTCATTGTAGTTGGAAGGAATGGCGTAGGGGAGAATAGATGAGTTTACGCCATCCGGAAGTTCCTTCACTTGCATGGTTGTTCTTGCATGTCGATAGTCGTAATGCTTCTGCCCTGGCCGCCGCAAACGGAAGCTGCAGCTTAGCACCTCGGCACCACACCTGTTAGATACCGCGGGAACACATCAGGAATGTCTTTATATTCATTTGTTGGCTACGAGTATCATTTTCCGTGTATCAACGTGTCATGTCTCTCAGTATTTTGCGTGGAGGGACGTGTGGCCGTAAATAGAAACGCGCCTGATCTCGGAGTTAGTGTAGTCAGATGTGATGACTCTAGGCCCTGTCCTGTCGCCTTGCTACGATACGCGGCTACGATACGCGGCGTATTTGGTTCCCAGAATAACATGGAGCGTAGCGCAGCTGGTAGAAAGCACACGAAAACACGCGGGCGCGCGAGCCAACTATCAACAGCTACTTTTGCAAAAAAAGGCGCAAATTTCCACACCACAAAAGTAAGACAGAAGATAGGACGGGCGCCCGTCCTGTCTTCTGTCTTACTTTTGTGGTGTGAAAATTTGCGCCTTTTTGTAGAAAATGTTTCACCAACTAGCCCTTCAAGAAGTACTTCTATCAACAGCACGAAGTAACTTGCTCGTTCTTGTCGTCCTGTGCTCCCAGCGACTTTTTGTTGATCCCTTGTCACAGTGACATCATTTTGACGGCACAAAACACTTATCTGCGTAGGTTTTAGACTAAGTATACCCGAAGCGAAAATTAATTCCCCAGCCAACCGTTACTGCTTCACTCGTAACCATACCGGCATTTTCTCAATGCGTCTTATTCAATTCAGTATGCGTCATGGAAAGTGCTTAGAGTGGCCTAGCACTGACCGACACTGGAGCGAATGACATATCCGAGAGCACAAATACACCTAATAGTATTAAATATTATAGTTAGTTCACCTCCACTTCCAGAATATGTCCGCACGTTTACGCGGAGCAGACGAAAGATTTCGGTGACCGTCACCCACAAACAGTCTTGGATTCCTCCGATATTTTTTTTCATATTTTACCTGGTTCTCCTTTTCCGAATAGTTTGCGGCACATCTGCAAGACCAGCAAGAGACACGTTATGTTAAAATATACAAGTCCTCACAATGACCGCACCACGCATCATCAAACGGTGTTTGCGAACTTGTATTTGCCACAACTGCTCGAGTACGCAAATGCCAGCCCGCATTTCAACTGTGGTCGTCGAACTAAGAAATGCTGCGATCAACACGCGTCATGAGGTGACCTTACGGCAAGTGTTTTTTTCGACAGTGCCACTGACACGAGGATGCAATCATGCGGTATGCAGGTAACGCATTTCAACGGTTAAGTTTCCCTTCTTTCCATCGGTGAAAAGCCGGCCTACGCACAAAGTGCTTGACTTGCCATTCTTTTCTTTTTTTTTCTTTTTGCGGCTGACATGCAGTTCTCGCTGGAGTTTGACGATCAGGTAAGACCATTGAATTGCAGTTCGAAAAAGAATCCTTAAATATTTTTCAAGCAAAACAGAATATAGGATCACTACTATGGCAAGTGATAAATCTTGAGAGCTGTAAAGTGTTGTAAACGCGCGAAACAGCGTTTTAATGAGCGTGTGCTCCAGCGCCCTGTATTTACCACAAGTGGGCCTCATACGCCTTGAATTCTGTGTAGGACTGACTGCGGCTACGTTCAAGTTCTCTTATAACAACATCTTGGATATAGTAAAACTCACGTAGCAGCTCTCAGCGTTTCACGCCACTGGGAACTGGCTGTTGACCACTTCTCCAGAAAAGCACGCCGTCCACCAATCTTCGTTCCCTCTTACCTAATCCCCATCTTTCCGTCTTTTACCCCGTTCCCTCTAAATGTGCCGAGGCGTGTTCTCCAGCTAGGAGTGCTATAGAGTAGCGACTATCAAAACACCGAATGCTAGTTCTGCTGCAAGCGAAGTGGTGGTACCCGTTGTGATGTAATTTGTTGAAAGAAGAGCAGTCGATTTCCAGCTTTGTTTAGAAATAAAATTACAAATTCTTTGGTGGGTGCAGTGCAATAATTTGACTGAGATGGTAACAGTAGCCTTCATGAATGATTGGTAGTTTTCTAACGCCAAAAAAAACGCAGCAAGGTCCTTTCAATATTTTGCCGTGTGTCGTACGCATTCAGTGTCCACGTGTGGGATCCTCCTTCCCACGACGTAGTCGCCAGCTACTGAACGTAGACAAACAAGTACGAGCGATGCTTATTTTCTTTTTTTTTTTGTTAGACTATCTTTTTCTTTGGGCGCTTTGCGTGAAGATCCGGTTTTGGTGACGACAGTCGGGCTGCTGTTCTCGCGGCAGCGGAACCGACAATGCCCTCTTTTCTTAATTTATTTTTTTTCCACCTTACCCGGAAAGAGAAAGGAGCAGATTTGGAGGTCGTTGTTGGAAGAAGTGTAAAAAAAAGAAAAGAAAATGAAAGTATCTGACATAAAGCTGAGGCTAGCACGGGCGCAAATACGGAACACGATTCGTTTGAGACGAGACAAAAGGCAGACAGAACGGGCGCCATTGTAAACGGACAGCACGCTGCGTAGGTGCGTGCCGAGAATGTAATTACTTTAGAATTCTCGCGAAAAACATCCGGTGTGCACCGCCTCGTCGCCTTGCAGGTAACGTTCAGGTTGAATTATTTCTTCGCTTATTTCTTCGCTCGGAAGGGCACAACCTGTACAAACTTCTCTGCTAATGGATGTCGCCTGTTTAGTGCGGGTATATTTGCCATTCATAAATAAAAGAGCAGGACGCTACAAACATCACATTCCAATTGAAAAACGAATTTTGAGGCTTCCGATTCCGCGTCTTGCATAAGTGAATACGCTGACCTGATTTTCTTTCAAAAGGAAATATGCCACGGAGATTCGTGAGGCTTGGTCGTTTACGAATGTTTGCGCCAGTCGCCGAGGAGAAATTGAAAGGCAACGGAAACATTTTTGCGATAGGGAGAGAAAAGCCAAGCAAATGTGTGTTTGGTTGTATAGATAAGTTTGCGTTTCTTAACGACACACTGGATCTGTCGGAACACGCCGTATTAGGATGTCGCCTAAATGTGACGTGGCAGCGGAAGTCGGCCAAAGCTTTCTTGACGTTTCTCCATGGCACCGGCTTGTTAGAATGACTGCAATGTCTCGTTACTCTCTCTCTCCCCCTTTTTTTCTTTCTTTTTGTTTGTGTCCCCACGTCTATCCATTTTTATTTCACTTTTCCCAGCCCCTAGTGCAGGGTAACAAACTGGAAGTCTACTTCTGGTTAACCCCCTGCCGTGGGTAATAGCTCTGGTAACCTTCTGCATAGCTTCTTTCTTTCATGTCCCCCTCTTCCTTTGCTTCCGTAGACGGATAGCATACTGCTCGGACCTGGACGGTTTGGCATGCGGAATTTTGAACGCTTTCAGTGGATACGTCCTTCTTAGGGATATAGGTTTGAAACAACGTGCGATTCAGTCATCCGCACATGACCGCGACCCTTGCGTATATCCTACGCCTGTCGTATTCCATCGCCGTTTTAGCACCTACCACAACATGGCCAGCATGGAACCAATCCACATCATTGCAAGTAGCGCGAAAATTTGCAAGGAACAGGCAAGCAGTAAAGGGGCAATGCAGAGGCGCATGCTTCAACTGAGAGGTTATCGCGGGATACGCACACATAATACGAGCAAAGATACAAAAAGAGCGGTGCCGCGTGACAAGCGAGTCATTAACCATCCATCTGTGTCGAGTACCACCTCTGGAAAGCGAAATTGTTATTGTGTAAAGGGAATTAGACGACATGCTCACGCTTGAAATGTCGTCAAGTTTCAGTTGTGCTACCTCAACAATCAAAAGGGTTGACATTTAATTTCCTGCTGCGATATGCTATACAGGTGTTTTCAAAGTATGACACATGACCGCATCCAGTGGATAGCCAGGTCACCATCAGCATGTTTTTGCACTTTATTCACATTTTCTTTGGGCCGCACCTAAGCACACCTTCGTATCCGCCCACCGTGTGCGAGATACCGTTGTCACGTGCTCGCGCCAACTTTGGGCCGACCTGTCTGTCTGGTCAACCGATCGTTACTTACTAGCCCTATTTAACTGTTTCTTGAAGTTCAATCTATGTTTTCAGCACATGGCTTGTGACATTGGAATGAACAAAGAAACGGCTTCAAACGTTGCATGCTAAGCACACACTTAGGTCTGGCATGATAACAAATTGCGCTTAATCACTCATTCATATTCTGGTCAAAGAAGCCGGACAGAGAGCATAATTTCTCACCTTTCGTCGTACATTTTCTTTTCTTTCGCTTTTTTTTAAGTTCCGGCAATTTCCTTCTTTTCTTTCCGGATGCGCCGCGCACGTTGGCAGCCGAGGTAGTTACGGGCTTGATTCATCTCAACCGCTCGACTCATAGGTTATGCGCGCCTTCGTTTCTGGCAGAGATTTGCGCCGAAACGGATCTCCACTACAAATGGGCGCGCGCTTTTGTTAGTTATCTTACGTAACGTCGCGACGGGTGCCAAGTTAGTACGGCATGGTTGATTCAATACAAGTTCCTTAAGGTGCGGCTTCCGCTATTCGCTGGATGTGCACCGGCGATTTTCGCCGTCCACTACTGTGGAACGCTACACCAGCTTGGGATACCAGATTGTTCTTTTAGAACCGTCTTACTGATTTCGCCATCACGGTTAAGTCCGTGTTGAATACTTGAACTTCGCGCCGGAACTTCAACGCCCGAACGTAAGCGTGATGACACGTGCTCCATTGCTTCCTATCGCGCGAGGACATATTTTTTCAATCAAACTTCATGAATCTCGCTTTGAGAAGTTTCTAGTCCTATCGGAACATCATTGTAACTAATTTTTACTCGCGAATATTTACGAGCTCTAGAAAGCGTTTCTTCCCAACTCTCTGACGTCACTGCAGCTTGTTGCGGAAACGTGACGGGGATTGATCTATTTATTTCTGGGGTTAAACGTCGAAAAACGACGCTATGATTATGAGAGACGCCGTAGTGGAGGTCTCCGGAAATTTCGACCGCCTGGGGTTCTTTAACGTGCGCGGACACCGCACAGCACACGGGCCTCAACATTTCGCCTCCATCGAAATGCAGTCGCCGCAGTCGGGATTGGATCCCGCGACCCTCGGATCAGCTTCACAGTAGCGGCGCCATTCTCATTTTAGAGGAGTTTAGTGTGTCCACTGACTTTATTTATTTATTTATTTATTTATTTATTTATTTATTTATTTATTTATTTATTTATTTATTTCCTTTTACGGATACCACTCAACCGGAGGCGTTCTCGGTAGAAGCAGAATCGCTAACGAAACCTAGCTACGTTGTGCTTATCTGCAATGCATTAGGTTTTCTCTTTAGTATAGAGTCAGCGTTCTCGTTGAAAGTAAAAAAAAAATACTGCGAGTTAATTAACATCCCACGGTCAATGCTTTACACACTAGCAGTCACAGAGTAATACTAGTCAAGCCCAGTAACACTAGTTATATATGTGTCTGGCTATAGGCTCCGCGCCATAAGGTGTCGCTACCAGCTCAACCAATCGCGTGCACTTTTCCGGGAAATCGGTATTCGTAACCGAGGTAAACAAGTCTACAGGGACAAACTACAACTACCTTTCATCTTTGCACCTTTTCTCGCCTACCAGACGCCTTCTCGCGCTAAGAGTGGTGCGTTTCGTATTCCGACATGATAATTTATCAATACGAAAAAAGGAAAAGAGCGTTTGAATTTTATTTTTCTCCGTACTTCCGTAAGCACGTACCCGGCTACCGGATTAGGCCTTGCTCATCCGGTGGCAATGTACGCACGTAGGCGTATTGAGAAAAGCACGTTCCGTGCAGTATGGCGTCCAGCTGTCTTTTTTTCTTATTCCTTCTTCTTTCTACGAGGAACGCGAGAAATCCCCAAGGTGTGAGAAACCCGTCGGCCGACTACGTCTACCACGACGACGCTCGTAATGGCCGCCGAAGCAGCTGCGAGAAACACGCGTCTTGCGAAGGTCGTATCCCGCACGAGGCCGAGTTCGAGGGCACGATTTCGTTTTTACTGAGGACACGTGGCTACTCACGAGCGCGGATCGTGAACTGAATGATACTGCTCCGTTCATTCATTCCTTGTTTACCTTATTTGGGTGAGGGCCGTAGGAACCTCTCAACTATAATAAAGGGGCTATAATGAAGTTTTCAATGGTAGCAAGTTGTTCATCGCCTTGTGGTGAGATACATGCTAAAAGAAGTTTTTTTCGAGATTGACCTGAGCAAACCGACAGATTTAAACTTGCGAAATAAAAAGCAGGCGACAGATAGTCGGCACCCTTTTCCGCATTTCACTCGCACAGAGACTGCTGCCTCCAATGAAAAAGCGGTTTGAATCTTGCGCCACCGGAACCATGGCGCAGGCTTTCTACCACGATGCTGACCATCGCGCATTTTGGTGGCGTCATCGCCATGGGCTGCAGCCACCACGTGGGCCGCACGGCGCTCCTTGTGTCAGTTACACACAAAATGAAACTGTAATGGAAACGTATGTTTCTTAGTAGATTTTGCAAGCCTAAAGCGAGTTTTCGTTTTAAAATGTTCCTTATTGTAAATACATTGCAAGCATGTGCAGGACATATTTTTATTGCCTGCTACGCCCGGCCAATCGGAACGAGAAGCATAAGCCGTCACATCCGCATGTAGAAACTGTTGATCCCCGCAGGGGCGCCTGCGCGAGGAGGCGTTTGGTGTGTGGCGACACCACGGACCCGAGCCAACGGGGGGGTTCGACCCCCTCCCACGTGTCGCCGTGCGTGGCTTAGCCGTGTCCGGGGAAAAGGGGATCCTGGGGGTTGAGCCGACGCCGGGTGATTGGACCTTTAAGGCCCCCCGGAGGAGGCAACACACCCCTTTGGCCCCGGCTTCACGTAGACGGCACCCCCGGATTGACCCGCCCGGGGGAAATCGGCAGTCGCCTTTTCCTGTCTCTTTCTCCACATCTTCGTCTTTTGTCTTACTTCAAATCTTTCCTGTCCTCTACTCTCTTCTATTCATTTCCGTGTTTCCTGGCGGCGAGGGTTAACCTTGTGTGGTGTAACCAACCTTGGTTATGACATATGTGGTTATAGTAGTAATGTGCAGCTGGCGTTGGCAGGCCTTGTTTTTACAAATCCTGTCACGTCCCCTTGTTGGGCTCCGCGGTGGGTGGCTGGCATCGCTGCCGAAATCATTTAAATTCTTATGGCCACATCATTCCCCCGACTACCTGATCGCCCTCTTATAAAAAGAGGACGCACCGATGAAACTGTTAACTTCCTCACGAAACCAAAAGAAATATTTCCATGCTTCCACGTTATCCACAGTGAATCCCCTGACAAGACTGTAAGAACACTGTCACCTTTCCTAGTGTCAAAATCCTTGACCGACGCAATAGGTCCCGGATACAAAGTTACCAAATTGGCAAGTGGCGATCTTCTTCTCGAAGTACACGACAAAACCCAATACGAAAGGCTAACAAATCTCGTGGCATTCGGTGACATCCGAGTCTCAGTTACACCTCATCGTTCCTTGAACACCACACGAGGAGTCGTATCAGAACAAGACCTGCTTGATTTAAGTGAAGCAGAGCTCCTTGAGGGCTGGAAAGAAGAACATGTCATAAACGTGCAGCGCATAAAAATCAGACGAGACGACAAAGAGATTCCAACAAAACACCTCATTCTGACCTTTCACACAAGCACACTGCCCGAGTATGTACAAACAGGCTACATCAAAATACGTGTTAGACCATACATACCCAATCCACGACGCTGTTTTAAATGTCAAAGGTTTGGTCATGGCTCTCAGAGCTGTCGAGGCCGTTCTACCTGTGCGAAGTGCGCGTCACACGACCACGCTGCAGACGACTGCAAAGACACGCCGCACTGTGCAAACTGTGACGGTGAACACGCAGCGTATTCCCGAACTTGTCCTTCATGGAAGAAAGAAAAACAAATTATTACTCTTAAAGTCAAAGAAAACATTTCGTTCAAAGAAGCGCGCACACGCTACTCATTTGTTCAGGGACCGACATTCTCCGAAGTGGCACAGCAGGGGGCAGTGCCACAACGGTTCTCGGCGGCCGTTAGGACCACGCAAAGTGGACCAGCGGTAGCGCCACCCGCCCCCAAGGCGGCTTCAGCTAGTGCTGTTCCGCCACTCGAAAGGAAGAACCAGCAGGCCTTCGGGGCTGCGGGCTCTAAGACTTCTCGGGCCACTGCTAGTGCAGACAAGCCCGAAACACCTGCGAGCGGGCACCGCGAGCGGGCATCCAGCGCCTCGGCGGAGGCGATGGATACATCCCCAAGTGCCTCGGCGTCTCCGACGCCAAAGGATCGGCGCAGCTCTCAGGAGCGCGCCAAAAGAGACAAAACCCTCATCACGGGGCCTGGAAAGGGTCCTGTGCGCTAACGTAGCTTCTCTCTTAAACACACAGCACAAATCACTATCATTATGAATACAGAAATAGTACATTGGAACGTCAGAGGTCTTCTACGCAACCTCGATGACGTCAAAGAACTCCTACACAAATTAAATCCCAAGGTGCTGTGTGTACAAGAGACACACTTAAAACCTACGCAGACAGGCTTCTTGCCGCAATACACAACCTTCCGTAAGGACCGTGACGAAGCCAACATCTCGTCCGGTGGTGTTGCAATAATAATTGATAAGTCCATCGCATGTCGGGTTCTAGAAGTTAAAACGCCTCTTGAGGCAGTTGCGGTTCGAGCCTTACTGCATGGAAAATTAGTGAGCATTTGTTTTTTATACATACGTCCTAATTACCGTCTCCAAAAAGCAGAACTGGAGGGATTAATAGATGCCCTGCCAAACCCTTACGTGTTGGTTGGCGACTTCAACGCGCACAACACACTTTGGGGTGATTCTAGATGCGACACAAGAGGCCGGATAATAGAACAAGTACTACTTTCATCAGGCGCCTGCTTGCTAAATAAGAAACAACCCACATTTTACAGTCTCGCACATGGAACATACAGTTCCATAGACCTAAGCGTAGCATCCCCCACCTTATTGCCCTTACTAGAATGGAATGTTATTATGAACCCTTATGGCAGTGATCATTTTCCTGTGTGCCTTAAATCCATAAAAGGACACGATGCTCGCCCACGCGTCCCTCGATGGCAAACTGCATCTGCAGATTGGGAAAAATTTACGGAAATGACACATATGCCTCGAAATGCTCTTAACGATTTTAATATAAACGATGCTGTTGCTTATTTTACCGCTTTTATAGTTGACGCCGCATCAGAATGTATCCCGCAAACAAATGGAGCTGCAAACAAAAGGCGAGTGCCCTGGTGGAACGAGGACTGCAGGAATGCACGGAAAAAACAAAATAAGGCTTGGGGCAAGCTACGGCAGTCTCCAACAACTGAGAACCTGATAAACTTTAAACGCACCAAGTCCCAGGGAAGGCGAATACGGCGCATTGCTAGACGTGAAAGCTGGGAAAAATACATCTCTAGCATAAACTCATACACACAGGAAGGAAAAGTGTGGAACCGGCTCAGAAAACTAATAGGCTGCCACTCTTACGTTCTGTCTTTGGTCGATGACGAAGGCAACAACCTTGAGGACCAGGCGAACGCCCTTGGACAGCATTTCGAGCGTGTGTCTAGCGCCGAACATTATCCAGATGCATTTCTCAAACACAAAAAATTAGCCGAACGCAGACCACTTAATAGAAGGTGTAATGTAAATGAACCACACAACCGTCCATTCAGTCTAGCCGAGTTCAGGGTCTCCTTAGGTACTTGTAATAGCTCTGCTCCTGGAGCCGACAGAATTATGTATGAGATGATAAGACATCTCCACTCCGACGCTCAAGTGGCACTATTGTCCCTCTATAACACAATTTGGGCTACTGGTTACCTTCCACTGGTATGGAGAGAAGCCATTGTAGTACCCATACTAAAGCAAGGCAAAGATCCATCCTTAGTGGAAAGCTATCGCCCTATAGCGTTAACAAGTTGTCTTTGCAAGCTTTACGAAAAAATGATAAATCGCAGGCTTTTACACTTCCTTGAATTAAACGAATTCCTCGACCCGTATCAGTGTGGTTTTAGAGAGGGTCGCTCTACGGCAGACAGTCTTGTTCGCATTGAAGCAAACATACGCGACGCTTTTATACACAAACAGTTCTTTTTGTCTGTCTTCCTTGATATGGAAAAAGCATATGATACAACGTGGCGCTATGGGATACTACGAGATCTATCAGAAATCGGTATTCGCGGAAAAATGCTCAATATAATTGAAAGCTACATGTCAAATCGCACATTCCGTGTCAGAATTGGTAATGTTCTATCCAGACCATTTACGCAGGAAACAGGGGTGCCGCAGGGAGGCGTACTGAGCTGCACGCTTTTTATCATAAAGATGAACTCCTTGCGGTCAGCGATACCGCGCGGCATGTTTTATTCTATATATGTAGACGATGTGCAGATTGGTTTTAAGTCATGTAACCTCGCAATTTGTGAGCGACACATCCAACTGGGTCTTAACAAAGTATCTAAATGGGCCACTGAAAACGGGTTTAAACTAAACCCCCATAAAAGCTCTTGTGTCCTATTCACACAAAAGAGGGGACTGACCGCAGACCCCAATGTAGAGCTAAACGGACAACGCATACATGTTAACCCAGAACACAAATTTTTGGGCATTATTCTGGACAAAAAACTAACTTTCGTTCCACACCTAAAATATCTTAAGCAAAAATGCCTTAAGACAATGAATATCCTTAAAATCTTATCACATGCATCATGGGGCAGTGACAAAAAATGCCTCAAGAACCTGTATAAAAGCCTTATACGTACACGTCTTGACTATGGGGCTGTGGTCTACCAGTCCGCTACTCCGAGCGCGTTAAAGATGCTTGACCCGATCCATCACCTAGGTATCCGCTTGGCGACCGGTGCCTTCAGAACAAGTCCTGTGGCAAGCCTTTACGTAGAAGCAAACGAATGGTCGCTCCATCTGCAACGTTCATACTTAAGTTTCACATATTTTTTGAAAGTGAATGCAAACACAGAACACTCCTCTTACGCAACTGTAAATGACCTAACATCTGCAACATTGTTCCATAATCGACCTACAGCTAGAGAACCATTTTCTCTGCGTGTAAGAAAACTTTCCGAGGAAATGGGAGTTCCCATACTCGAGCAAAAGCTGATGGCCCCAGCAAAGCCAGTGCCGCCGTGGCAGTGGCAGCTCATGGATTGTGACACATCATTTGTAGAAATCACTAAACATGCACCAGAGACACACATTAAAATGCATTTCCGAGAACTCCAGTCCAAGTACTCATGCACACAATTTTACACAGACGCATCTAAGTCGCACGCTGGCGTATCCTATGCAGCCGTCGGACCATCCTTCTCGGAATCTGGTGTACTGCACCCGGAAACAAGTATCTTTACGGCTGAGGGCTATGCAGTATTATCGGCGGTGAAGCATATACGGAAATTAAGACTACCAAAAGCAATTATTTTTACAGACTCCTTAAGCGTCGTAAAATCTTTAATGTCACTCTACAAACTGGGAAATCCGGTACTCATTGAGCTGTATTCCGCTCTGTGTACAGCGTATATGTCCAAGCAGCATGTTACTATTTGCTGGGTGCCTGGCCATAGAAGCATCGAGGGCAATATGCTGGCTGACCAAATGGCCACGTCGGTTACATCGCGCGCTATTAATCCTACCGCTACTGTCCCTTCAACAGACCTAAAACCCTTCCTGCGTAGGAAACTGCGAAGCCACTGGCAACGCTTGTGGGACACTGAAACAAATAATAAGCTTCACTTGATTAAGCCACAGTTAGGCTACTGGCCCTCTGCTGCGAGAACACGGCGAACTGAGGTCCTATTCTGTCGCCTCAGAATAGGACACACCTATGGAACCCATAGTTTTATGCTTACTGGTGATGAACCTCCTTCATGTGGTAGATGTGGCGAGAGGCTAACCGTCCTCCACGTCCTCCTGGAGTGTCGGGAAGCCGAAAGAGAGAGAAAGAATTACTTTCCTTTAGCATACCGCTACCATCTCCCTCTACATCCCATTATGTTTCTTGGTCAAGAACCGCTTTTTGACACAAAAGCAGTCCTCGGTTTCTTAAAGGATGTTGGGCTAAGTGTTATTAGCCCAATAAGATCATAGCGCATCCTCTGTCCAGAGGATTCTGCTGTGATAGTAGTGTTGTATGAGCACATGCCTTCATGCCCTTGCTTCAAGGGCTCTGTTTAGGCACTAGTGCTCCCTGCCCTCTTTTTATTTGGCGTTCGTATCATTCTTTTTAATGCCTCTACATCTCCATAGTACACGTTGTCATTGCCATAATTTTATTATTTGTATATTTTATGCACTTTACAGTGACTGTTTTAGGCCCATTTACAGCCATGCCACATCTGTTTTATCCACATTTCACAGTTCCACAGTTCAAGTTCATGTACCACTGACAAGTCATTATCATCGTCCTGGCGCTCTTTGGCCACCTCTGGCCCTTGCGCCAATAAACCCCACTAATCGTCATCAGAAACTGTTGATGTATGGCGCTGCATCGGCGCGAGGAAGCCCACGTCAGGCACAAGTTAAAATAAGACAAGCTTTGATTTCGTCGCATTCACTGGCTACGGTCTTCCCAACATTAAGCAAATTCCAGGGCTGGGCCCTTTAAGATGCTGCGCTGGTACTTTCGACAACGGTGGTGCCAGTCCACGTCACGGAGGCCGCTGTTGGATAGGGGCGTGGCGTAACTATTCCCATCTACTTAAATTTACGTCTGTGTAAAACAGGTCCAGTTGCTCGAGCATTTGTTAGTCATTTATCTCATACTACTTAGCGACGCCCCGTGAAGGGTAGGGTATATACAAATACAACTGAATAATACTCGACAAAAATAATGGTAGCCTTGTACGTTCACTACTGATATCGCACTTAGAAGAAAACAAGCAGCGCCAGCAGCATAGTGTATGCACATTCATGTTTAAGCAGTACAGAAAATGCGCTTGTCTATGGTATCTACATGTATATTTAATGCAGGGAGAATGTGGTGATTCGTGGGCCCAGGGCTCAGACACAGACAGCTAAATCAGAGACAAGGAAACATTTATCGATGGGATGAGACAGCACATACACTTTCGACGGACACAATGCACAAACAACAGACGGCAAACAACACAATCTGAACGCTACAGTACGGAACTAACGGCGCGTCCTGTCTAACTGATGTTGGATGTTCGCTCGCACCACTCACACGACTGATGTTCTAGATGCGGTGGCGCACGCTGACATCAGTAGACGAAGCACGATGAGTCGTGTCCGAGCTCACGAGCAGACCCTGAACTGCTCGTTCAGGAAAACGTCGAGGTGCGATGCCTCTCACGTGGCACCGAGGCCACTCCCTCAGCAAACGGTTGCGTTGGACTGCAGCATACGTGGCACCGTGGCCACGCTCTCAGCAGGCGGCTCGATCGGAACTTGCGCGGCACCGGGGCCACGCGTACATCAGGCGGTTGTGCCGGGCAGGGACCGGCGCGGCACCGTGACCACGCCCTCAGCAGATGGTTGTGCCGGACTCCAACCTGCGTGGCACCGTGACCACGAGTCCGTAGATGGTCCCGGCCACACCACTGCTCCAGCCGCTCGCCCTGGCCCGCTCGCTCATCCACCGCAGGAACAGCCAGCCCGATCCAGGACACCAGGAACACGCCCAGTACGTCCCGGCTGGCACCGAGCTGGTGCGTCTGTTTGCCGAGTCGACGTGCCGCTCTCAGTCGCTTCTGACGCTCGATCGCCGTCGGCGTTCCGAAGCCCACGCGCTTCACGTTCGGCTCGCACAAGCACGCGCTCTTCGTCGTCGTCGCTTCGAATGCGAAAACAGTCTCCCACTACACTTCCCCCCACCTTCAGTACGTTGTACACACACATGAAAGTCCCAATGACAGCACACGAGTTCAAAGAAAATGAAAAGGTCTACGAGTTCAGGACGAACACTGCACTAAGATAAAACATGATGAAAAGCGTGTGTACAACGGCCATAAGTTAGAGCTCAGTAAAATCCACGCGACTCAAATAGTAAGCACACCAACACTGTTGCGGAATCGTCTGTAGGAAGGACACAACAGAACGCAATGCAGGAAGACACGAAGAAACTGTACTACATGCCAGCATTAATAGTTTCATGGAGTTACAAAGAGTGTGCTACGCCGGTGTCGACATTGAACAGTAGCACAAGAAGCACACGCACCCTCTAATATACATGAAAGTTTCGCATACCCTCAAAGTCCAACAAACAGTCCGGAAGTAAAAACCAATAGAGCGTCCAGTTATTATAGCGCTTTCACGTGATTGCGTCCCAAACAAGGCGCACGACACTTTTCCTGCCCTTAGCGATGAGCATAGGGAACGCTTCAAGGAGTCTCCGCCCATACGTGTCGCGACAATGAACCAGGAGGAGAATGCTTGGACGTTGTGTCGAGCTGTCAGCAAGAACACAGTGATGACTAAGCTGGAAGCGTTGCCTCCACGCGCAAAGAGCCAGACGCGTTCGAAAGTTGCCTCCTGTTGTGTCAACGCATAGCTTACGTCTATTGGGCGGTAACGGCCGCGACACCTGAACAGTAGTGCTGTCGAGACTCATAAAGTCCCCAGAGCGCGCATGGGCGTTCGTACTGACAGTGGAGGCACTGGTACTGAGAAAGCCCCGTAGAAACGCTGAGGCACCGTTTGAGGTGTCACTTATCGGGCACAGCTCAGGCGTGTTAGCATCTGGCTCAGGGATCTCTCTCGCGAGTGTTGGCACATTCGCCTGTTGCTGTTCCTCTGGAACACCGCACACTTTCAGCTTCCCTTCAACGGGCCTCATAGTGCATTCATGGAGGCTGTTCACCTTTCCATTAAAATCATCCTGCCAGCTTATGCGATCGCATACTGCTGGCTCTGTAGTGGCCGCCTTAATGAGACCTTGATAATTCTGTCCGAGTATTCTCGAACACATCTCATCTGTGTTGTCCTGTGATGTTATTGTCTCACTATTTACGAGAGGGTCCGTCACATGGTCATGGACCGTGCCTATGACTTGTTTAACCACGTCCAGCGGCACATCTGAACAGTGCGTAACAGACGCTTTTGAGTTTCCTGCACCACATTGGCCGCCATATTCTAGAGGATCTCTAACCTCCTCGAAGGTGTTTAGCCTCCCGGAGGCTTTGCACGACAACTGGTCTCTATGGAATATCCACGTTCCTCTGTCTCGGACTTGCAATGTGTTTCATAGAACATATGCAAGCTACAATTATTTCCTCGGATTCCTACCACCCTACAATCCTCTATACTAGGGTTTAGCCCAAGCGTTCTTGTCTTCAGTTCCCATACTTCCTTATCATTCTTTAACATTTCATTTTCTTTCTTTTTCATCTGCCTTTCATACTCCATCTGCTCTTGTTCCTTCTCTAGTTCTGCCACCAAGCGTTCTTCTACCCAAACATTCAGTTCTGCTCCCCCAAGACCAATGCGCCTTGCCAACTTTTCTAAAACATGACGCGGTTCCCACGCACTCATGCTAAACCCTCGTTCATCAGGCGCACTTGACTGCAGCCTGCTCGCATTCTCTTGAAGTTGAAGCTTCAGCTCTAGAATCTTCAGATGTTGTTCTAGTAGCTGCTGCTGCCACTCTGCATTTTCTTTCGCGAATTCGCGTTCTTTAACCTCTTCCTCGCGAGCTTGAGCGCATTCTCGCTCCACCCAATCTCTAAGCGCATCTTTCTCTAATCCTAACTGTCGCCCAAGTTCGACAAGTCTCTCCTTCTCCATGACTCAGGCTGTGTCTGAGCAATGGCTTTAGATGTTAATAAGCCATCCTGGCAGTAGGCTCGCCAATTGTGGTGATTCGTGGGCCCAGGGCTCAGACACAGACAGCTAAATCAGAGACAAGGAAACATTTATCGATGGGATGAGACAGCACATACACTTTCGACGGACACAATGCACAAACAACAGACGGCAAACAACACAATCTGAACGCTACAGTACGGAACTAACGGCGCGTCCTGTCTAACTGATGTTGGATGTTCGCTCGCACCACTCACACGACTGATGTTCTAGATGCGGTGGCGCACGCTGACATCAGTAGACGAAGCACGATGAGTCGTGTCCGAGCTCACGAGCAGACCCTGAACTGCTCGTTCAGGAAAACGTCGAGGTGCGATGCCTCTCACGTGGCACCGAGGCCACTCCCTCAGCAAACGGTTGCGTTGGACTGCAGCATACGTGGCACCGTGGCCACGCTCTCAGCAGGCGGCTCGATCGGAACTTGCGCGGCACCGGGGCCACGCGTACATCAGGCGGTTGTGCCGGGCAGGGACCGGCGCGGCACCGTGACCACGCCCTCAGCAGATGGTTGTGCCGGACTCCAACCTGCGTGGCACCGTGACCACGAGTCCGTAGATGGTCCCGGCCACACCACTGCTCCAGCCGCTCGCCCTGGCCCGCTCGCTCATCCACCGCAGGAACAGCCAGCCATGTCGAGGACACCTGTTCGCCACAGGAGAACGCCCGGTACGTCCCGGCTGGCCTGGTGGCACCAGCTCGGTGCGTTTGTTCTCCTGGGCCGAACGTGCCACCGCTCGGTCGCTGGTACGCTCGATCCGCCGTCGGCGTTCCAAAGCACCGAAGCCACGCGGATCACGTTTCGCGTGCTCAAGCGCCCACTCTTCGTCTTTTCCACTTCTATTTCGCCGAAACAACACTCTCCCACTACAGAGAAAGAAAGAAGGTTTGAATATATGTGCATCAAAAGTACGAATCCGATGTAACTTATTGGATACGTCGGGTGGTCTTGGTAATCAGGGTTGATAAAAACAGGTATAACCTGGAGCTAGTTTGTTAATATTTACCTTGGTATATATAATGCCAACATTTTTTTTACGACCTTGCCCATAGTGCATATAGCACAAGAGTCTAACGCTAGTGGGACAGGTCTTATATTCCTATATTATTTATTCTTTATTCAGGAATTACCCCGCATTGCCCTTGGGCGTTACAGCAGGGGGGGGGGGGGGTTTACAACAGAGATACAAATAAGTCTTCATTCGCACAACATACTTGTTTTTCCGAAAGCTTGTTCCAGTCTGCTACGCACTTCGGAAGAAAAGAATTGCACGAACATGCACGTCCTGGACCTTAGAGAAGCTCGCGGAAATGGCTTTGGCGTATAGTTTACGGAAAACAGACAGGCGAGTATTGCTGATTTGAAGCATTGAAGATAAGTTCGAAGCCAGTGTTTCGTCGACGTACTTGAAATAACGTGCTACATTGAATAATGCGTGAATACGCGCAGGATTCTAGTATTTCTTGCGGGAGTAAATAAGAGAAACGCGCATTCGTCTATTTTTAGTGCACCACTACGCACTCTTTGTACCGTTCTTGCACATGATGGTTCCTAACCGCTATGGTGGTTGCCGTAATCGTTAACGCAACTAAATTCTTGAAAGGAAGCGCGTTTATCGCAGCAAGAGCAAAGAGACATGCATACTGCGTCTGCAGTGTACCTCATAGTCTATTATATCGATTTTGTTATGCAGGATTTCAGAAGTAATTTATTAATCCTAGGATCGCTCATTCGTCCACATGCTATTCAATTTCCCTGATCGTCCGCCCACTCTGTTTAAGAATTCATTCAGGTTCCTAGCTTCTTTCTCTTCTTTCCAAATATGCTTTCTTCTCTTGTCATTGTCAATTTACGGGATCACTTGTCGATCGCTGGAGTTATCATCGATTTTGTAATAAAGACAATATGAAGCACCAGCAGCATCTTGACCGTGCGACGTCGAAGAAGAACGTTTCGGTTGTGTCTCAGTGGCTCGCTGGCTCCTTAAGCAACCCTGGTGATCACTTCGAAAAAGTCATCTTCGCTGTCTTACACTGCGTGCAGTGAAAGTTTGACGGCTTCAGAGAAAGCTGCTTTTGCGACTGATACCCAGGTGAGCTATAATAACTAACCTTTCTGCAGGGCTGCTATTTATACTTCTACGTCCCGAGTATTGCGTAGTGCGCGAGTGAGCAAAGAACGAATACGTACGTTTTGACGTCCTTTGTTCTTCGTTTTGTGTCGCGCTATAGACCACTTCTGAAGTATTCAAGCGCAATAACTCGAGCCACAACCCTGCTATTTGTTGTCCTGTTTGGCGATTTCTTCCATGCTTATATTTGGCAAATGGTCGCGGGATCGAATCCGCGCCGAGACTACTGCATCTTCACAGATGCGAAACGCTAGAGCCCCTGTTAGTGCACGTTAAAAAACCCTAGGAAAAGACCCCGTTAAAGAACCCTCCACTGTACGGGGTGTTTCACTGTCATATCGTGGTTTGGGAACGAAAAGTCACATCAGTCAATCAATCAATCAATCAATCAATCAATCAATCAATCAATCATTTAATCAACCAATCAATTAATCAAATAATCGTATTGGGCAAGGGTCACATATTCTAGATACACGCTTTGTATAGTGTGGTACGCTATTTTGGTAATACTTGAAAACGCCGTGCGACACGCAGAGCGAATTGGTGGCTCCCACGTGGACTTCACCTGAAACACCCGCATTATGGGAGAAGATAGTCTACTGTTTGGTATTGACTTTTTAATGAGACGAAACAGGGCACTGGAAACGAGGTGCAGATACACTTTCTCTGTTGTCTCCCCAACTTCGTTAGCTTTCGAGTTCAATGCAATGTCTGCAATATTTTTTACTGGTCATACCGTTTAAACAAAATCTCGCTTGTGATTATAAAGATATGCTCCTGCAGGTTCGCAAATCCATTCGCTCAGTCTGTTTCATTTGCGCGTATGCGCCTGGAAGCCTGGTCTTCCGAGTGTCGTCTTTCTTTTTTCTTTCTTCGAACCTTTGTTCTCCCTTTAACCCACTTCCTTGAGCACTTCATGTATTTATTTATGTGCATCCTCGTCCCATGTGATTCCGATCAATTGATCGTTTCGTAATGGTGATGATGCTCCTTGCGGTTCACGGCGTGGAAAAGATGTGCATGAACACGTCTTACTTCAAAATGGTGTTTCTTTGTTAAGAGAGGCTGGTTTACGCTGAAAGGAATGAAGGAATAAGAACATTGCGAAGGAGAAATCTTTCCTGCGCGTAAGGTAAAGTTACCTAACAAGAAATTTGTAAGATGTATCGAATTTGTTATATTTCGTTTTTTTTTTCCTTCAGTACCTCCGTAAATGTCTGCTTGGATGAAGTTATTGCGATTTTATTTTTGTGTTATACTTTATTTTGTAAAAGAACACTGGGTCTGATCATTTTTTGGTGCGGGAAACATTTCTTTATTACACTGCCACTTTATACGCCAAGCCGAGTTACATATTACGGATAATATCGCGAACATTGCGCTGCTTATTCCTTTCAACACTTCGTTTATAATCGTGCGCTTGCTGTAACATTTACGTAAGGATACTGTGCAGTTCTTATGTAGCCATAGTTTTTGTTTATGAACTAAGAAGGAAGCATAACAAAGTTATGCTGAAGAAGACTTCTCAGATATGGGCTGTTTAAGCGTGTAGCGCAGGCAGTATTTCACTCGTTTCATTACAGCAGCTCGTTCGCCGTCTTCGTTCGCTAGGCGCCTCAAGTGAGATAAATAAACAGAGGGCTTGTAGCGGTAGTTCTTTTGTGCAAGCAAACGACGTTTTTCAGTAGCGGCTACTTCTAGATCCAGACAATGTGCCGGTTATTAAAGCAAGACCACGCAAAGCTACTGCCTGCTCTTCTTTCGCGCGTATAGAAATGGAACCGGCACTGAATCCAGTGTCTTGATAGGTGCTCTTGTCTTTCATGCATTATGTAATGGTTTCAGCGGCGAAACGAGAAAAACAAGAAAAAAAAAAATGAAATCGCGTCGCCATCAAGTGGGCTCTCGGGATCACCACGAAAAGAAGAAAAAGAAGAAAACCCGATCCGAGATAACGTCCACTTTCGCAGTGCTGTCACACACCGAACAAAAACGGCGAAACAGTTATTTTCTTTTGAATCCCACCAAATTTGCCACAGGGCGTGTAATATGAAGTGTAATAGAGAGTATTGCATTACACACACGTCTCTAGCTCACTAGGGTGGGCAGCGCCAATTTCTTTTTTTTTTATGAGACAAAGAAATATGGTCAGCTGGACACTGCTACCGGACCTAAGCACGAAGATCGTTTAATATTTCATGCACCCGTAGTGGCGTAAATGCGGTTTTCTTCACTGTCCGCTGGATCGCTGGGACTTGAGGCATGAATTATTTCTTATTGGCTGCTGTGGCTTTGCAGAGCGGTGGACTACTAAACCTCTGCGCATTGTGGTTGTGTATATATATATATATATATATATATATATATATATATATATATATACTGTGTGTGTGTGTAGAGCTGGCCTGCTGAATTTATGGCTCACGGTACGGAGGCATTTTGCACTAATTGAGGGCAACTTCCACGCGCAACTGGAAATAAAAATAAATCAAAATAACAGGGTGCATCGTGCGGCGGCGACGAATTCTATAGGATCACGCTTTCTTTCCTTCCCCTGAAGCGGTTAAGAATTCCTGCAACCTGAGGCAGAACCCTTAAATCTATTCGCATAACTTCTACCAGCCGCTAATTATGAATGCTATGTTTACCAAAGTAGGCGGGGTCGTCAGCAGTCCACAGTGTGGCTGCCCTTTTCCGTCTACGTTTTCTTTTTCTTTTTTTTTCCTCGCACACGAACACTGCAGTGACATGCCGGGTGCACGGCAACTTTCTGAATTATAATCAACCTGAATTTTAATTTAATTAACACATAGATCATCTCGTGATAATAAAACAACGCCTGAGCTTCCTGGAACGATAATGCCATGTAATATATGCTTCGCCAACCCCTAACGATTAGCGTGCTGCAGAATGTCGCGCGAGCTGCGATGTTGCGACACTGCTTAACGATAATAATCGATGGGATTTTGCGTGCCAATAGCGCGATACGACAATGAGGCATGCCGTAGCTTAGAACTCCGGAAATTCCGATCGCCCATTGTTTTTAGTGCGCACAAAAAAAAAACAAAAACAAAGAACTCCTTGTACATGTCCTTCTAGCATTCTCACCCCATTAACAATTCGACCGCCACCGGCCGGTATCGAAGCCCGGCCACGGTTTGTCTCGCGGCTATAGCACTCGGCTGCTGATCCGAAGGTCGCGGGATCGAATCCCAGCCGCGGCAGCTGCATTTTGATGGAGGCGAAATGTTGAGGCCCGTGTGATGTGCGATGTCAGTGCACGTCAAAGAACCCCAGGGGGTCGAAGTTTCCGGAGCCCTATACGGCGTCTCTCTTCATCATAGCGTGGTTTTCGGACGTAAGACCCCACAATATATATATATATATATATATATATATATATATATATAAAGAAGACAAAGAAAAAAAAGGAAAGGCAGGGAGGTTAACCAGACGAGCGTCCGGTTTGCTACCCTGCACTGGGGGTAAGGGAATGGGGAATATAGAAAGAGGAGAAAAGAGAGAAGGTGAGCACAGCTCGCGCTGAGGAGTCTGACATTGGCGGCTTCAGTGTTCTGGCACTGCACTAGGAATTCAGTCTTCCTTGCTTCAGTGCAGAAAGCTCATCGGCGAGCTCTGATAATCACAGTCCAACTGAAAGCAATGGATTAAGGTTATCCAGTACTTCCAGGTAGGCTTCGGCGACCGGACTCTGTAGCCTACTTAGGAGGGTGCGCGCTGTATTCAAAAGAGGCCGAAGCATCGCTGTGATTTCCTCATCTGTCTCGAGCAATCCGTCGGAAAGAAGCGCTCTGTTTGACTCGAGCAAAGTCTGCTGAGTCTCTTGTAGTCGCTGTGGCTGTCGCTCAGGCTGCAGTTTTGGCAACGTAGGCCATTCTTCTGTATTCACTCTCTCCGGTGTGACGTTGTCCACAGTGGTCCATACAGACGCACGTGGTCTAGGTGGCAGAGGAGGAGGTGTCATCGGCTGTGAAGTACTTCTCCCAGGGACATCGTTGTTTGTTGATGTGCGACGGCGTCGGGGGCGTCGCCTTCGAACAGCAGCGACCGCTTCCCGACGAGACGAACCGTCCTGCACCATCCACTTGAGGATCTTCTTTTCCTCCTTTACTTGGGCAGTCCTTTGACGAAGCGTCGTGGCATCCGAGGCAGTTACGGCACTTCAGGGAGTCAATCAATCGGCCGGGATCAAACCCGTGTCTGTCGGGTCAGCCGTCAAGCGCGATAATGTGCGCAATAGCTGACGTTGCTGCCTGGTTACCCGTTGCTTTCGTTTTCTCGACCGAAATTTCCGTGTCGCCGTCGCTGTAACGGGTGCGCCCTCAATTGACACAGGCCCCCACATGCCCTTTCTCGTCGTCTCTCGGAGAGCCGCTGCTCGACATTGCACGCCGAGGCGTCTGCTGGACTTCCCGTTACGTACGTTTCCTCGATGATGTAAACTATATCCTTATCACTGCGGCATCTCAGCACAAAGTGCTCTCGGCTCTCGGCGATTCCTGCAGGAAGGATGAAGGCGAAACATATGTTTTAAGCTTTTTTTTTTTAGGCTAATCATTTTCTGTCCGCTTCCGCTTCCATCTTTATGCCGAGAGAAGCGCATATTTGCCAACACGCGATGAGCCGTCGGCCGTGTGAAAATACTCTCAATAGTCGTTCCCTTACATATGGCGATATCAGGAACTGGGCATACATGGTTATATATGGCACGTGCCCGTATGCAGCCGTTTTTACCCAAATTGCTATAGAGGCAGAAATATGTATGGCTCTGGCACGAATCTGGCAAATACGAGCACACATGGACACGCGCCATATGTAGCCAGATATGTGTATATGGCCATATATGCATACCTGGATATATATGGCACGCCTCTGCATGTGGCCGTATTTCCTCAATACATGTGGGAATAATACATGACATTCCTCGTGTAGGTCCCTTATTCCCGCATGTGCCTCTATAGAGATTTGGGCAAATACGACCACGTATTGACTCGTGCCATATGATATCCCAATTATTACCCTTAATTCTTCTAGTAGTTCAGCTAATCTGGCTTCAGTTGAAAGAGTTCGCGTGTTAAAAGCCGCTACATTTAATTTCCAATGGCGGCTTGTCCGAGTCCAGAGTTTTTTTGAGTCTTTTGTTCCCATACCCGTGTGGTCGCATCCGCGACTAGAAGCTCCGTTGATGTCGTCGTCGTTGGTCCAGGGTTTGGTTGGTTCGGTCACTTGGGAAGTGTTGGCCATGGTGTTGCACTAGGGGGGCCAGTTCCTGCTCGGGTGCTCAGGTGAGTTACGCAGATGAGGCATGGTGGTGGTGGGCGGCCGTATGAATCTATATTAGCCAGATATGCCAAGTTCCTGGTATCACCATATGTGGTATTTTTGTAAGGGGCGAGTCGTCCTTTGGAGGTTCAGCACAGTTGCGTTAAGTGAGAAGATATTCTTGGCGATCTTAACAACTCCGAGCGTTTCATCCTTGCTCTAAGTAAATGCGCGTGCCGGGCGTTGTGTGTCGTCGTATAAAGGTAGGGCCGTGAAAATTAGATAAACGGACGACCTCCACAGACTCGCGTTAACACTGCATGACTCATTCAATTAGAGATTGTGTTAAGAAATGCGGAATTTGTTCCTTATTGGAATGGTTGCGAAACCTACGCAGAAATAGCGGACAGAATGATCAAATATCAAAGCGAAACGAAGAAATAATTGCCCCCCTTGCTCCAGAAGGAACAACAGCGTTTTCTTTAATAACAACGCCCACTTCAGATGAGGTGCACAGATTTCTTCTGAAGCAATGTAACCTCCGTTAGCCCGCGGTCATAATAACCAGGGAGGTTCACTTTATCCCTGTAAAATACGAGGCCTAGGTGCCAAAGCCTACTGACGAGAACTATCCTGTGAGCGGTAGTCGAATATAATCATGGAGTGTATCGAATAAAATCACTAACAAAAACCTGAGACGTGTCTTTTGCCTGTTTGTCGTATTACAGTGCGGCTCTGGAAGCGTACCCGTTTTCATGTTGATCTACCGATGACTTTTGTGCAGTTACAAAGCGGTGCACATATGTCGGTGGCCGCACACGATGTTTGTCCGTCAAACTGTGCTTATCTTGAGGGATGTCTTGACAAAGCGGTTAATATTCCTATTTTTAAGCGCAGGAATGATTCTAAAGGACAGGAAGCTGAGCGAGTACGCAAGGATTTGTTATCTAAAGAAAATGCTTCCATGGAATGCTTCGATGAAAGCATGGAAACGGGTCTGCGGTGGTGTGTAGCGCAGGCCTTCTCTTACGACAGGGTTTATTTAACAAGATACCTTTGTAAGCAATTCATTTGCTTAGAAAAGCTGAAGCTTTCGTTTTATTATTTTTGGTTAGGCATAGGCGTACAAAGTGAAATGAGAGGCTTGCTCAAATTTCTTGTTTGAATGGTATTAACGTGTTAACTCTTCAGTGGCTAACAGTTCCACACCAAGCGACACGAAAGAAAATTATCCGTCTGATCACCTAAATGTAACACAGTTGGTCTTTTTTAATACGACACAATCGAGATTACTGAGCGTACTCATACGAAATTCGTATTTACGTGTTCATTCATATGAAATAGCTCATGCTTTGCGTATTTGCACGAGAAAATGTAAAATCTAAAATGCACTATATGCTCAGTGGAGGCTTGAAGGATACATTGTGTGCGCCACCGGGGTTAGCGAAGCCTTGAACCTGTTCCTGCTATAGTGTCAGGTAGATTTGCAAGTGACGAGCAATTGTAACAGTCGTAACAGTTATTCATTTATTTGTTTATTTATTTTATCCCTCAGGGCCAAAGGCATTACAGAGGGGGGTGGGAAAAACACATACATACATACATACATACATACATACATACATACATACATACATACATACATACATACATACATACATACATACATACATACATACATATGTAAAGTAAACCAAATAGTGTGAGTAATTAGAACGATAAAGTAAAACAGGCTTTCGTTTAATTGTCAGTAATTACGCTGTACAGCTGCACTGATAAAAGCGTCGAAGGGTCTTCCATAAAGACCACATTCCACTTTGCGAAATCCGCATTGGTGTATCTTGGGAGACCCGGTTATATCTTACTTGTTGTGAAAATGGGAGCCCCCGACTGGTAGTTTTCATTGATAGCTCTGTTAAGGAGAATGCCTGAACGTGAAAACAACCAAAACAATTCCTGCAGCAAAAAATACCGCGAAGCGGCAGTCACGAAACAGGAACCGAACTCACGGCAGGAGCTCGTTAAACACGAAGGCGCGATGCCAACGGACGCTGTGAGGTCCGCTTAACGCTGACAAAATGCGGGAGCGAAGGGCAGCGTCTACGCCTCCTTTCTTTGTCTACCTCACCCTCAGCTTTGCGCTTTCACGCGAGATCGGTTGAAGGTCGCCGGCCTCGTCTGAAGGACGGTACCGGCGGGAAAGCCCAGAATACGGGCTGGTTCGTTTCTACGGCGGGCATGGTTAATTGGTGCTCGCTAATTGTCCGCTCCAAACAATAGCTGCGGCGTAAACACAATCTCAAGCCTCCATGTGAGCGCTCGCTGCTTTGCCCTCAGCTTCGCGTAGCTCTCCTCCTCCCCCTATTGGACGAGGAGAATGCCACGTGCACGAACGCGTTCGCGATAAACAGGTTTGGGACATGGAGAAATAGCGGAAGAAAAGCTGCCTGTAGAGAACATTATAAAATTTAATAAGACAGTTGATTTTTTTTATGCGTATGAGAGCGTCTTGCGGCGTTTATAAACTGAGACCATTAATAAAAGCGAGATTTAGTATAGCGGAGAGTAGCAAAGGGAAAAAGTTGCCAGCGTGAAACGAACGCTAACGCTAACAGAATAAATGACTCAAAGGCATATGGTGTCGCACAAACCTCGAAATAATCACCATTGAGTCCTCGAGTGCGTCACTAAGCCAAGCTCATCCACTGTCACTGCGAACCATTATAGTCTGAGGTGGAGCTAGGGGAGAGGGAGTGGCTGTGTGTTGTTGTGTCGAAAAATCCCGAAAACATCATTCTAAGTTGACGTGACTCCGAGGGTCCCGGGGTCGAGTCCCGGCCGCGGCGGCTGCATTTCGATGTAGGCGGAATGGTGAGGCCCGTGTAACTGTGCGTTGTCAGCGGGCGTTAAAGAGACTCAGGTGTTCGAAATTTCCGGGGACCTCTACTACGGCGTCTCTCATAATCAAATCGTTGATATGGAACGTAAAACACCAGAAATCAAAGTTGACATGACATAGAATCACTTAGCGCAGCCCAAACCATAGCATGATAGCAGCAACGCAGCCAGTTCGTGTCTTCAAAACTTCTTCAATATCGAGATTATGCCGTACCAGATATTTCGTCGACAATGTCGCTTTGAGAAGGCGGATTTAAAAACGACAGAATATTTGAAAACAGAAAATGAAAAGGTACCAGCGCCTCCATCTCGACGCGACTACAGCAAATGTGACCAAAACAAGCAAACTCAATCTTAAGCCTTAATTGTGTGTCAGTTATCGACAGCGTTTCTTGAAAATGGTGCCGTACTGTCACCAATACACAGATGACGAGGCCTTATTCGCCATTTATATAAAGCAAATGGGGACTTCAGCGGGGAAGGAATGAGCTTAAGAATGCAGGCCGACGTCTGGACAGGTCTCAAGCGAGCGGCCTTACTTCGACTGACGCCGCTATCTTGCGAAACGTAATGCTATCCTTGCGAGCGCTAGCGTAGAACGGTATGTCCCCTATACATATGAGCTCCAGCTACGTTTTCGTTCTGTGACTGCGCAATGCCGTGCACGCTAAGGCTTACATCAAGGTTAAATTTGTGCGTTTGCTGCCTTCTCGTACACTAAAGCTCGCTAATTACTTAATGACATAGTGCAGTAAACTTCATGAACTTCTGTATCGTCGATGCAGATTTTCGTAAATTAATCCCCTCTGGCGGGAAAGAGTTACTATACAACTGCGCAGACAGGGAACAAGGGGGTCTCCGCTGTGCCATTCGATTGTGTGGCATGATTTCGTGAGCCTATCCTATCATAAATATCTTTCTTACCATCGACCCGTCCGTGACAAAAGATTGTGAAATAGCGACCCGACGCCCGGCTGGCTTCCATAACCTTTAGAGACAAAAATTCACAATGAGCAGCTTAGCTCTACCCTGTGCGTGCACAAGCAGTGAAGACAAGTGTGGCGTGTCACACTTCATTTCCTGCCAAGGCCTGCCACTAGTCACCAGTACCGGTACACAGGCACCAAGCGTATTCAAGGGCACAAACAAGACGCAGAATTTCCACGAAAAACATAAGCGCCCGGCAGTACCACCATACGAAGGTTGTTCGCGTTTTGAGGTAATGTGTGATGTGAAGCTAGAGGAATACTTCCGTGTGTAGATGCACTTCAAGTTCTCTTTAATGTCGTGCGCTTATTCAGATTTCACTCTTCCCAGAACATGTGTACAGTACAGCAACACAAGGGGGAGCGAACGGACGCAGTGATACGCATATGCGTTTGGGACACTCCTCCCCTGCTTGCCCTATCGTAACGGGAGAAAGTGCTGCCTGCAACCATTGCGGTAGTGACGAAACCTTCGAACACATCCTCAGTGACTGTCCTCGATACATTTCCCAGAGACAGCACCTTGGAGCAGAATTAGCTCGACTCGACGACCGCCCGCTGTCCGAACAATCAGCCTTGCAATCAATGGTATAGATCAATCGAGCTTTAAATCAGAAAGCCATGGCATCGCTGCTGTATGCCGAAGTGTGTGTGTGTGTGTGTGTGTGTGTGTGTGCGTGTGTGTGTGTGTGTGTGTGTGTGTGTGTGTGTGTGTGTGTGTGTGTGTGTGTGTGTGTTTAAAAGGGGGGGGGGGGCGTGCTTACCAGCATTTGTCTTTTCCGTCCTTCCTTTGTACCATTTTTGAACCCTTCCCCGGTTCAAAATAGCAAATTCATGCGCTCTTCTAGTTAGCCTTCTTCCTTCCCTGACAACATTTATCTCTGTACTTTTATTTCTCTGTGGGTTACTTGATATTTCCTAGTTTTATATGTCCTACCGCCCGATTAGCTGTGTTTACTAATTGACGATACATATGCACCTAGAAGTACACATAACGAGTCTTTGCCGCGTCACGTGAACTTACGGCGTTCGAGAGAATGCCGCAATAACGATGATGATGTGCGAGGTCTCACTCCACTGCGACGCCCATATATTACGAGCGGTGCCTTTAGCGCTTAAAGGAGCGGTAAAGGCGGAAGCAAACGCAATTTCCAGAACACAAAGAAGAGAAATAAAAGGAAAAAAAAGAGAAAGGAAAGCGGAGGAGCAGCAGGCCTGCTTAACGCTGGCCTATAGCGGTTCTTTGCCTTCTTTCTTTCTTTCTTTCACGAACCATTGCCGAGTTGGGGCAGTTGCCTCCGGCTTTCCAGGGGCACAACGGTATTCTATTTTTCTAGCGCCGCTAACTGTTCTTTGTTCGGAAGCATTGTGTACCAGAAGTCATTAATATGCATGAGTTTGCTGATTAACTCGGAGAAGGCATCCAGTAACGCTGGACGCATTGTTTAGCCCCCTTGGGCTCAGCCCCTCGTGTTTGCGAGGGACGTATGAAACATTATGGTTGAATAACAGTTGCAAAGAGGCTTCGTTATTGAAGACCGTGCGGTCGCTGAAGTAACTGGGCTTGATACGGGCAAAACGTTTAAGTTGTCATTTTCTAGGTGCGTCCACTCGTGAGTGGTACAAACGAGGCGCCGAGGACGCCGCGGGGTCTAAGCATGCATGCCTTCCGTGTCTGTCTCTTGGGCTGCTGGTTGAGAGTCTCGGTTTGCTTGAGCGTACCTTTGGTTTTTGTATGCTGCTAGCTCATGTGCTGTGAGTACTGGCTGGTTTACCGTTCAAGTGTCAAAACGATATATGTATGTTTCTTGTTCGCTCAAGCAAATGTACGGGGTTCCCTTGATGCGTGACCTGTATAAAAGGCAATGCGCGTTTTACTATTCAAGTTAATTCGGCAGTCTGCGCACTTCCTGTCTCTTCTGTGTGCCATGTTTTCCTTGCGCTGCGTTTTAATAGGTAGTCCAGTAGTATAGTAAGATAACAGAAACCAGTCGGCACGCGGTGACACACATCAAAACACCATATCGAAGTACTTAAAAGCCCTGTGGAGAGGGGGCGGCGGCGTGGGTGTTCTTTATATTTCTGTGATTTCTAAAGCACCTGAAAGACAGCACGCTTACTTATTATGGAACATTCGTTTAGACAAAGGCATACTTAGTGGTTATTGAAAGAACTGCCCAGGACTATTTATTGTAGATTCCATGCTAAGGATTTCGAACCCTATATATGATTAAGTCCATGCACATAAAGTTCTCTTATTAGGATATCTCTTATACTTTAATAATATAGGGGCCTGTATAGAGCCGCGCTTTGGAACTATTATATGCGGCTTTCTGTATTGTTGACGATCCCACTTGCTGGCCTTATGTGTAATGTAAAGTGTCGATGTACCTTGTCTAGAAGGAAACAATTTCCTTCTAGACAAGATCCACCTAGATAGATCTACACAAGATCTACACAAATTCTGAACTTTCTGGAAAATATGTTATGTATAAGCGCGAATTCGAAGTATAACGGTAATTGATGAAGTAATGAAATTTATTAGGATATGAAGAGTAGGTAGAGAATGTTATGTCGTTCGGGTTTAATTGTTCTTCGCATGTAGAAAGAAATTCTAAATGTTCAGGTATATTAGTCCATTTACCGTGTTTGATCTTTGCTGTTCCAACATGTATTTTCGTAGCTAAGTCTAATGATGTACTCACAAGCTCGCATTGCACTTGTAAGTCGCTGCGAAAATAAAATTGCGATCAGAAAATGCACGACCACCTATAGTACGATTTAAATTGACATATCGCAACATTGGTGGTGTCTTCTAAGGCCGAAATATGTTTTTTTTTTTAAACAAACAAAATCTTTTGTCACAGAACTCACTTTAAAATGATTATTCCTGCCCCAAAAGCCTCGCTTAAGGAAAGTATACCGCTTGGTTCGTCACTGGACTTGCTAATGTTGGATTCCCAGAGAAGTGAAGTGCGTCGTAGCGCAATTACTAGGAAGTGAATCAAATGCTCATTGCTTAAGGTGAAAGTGCTTGCTTGCGATTTCGTGTTTGCATATCGCGACGAGTGACGCGACATGCGACCAGTCCGTCGCGCGACAGGTCGCTTGGTCGATCGCTTGGTTTTTGAAAATCTAGAAACGCTTGCTCATCGCCTCAAAAGTCGGATACGATCGATAACCAATCGCAAGAATCCCGTAGAAGTTGGCACTTGATGTAGATGACGTCCGGGCCGGTTCTGGGTTCTGACACGAGTGCTCCTGAAATCAACTGCAAAACGCCAAACGAATAGAGGACTAGTAGAATACATTCAAGCATATTTTTTAACGCTTCTTTTCACAGCGAGAACAGTTGACTTTAAATTATTACTGCTTGCATCAACCAAGTTTCAGTATAGAGTACAGATTGGAAACCAGGAAGCCATCGCTTGATAAATCGCTCGAGCCAACGCTTGAATGGGGTATTCATGTTCAGGCGACGAGCGACGCGACGGCGATTTCGGTCGCGTCGTCGCTCATCGCTATTGCGTAAAAATTCGCGTGCACACGGTTTCAGCCTTAACCATTCTTTCCCACTTGCAGACTTCATAAAAGCTCAATTGTTTCCCGTGTTCAGGATTACGCACTATGGTTACGTCTGTTCGAGGCGTGGGATGAGAACGAAAATGAAGAGACGCGACACTGGCTGAAAATAAGCGGCACACGCTGGAGGGGCTTCCATCAACTGTACACAATGGACAAAAAGTGGATGTCTGGCGTGACAAAAATTATGGCATAAGGTCTGGCGGGAGGAAAAAAAAAGCGTTGGCCCTGGAGAAAGCAACCGAGATCCACAAGGCTGAGGCGCCGTCATGTCGCGTGGTTTTATTTCCTTGAACGAATAAATAGCTGCATTTGCAGTCGCTGCGACTGAATGTCCTCCGCGTATACAGTCCCCCGCAGCTATTCTGTTTCACGTTCGTGCAGTGTGCGGTTTTCTTTGATTTTATCGCCTCATCTAGTGTGGTTCAAATCGCCGTTCATTCTTCGAAACCGGCTTGGCTGCCCTTGAAATGGAATGGGGCTTTTTTTTTTTTAATAAAGCGTCAACGAACAGTATACTGTGTTCTGCACGTAGCATACCAATAGAGCCGCAATCCGCGCGTACGTCGGTTTATATGCATTACAGGCACGAAGTTGGGAGACAGTGGTACGTTGCAAGATGTGTGTAGCGATGGTGGAGATCCTTCGCCTTGAGACGGTAGTTGTAGCTTAAAGAAACCCCCAGCTGCAAATAGAATATTTTCACTTGGCTGTATCGTACAAGAAAGAAAGAAACGAGTGCTTGCGGAAATGTAGTTCGAGGCCGTTCAGTGCGGGTTTCACTGCTGGGAGGCTCAACGCAACGGCAGCGGAGACTTTAGCTCCTAATAATATGGCGTTGAATGCCTCACACGGTTGGTTAAACGCGCTCCTTAGTGATCGTATCGAAAAGATTTCCCGTTTGCAAGAGATTTATTTGCGGTTACTTTCGTAGTATAGCCGGCTTTACAACGTAGTAGCGGGTGGGCTCTGCCGTATAGAAACCTGGGGATACGTGACTAGAAGGAAGGCTTCTCTTCTACGAGAGTACGTATGCTAGACACTATCTTGTCTTTGCTTAGCTTCTTCTCTATTTCCAGAACGTTACACTATTTGTAACCGGCGCGCCGATGCTCTCCTTCTGTTAATCTTACACTCTTAAAGATAACAAATGCCAAATTGGAAAGAACCTGGAGACAATCGTGGCGAGCTAGACAACAAGGTGCACACAGCCTGTCGTACCTCAAGTGGCAACATGGTCTTTCTTTCTTTCTTTCTTTCTTTCTTTCTTTCTTTCTTTCTTTCTTTCTTTCTTTCTTTCTTTCTTTCTTTCTTTCTTTCTTTCTTTCTTTCTTTACTGAGTAGCTGAGGTAGCAGTACATCAATGTAGCAACTTCAACCCTATGCATATGGAGAGTGGTACGCTTAATATTGAAACAACCCTTGGGACAGTCAATAAACAAGGCACTATCCCACGAAATTCGTCTTTAGAGCATACAATTCGGCCCGTTGTTCGGGCTTCCGTGCACCAAACCTCTGTGCTGGGGGGCAAGACGCCTGGCTGTCTGCGTATCGAGGGAGTGGGGTTGGTGTGTGATTTAGGTGGCAGGGCCTGTCAAAGCCAACCGCGCGGAATTGGAACACCACTTTCTCGGCGACCCTATGCTAGCCCTGCGAACACGGTGTTTTTCAGGCTGGTGGCAAACGTCCACGTGGGTGGAGCGTGTATGGAGCGCGGTCTTCTTTTCTCTCAGTAGTTCGCCGCCGCCCGCTTGCCGCTCTACAACGACAACGCCGGGAGACCGCGTCAACCGGCGGGACACTGTCTGACCGCGTCTAGGCGACGGCGCTAAATGCGGACCGCCCGGAAATACCGCGTGGCAGTGCGAAACGGCAGTCGGGATACGGCCGGGTCAGTAGGCGAGCATCCACGCTCGCAGTCACCTAGCGCGCGCGTGCCGGGACAACGGAACTTTTCCGAGAAGACCGGAGTTCGGGAGGCCGAAACGAGAACTACGCGAACGATTCGCCGAGTGGGGTTTTGCCGCGGCTTCAGATCTGCCTCTCGATAAGCCAGGACAGCCCGCAAAGCAAAAACAAGTACGGTATGGATGTATAGGGGTTAGCTTTGTTCCTGAGAACCTAGCAGTCGGGCGGCTTCGGGTAAGGCTTTTCCCATGGGCCGATCTGTCACGCCGACTGTTCGTGGAGCTTGCTTCCGTTTCCGACCGCTGCATTTCACAAAGACGCTCATTGTCGGCAAGCAAGCGCGCAGTGTTCGGATGTCCTGTCACCTCGGCATACCGGCTGGATTGATGCTGTTGCGCTTTATCTCTGCGACGTTTTCGAACGGCATTCCAAGCGAGATGAACTTTAAAGTGAGTCCCACTGTGCGAGAATGGGACCACGGATGATTTGTGTTCTCCAAAGAAACATTGCAGAAATAGGTGTGCTCTGAAATGGAACCCCGGGTCAAGATTTAACTATATTGGTACTTATGAGCAAAAGTAAAGAGAGATGGTTGAGTTACAACGGTAAGCAGCTGCCCGCATTCAGTTTTGCCATTTCACTACGAAAGTTCAGCGCCAGTAACGCTAGCGTGTCGCAAAGAAGTTAATCGCGCGTATTGCCCGGCCTGATTGAATTCTAAACAGCCGCCCCCTTGATTGAACTCGGTATCGGTTTCGTCGGTAAACAATGCGCTAACGTTTATTTACGACAGCTAATTTAAGGATGCGAAATTTAGTCCCTCGGAGGCTGCGGAATTGCAACAAGTCGCTGTCGTAACAATATAAAAGCACTTGCTTGTGTATCTTGACTGCAGGACCGAAAGGCGTGGTTTAGACACCAGCCGCGGCAGTCGAATTTTTGACGGAGGCGAAAATGTCAGTGGCCCGCGTACCATGCATGCGATATCAGCGCATGGTAAGAATTTCCGAAGTCCTTCACCATGGCGTCCCTCACAATCGTATCGGGACTCTGCCGCGTAAAATACTCGCAATTACCACTATAAAACTTATGTAGCTGCTATTTCCAAGTTTCGAGCTACTAGCGTGGTAGTTATAGAAGTATTCGTCGCAGTTGTACTATATACTTGAAGTAGATTCAAATTCAAATTCAAATCGTTATTGTACATCTCATAAGAAAGTAATACACATATCAGGCCTGCCAAAGCCTCATAGGGCTTGAGCGGCAGTGCCTGGCAGCAGCGGAAAACAGCAATCTTTAAAGTTATACATCTGCCTATAAAACAAAATGAAAAATAATATACGGCACAGGAGAGAGAACAACCACTTTGTTTACGACGATAAATAAATCATTCGCCTGAGAACCTTTTTTAACTTATGCTTAGTCCGGGTGCGCAGTGCACTCGGAGGCAGCTTATTGAAATGTACAGGAACGTAGCAATCTCGTACTCTTTTACCATACCTTGTGTGACGTCTCGGTACTAAAAATGGATCCTTGGGACGCAAACAGCGTGCAGGAACATACTTTGTTTTGAAACTGTTGTTCCAAAAGTGCCTAATCACTACGCTTTCCATTAGTAAGTGAGTAAAATCCGGCATACATAACGTTTTGAAAACATCCTTTTTGGCATTGAGGTTAAGGTCGTAACAAATGTTTTTTAACATATGACGGAGAATAGAGTTTACCCTCATTTGCCAGCGCGCCGCACAGTGGCCATATACTGTTATGCCGTACCTTACTACACTATAACCCAAAGCATGAACAATAAGTTTTCGAATAGAGAGAGGCATGTAATATCTCAAATTGTACAGCATGCACGATACACCACGAAGACGTTTGCATACATAATCTACTTGGGATTTCCAGGACAAATCACTGTCAAAATACAGACCAAGGTATTTCACGGTATGCACATATTCTAAGGGTGTACACATACAAGGATAACAATTGGAATCGTGCAGCAGAAAAGAAAAATTGACATCTAATTTTTTCAATGGGTTGTGAAAACAAATCAGTTTTGTCTTAGACGTATTAATTTTAATTAAATTAGCAGAAAACCAGTCCATAGCCCTTGTTGCAACTGCCTGTAATGAAGTAATGGCATGCATAAAGTTGGTTGACTGAGCTATAATGACAGTGTCATCTGCATATTGATATAAACCAACCGGGACCACATCAACCAGGTCATTCACAAAAATGTTGTATAACAGTGGACTAAGGACGGAGCCTTGCGGGACACCGGATTTTATTATCAGGAAGTCGCCCTTGGCCTTCCCAAGTGAAACTAGCTGGCGTCGGTCATGCAGAAGATTTTGCAAGAGCTGCAAGAATGCGCCACGAAACCCTAATAAAGAGAGCTTGGCTAACAAAATTCCATGGCTTACGCTATCGAATGCTTTGCTCACGTCGAGAAGGATTGCGCATACAAACTGATTACGTTCGAACGATAAGTTCAACACGTCAGATAAATCTTCGAGAAGCGCTTGTGTACCTTTTCCTGGAATGAACCCATACTGGGGAGGGGATAGTATGCCGTGCTTGTCCAAAAAACTTGTCATAGTCAGGAGTATATGCTTTTCTAATACTTGAGATAGGCAAGAAACCACAGAAATAGGGCGGTAATTTTCTGTTCTGTTATGTGCCCCTCCCTTAAAAAGAGGAATTACTACAGCTGTTTTCATATTCACGGGAATTGTACCAGTGGAAATAATATTGTTATATAGCGACAGCAAAACATCTTTGATAAGATGAAAAATGGCCCGCAGGTCATTTACATGAATGCCATCAATACCAGGTGATCTGTTACGCTTTAGACTGAAAATAAGCGATCGGAGTTCATATTCAGTAAGCAAAGGTAAATGAGCAGACTCTAGTGTACTATTCTGCAAAGTGCACGTCGGTGGGACTGGCGATACATTACCCGATAATCGGGAGAATGCAGTATTGAAGTCATTAGCGAGGGTATTATCATCAACCCCAAAAAAACTGTAATCACATGCATGATTACCACGTTTGTTACCTCCTTTAAGACTGTTTATCAAGGACCAAGTTTTCCTGGAATCTGCCCGAGCATGTTGAAATTAATCCCGTAAATGTTTACGCTTTGCGCAGCGAATCATTGCATTCGCTCTGTTTCGCGCTTCTTTGAATTTACACCGCATTGCTTCAGAACCTGGATAACGTTTGGTGAGGTTCCAAAGAATATCTTTTTCTTTTATGGACGCTGGCAGCTGATCTCATAAAGATGGACGCTGGCAGCTGATCTCATAAAGAATAAGGCAAGGATTTAACACGGCTAAGTGACATTGATTTGTGATAATGCTACAACTCTGCATCCGTAGTAAAATACGCCACCTAAATTTTGCGTACATACTGGTATTTATTTGACAGAAATACAGTCTACTAGACACGGCTGCTGCTCTTGACGGAAGACCCAGGCAACATGTTAGCATTGCAAAACCACCCGCACACATTCACCGCGAAGACAGCGTCGTTTTCAGGGTGTGAAAAACGTGGCACTTACAGCAGAAGCCAGAAAGCAGGGGAAAAAAAAAAAAGAAGAAACCGGAAGAAAACGAACAGTTCTTTTTTCTCACAACAGGATACGCCTAACTGGCAATAAAAGCGTCTGGAACATAAAAAGGGGTGCAGTGTTTTGTAACGCCATGTAACGTGCAAAAGCTAGCCTTCATGAACTACGTGAATAAAGTTGTCTTCGACTGGACAGTTCACCCAGCTTTGGGCTCACAAAGCCTGGCCCTTCAATAAAGCTTATTTCTCTCCCTCTCTCTCGCTTCCGTCGCTTCCGCTGCACAGCCACAGAAAGTTTTCGCAAGGTCTAGATACTGGTACTAGCTGTGAAGAGTTCAAATCTATCCGTTAGGTTTCACATACACACACACACACACACACACATATATATATATATATATATATATATATATATATATACATACCTGGTATTAGACACGCGCTGCGGTGACGCAGCATGTGTCTTATTACATTACATTAGCGCACGGCCTGCGTGACTTTAATGACGAGCAGCGAATCCGTGAAGGCTGCGCTCGCCGTGGTGAAGAGCATATTCCTTGCACTTGTGTAGAGAATTGTGTGGAGGTCACTCAAGTCCAAAGGCGTGTTTCAAGAAACTGGAAGTCTTACGTCACCGCATGTTATTGAGGTATATGCCAATCGGCGGAGGCCGAAATGGACAGTCCACAAAACAGACAGTTTCAGACTAATTGCTTAGCCTTGCTGCCTAAGGGGGGAAGAGAAAAAAAAAGACAGGGACGTTAATCAGAAAGGCGCCCGGTTGCCTACCCTACGCTGGGAGAATGGGAGAGGAGAATGGAAAGATGAGAGAGAGGGAAGGGTGAATGGTACGTGTAGGATGGTGGGCTCGCTAAGCGTTAGCTTTTACTCTTTCGACAGTGGATTTGTCGGCGGGGGGTTGTTGCGGTTCATGAGTCTGCGATACCGCGTAGCACGTTCATGGTGATCGTTTTGCAAGCGTAGTTTGGGGACGCGATGGCGGGGAATCTTTGGGAAGCCAACTGCAATGGCCATGTGTTACAAGAGCAAAGGCAGAGCACGCCAGAGTGCGACAAAGCTCGCGCAGAAGGAGATTAGGCTCCGCGCCAGGTGGAGATGTCGGCCCCAGAATAAGCATCGTACATCTAAAGCCATTCCGGAGTGCTGCCTTTGAGCAACGGTTCACAATTACGTTCAAGAAAATGATACGTCTACCGCAAACTCATGTGGTTTTTCTTGTCTTAAACAAAGAGTATTTTACGAAAAAAAAAATTCATGCTATGCTGTATTGTGAACATTCTTATTGTCTGCTTTTAGTAGCGGTTTAGGAGGAGGGTAGTTGTCGGTAAACTATGTACCCGTGTGTAATTACGGTCGAAGACTTTCGAGCGCTGATAACCGCCAAATTCTCCGAATGCTTCGTGACGTATGCAAATTCCACTTCGCTCTGCCAATGAGGCTTCGTGATGACTGCCCTGAAAAACAAACACGGACATGCATAATGCATGGCCGGACCCACCCCCAGTCACTCCTCCGCCCTGTTTTTCTCGGGAATCACAACCTTCTCCACACGCGTGGTGCCTGTGTCGACCACTCAAAAGACTAACATCAGGTGAAGGACGAATGCTGCGACCGTAGCAACTCTAAATGTAGCTTTTTCCACGGCATCGTGACGCAACTACATGCAAAGTGAGTATCGCACAATGCGAAGGGCGAGGTGGTTATCCTAAAGCAACGACCGGCTGTTAATTTCAATTCGCAGGGGGCCATTGTGTCAATGGCGCAATCTTCCAACGCTACTCTTGGTCACTGCAGCAAAAGCCAACGGGAAGGGCGTTGGCGCAGTGCGTTACCTAATACGTGAGATCTTCATAGTATCTCACTCCCACACACACACACACTTTCTCTCTCTCTCTCTCTCATGCATGAGCACAGCATGAAACTAAGAGATATTTCGTGATCCACCATCGCCTAAAGTACTCAAGGGAGCTGTTTCAGTGGTGTCGTAATGCTGCCTTCACAGTAATGTTCGCCTCTTTAATGCACGCCGGAGAAGTGGCGTAGGCATCATTATATAAAACACCATCATTTTCTGACGCACATTGAATAAAGAGGAAGCGCTGCATGATATTGCCTACACCATCAGTTGTTCACGTCGCGACAGTATTGTACTGGTAGCGCGAACCTCCCGCGGTTAGCCTCTTTTTGATTAGTTGGCGTCCTTTAACTACTTGTTCGTTTGTTCAGACAATTTTAGCCAGCGACGGGGATGGCAACGGAGCGCGCAGAGAGAACAAAAAAATATACGGGAAAGAATCAATAACTTCCAGGAATTTCTTCCAGTATATAAACACGCCGCACCAGGCAGGCGAGCCTAATGTCCATTAGCGACAAAGAAACAAATTGTACTTCAATTAGGGCCCAGTGTATACTAGTATGTACTCTAACTGGAAATGAGGCAGGCTAAATAAATCTGTCATTCTTATCTTGAAGCCATCTTGAAGAGAGTTAGGGATGACATAGACTCCGCGGTCTTCGTAGATGCGGCGCAGTACGGGAACAGTAGAACATTCGCGTTATCGGTGGTAGACGGGCGCGGAGTGCTTCGCTCATCAGCCTCGGTAAGGGCGGCCACCCCTGGTATAGCCGAACAAATCGCGGTTGCGCTGGCCCTGTGTGACACAGAGCGTTTCTACGTTTACACCGATTCGCGAGACGCAATTAGGGCATTCGAAATGGGTAACCTCGCTCGAGAGGCGGCCTCCATTCTAGAGAAGAGGGCTTGCCCCGGTTCACATTATATTACGTGGTTCCCCGCACACATGGGGACGAACGTTCTTGAGGGCTTCCCAAACCTCAATGAGCTGGCTCACGACCGTGCGCGAGAACTCACGCGCCGCGGCGGTCTGGCGGCTCCGGAGGGGCAGGAAGAGGCTCAGCAGAACGACCCACTTCTCACATTCAATGAAATTACTAAACATTACCAACTTGGCCGGAGAGTCTACCCTCTTCCTCATCCGAAGCTCAGCAGAGGTCAGTCAGTTACTCTACGAATGTTGCAGACGGGCTCTTTCCCGTCCCGGGGCTTCCTCAGTAAGCTATACTCGGACGTGGACCCTGGCTGTCCCGACTGCAGTGAAACTTTTGTTCTCTGGCTCACATGCTCTGGCGATGTCCCGCGTTGCCTAACGACGTTCTCTCCAGCGAAGCTGAATGGGAGGAGGCCATCACAAGCACGGTGCTCCAAAAGCAAGCCCAGGCTATCCAGAGGGCCCACGAAAGGGCGGAGCGTCATGGCGTTCTTTCCTCCACGTGGGTGCGGCCAGCGGTTACAACGGCCTCCCGCTTGGGAGTCCTTACGTAGCTCCTCAGGATTAATTAAAGTTCGTTGTCTGTCTGTCTGTCTGTCTTATAATCAAAGTTGTGGTTTAAGATGCCTGTTCATTCGTTTTCATAATCGTGATGCCGGGGCCTATCACTACGTGCTTCTTTCATCCGCAGTTCCATTTGGACCTTTTGTTAGATTAGAGGGCACCGATATCGTACGAATCTTTGAAATATTGTTGAAAACGGCATGATGTCTCACGTTTTAGTTTCTTTATAGTGCTTTATTTTTTCTCTAGGGGTGTAGGCAGGCAGGGACAAAGACTGACATTGATCGAATTCATAGAAAAATGAAGACCTGCTACCGCGACCACCACCGCTGCTGTGCTTAATGCACTTTGTGAACATGACGAAGGGTTTCCCAGTTTTTCCAGTCGTGGTTACTTTTTGAGAGAGGGACTTGCGTTCTTTAGAGCGTATGTTTCTTTCCGAGAAATACTCCTGATCTGCATTTCGCTTGAACTGCCCTTTCCAGCGCTGCGTCACCGTCAGTTTCCTGTGCGGAATGGGAGGTCGCACATAGACTCAAGGACCTCTGCTGCCCTCAAAGTGACCCACTGTTGTAGAGGAAAGATAGGTGACGCATGTTAAGAGCAAGTTTGGCCGTAGTAGGGTACAGTATTTCGTTAGGGTAAACAAAGGATTCTGTAGCGCACAACGGGGTTTCTTGGGTAGCATGCACGGAAATTGATGGTACGCGCTTAAAGACATCGCTCGTCACGAGACAATCGGGCTCAAGTTCTCTTCGCGGAGCGATGAAAACGACGCTGCGTGTGGAAACAGTTGGCACGGCTCGAGTACTTTGGGAGGCGTCTTGCAAAACAGCGTCCCTCGGGGGCGGCAGAGATTCCAAGGCGATTCGGTCTCCTTGTTTACCGACTCCCACGACGCTGGCCTGCTCTCTTGCCGCTTCTTCTTTTATGCGCACAGCAGCGAGGTTTCAGTGCCGCCTCGGGGGTGAGAGTGTTTTTGCAGACAATCCTTCGGAAGGCGCGCCGACTCGGACGTGGCAATGACCCACTGTGGTGACGTCAGGCTAAGGTCTCGAATTGCCGCCAGCAAGGTGAGCGGCCTTAAGATTCAGACGAAGAGAGACGTTAGACGACCTTAATGTTCTACCTAAGTGTCTCCACTCGCGCCAGCCCATAGAGCTTGGCGAACGTTTTGTTCACTTGGCTGCACATTAGGTGAATGCAGTGACATGTGGATCGTGCTCAAATTTCCACAACGGCATGAGCCACACATATCTTTCTTTCTTTCTTTCTTTCTTTCTTTCTTTCTTTCTTTCTTTCTTTCTTTCTTTCTTTCTTTCTTTCTTTCTTTCTTTCTTTCTTTCTTTCTTTCTTTCTTTCTTTCTTTCTTTCTTTCTTTCTTTCTTTCTTCGTATGGATCGTGCCCCAGTATACTTAAAAGCGGTTTCGTAACACATTATCTTCCCGCCAAGGCACTAACATCCCGTTGTCTGGGGGCGAATTCCAACATGCTTCTTGAGAAAGGCAATGGTTTCTTTTTTTCAATTACTCTGGCTTTGCGTTATTAAGAATGGAGGCGTTGGTTCGGTTTCCGTATGTGGGGGCAACTTTTCTGTTGGGAAGTAACAGAAAAATAAAAATAAGACAGTTTATTAGGCGTTAATTGTAGTCACATTGATCAAGAGTCTCTGACAAAGGCGCGAATAATAATTATATCTCGTGTTTTGCGACTTTCAGAGTTTCTTTGCATTTTTTTTTAAATGACGAAGCTCGTTTTGACGCGAATCTGTCAGACCAACTAGCAATGCAGTTTAAGGACGGTTGCGGTTCCAAATACGCTGAGCAGTATTGATTTTTGTTTTCGCAATTGCCAGCACCTTTCGAAAGGCCAATATTTAGTACACTTCCTTCTTTGTAATGAGCCAGTAATATTCGTTTAGCTGCATATTTACGGCACATACTGACGAATACGTACGCACTACAGAAACAGAGCACAGCACGCGAGAGTCGCAGTGGTGGTACAGTGGTTGCAGCGCAGGGCTGCTGGCTAGAAAGATCGGTTTCGATCATGACCGGGCCGGTTGCATTTCGGCGGAGGAGGAGAAATGCACGGCGCCCGTGTACACAGTTCTAGGTGCACGCTAGAGAACCCCAGGTTGTCGAAATTTGGGCAGCCGTCCACTACGGAATGCCTCATAACCGAATCGCGGTTTAGGCGCCTCAGACCCTAGCAAATAAAGAAACGAATGAAATTTCTGAAATTTAATGGCCTTAACTCTTACAGGAACGTTCAGCTGTTGTGGCGGGGACTTGGAAAGTTCCGGAGGAAGCACATTTAGGAGCTGACGCTTTTAAAAAAAAATTTTTTTTTGCTCTTATCCAAAATTGGGGTTTGGTGAACCCACGCCGCGAAGCAAACCGCTCCACGCGAAACAGTATAACTACGATTACAGCAAAGACATACCGTAATGTCTAGTGAACGGGGGATGCAACATTAACGACCCTATTGAAGATACGCTGGTCGCCCATCACCATAATCCACCATAACCACCATTGGCATGGTGGTTTTTGTGGTGGACATGATGGCTACATGGTGGTTACATGGTGGGTGATATTTTGTGCTTCATGAAATGCACACCTAAGTGGCTGAACACACCTCATCCTCTTTTACACGTGCGCCCAGTTACGTCGCAGTTATGGCGACGCAAGTAAAGCATCAAATATAAACAGCAAACGAACACTGAAGGTGCCTTCTCTTAATCAGATAAGGCGCCTATCCTCTACATTACTCTCGCTTTTCTGTGATTTTTTTTGTCCACACAATAGTAAACAAGTATACGGAAGTGCATGAGAGGCCTGGACGGGCTCAGCTAAATAAATGTGCATTCAGCGAGGCACATAACACCAATCACCATGTAACCACCATGTCCACCATAAAAACCACCATTGAGTTGGTGGTTATGGTGGATTACGGTGGCCCCGCCACGGTGGTCTAGTGGCTAAGGTACTCGGCTGCTGATCCGAGGGTCGCGGGATCGAAACCCGGCCGCGGCGGCTGCATTTCGATGGAGGCGAAATGTTGAGGCCCGTGTGCTGTGCGATGTCAGTGCACGTTAAAGAACCCCAGGCGGTCTAAATTTCCGGAGCCCTCCACTACGGCGTCTCTCATAATCAGAACTGGTTTTGGGACGTTAAACCCCACAAAACAACTGGATTATGGTGATGGGTGGCAGGCGGATTTTCAATAGGGGATAATCAGTTCGGTGGGATGAAGTGGGTGAGTTCGGAGGATTTCTGGATTTCACTGAGCTGCCAGGCTTCGGCGAACAACATTTTCTCGCCATTTCGCGCCATAAATATTTATTTCTCCTTTGCGGCAAGCTTGAAATTCGACCACCCGGTAAAGTACCAGCTTGGGGGATGACAGAAGTCCTCACGAAAATTGTCATGTATTCTCGTGACACGGTTTGAAATTTTATGCACATGTGGCCGTAGAAGTGGAAATGTTGTGCCATGAGAATGGATGTGCCTGATGTGCTCGAATCGCAGCCACCAGATGCGGATGATGTGGCGTCGGAAAGGGGGACGGGTCGGGAGAAGTGGGAGAGGGAATCAATGAATCGAAGCATAGACAGCCGTATTGGGCGGACACATCTGGACGACGAGAAATTGAAGCAAACCGCAGGTACATATTCTAAATTCGCAGCTGCAAAATATCTGTACACAGTACGTCTCTCTGCAGACCTTTTCTGCGTTATCTTGTCCATGGTCGTCACTACATCCCAAAAGGAACGCACAAGATACATTTGTTGGCTTCCTGACGAAGACAAGTACGACTTGTCGAAACGTTTGCTCCAGCGACGTTCCCTGTTCTACATCTTTCATCGCGATTTGTTCATCGATGCTGCACATGGAGTGATGCACGAGACTTGGATAAGTTCGGTGCACTTGATGTCCTTGCCCTTCAAGTGTAAAGAAAAGGAGAGAAGGGGGTGGTGGTGAGCAGGTTTGCAGGCGTCTTTGGTGTACATTGCTTGTGTACATCATACTGGTGAAGCGTACCAGTGAAGCATGCTTTGGAGCTATCAGCAACGCGCTTCAGTAACTTTAAGTGAAAGGTGTGGCTGTTAAGTGAAATCGTGGTTTATTGCAGGCCCCGTGTAAAGCTGAGTGACCTGGTGCCCGAGGACTATGACGTCATGCAGCCGCCCCTTGAAGGAGGTACGTGAACTTGCGGTATACGGTATGGCTTGTTTTAACTATTTACGCGCGGTACAGCGTCGCTTCGCCAATTTTTGTATGGCACGCATGTGTGGTGGCTTTTTCCATACATAGCAAATGGCGGCGCCTTCTGGGCTTCTGGCGCTTTCGATGAGCTGGTGGCAATATGTTTAAAACAGGCATTTTAAAAGTTACGTTTAACATATGTAATCGGAATATATGTATAGTAAAGAGGCATTTATCTATCAGGATGACTGTTGAAGAATAATTACTGCGCTTCCGGTTCAAAGTGCAATCTCGCGCGAAGAACGCCCGCTTTGGATATACGAGTATGACTAATACAAAATAAATAAATAAATAAATAAATAAATAAATAAATAAATAAATAAATAAATAAATAAATAAATAAAGTAGCGCATTCCTCATACCCGCATTGCGGACTACCAGAAAGCCACCAGGTCACACCAACGACGACTTGCGAGTTCTACAGCGAGACACCCAAGTCAAAGATTAAAGTTGCCTTGAAGTATTTATCGTCGTTTTCATCAAACAGGGGTGTATTGGTGGGAGAAGGCTTGTATTGCGATTAACAAGAAGGTCGAGTCCGGCATCTACCTCCCGTGAAAGTGCTCCAGTAACAAGCAGCCAATCAACACACGTGCTCTCTTATGCTTCGCAGGGCAGCCTGTGGCGGTGAACGTGTCCGTGTCGGTGCTCAACATCCGTTCGGTGGACGAAGGACGACAGGTGAGAAAGCCGTGCGCCTGTGTCCCGCACTGCATTCGTCTGTAATCCACGGACGTGCAACGTCTAATTAGCACACGAAGCCTCGTATTTCCACCTGTCGTACATATTTCTTCGTAGCTCTTCAGGGCCAGGGCTCTACTTCGTATATGCGCTGGGTGATGTAGCTATGTGACGTCGCCTTCGTGTCCTGTTTTCTCTGGTTCACCCTCCCCCTCCCCACCAAGAAAATAGAAAGAAAAAAACGAAAGTCCCGCTATCATCAGAACAGCTCAGCACAAGCGTAGAAAAGCAGCAGCGAGGGCGTAGTAGTTTTGGGGCATCCGTGTCATAACAGTCGGCCCTAATATGTGTTGCTCAGCAGTTGTCCCATGGTGCTGTGGTGTGACGCGGTTCGATAGGCCAATGTGACATAGCCGATGCATTACATAGGATGACTGATAGCAAGAAAATAAAGTGCAATGAGTGAAAAGATTTTGTTCTTTGAATCAATGCCGACAACGGCTTTGTACTGATACTTTATTTATGTGTTGCTCTGCGGCTTGTAAATATTGAAGTAATTGATGCTTCCAAAGGTGGTGGTATAGTGGCAGGTCTCTTATATATAAAATATGATCTTAGAAGGAAGGGACGCCTCGCCACAGTGGTCTAGTGGCTAAGGCACTCGGTTGCTGATCTAAGTTCTCGGGATTGAATCCCGGCCGTGGCGGCTGCATTTCGATGGAGGCGAAATGTTGAGGCCCGTGTACTGTGCGATGTCTGTGCACGTTAAAGAACCCCAGGTGGTAAAAATTTTCGGAGCCCTCCACTATGGCGTCTCTCATAATCCTAGCGTGGTTTCGGCACGTAAAACCCCAGAAATCAATCAATCAATCAATCAATCAATCAATCAATCAATCAATCAGCGGGAGGGCTGCGGTAAGGTCAGCAATCATGAAATTTCAAGGAAGAATAGGTTAGATTTAGTAGACAAACACTTTGAAGATAGCAAGGACATATATTAATGCATGTGCCCACACCAACTGTACCCTCGTTTATTTTCGTTCTGCTCTTCTTTTCTTTGTCTTATCTATAACCGCCTCTTCTTTACATAGGTAGGCAACCGAGCGCGTACTTGGTTAACTCGGGCGTCTCTCTTCTCCATTTCTCTTTCGGCTGCCGCTCCAAAGTGTGTGCGACCACATTTTGCACCGCCACTCATTTTCTCCAGGAATTGGAGAAGGAAGAGGCTTAAGGGTATTCATGTGTTCTTTTTAAGAGGCACTGTGTGCTAGAGGCCTGTTGTTGCGAATTTAGGCAGTGGGATAATGTAGGGGTTTGTAGGAATAACGTATAACTAAAGTGGGAAATTGCAGGCGCGTTTATTCGATCGGTCTTACAGTGATCCTTTGTTTGCACGTGTTGCGTCCTTGGTTGATAAACACGCGTTTTTTGGCGATCTGGCTGCGGTGCTTTCTGTGCGCAATATCGCAGATGGGACGAACCTAACACCTTTTGTGCGTCGCCCTATAGAGGATCGTCGCTAGCCCCACCACGGTGGTCTAGTGGCTATACAGTGCTCGGCTGCTAATCCGAGGGCCGCGGGATCGAATCCCGGCTTCGGCGGCTGCATTTCGAAGGAGGCGAAATGTTGAGACCCGTGTGCTGTGCGATGTCAGTGCACGTTAAAGAACCCCAGGTGGTCGAAATTTCCGGAGCCCTCCACTACGAAGTCTCTCATAATCAGAGCTGGTTTTGGGGCGTTAAACCCCACAAAACAACAACAGGAGCGTCGCGTACTTGTTGACTGGGCGGGTAGAGTAAATCTCACGGAAACCCTTCTCTACAACTTATGGATAGTTTAACTTAGTCTGCACACTTTATGCAAGCAGATGTGCATTGAATCCTGGGACAAAGGTGCTTGCTGCTGCGCCAAGTCTCCATTTTGCCTGCACCAGGGCTGTGCCGAAGGGTGAATTGGCTGTTCTACCAATGGCCTATCAAATCGGTCGCCCAAGGGGCGTCGCGTGCCTATGGTACATACAGGGGCGGTGCCAAATTGTGTTGGTTGCGTCGCTTCGACCTGCAGTGATGCGCGTATCTGAAGCGTTGATGTAAATTACACACGTAGTGCAGAGCGCAGACATTATTCTCCTCATGATCAAAGAACTTGAACTATACCGACATAAATATGTTTATGCGTAATCGACCATGCCGTTGCCGTGTTCCTTCCTGAAGGGTCAGGTGAACGATGGAAATGGTGAGAGAATGAGCGCCAATCCTTCTTCTTGATTATGATACGCATGTCGTAATGACGTCAGTTTTCATCGCAATGAACCACTCCCTCTCACGCAGTTTGTCGAGGTGGACCTCTTCCTGCACGAACTCTGGTATGACTGGAGGCTCAATGGCCGCGTCAATAACAAGGTCGTCATCGACCCCCGGTGGTATCCAGAACTGTGGACGCCCGAGGTGTACTTCAAGAACTCGGCTGACGGGCGCCTGGACAAGGTGATCTTCCCGTACGCCTACATCACGCTCGAGCCATCCGGACAGTTCTTTCTGGCCGCCCGCGTCTCCCTCAAGCTGGCCTGCAACATGGACCTGAGCAGGTTCCCGCACGACAACCAGTTCTGCGACATGCAAATCAGCAGCCGTAAGTTCACAGCTTTCCTGCACGTCTTTCATTAATCGCATGCTTTTTGAACGACGAGCAGGAGCCAGACAGCTTTGAAGTTCAACAGACATCACTGCTTTTCTGGCAATTCTAGCTTGCACAAACGTCCGAAAGGAGTTTTTAACGTACTTTGCAAGCTAGGTTTATTTTAAGGGAAACACTTTCTTAGCTTTCCTACCATATTTTTCTTTGGAAGCCGCCATATTTCGGAAGGCAAACTGAATGAAGAAATACAGGAGCATTATCAGGAGGACGCAATCTTTACGGTATTAGAACTAGTTAGACCATCGGGCGGAAAGCATCCACGATGTTAATCATCCCTGCACTATATTATATGTGAGGACCTGCTGGCTTCACACCATTGTAAAAGTGTCTATTTCTTTGTTTGCAGTACATACTTCATATGCCAAATAAAGGGCGGGGGGGGGGGGGGGGTTAAAAGCAAGCTCAATAGGGAAACGGAAAGAAATGGGTTAGATTCAAGCATTGTTACATAGAATAAAAAGCGCAAAGTTTATTTTGCGAAGTATAGAGAAGTCGTAGTAAACATAATTATGCAGTGCAACTGCTGAATATAGTAAATGTATAAGTATGAGTTTAAAGTAAACATGTGAAAACGGTTAAAAGGTTATCTGATCAAGTCCAGGATTTGTCTGCAAGTTACCATTTTCACTTATACGTCACGATCATTGAACCATTGTGCAGCATCACGGGATAGATGAGGCATGAGCTCGATAATATGGTGACTGCATATTAAGGAGGAGGGGGGGCATGTTGTGTCATTCTTTTCACGAAAAACGAAACCGAGGTCCACGAAAAACGAAACCGAGGTTCCACCGACGTCAATGCAGGGAATGAAGAGACAGACGTAGCACTCAGGAACACCGTACACACCTGCGCATCGTGGGAATTGTTGCCATGCGAAGCAGTCAGGGAGGGAAATCGCCTGTGCCGCGTTGTTTGGCATTTGCACATGCATGAGGACTAGTAACAGCCTGCACAAATCTAGTGGTCTTGTGCGTAACATGGGATTAGCGGCCTCGTCGACAGCACCATGCCATGTTAGGACATCATCGCAGACGTTCACGAAATGGCTAACCGCTAAGGTTTTCACGCAGCGTTTCTGGGTTATTTAGTATTGTTGCTGAGTTTCTGCGAAAACTGCACCTGTTAGAATACTGTTAATTCCATGAGAGACAATGATATCATAATGCGATTTAAAAACGCCGGTGTTTTCATTTAGCTGTCCAGGCATACAGCCTAGTTTGTCTCGCATCGAAAGGAAAAGAAAATGTAACGACAGAAATTCATATCATTCAAGAAAGCAAAGATGTGACTAGACCAATACACTAGACTCGGATGGACATGCCTCTGAGGTGTGTTGAAGAATGAACGTGATCCCTGTCGTTCTTCTTCCGGAGTGTTTTACTCTTTAGTGATGCATTCACTCGCTTAAAGTGCATTTAGAAATTCTTTTTTCGCTGGTAGAGAGACACTACGATGCGAATGAAGCTTCGATTTTGTAGAGCTGCCTCGCCAAATAACCCTCGTATCAACCAGTCTTTCTGTTTCGTTGTTATAGCAGACGTGATACGCGGCTCTTCTTTCCGCTCTATTTCTCCTGAGACTCACCGAGATGTAATATGCAGCTACAAGGGATGCGCTTGTCTAACGGCGCCGTTCCGAGACAGCAAAGAACATATCTTATTCAGTGCTGCCGCACGCATGCCAGTTTCTGTTGTCCTTCGGACACGCTTGTAAGTTTTTGATGGGGTATGCACATCCAAGGAGCCTGCCTGCATTCAGCGCTGAATAATCAGATTTGCTTCCGAAGCGCTGGGCAAGCGCGTTGCTCTCACAGCGCCATCTACGTGCCCGGGGAAAGCCTTGGAATGTCGGCGGTCGCATGGGACGTTATTTATGCCTCGCGCACGCGTTCGTTCTGGTCTGCAGATAAGCTTCAAGGATGCGTTTCCTTTTTCTTTTTTTTTCTGGTACAAGGCACGCTGCTTTAGCAATGTGCTTTATGAGTTTCGGCAAAGTTATTTTCTTTAACGCGACCTCGTGAAGACGTGGTTTGCCGCTACAAAGCGAGAAAGTCTTTTGTCTTGGGGAGGTCAGGGTGGCGTCAGCGCTGTTTCGATTATGAAAGCGGCGCTGTTGTGTCTTGGCAAGTTTATTGTCAGCGACAGTGTTGTAGAGTTGAGTATGTCCGAAATAGTGGCACAGCAAAACCTCAAGTGGCAGAAAGATGGAGGGTTGGCCGGCCTTGGAATAAACCCTTCAGCCAGCTACTTCCCGAAGCGGACGGTCTTATGGAAAGCAAGAGATATACGGATGTGGGGGTAGTGCCAAGAAGTTTCTCATACTGTTTTTGTGCAGCGCGCACGGGTATGTTTTACAGTAATCCTTCATCGCACGTTACTACAGCTCAGCCAAGAGATCATCTGTTGCGCGCATTGTACTTGCAGCTGCCGGTGCCACGGCGCGTGTAGGACGGGGATAGTAGAAACAGAAGAGTGGCTGCTCTTCTCTGCAGCCCGCACATGATAGCGGAGTGCGGTATGAGGGTGTCAGTGAGCAAGGTCGTTGTTCTCTTTGTCTGTCTGAGGCCCATATCCGTACAGCCACGTGACCATGCGTTCGAGTCTCGTATTGCACTTACCGCATGTTGACACTTCATGCTGAAGCCGCTTAGAGGCATAACTGCTTAGAGGCAATTTAAGTAGCTTTGCCGTAGCGCCCTTGTTAGGTCGTCGCATAGCTCATCTAAATACAACTCTTAGCACACACCAATAGGGTTTACTCTTGAGGTGGTCAGTAATTAGCAAGTTATTTTTATTACTTAACTACGGTAGTTTGACTCGGTGAATGGAGTACTCCTGTAACGATATGTTTGTGCTATATGGCATTGCGGCCCCTATTAAGCAAATTGATTCTGGTGTTCTTCGCGAGCTAGTTTAGTATTGGTGTTCGTCGTTGCAAAGTTTTCTGGTCTGCAAACCACTGTTTTCGCTTAAAGCAAACGTAAAGGAATCGTAACGTCAAGTGTCGCTTTGAAATTAGTATCTCACGTCATATCGATGTTTCCATGGCTTGGTGATATCGTTCTTCTACTTTACCTGATAATGGTATGTGCACTCTTAGAAGACATCTGAGCGAGGAAATGAATTCGACAGGCAACGGTGGCTTCGTCTCTCTTAGTCGAGTATCCATGATCTGGGGAACGTGCTTATGTCGTGGAGGAAGTAAGTCCCACATAGGCCACGAAAATGCATTTACAGTACAGAAAAAGCACGCTCAAGTAGAAATTAAAATCGCCTAACCGGACTGCTTGCTGGGGTATTGGTACTCGAGAATGATGCCTCTAGACAGGGGCATATGACGCGGAAGTAGGAGTGCAATGTTAGCTGAAGCAGCAGAATGTTTGAGCGCTTGCTCGATGTGTTCGTTCAGGCGATGGTCTGACGTCTTGTTCTAGTGTTTTTAGGGTCTGCACTTCTCGGACCCTGACAGTTTCAGATGAGGAGGTGGCATTTATTTATTTATTTATTTATTTATTTATTTATTTATTTATTGTTTCTGCGTGAGCATTTATATAGTAACGCAAGAGAGAGAGAGAGAGAGAGAGAGAGAGAGAGAGAGAAACAAGGGAACCGAAAGGCAGGGAGGTTAACCAGACGCACGTCTTAGCAAGAACATTACCTCTCTCAACTACCGAGACGTCATAAGTAAGACATAAATGCTTGGAAAGAGACGCTGTAACTCTTAAGTAACGCAAGGGCGTATGATAATGCTTATGCGCCTACGGTGTCGTTAACGGTGAACGCGTCGCTACAGGATGAGTGGTGCGCTATCTAGGCTCATGTCTCGATCAGGTGAGGAAGGTGCGGGAATATTGGAACATGCGTGTTATTGTAAGCAAATCAAAAGCGCTGAACACGTGAACGCCAAAAGATTTCAAATGGGCTTACGATAACAAGGTATGACATTATCACCTTATCACTTCTTTTAATATTGAGAGTTTGTGACGTCAGACCAGTTAAAAGAGATAACCGTCGTTATCGAGTGTCAACAACTCGCTTCTTTCTGATTATTTCATGTATAGTGAAACGAAATGTCAAGCAACGGAATGGAGTCCACAAAAAGAAGGCAAATCGCGATTTTGATCAAGCTGATGGAAAAGCACTGTTGAAGCAGGAAAAATTTGTCGTATTTAGACTTGCTTCCTTTAATATAGGAACTATTTGTACTTGCCAGGCTACCCTTTGATGGAGAAAGTTGTAGCCTCAAGATTTTGTTTAAATATAGAAAACATCTCCAAATTACCTGAGCAACTACGAGTGCTGGCGAATCCTTATATGTTACCACATTAGGCCATGTAACCCCCGGGTATTTTGTCATCAGTGTTATGTAATATGGGTTTAATGTAAGTTCAATTCCTAGCAAGAACATTACCTCTGTCAACTACCGAGACGTCATAAGTAAGACAGAAATCCTTGGAAAGAGACGCTGTAACTTTTAAGCACCGCACCGGCTTCAATCCTGTTAGATATTGTACACCTCGTGCGAAATTAAGGCGGCCGTACGATGTCAAAACGCTTAATCGTCGCGACATGTTCTGCTACATCGTTTTTCTTTCCTGACAAATTCGCTGATGCATATTTTTTGATCTTGTGGCGCAGTGGTTCACCCGAGGGAACAGGTGATGCTTTACTGGAAGTCCTTCCGCATCACAAAGAACCTGTCTCTGTCACAGTTCAAGGCCATCTACGTCGGCCACGGTGACTGCACAAAGTCTTTCGACGTCGGTGAGAACTGTACACTGTCTCTTTCGCGGCATTACAACAACTCCAGCACAAGGGGCACTCTTGTGATGACGTCACAAGGGCGCTTCTTCTTTCACCAGGTATATTGCGGTTACGTTGTCTTGCTGCTACTAGCCTGATATCTAGCACTGGAATTTCGGAGACACATAAATGGCCGTGGTTCCTGGCGTGGAAAGACCGCCTCTTTATTACCGAATAAAAATGTCCGTTTTATTCAAATGCAATGAAACATAGTTTAAGCCTTTTTGTTAATAGATGTAAAGGAAAACGTGCAAATAAGTTGAGCAAAAGCCGCGTAGTCTGCGTATATGTGAAAAAAGAAAACCACTGACACAGTGGTTTTCCTGACACAGCAAGCGGCTTCCACAATTTCACATATGGACACTGAGAGGCAGCAAATACTTAATGTTGTGCGATTGTGTAACTGCTGTTTTATTTTCCTTCTCTCTCTCTGTATATTGACACTGTGTGCACGTTTGGAATTACAACCGGGCTCTTTCCACATCGTGTTCTCTGCGCAGGCACGTTCAGCTGCCTCTACGGCCGCGTCGAGCTGCGTCGCCGCGCCGGCTACTACCTCATCAACAAGTACGCGCCGAGCACCATCATTGTGTTCATGTCGTTCGCCGCTTTCTGGATGCCCTGCGAGGCGCTGCCGGCACGCGTCACTCTCAGCGTCACCTCGCTTCTCAGCTTGGTGACCGCTCAGTACCAGGCGCACATGCCAGGTGTCTCGTACGTGGTCGCCATGAACGTGTGGATGATCATAAGCATATTGTTCGTGTTCCTGGGTCTCGTCGAGACGGCGCTCATCGTGGCCTGCACCGCGAAGCATAAGAAGGGCGTCGGCCATTGGCCCAAGCCCGTGTTCGTCGACTGGGTCGCCAGAATTTTATTTCCTGCCGCTTTTCTCGTGCAGGCGCTCATCTACTGGGGTGTATACGGCCGGGACTGATCTCCTATGTCCAAGTCTTAAGTGGAAACGTTCATGTGCGCCTCGCAAAACGGTGGAGCTGCGGCGAAATCTGCAAGACTGTAGGGTGTCCAGCTGTGGTTCTGAAGCGTTCCTCATGGAGGTGCTCATGTAAGCGTGCACTAATGGGCTAGGCTTCAATGTTCACAGAAAGGGATATATTGCGCTGCTTAGAAGTGATTGTAAGAGAAGGAAGGGAGGAAACAGAAAGGCAAAGAGGTTATTGAGAAAGGCCTCTGGGTGCCTGCCTTGCACTGAGGAGATGAGAAAGGGGAATTTGGTAGAGGACAGAGAGAAGAAGAAAAGAAAGGAACTTGTAAGAGGAAAGCACAGCCATCCTGAAGCAGGAGGATAAATAAAGGGAAAATCAGTGAGGTTAGCCAGTGTATGTAGCGGCTGGGTACCCTGCGAAGGGGAAGGGACGAAGGTTATGAAAGTTGGTAGGAGGAGTGAAAATAATAAAATAGGGAAGGAAACCACACTGCCACACACGCTAACGCGATGCAACGCGATGTAACGGTCACTTCATTCGCAAGCGCAAATAGCCCTCGTGATTATAAAACAAAAACAAAAACAGACACTGTCCAATTGCACGGGACCTGCTTCGACCGTAGTCGCATATCTACTTGCACAACCGATGCGCCGCGTGAAGTGTGCGAGATCGCAGACGACACGTGATAGGCGCAGTGAGCGGAGCTGGCCATCGCTTGTCGGGTACCGTAGAGGCGCGAGTATTAATTTCTTGAGCGTTTACAGCGCAAAGATTCGCGAGGTGCGGCACCCGATATAACTTGTGATGTGGGCCATAAGCGAAACGCAACATTTGTTTGAAAGAAGCGCGAACGTGTCGCGGTGGACGGCGTCAAATGGTGCAATGCTCGAAGGTGCTCGATGATGAAATAAGTTTTTTATTTGCCGGGGCAACACTGCGGCGAATGTGGTCCCTGCCTGGGCGGCGTCCAGGGCGCCGTGGGCCCTGAAAGTGGCTTCGCCCTGCCGGACAGCCTGCTAGGGGCATTTGATGTGTGTGTACAGATTTATCTTGGGTTAAGTGCAGCGCCTATAGGAACGAAGCACCAAACGCAGGAAGTGGACGGGGCACTATATTTGTCTTTCCTTTCAAGAAAAATTTCAGCTCAGAGTCACCGCTAGTCGCATGCGCTTCTTGTCCTTCGTACCCGTGCGCGCTGCACTTCACGCGTCATGATTGTGCACAAACTTCGGTGAGTTGGTGCACAATGATCACGCGCTTACAGCACTGTGAGTAGAACAAAAGCGTGTTCACAACGCGCAGTGTATCCTAAGGGAACCGGCTTTTGCGGCTGAAGACAAAATTAAGGGTTCCCAAAACTGTAGCAGGGGGCGGGCTGCTTCATGTAACCTTTAATATTCAAGTCTCGGTAATTTATCCACCTTTATTGGAATGAGATTATTGCCGTTTATAGCTAGTGTGCTGTGCTTAGGAAGGCCGGTCGCCGAAGGCCCTAGCGAACTGCACCACTTACGTTGGGTTCCTGCCTTGATCTACTGCTATATGATGCCTGACATGGGACCGTTCGTACAATTTCATGAGAAATTTCGGAGGCGAAAGAACACCTTGGTTAAGGGGCTGGATCAATGAATATCGCGTTCGAGGTAGCAATCTGGCTGGTCCTTAAGGAGTGATATTCGGCACCTGCGTATCAGACTGGCTTGACTTTGTGTCAAATGACTGGATCGTCGACATGTTCCGCCAAAATTTGGGCGCTAAGTGTTCATGGGGCCTGAAGGCTAACACAGGCCGGCCCAAGAGGCCGCCTTCGGCTACACTGTTGTTATATTGCGTTTCTACAAATGACCGCGAGGAACAATCATATGTTGAACGCCGAGGGCCGGCATTCAAACACGCTAGCCTGTCATTTAAACAGTGTTGTGTGTATGAGTGCACGTGAGCTAGTTGGGTTAAATGCTCTCTGGTTGGCGTTGGTGCATGCCAATCCTCTTGTCAGTGCCCCGGCCGTGCTCCCATCAGAGGCAGACAGGCTAATACGGGACTGCTACCACATTGTATATATGTTCTCATTGTATTAGATTACAAAATCAACGGTTGTTTAGAAAATAACCGCCTGCATTAAGGAACGATAGTAGGACAAACTTTCGAAGCAGCACTTGTCCACTGAGTGAGCTCGAAGCATTTGTAAAGAACAAAAGGCATTGAACACATCTGTATGCTCAAAAATAGTGGTGTTGTTTTGGGAAGGTTGTGAAGGTCAATACGCAGCTGGGGTTTTGCATGCCCCAGTCACCGTACAATGTGTTTGATGTTTGTTGTTGCAAACTTTTACATTGTGATACTGCTAAATACTCTAGCCTTGTCCACGAAGGAAGTACTTCGTTGTTACCTTCTGCGTTCTGGAGGTGCTCAACTGCTGTGCCATGAGAACGAAAATCCAGAAATGTAAATACCAGCGCCGGAGGTACCGCGGAAATTAGAATAGGAGAGCGTTCTCAGTCGAAGGCCGTAGGCTGAGTTGCCGACGTCATCGAGCCTGATGCTTTAAAGAACGAAGGGCTGAGGCGTGCATTATAGTCTGTTAGCCTTGTATCGTTGAATTTGTTAGGTTTTTTTTTAATGTTTAGGATTGATAGAGGCAAAGCCTTAGCGGATCTTGTACGGAGTACATGAATGTGGTTATCGGTGTCTCAGTGAACATTATGGACACTATAAAACGAAGCTTATTCTTGTTGCTTGCGTATACTGCCTTTGGTCTTTCATGCATCTTGAAACACTGTTAATATGCACTTTCGCAACCATGTTACACAGTTTTGTCACATGCAGCTGTAGCTGTCGCTTGCATATTTCGAGTTGGAGCATGTGTGCATCGGGAGGTTTGCGCCTTTTTTCATACTAACTCAGGAAACGGGTTTAAAATATCATCGCTGGACGTTGCGTTATGCCACAACTTCATATTTGATCCCTATTCGCTGGTGCATCAGGTTCACCGGTTGCTTCGCACAATCTTCACCGGTTGCTTCCGCAAACTACCCTGACGCTGTAATAAGAACGTAGTTTTAAAAGGGCCGTATTACGGTCAGTCTCGATAGTTATTGTTTTCGGAAGATTACAGTAGCAGCACGCTCAGGTACATGAGAAACTGGGTTCCAAATGGACATATAACGTTAAGCTTTCGTTGAGGAGCGCTAACTATAAGCTCGTACCATCGCGAGCGATCATAACTTTCTGAAGCGCTAGGGGGGGTCGTCACGAAGTGACGGTATACCGATGTTGTGGAATTTGCTTTGAAATAGCGTGACGCAACGTTTGAGTATCAGAAGCATTGCTCCGGACACTTCAATACCTAACAATACAGTAAAATCTCCCTGAAACATTAATTCCCCGACTTCTGAACATCTACAATGGCAAGCTTCCGCTAAGACAGACAATAAAAAAAATAGACGTCTTACGGCCTGCTTCTCAGCCGTTTTAATCATTTCCTGGTTTGCTTATACCAGCTAGTTGTAATTCCCTATTTTAAGAGCCTCCGAAAGAGCGTCGTTAGTGATCGGGTATTACTTCTCGGGAGGCTTGTTTTCGGGATTGCAAATTGTTTTCATCACCATTCGTTGTTGCCGTACTGCTGTACAAGTGAACTGCCACATTGAACAAACGCAGTGCATCTTGAAATTTGAAGCAGTGCACAAGAAACGAAGGACACAAGAAAGGAAACGAACAGGACGAAATACCGCTGCACCAAGCTTCAAGATGAACTGTCATCAACTCCCTCAAGTTTTCGTTTACGACACAGAGTACGTTTCTTTGCGTCTGGCGATGCACTCATCGCCCGCAATGCGGCTCAACAGCCACACTTAACCATATCCTCTGGGACTGCAGAGAAGACCCACCCTCTCCCGATATCCTGGCCACTCCCTCACCTGAGGGGTGGGAGGAGCTTCTGACCTCCACCAGCCTTAGCGTTCAGATCCAGGCCATACAGAGAGCTGAGGAGGTGGCCACCAGGCTCGACCTGGCGGATCACCTACCTCCATAACTGACGATAATAGTTTTATCTCTCTCTCTCTCCTCAACTCGCTAAGGCCTTCTGATCGACATGCAATGAATGGTCCCAGCTCAAAACTTTGGTGTAATGCGTCTTGATGACCTCGGTGCTGCAAAGTTGTATTGTATGGCGATTACGCCAACCCATGCGCTCAATATGTCCTGAATATGACGATCTCGCCTATCGCAATTTTGGCGTTGGAACTAAATGTTAACTTGGAGCTTGGAACACAAGGAAACAAAGTGCGTACTACAACGCCTTCATCCAATTAGTTGATATTTAGACCTTTGGGTTGTGATTCTAGACTGCCGCTAAATGTACATATCGTCTGGAATGAGTCCTAGTAAAAAAAGGACATGAAGTTCATCAGCATTTGTAAAGTTGAAAAAAGAAGTAGGTTTTCCTCCCACCTGTTCGAGTCTTCTTTTGTTGTGATAACACACCGTTAAACGATGTAAAGGACGCGCAATCTAATAATTAGGATTGTGATGTACCCTATCCCTGAAAAAATAAAAAAAAAACGCATGCAGAACTCATTCGGGGCATTCACTATGATTGTGTTCCTTGCCACGGCGGCGCAGTAGTAAATGGGAATTTTGGATAATCATTCAGAAGATGTCGAGCTTTTACATCGCTTTAATTACTAATGCCTCACGCGCGTGCTTTCAGCGCTTAAAAACTATGTTTAAGCTCTTCTTGCCTACAGGAGTGAACTGGCGCTGTAAATATTTGCACTCAAGACTCGTCCCACAATACTTTCGTCCAGAATAGCCACACAAGTATTTAGCGACTTCGCGTCGTGAATTCCGTCCACCCGTAGTCAATGCCCTGGCCTTTTTAATGTGGATTTGCGGTATTTACCATCACTCTCATTATACTCTTTCGCTCCGTTGGTGTAGAACCTTTTCAAGTGTGTGCTGTTTTTCTTGTGTGAGCTGTACTTTTGTTTGTGTGGTCAGCCCAAGGGGCGGCGGCGCATGTGCAAGTTTGTATGCGTTATGTGGACGTGTCTGTGTACTGTGTGCTTGTACGCGTGCGGTTGTGACGGATTACATGTTTTTGAGATACCTTGCGAGCGAGCCTTGACAAATCGGTCTTTCAACTTGTCGGCGAGGGCCCCTCTGTGTGGTATATTTAGCCGACCCACGCGCTGCCAAGTCTGTATAGCTATAGGTGTCGTCGCCGGCTGATGAGGCCGGGCTGCTCATGGAGGCAGACGTGTTGCCTTTTCTAAGGGCAAGTACATGAACTGTGATTGTGTTTGCTTTTCCTTTTTCTTCTACGTGCTTTCTGTGCCAAACCCATCTGCAAATAAAGTGCCCTTCTACATGCTGACGACAGAGGGTGTGAATGGTCTCTTTTGCTTGAGCGACAAGGACTCTGCAATTATGACAATCAAGGCACGTATCTCGGCCCTAGAGCGCTAGCAGCGAGTACTGTGTCTTGTAACACTTTTTGGATCGTTTAAATTGCACCAGCGAAAGGAGTGCCTGTTTCTGACATAAGCTGGCACAACATTTAAAACTGAACATCAGGTCCTGTGTGTAATGGCAGGCGCATCACCCCACGCAGGATGTCATCTGACTTCTAAGCAGGCTGCTCATGTTATTCTTTACCGACGTAAATGATGGTTAATGCTCTGTTCTATCGTCTGTAGGAATCGACCCTACGACGTTCGCATAGCGCGCCGAATGCTCTACCATTTGACCTACGAAGGCTGTCGTTCTCCCGTGCGCTTTATTAGGTATTCCAATCCTTTTCACTTGTTCTATAATTACTACACAACGATTTCCCCCATGCTTTCCTTAGCTTTATTTGTCTGTTTGCTTCATGAGGTTGTTTCTAGTCTGTTCTGTTAAACCGGGTGTGTTAACTCAGGGCTTCCCTTTGCAGTTGCGGACTCGTCAGATGTAGCCTGAACACTCCTCGGGATATTGAAGTACTCCCGACCAAGTAACGAGACTCTGAAGCCATTCAGTATTTAATTCTAAAGGGTGAGATTACTAATTTCTAGACGACGGCGAGGCTATGCGGATGTTAAACAGATCTGATGCCCTCCACAAGGGAAGGGGTAAAGAAAGGCGGAAGCGTAATAAACACAATACGAAGAGGAAAGATAAGAGCGTGAAGGAGTACACTGAAGTAAAATCTTCGAAGCGCCAGAAGGAGACTCGCGGCAACGCGTAACACGCAGGGATAACACACTGACAAATAAAATTTCATGACACGAGCTCTCATTTTCGTTTGTTGTTCCCCTGTTAGCGCTATTTAATCCTTGCCATGAACCTTGCAGAAGTAAAAATATTCGCTGCGCCAACTATGAAGAAGTCTGTCTGCGGAACTGTTGAGCCGCTCTAAGAGAAGTGGTAATAACATGACTGCGCGGCTGCGCTCTAAATAATGTCAGCTTGAGCGACACTGACCTTATCGGCGACATCCGAAACCTCCCTGCCTCTGTAACTCCCACGTTCCTGAGCGCATATTTTCTCTCCTGTTGCCTTACCTATATGGAGGGGCAACCAACCGAGTTCAATCTCTGTTCTGATGAAGTAACTTATCACTCCCTCCTTCATCGTATTCCGTATAGTGGTGTTCCAGTGCCTCATATAAGCACGTTATTATAAAGTTCTGTAACGTGCTCAGGTGCCTTATAATGTGAGGCACCTGTGATCGCTGTTCACTTTTAGTGAGGCCATGTTGTACGTGCTTTGGTCACAAGCAAAGTGAATGGTTTCGGTCTCGTTTCACTTATATCGCGGCGGCGTCACTTCGGTCCCACGGCCCGTGGGGAATCCGGGGTACAAGAAGCATGAACACCACGAAGCGAATGGAACTTACCAGGAACCGTGAGCCTACCCTCGGCCTGTCACTGCAAACCAAGTAATTCGGGAGCACTTCTAAGGTTTTCAGTTACGTTGTCGCTTTAAGCAAAACTTGGTTCTCGATAAGTGAATTCGTAACTTTCATAACTGACAGCTATGTCATTTGAGGAGCTGCGCGTACGGTGGAACGGGAACAAGGTGAACGATCTTGCTAGAGACCTCTCGCCTTGAGCGAGTGAATGGATGCAGAACTAGTATGTGACCCAAACGACGATAGGAGTTCAGGAAAAGATGGAAACTTGAAGGGATGGTGAAGAGATCGTTGAAATGGTTGGAAGAACAAGGAATATCGCTAGAACCAACGTGTACGCAAGGGAACTTGTCGACAAGTGGACTTTCTCGCGGAAGAGAGCGCTAAAAATTTCGGCAAATTTCGGAAATTTTTAGCGCTCTCTTCCGCAAGTATGACTTACCAACTAGCCCAACACTTCACTGTACTGAAGTGGTTGTACTTCGGCAAGTCCGCCGCTCGAAGCGCCCGACTCTGGCGGCATTCCCTGTCCTTCATCCTTTTCAACTATCTGTTCATAAACACAGTGTGGTTGCTCCAGGATATGAACATGCGCACGACGTCGTTGTGTCGACAGGGAAAGCGACGGCTGTCTGCTGCATTGTCTGCATGAATGAGCGTAGGTAATTAGTTTGACGATACGCACTTGCGCGAGCATGCCAGAGGACTGGATAAGACACGGGCCTGCAGCTCGTCACCCTCCATGCCCGACCATTAGAGCCGGGGAATGAAAATGACTTCTGTGGACAGTGATGCGTGTAGCAGGATAATAGAAATTAGCTTCAATTACTGTCACTTAGCGTTCTATATCTCGAAGCACGTTTGGAGGTGCTGCAGTTTGTCTTATAGACTTAATTAATTCAACAAAAGCATTCATCTTACTCGTGTGCTTAGATATTAGTATTATTATTCGTGGTGCTCTCAATCATGAGAATAGCATGAGACGAATATAAACGGTCAATACAAAAAGAAGAAGCACTTCCAATATAAGCGAAATTATAAATTGAAGTACAAAGACTGTGCGAAGCAAGAGATTATCACATAAAATTTTTTTTCTCATAATTATAAAGAATACCTACCTGATACGTGGTTGTAAAATAGCACATCAGCGTATTCTCAGGAACCCGAGAACATTAACATAATAAGTACGATGATTACGCATGGTTTAAACATTTGCAGAGGGGGAAACAGGAGAAACATCATGTGTTCTCGGTATGAAAGAACCGGCATGGACGTTCGTTAGGTGAGGCTAAATATTTGGCCGTTTATATGGCCTTGATAAGTGCTGGCTAATTAAAGCAGTAAGTCATGTTGTTCCATCTTTCTTATTTATTTATTCTTTGCTTGAAAACAATTTACACCGAGGCAACGGACAGCTACAAAAATATAATTCAACGACAGCAAACACAGGAAGAAACGCGGTGGTGAGTGGGGCAGGCGTCTTATGGTACGAGCGTTGATTATGAGAGCTCGAGTGTTTAATGCCAGATTCTTGTGGTGCTCCTGAAGCTACCTAAATAGTTTGTCATGACGCGCGGGTTCGGACAATACAAACCGTTTCCAGTTTGACGAAGCCGTCAATCCTGCAGGAGAGTGAACAGTTGCCGGAACCACCTTGTACTCTCGCAATGGACTTATTCTGGCGTACATACGAAAATGATTTGTAGAATTGTCGCTTACACACAAAGCAATATCCTGCGAAAAGTGCTAGACATAGCCAGGAAATCGGACGTTTTTACTCTAGTTTCCTCGCTAGAGCTATCATTTTATCCGGGATAACATTGAGAGAGTATGTTACGATTATTCAAGCTATGCAGAATGCCATGCGTCACTTCAGTCAACTCTCTAATCATTGATCAACAATTTGGTAAGTCGCCCTTTACAGGAGAAAAGATGAATCTTTCATTGAAAGCTGCAATACGTTTAAATATAGTTGTAGGAGTTCTCCCAAGGTGCTACTCAGAAATATCAGCCTATAATTTCATATTACGTCTTCATGCGTGTGCTTATGTACTAGTATTATTTCCGCTATTCGGCTGTCTGACAGTGGTTTATCTAATTGGAAGCATTTTCTTAAAATTCAGCCGACGTATTTGAGACCACGTTATTCCCACCTTTTAAGAAAGTCGTTCGGAATGCGATGAGGCTCACTACACTTATTGGTATCAATCCTTATCCAAAGGTTCGAGATTCCTTTACCTGTAACGTTTAAGTCGTCGACGGTAACGAATGATATCCACCAATTTCACACTCCATTTCAGCGGGAAATACTGGCTAATTAATAATTTCTGGGGTTTTACGATCCAAACTTACGATATAATTATGAGAGACGCTGTAGTGGAGGGCTCCGAACATTTCGACCACCTGTGGTTATTTAAGCTGCGCTAACGTCGCACAGTAACACGGGCCTCGCCATTTCGCCTCAAAATGTCTATTCCATATCTCGACCTTAGGATCAGCGATGAACGTCATAGTCACTGCACCGCAGTGGCGGGGCCAGCAAATACTGGATGGAAAAATCGTTGAATGACGCGGTTAATGCCCTTGGCAGGGTGTATACACGCGTTTGGCTTGGGTTCATCGCGGTGTTCACGTCGCATACCGCCCATTGGGCGTCGTGTAAAGATCAGCGCATAGGAGTGCGCTGAGGGCAGGAGTGGGTCGAGCCTAAGTATAAAGAAAGTAATGCGCGCTTTCCTTTTGCCGGAGCGTTTTCCTTCTTTTTTTTTTTTCAGTCTGAAGGCGACTCTTTCGCCTATGCATATGCAGCTAGCAAAAGTCAGTGTGCGATTTTTATTATACGTGCCATTGTGCTTGCGTTATTATCAAGTATAACTCGTAGAACCGACAAACACGTACGCAGAGTTCCCCTTAATCGATTGCTATATGGCTGCCGCTCGCGGAGGCCTAGCTATATAGACAGCGTTGTTAGAGAACTAAGCATTTCTGTGCAACTTTTTTTCTTTGATTGCGGCGTAGGGGATGTCTAATGAGGATGATGCCGAGGCCTCGGGTGTGTACGTGCTTATGCACTAATTGTTCCTTGGCCTCCTGTGCCCCGAACCATCGAGCGCCGCATACCGGGACACAGAGTGCCTTTCGTAAGATGGGATGCCTGGTCATGCCACGTGCTCAACGTTTGCCAGAAAAAGCGGCGGCGTCGTTCGGTTGAACCTTCTGACGCAAAGGAATCGATAAAGCAATTTCATTTTTGCCCATTTCAAAAATGGAAGAGCTGTGAATACACGCTACCTTTCGACGGCCTGACGAGCCCGCTGCCCCCAATACAAGTTTTCGAGGCAGCACAGAGGATCCTGCTTATTTCATACAAATAAAGAAATAAAAAGAGAAGAAAAAGGCATTATTAGAGCACATAATGATTGATTTATAGAGTTATACGTCCTGGAACCACGATATGATCATGAGCGACGCCCTAGTGGAGGCTCCGGAAATTTCGTCTACCTGGTGTTACTTACAACGTGCACCAGCATTGCACAGCACACGGCCATCAGTGTTTCCCTCACCATCGAAATGGAGCCGCCGCAGCCGGAATTTGATCCCGCAACCTTCGGACCAGCATCCGAGTATACCATAGCCACTAGACCATCATGGCGGAGCTATCTGAACACATTAAGTGTGATTTTGACATTGGTACAGCGCAACAAGCTGCGCAAGGGAAATAGTCTCTCGCGTTCGCGAACGTCGAGCGTAATATGTCTGATTCACGAGAAAATAGGTCGAAAGTAACTGACGTATTGCGAAAGCAGGCCAAGGTATGGCAATCTAGGGACTTCAGGTATGGGGAACGTGCATTGAGCTGGTGGCGTCGCTGCGCGGGAGGGAACGAAACGAAGTGGCGTGGTACGTGCAGCAGCCGCTCCACGAGCCGAGCCGTGTCACGCTGGTGGAGGAGCTTTCCAATGTCGCGCATGAATTGCTGCGTCATCAACTGCGCTAATAGTTACGAGAAATGCCCTCCTGGAACAAAGTTCTTCCGTTTTCCGGGGCGACAATGCCTCGTAGACCAGCGGGAACGGTGGATTCGCAGCGTACGCCGTGTGAAGTAAGTGATCCTGTGCATGGTTATGGAGTACGTGTTGTTGCTAGTTCGCTTTGAATTTACGCCCCACGCTAGCGAACCGGTGTTTTTACAGTGCACACGGAACCGAGTGGCAGCCGGCAAAGTGGTCTCGGGTATGCAGTGCACATTTTGTTGGCGGAAAGTCATCGACGGATCCAGCTTCTCCCTCGTGCGCTCCTGCTATTTTTCCGCCAACGTACCGCAAAACTTCGGCGATCGCTGAGGACAAGAGGTCGCGCTATGAGAGGTCAGTAGGCTTTTCCCGCGTTCAACAATAAGTACAAGGTGCGAAGCTTTCAGCCTTGTTGCGTTATTGTTACGCGGACCGTAGTTCAGACAGTTTAATAAGTGCCTAAAGGCGAGCATTATTCATTCACGCTCATTTGCAGGTAAAAAATGTTACTCGCACGCCCTACGTATAAGCAGACAGCGTAGTTCGTAAACGGCGACAGTAAAGAACAAGAGCCGGATGTGTGGCACAATGCACAGGGGACCGCGCGAATCTTTTAATGCACCTGTATTGCATTTGCGCCTTGACAGCGCTGCGCATGCAAGCGGTGCCACGCCACGCTGTTTTTATGCTACGCGACGGCTAAGATATCACTTGCAAAGAAGACACGTAACAGATTTACTCAATCACTCATGCAGCCCGGGCAACGTCCACAAACGGAACTGCAGCATAGTAAGGTTCGCACAATCGTTACGGCATCACTAAATGCAAGACGGGAGGCGATTGTATACGTACTAGCGCCGATCGCACTCGGTTGCCCTCAAGACAACATCACGCTACAGCACATGTCTCACGTTAATGTCATCGTTTGCTCGGTAATAAGCAGGTAAAATGATGAAAAAGCGTTCGCACAAACCTCGATGATGACGGCGTATGCTTCCTGGTTCACGTTGGCTTGTCGCACACACCGCCCTTTCAAAATACTCTGTCCGACCGTGGTCTCTTCAGTCAGGTCGAAAACGTGCCTGCTGCGGCATAATTTGCCTCCTTTCTCTTCGTTCGAGGCTCTGAAAAACCCTGCGCTCTTTACTTTCTTGCAGCTGGCGCGCTTTATAATACCAGTAGCCATCGCGCGCACGCACGTCCTGCAAAACGCGGGCGCAGCAGAAGGAGAGACAGAGAATGCGTCCCACGTCAGTTAACAACTCAGTGGCCACTCGTGGCGCTGACGGCGTGCTGGCGCACTGCATTAGCGCGCCACCTGTAGGTGCCGCACGTTTCCTATGGCGTAAGCGTTGCATTGAAGAGATCGAGCCCGCTGCTGGCACCATCGATGTTTCCCTTCCTCGTATCTCATAAATGTCCTGTCTTCCTAAACAGGAAATGACTCTTAAACATTCTAATTTGTCTTCAACTTCAAATCTGAAACGCTCACCTAATCTCTAGGGGTACAATTAATGAATTCTGGTAATGTGAACATTGGCAAATAGGTTAGCAGTCGGTGTCCCAATGAACAAATAATGCATAATGGACTGGGAAGACAAGGGAAGTCGTAGTAATTGACATCGGTGGCATCGCTCGCTATGAAGAATGGGAATTTCATGATGGGAGATGTGATGATTTCGTGATGCTGGCGGGCACCTGCTTAGCTGGTAGCTTGGCCTTCTAGGCTGTTTACTCCTCGTGCCAGAGAACAGGCTGCCTCGTTTCCTGAGGGACCCGCGTGATCGAAGACCCGGATAATTTCGATCGGCCTCTTATAGAGCGTGCCTGGGGTCCGAGCTAGAAGGCGTAAGGACGGGCACAATATACGTCCGCGGGGGGGTAGGGGGGGGGGGGCTGGGGCTTGCGGTAGATGCTCTTATGTGCACAAGGAAAGCGTTGATGATCTCAGCCCGATATTGGGCGCTTCATTTCCATGTGGATTTCCTAACAAGTGGAGAGCAGGCCGGATGGGCCGTGACAGATACTGCAGCGCGTTGGTGCCAAAGCGTCTCGTGCTAGTTTATTCATTTTAGTTAGTAATTTACGCTCTAGTTAGGTCCTTGGACACAGAAGCGCCTCGGCACCCTAAATATTCAAAAAATGAAGAAGTCGGAGCAAGTGCCGAGATAAAACGAGCAGAGGAAGCTGTTTCAGAGGACATTGAATACGCCTTCCCGAGGGACCCCTCGGACATTAAAGGGCTGCGAAAACCGAGGTTTAAGCGCGACGGCCCAATTTCCGTAAGTGGCTCCCGCTCAACGACCTCTTACGACTGGCCGCTGGAGAACAAGCCAGTGCTGTCGTCCTCGAGAGTGGAAAGAAGGCACCGTCATTCGCACACTAAAGAAGAGATACGAGTGGGTCAGCGCAGTTTGTGTGTAGTCGTGTATGTGTGTGTGTCTGTGTTGCGTACCATAAGCTTGAGTCTGCCTGTATGGCACTTCTTGTGAAAAAGTGCTTTGGTGCTGTGTCAGAGACAGGACTGTGAGGAAAAGCTCCAGCCAGTTCCACACCAAGAAAACTGTCGGAGCAGCGAAGCTATTCTTCTTCGTGACGTAAATGGCAATGGCGTCACCATGCACTCATGCAACTTTCTTTCTTTGTTTGTTTCTTTGTTTCTTTCGTTACATTTCTTCTCCTTTCTTTCTTTCTTTCTTTCTTTCTTTCTTTCTTTCTTTCTTTCTTTCTTTCTTTCTTTCTTTCTTTCTTTCTTTCTTTTCTTTTCTTTATCCAACATTGGCCTTCGCATAATCACCATCATGTAGCAGCAGGCTTAGGGAAGAGTCGGTAGTACGCAGGAGATTAAAGAACTGTGCGCGAAAATGCCGCAAAGTAGCGTACATACGCACCACTATGTAGTGGGGGGAGGCCGGGAGCAACAGTTCTGCTATGCAGTGGTCACTAGAGGGCTAAAGTGCGTTGGTTTTTCTCGCGCCACTATACGCCGCCCGTGATGGTACACTTTTTACTGAGACATAAAACGGTCGAGAGATTAAGGACGGTAGACGGTCCCTTTAAAGGGGTCCTGAATCACCCTCCGGGCTTGGTGAAAAAACATATTCTACGGCTTGCCTACGCTGTAACGAACATCTCAGCCAAATGCTGTAGTCATCCGCGAAGCGTAGCGTTCACAAGCGGAGCACAAAGCTTCCACTTCTTCAGGAGCCCTCAACTCAAAAAGCGGCTTCTCCTCACGCTCTTTGAATATGCTCTATTTCGTCATAGAGCATTTACAAGGAGCGTCGCTGCTATTGGCCGATGGCAGACACGCCCGCCTCGGCTGTGTGCGGGCCCTTCGCAGGGCGCCTTTTTTAAAACCGTAAGCGCGTGCGTGCCGTGCGTGCCGTGCGCTCGCTTTTCCTTGCGTTGTGAGCACCTATATAGGCAAAATAGTTGCTGGAAATATGTAAAAATATATTTGTTAATGCGCAAGCCTCATAGATGCCATTGGAAGGCGTCCGTAAACTACCTCGGCGTGGACGCGAAAGGTGCGGTGCAAAAGTCACCATAAATATAATTTTCCAAGAAGCCAACAAATGCAGGCCTGCAGCCTGTAATAAATCACAAATTAATCCCGAACTTTAATTCATGAGTGATTGTAGATGGGCTTATTCCCTATGGTACTCCAATGCGCGACCTTCTAGTACTCGTACTAAATAACATGGCTGGAGTCAAACCCAAAATATTTCTTCTATAAGGTAGATTAAAGGACTAGGTCTGATTAGGGTGTACTTGCATGGATTAGAGATCATTAAGGCGCATTAGGGTGGATTAAGACAGACTAAGGTGCATTAAGGTGGACTATGGTATATTATAGAGCGAATTACGCTAGACTTATATTAGGGTGAATTAAGGATTACAGCAGATTAGGGTTGACTAAGGTAAATTATTTTCGATGAAATCATTACGTCTGTAATGTTTGGCTTAATTTGGCGTAACTTAATAATCTGAGCTTATTGAGACTTGACTCACTCTTAACTGAATTAGGCAGGACCTAATTAGTGTTACACTAATTAGACTCGGTCTAATTAACTTATACCTAATGATACATTGTTTAATACGCAGGTCTTCATTAGTCATGATATATTTATGCTTGAGGTAATTAGTCATATTAATTATACATGGCCTAATTAGTACAGGCCTAGTTACGCTGTTCTTTGACATATTATCTTAATTAGGTATCGCTTGATGAATACTACCTGAAATAGGCCTGATTTATTCAGTGTTAGCCTAATTAGTCCTGAAATGTTTAGTCTCAACTTAATGAGGCTTGACCTTGAAGTCCTAGCATAATTTACCTTCGATTAATAAGTGCTAGCTTAGGTTTGACTTAATTAGTAATAACCTAGCTATGCGTGATTTAATAAGTACTATTTAATTAAACACGGTCTAATTAGAAGCTAGCTTACACTAGATTTGTTCATACCAGCAAAATTAGGCTTCGCATAATTAGATTTACCTTAATTAGACGTGGTTTATTAATATCATGGCTTAGTTAATTATAAATCAATAATATCCGCTTATATAGGTGTGACTTACTTGTCATAGCTCAATAGAGCTTTTTCAAGCTATCCCAGAAGCCACTGCGAGCGCGTAGTGCAGTATGGGAAATGTGTGTACATCGGCGGAGGCAAGCTCGGTTTAAGCAAGCGCCCGACGCAATGGCAGCTGTGGTATCGAAGCTACGACGCGATAAAAATCGAATCCGAGTTTGATGAATGCAGTCTGTCGACGTAGCCTGTTCATCCGCATCGTGAAACGTGCGTAACATTTAGATTTGCGCGTCCGAAAACGATGTACGTACAGAAAACAGGCGCACGCTCAACGTGGCTATACATGCCTTGCACCTACGTCACGACCAGGCGCTGCGGGACACCGTTTCGCCATCGTGGAGGACCAGCCGCGGCAGTGAAAGTGCGGACGCGTATGCGTTTCTGTACTCGCTCTCGTTAGCCGCGGTATTTGAGTTCTCGAATCGCAGGAGAGCAATGAAGAGACGAGTGTGAAAGAACACAAACCTTTTTCACGTGCCAAAAGACGCACACAGTCAATGCGGCCGCACGAAGCAGCTAAAATCCCGAGGCAGCGCAGTTTGTGGCTGACGCGTATCAAGCGCGCCGATCGCGACACCGAACACGCTGATACATCCAAGTGTGCACAAGAGCCTACAAATGTTTTGCGAGCACAGTTATGCGCCTGTTCCTGCCTTGAGCATCGTCCGTCGGCTCCCGTCGTAACGCATCGCGAACGAGCGTAGCAGTGGCGCACCAACGGGGGGGGGTTTCGGGTGTTGTAACCCCCCCCCCCCCACCCCCTGAGGCCGACCTAACCCCATCCCACTCCGTAACTTCTCATATGTCCTAGAAGAATGTGGCGCTAATGTCTCTGCAAAATGCCGAAAAAATAATAAAAATAATCATCATCATTGATGTTACTATTATTTGGCATTTTATCTACTTTTTTTTTTACACACGCAACAACTGTGTAATGGCATGCCCGGCCCTTCGTGAAAAATTGAGACGCCCCCCCCCCCCCCCCCCAGTAGAGATCCTGGGTGCGCTACTGGTAGAGCATTCCTCTACTTATTGCGCGCCTTCCTGAATAAAAATACGGTCTCTCAAAATCTTGCCCAAAATGCCAAAAAAGGTAAGACTATAGTTTTGGGATTTTTTTGTGAAATTTTGACTCGATCAGAAGTCGCACAAAATGCGTTTTCCCGCATCGTAGAGCATTCCTCTACTTATTGCGCGCCTTCATGAATAAAAATACGGTCTCTCAAAATTTTGCCCAAAATGCCAAAAAAGGTAAGACTATAGTATTGGGCAATAAGTAGAGGAATGCTCTATGATGCGGCCAAACGTATTTAGAGCGACATCTGATCGAGTCAAAATTTCACACAAAGCCCAGGACTTAGTACTTATCTTTTTGGCATTTTGGGCAAAATTTTGAGAGACCGTATTTTTATTCAGGAAGGCGCGCAATAAGTAGAGGAATGCTCTACGATGCGGTAAGACGCAGTTTGTGCGACTTCTGATCGAGTCAAAATTTCACAAAAAAC